>CM031878.1:6040391-6125835 GCA_018697195.1 Certhia americana | reverse complement strand
GGGGGGGGGGGGGGGGGGGGGGGGGGGAAAAGGTCAGCTATCCACCTGGAGTTTTGACACATATTCTCTTTCCTTCAAGTCTGACTTATTTGTAAAAACTTCTAATAGACATGAATCTGACAGTCAGCCTAATATACTGGAATCAAAAGCTATTATTGACTTTGCTATATTGATCAATGGTGGCCCAAGCCCCATAATAGATTACAGTGTTCCTCTCTAAATGCAGCTGCTCAGCTGTTCCCTCTCTGCATTAAATGAATGCTCCTCTGACAGGAGCTGTTAAAGTGACCTGGTTCAGAGCCTCCTGCCCTTCCGTGTGCACATGGTACACTTCCAGAGCCATGCAAGCACCAAAGCAGCAGGTTGCTACTTCTGTTTGGATGTGCACTTTAAGTGGTTCATTGCCACTTTCTCCTGGTTTATCCCTTCCCAGCAATGCCTCCATCCCCTTTCCAGAGGCATGTCTCACCAGCACTTGTACTTTGCTGCTCTGCTGTGTGCTGTATCCTCACTGCATAGACTGGGAACAGAGCCACAGGGAGGCTAATTGCCTTGTCACACAGAGAGCTTATGCCTAAGAGGGAGTTTGAAGCCATTTCTTTGATATCAGCGGTGGGTATATGAAATGTTGACTACCTCCTCTCTCATGTTCCTCAAACCAGGCTACTATGCCCAGCTCTACATTCCAGCCTCTAGGTGAGGCTATCTTCATATGCTTGAAGAGTATGGTAGGACAGCTTCTTCATGACATCATTTTGAGCTCATAGGAATATGGAGAAGAGTTATCTTTAGTGTAGAGGTGAGTTATCCTACAGCAGACTGTATAGTCATGGTCTTCCCTTTGGTACCTGGAGGTGATCACCCCAAAAGGTCTGGGAATGACACCACATCCCTCCAATAAGCAACAGCAACAACCATCTGGACGGCATGTTTTGTGCAGTTCTGGGATGGGATTTGATCTATGATCAGTCCAGCTAAGGTCCTAGAGGAAGCAACCTTTCATGAGGCATACAAGAATTCAAAAAACACAGGAAATGTTGCTATTTCTACAGCTGCCACTTCTCTTGAAGCCAGAAAAAAAAAAAGGGCAACAACTACACATGCCTTGTGGAAATATGCAATTCAAAAATGGTTAAATGTAGTTATTTCTAAGGAAAATTTCTTCTTCTCTTCTGAACAAAAAGATGTAATCTGTACTGAACAGCCAGTTGCGAAAAGTGTTTCAATATTATCTTTTCACAGGAAAAAATTATACATAATGCTGAAGAAAAGTGAGATGAACACATAAATGCTGTTTTCAGTGACACTTTATATTTTTCACAGATTGCTCTCCTGAGTTAGAATGGCTCCACTGGATTTAATCAGGAGAGAAGCCAAAGATTAAAGAAAAGCAGGGAGGTTGAGTGATCTACTCAATGCAGGTTATGATTTTCAGTGAGACCCAAGAAGGTCAGGAGCAGGGTGTGTACTGGAGCTAACCAGAGGAAAGCTATCATTGCTCTTCCCTGAGAGCACGCCCAGAGCCAACATTTCCAGATCTATAAATAAACAGCCTTTTGTCAAACTGGGAGAAAACAAAACTGTTCTATGAAGCAAACAACGGACACTGGTATTGAAATGAAAAGGATATGGATAACATGAGAGTTTTAGAGCAGGTGGCATCAAACCCTTCCTGAGCAAGTCAAGGGCTCAGTGTCCCCAAAGCAACTCGACAGAGACATCCCCAAAGCAATCTCTTACAGAGTCTTCTGTAGTATGTAAATTTATTGAAATACAGTCCCCTTTGCCTACTGGGAGATGAGTACGCTGTGATCCGTCCTCTCAACCCACACTGACACAGGCAGCTGACATTGTGGTTTTGAAGATTTCCCTTTTGTTTTTACTGCCAGCTCGTGGGAGGGGGAGAGAAAGAGGAAGGGGAAAGAGGAGGGCGTATCGCGCCCGCGAGTGTGTGTAGGCAGGCCAAGAGAATCTGTGCCACCAAACACCCAGATGGCAGGAAAAATTCACCTTTTACTAACTGGATCCCTGGCAGATTTTTATAGCGTGTGGGTGGGAGAGAGGGCAGGGGCTGTGAGGAGGATGCAGGAAAGCAGAGCATGTAAATGCACATATGTTTGCACCAGAAAAAGGGAGAGAAGGGCATACAGTGAATTAAGAGTCTTCCATCTGCACATATAGAGTGACAGAGCTGCACAGGAGAAAGGAGCTGAGTTAAGACAATGTCCCTCAGGAGCAGAAACCCAAACACCCAGTAGACCTCTCCTTTGCCCTCCTCTGTGCAGAGGGACACAGAAAGCATCTAGTTTCTGGTACCCTTGCAATGTATGTTGCAGGACAATTCCATTCTCCCAAAGTCCCCTGAAATGGGCTTTGGAAGCACTGAAAAGCTGTCTGTCTTGAGCTGAGCTTTTTCTTCACCCTGTGAGGTGACACAGCCCAGAAGTGACTCCATGACCATGAGTGCCCCTACCCACACCTCATTGCAATCTGAATTTCTGACTTTAGGAAGAAATGAACCAGTGGAAATCTTCCAAAACTGCTTTTATGACCTCTGACATATATGACAAAAAACTAAACCAGACCACTAGCTGGCTCTTGTGAGATTGGAAGACTTGCTTACATGTGGTTGTTTTGCCTCCTTCTCTCCAAAACTGAGAGGACTGAATTTCACTTCCAGGGATTGGATTGTACCAGTAGTTACCATTTACCTGAGCTGCCTGAGATGCTCTATGGCTTAAGGTTCTTGGCGCACAAACACAACTCAGAGGGACAGAATTTTGGCTGGAGCAGGTGAAGTCTGCTTTGGGAACATATGAAATACATGTAAACAGCTCTGCAAAGATGCAATTAAATGATTAGAAATACCCCACATTCTTTGCACGCCCAAATCAGTACTGGTGCTCATCCTAAAAGTATCTAGAGACCCTTGAAATTCTCTCCATGATAGAAGGTGTAATGAAATGCATACAAGATAGCTTAAGGCCATGACCATCTCAATTTGGGGGTGTTTCTTAAAGACTTGTAATTGAATCAGATCTGTTAAAAGACTGACAAGTATTTCCAGGGAGATCTGGAAATCTGGACCAGACTGGGGAATATGTAAGCCTTTTGATGATGGAATAAAAAAAAAAAAAAAAAAAAAAAAAGTGATCTTTTTTTTAAGCTAATTTGGAGAAAGGATGCGAAACTGTATAAAGAAAATCTGATAACGAATGCTCTTACATCTTCAAGAGAGTGTGCTGTGACCTGGCATCTCTAATGTTATAAAGCTATGGGTCCTGGGTGTTGTGTTTCAAGTGAGAATGGACCATTTAGATTATGATTTTGAATCTCTGGTAGCAGAATTTAAGTCAGTAACTCCCAGTATGAATTAATGTCCTCTGTATCCCTCACTCAGCAGAACAAAGAGAACCCTGTATAAATAGAAGTATTTTGTCCACCATCTATTTTCTGATAACCATGCAGGAAAAGACTGGACTCTTTATTCTTGATTTAGCCCTAAACACCAAAGATATTCCCTGCATTGTACTAACAGACAGGTAGGTAAAGACAACTGGCATGTACCATGGGGGAAATCATTGGGAATGCCTTGGCAGTGAGTATCAAGAAAAACCTTTTTCAATGCCTTCAAGAGAAACCAAAAAGCAAATGAAAATGGGGAAAAAAGAATCCCCTCACATATTACTCTCTGAGGGCAGCAGATACTTTAAAATTCACTAGGCAAGGTCTGCCTTGTAGCAGACAGTGGGACAGAGAGGGTGGCTGTTCCTCTGCTGCCCAGGCCTGCTCCCAGGGATTGCATCTGCATGTGCATGCAATTTTGGCACTTCCATGTATCTGTTCGATTGTTATGCAGATATTTGGTACAGGGAGCTGGTTTTGTTCCCTGGCCCACCCGCTGTGAGGGAGGGAGCCTGGTGTGTGGCAAACAGTGTGCTGCACAGGCCATTCGTAACCTACCAACTGGCCAGTGACCAGGAGCTGCTTCAAGCAGCATTTCCAGCTGAATCCAGCACTTTGATATGCATTTCTCTGTCCAGAGATCACAAAAATGGGGCTTCCTGTCCATTCTCCCTCCAGCATTCTTTCCTTGATCTAGTGTGAGGTTATTCCCCCTGAGAAGAGACACCCAACTATAGAGTTTGCTGTAATGGCAGAAAGGGACACCAGATGATCAGTGCCAGTAGTCAAGGGCATGAACCTCAAGTCTCTTCCCAATAATGCTCCTGATCCTATAAAGTCAGAGTTGGGTATTTCCAGATCTGCTTATCATGATCTGCACCTTAACAAGGACATGCTTCTAAGATGCCTGAAGTCATGCCTCTGTCTTCAGGAGCTTCAGATCAAACCTTTGAGGACACATCTTTGTAGGTAGTTGATCAATTATTAGATGGCACAGATCAGTGCAATGGCACTGACTTCTATGAAATGAGGACAAAGTACATTAATGGATGAATGTTTCAGGAACTCCTTAATGACAGGACACATTACTTTTGGTGAAAACTCAACAAAGCTGAAGCACCTGGACATCAAATCTAGTCAAGTTGTTGCTATGTCTCTCAATACCTTCCATGAAGTTCTTTGCTCAGTTTGGGTCTCAGAAGGGATCCCTTAATATATACAAGAACTTCACTTACAGAGTGCTTATTTCTCTACTTTTGGAAAAGAACAAACAAACAAAAAACCCAACAATTTTTGTATTGCTGTAACAAAACCTATTACAGATTATTTGGATCAGATGCACTTGTATACATGTGGCAATGTGCAAAATCCGCACCTGTAAATACTTACTTTAAGAAAATATAAATATGTAATTAACTGCCTAGTTATTCAAAGCGCTGCAAGTATCAGTTACTGGGTGAGTTACTATTGGGCCTAGACACAAATCCCAAAGGGCACGACAATCCTTTATAAAGGGCTACCATCCTTTCTCAGCATTAAGGCATTGCCACAGACTGATGTTATGTAGACCTCACATTCTGAGCAGATCTCTTCATTCTCAGTGTGTTTCCTGAACATTCGTTGTTTTACCAGCTCATACTCTTTTTCAAGGATGCATAACATAACAGTGAATTCTGGCAATACAGAACAGATTTAATGAAAAAAGTAGTTTACACTTTCCACTTCATCCTGAACCAAAAGGGAAAAGTCCCTTTTTGTCCTAAATACAAGCACTGTGCCCTTCAGAGGTGTTTTGTTCTTGACATCTAAACCTTTGACATCTGAATTTGAGACACTTATCCAGTTACAGACAAATCATTTTGAATGGACTGTCATTGGACCCAAGTGTGATTATTTTAAGGACAGTGAGTTTGTTCATTCCCACCACTGACCATAGAAGGGATGAAGACAACCATCTCAGACATAAGTATCTAACTTTTAGACATTTAAACAAATCCCATCCCCGAAACTCAGCTTGAGTGGGCACATGGAAGAAGCTTGGTTTGTGCTGGAGAATTCCGTGGGCAACTCTATAAGCAGAAGATCCCTGATCCTCGCCATGATGCAGATGAAGCTACTCCAGCCAGCTTGATATCTCACTGAGCCCATATAGGGAATTTTTGGCTGTCTCTGTACTGTGAACAGATTTACTGTCGCATCTGTGTCTGCACCAGGAAAACTTATCCTAGTTTCTGAGATGTGCAAAGGCTTCTATCATGGATAAGACTGAACTGGCAATCATAGAACTGAAGAGAAGTTATTTCCAGAATATTTTAATATCTCCCTGGATGCACTGACTTTGTGTCCAGGTTCAAGCCACTCACCAATATCTGAGCTCAGAGGCACAACACAGAGTGGGTTGACAGAAAACTACATCCAGTTTCATGTGAAACCAGCCAGAAGGAAAGAAAAGAACCAAAACAAAAAACCCCACAAAACCAGTGAAGTAGGACAACAACAGCAAAACTAACAAAAGCAAAAGCAACAACAAAGAGCTGACTTAAAAACTGAGAAGGGAAAGTATCAAGCAGAGCAGAACAGCTGTGCTGCAAATAACACTCGTGTTTTTTATTTCCATGCAGAAAGTTCATTTCAGAAAAACAGAATAAAACCGTATCTGTCTGTATCTTTAGTCAGGATGAATTCCCAGATTCTCTGAGTACATGGTCAATGCTCTTCATTTGGGGTTCAAACCACAGGAATATCCTACTGTGAAAAAAAGCTAAGAAATTGTGCAGTGCAGGAGTAACCTGAGTCCTGCCTTACAGGCCTGCTATCCAGCAGATTTCCCCAGGCACTGATGCAAACATCTGGGCATTCATGTGCATGGTGACATTTATTTCTTTATTTTTAATGCCGTGGGGAATTGAGGATTAGGTTTGTTATTTCCACTAACCAGGCATTAAAATACCTTGAGCCCATCACACCCTCACTGAGTTTTTACTGAAAAGAGCTAGGCAGAGAGAGGATGACACAGTCCTAGGAAATACTAAGAGAGATTAATGCAAATCACAGTGACAACATAAACAGTGCCCAGATGTAAAGCATGGAGTAAACAACTTTTTTTTTTCCCTGTCTTTCACATCACAGTAGATGAGCCACCAGAGGGAGTCCAAGAGATCTCCAAGAACTGCAGGATAAACAGCTCTGCTTTTGGCAAAATAAAGGTAATTAAACATTTTCTACCAGGGGATGCAGAGTTCAAACCAGTGTAAGCTTCTTTAGGTCACTGCAAGATCTGCATCACAGCAAGATTTCTCAGAAAACCTAAATCAGTATTAATTTACAGTTTAACTTCTCCAAGAAAGCAAAGGGAATAAAGAAGCAAGTTGATATTTTTAGTATTATTATTGGGAAAAAAAATTCCTGTGTATTTCTAATTAAATATTATTAAGTATTCCTAGATCAATCGGATAGAAAAAAAGGCCAGGTGACGAATCCAAAGGGCAAATGGTTCCTTATCTGTGTCACTGTGTACTTGCTCATATGTACAGAAATACACAGATATTTAAATACAAGTACATTACACACGGTTCATTCCTGTTTGGTAGCAGAGGGTGAGATATGAGATTTCACACTGCCTTGCATCTTCTATTGTGACTTTCATGATGAGAGGAGGAAAACATCTCTCCCAGGGGGCCAGGAAAAGGCAAAACATGCCACAGACTGCTCTTTATGGCCATGATGGGTAGATATGGGGCTTAGGGACATTGTTTTGTGGTGGATCTGGAAGCGCTGTGCTGTTGGTTGAATTTGATCTTAAAGGTCTTCTCCAATCTAAATGATCCTATAATTCTGTGTCGGGTTAGAGAGGCACTACCACACAAATCAAATCCTCATACTCCTTGTAGGACAGGGCAAAGAGTAACACTGCTGAGCCACAAGAACTGACATGCCAAACACCAGGATGTCCTCTGTTATGGTGTTTTTGTAGAAGCACATAAATGTCAGGAGGAGCATCTTATTCAAATTCTACTACTCTCCTCTGGTCTAAGTTGGGACCATCAGCTTAATGTCAAAAAGCTGAGAATTTGTTTTCAACACTGACAGAATTGTCACCCTTACCTTCCCTCTAGAGCTTGATAGCTGGAAAGCTAAAAAGTTCCTTTTTCCCTCTGTCTTTTGTCCTACAGTAATGAAATCTTACAAGGTTCTTACAATCTCGGCTCCGAAAACAGACGGGTTTCTGCAGAATATTGACATTTTCAGCAGGAAATGCATGCATATGTGGAGGAGGAAGGGACTCCTACTATTCCTGGGTAATATGGGGCAGATTGTGTTTTCAGTATCGTGATGGTAGTGGTAACTGAGCTATTCCATCCAAGAACATGTAGTCAAAATAGATGAGGCAAAGGAAAGGTGAAACAGGAACTGAGAGATGTGACTTTGGGTGTAGCGTGGATTGGTGACAGAGTACCCTCTTATCCACTACAGTAAAAGGACTCCTCCATTGCTATCTTTGAATTTTCCACCTGATAATACTCCACCCATGGTTGCATTGGGTAGAATATGATACTTCCTCTGTACAAGAGTAATGAGCTGAGATATAAAAATTTAAAAATTAAAGACAAAAAAAAAAAGAGATTTTCAGTGATTTCGGAGAACTTTTTCAAGGAGATCAAGCTGTGGTTGGAGCCAAATGAGTGGCTCAAATAACACCACCTGAACTAAAATGCATCCAAAGTCTATGAGGTGAAACTTGAAAAACAAGCCTGACCTCTTCCTCCTACATTTGGAGTGTGAGATAACATTCCCTGTCAACCTGTCTGTTGTCTGGATCAGCAGATTAGTTGGGATGATTAGAAGAAAAGAAAGGATATTTTCTACTAAGTTATTTACAAATTCTACCTAATGAATTATTGATCAAGTGGCTAGCCCTCTGCACAGTCCTCCAGGAATCTGTCCTTTCCAAGTCATGTTCATGGCCTCCTGGCCCACTAGAGCCAGTGGAGATGTTTCAGCTCTTACACTAACAGAGTATTCAGCTACTGAGGCCACTTTTGTTTTTCTATGGCTTTCTCAGCAAAAATTGAATGTCATTAATTTAGCTGGAAAGCAATAGAATTGGGTAAAAATGCCAAAACTATGCATGTGTATAGACAAATGAACAGGATAACCACAACACCAAACCAGAAAAACTAATTTCCCCATTGTTAAAGGAGGTAAAGGATGAACACAAGATTCACATTCAAGAGGCCTCAGCTCCTTTCTTGTCTCTGCCACTGAAACACTGAGCAGGTCACTGGCTGTATCAGCCAATGCAATTACCTGTCAGCAATGAGAGTGCACAGCCTGTGCAGGTCTCATCCATGGCTCTCTTCACAGCCACTGGGGATGGCACCAAGAGCCCCACCAGTCTGGAGTGCAATTTATGCAGTTAAACACAGGTATCTGCTCAAGGCCAACACGAGTCATGCCCTAAAACTCACCATCTGTCTTTCCTACCTCTCCATTAAGTATGAAGGGAACTGAGAAATAGAAGCCTACACTGAATGCACCTAAAGGTAGATCAAATGAACACCACCACTAATTTATCTCTGTCCCAAGATTTCATGTTCTTGTCTATTTTGTCTCTGAGTAAACCCTAAAACTTATTGTCATCTCCATGCAGGTTAACACAGTACAGTTTTATTTGCATCCTTTTTTTTTTAATGCTTCTTTGAGGAAGAGATGAACTAAAAATACAGACATCACAATCTGGACCCTGGACAGAAATGTGGTCTGGAAATCTGCTGTACAAAATACAGAGAGGGCCCATGGCTGTCTCTTGGCCTGCACTCTCAGATGGGAACAGCTTGAGCTGTTCCATGCTAGACCTTCCACCAGCACAAAGCAGCATCATGGCACTGATTTCAAAGGCAATACTTTAAATTATATGGTTGAATATCTCTTTACAATCTACACAGCAAACTTTTATGCTTCATGTAACTTCAGGCTTGTTTTGTTTTGTTTTTTTTCCAAAAGAAAATAATAAGTTTTTATTTATTATTTTTGGGTTTTTTTGCATAGCTGGCAAGAAGTCTAGTCAGTCTCTTTCTCTCTCCTCCGCTCTGAATACCAGCTGTTCTTCATGAGGGGATATATGAGCAGTTTTATACAGTTTTAATATCCACCAGAAATTACATCTCACTGCTTTGGGGACTGAACCTTTAAAATTCAATTTCAAATAAATATAATTATAAAATAAGGCAAGGAAAAAAAAAAAAAAAAAAGGGCAAGAGAAGGAAAGAGAGTATCAAAATTCAGCTCCTTGCTATAAGAGCTTCAGGGCACAGCCAGCAGGGCTGTGTTCTTTAGCAACAGTAAGGAAAATGGCCCGGGGCTCTGAGATTAGCATGTTGATGTTTTGGTCACCACTCTCTATATGAACCCAGAGATGGAAATTCCCATGCTGCAAAGAAGCAGCAGGTTTGAGCAGGAGGTTTGCAGAAAAGTTTTTGTACCTTCCCCAATTCTCTCACAATTAGCAAAATACTGAAAGAGGAGACATTGAAAAAACAACGTTGAACTGCTGAGAGGGGGAAAGGAGGACTGCTGAAGTATCATACCAGTGCTCATTCCCCTGAAAACAGACCCACCTCAAAACAAAGTAAGGTTTCAGAGAGCATTGTTGTAATTCTGGAAGGTAAAAAAACAAACCACAAGCACTAAAAAAACCCAAAAAAACCCCAAAAAACCCCACAATAAACAAAAAAACCCCAAACATACCAAGGCCAAAAGTTTTGCAGCTTTTTAATTCCCTTCACAAATGACAGAATGGATAATCTTGTTAAAATGTAAGATGACTGTAACAATATGGACACGATAGCCCTAAGAGAATCATTGAATCTTACGTGCATGCGCAGTGTTTTTAACAGGCTATAATTTTTAACTATAGAAGAATTCACATTAAATTAAGAAAGCCTTTGCCTACAGGTCTGAATAGACCTGAGCTAATAGGTGTTCCTTCCGCTTAGTGAAGCTAAGGAAAACAAAACGTATTTAGCATTTTGCAGCAGTGGTCTGCTATTTACTGCTGATAGTACATAGGACTGTGATGCAACACCTGTTGGGACCCCAGTAAATGCACATCCTGAGCATAACAGCCAAGCAGGCAGTTCTAGCAGGAGAAACAGAGGCACAGAGAGTGCAGATAGCTGATGCAGAGGTCACAGGGGGCTCTCAGGATTTTGTTCCTTATCACTGAGATGACCCTGAATCCAGGCAGCACAGACATCACGGGAAAATCAATTGAAATATGAGGATGGGTTGGTTACAAGTATGGCTCCCCAATCTGGTTGGAAATATAACTAGTTCAATGGAATTTATGTAGAAATTAATGTCCATTGGCAAAAGCCTTGTTTCAAATAAATACATAAAAGAGACTTTGGAGAGGTGAGGAGCTGCCTGCACCAAGACACTTTTTGCATATTCAATTCTATGCCCTACACCTCCATGTAGTTCTCTGCCTTGCTTATTAGGAGAGGTTTGTTCTATCTGAAAGACAGAATTAATACTTTAGAAAAGATACACATAGCGTAAGATGTATGGTCACAGACTGGTTGAGCCATATATGGGACCCAGTAGCTAACTTCTGATTTTCTGAGCTAAATCTAAAAATATGTGTTCTCTGCAAATCAAGGTGAAGAACAATTTTTTGGGAAGAAACTCTTCTTTTCATAGAGGATGATCTAATTTTAGGGCAACCAAATGATACAATTGTGAAAATCTAAGCATTCCTGAGGGTAGCTGGGAACACAAAAATTCCATGAGAGGAGGGAATGAAAGGTTTCATGGTCACAAGCATAATCAATACATAAGGAAATAAACTGAAAAGGCCAAACACTTCTTTGGATAAGACAAAGAAATGCAGATCTTGACTAGAACAGATTTTGTTCTAAGAACTGTTCTGGGACCCAGTGATTCCAGAAAACCTTTCTCTTTTCCTCTATCTGTTTTGTCAGTTACTGCTGGGACTTCAGTGGAAATCCTTGGAAGCAGATTTCCTGTACAGCCTTTCCACATCATGCTCCAGTGACCAACTTTGCCCTGTACAATCTGCCCAACTGCAGCAGGACACAGTCACAAATCAGTCAGCACTTAAGGAGCCCCTTCACTTTTATCTCACCTTGCTCTCCGTCTGCTCCCTTCCCAGGCCTTGTCCTTTCTTATACAACTTGTGTATCATCAGATAACCAAGTAAATATCATTTCAGAGAGCTGCCCCCTCTTGCCATGCATCTGAATGAGCACCAGGTTTGCAGTTATTTGTTTAGCCACTGAGCTGAACAAATTAGATTAACACAACACATGCAGCGAGGGGAGGAGGACACGAGGAGGGGGGCCCTTCTGACAGAGACTGGAAAGATGCTGGGGAAGTGCTGTTGTCATGGCAATTAACCCTGTCTTGGCAACGGTGTTCTTCATTCCCCCAGAAAATCTGCTAGGTGATTCCCCTTTCTTCTCTTTTCTGTGTGCTGCAGAACTGGGGCAGAACTGCACAGGATCAAAGCTGTGCTTCAGAGCTTGGGAGGTTGTGACAGTTGCAGTTGTGTGAGGGGAGATGTGTGGGAGAAGCTTCCTTCTGCTAAATTTGGTGACACACTGTTAACAAGACAATACAACAGCAGGGTTGGTTGCTGTTTCCTCTCCCTTTCTCTATTTTTTTTTTTTACAGCCCAATAAGACCTTTCATTATATTTCAAATGTGTTTCCTTTAAAGCTGTTGTGAAGATTCCCTCCTACTGCTTACACTGCTCTTCCTCTTCTCTCACTGCAGCTGATAAGCATCTCACTCTATCAGGTCCTGTTTTGTACACGAGACACACAGCATGGGATTGTGGCAAAACAGCTTGCTCTCCCCCCTTTGAGAAGGGCATCTCACAAGAACTCTGCTCTTACACAGCCAAACTAGTCACCCTCACCTTTAATTTCAGGCAAACTTAGTGTGCTCTTTACCCACAGAGCTGGAAAACATGTCAAAAACTTTCCAAGCCAGGATGTCTGCCACTGTAAATCAGTACAGTTCCTCTGAAGTCAAAGAACTTACTGTCAAGAGGGACCAGATTAAAGCATGGAAACATTGGGAATGTTGTTACCCATGTTTTATGTATGGCACAGCAGAGTCAGATAAGGGTGACTCACATGGAATCACTGTCCTGGGAGCAGCCAGAAACCTCCTTCATCTTAAACCAGCAAGACAAACACAGAACTTCTCTGGTGTGAAGCAGCAGTGACCATCTTCAAAACATTGTACCAGAAAGCCTGGAGACTGGTGCATTTTCCAAGTGGAAATTGCCCAAAAGACCATAGGGGAATCGGATTTGTCAGAAGATAACTTTGACTGTGTTCTACAACTTTGACTTAGAGCTAGGATTTTTTTCAACTCTGCCCCTCTCATTGAAAGGTCTGGAAGCAGTGACCTCTCACTGTTGGAAACACAGCACTGAATTGTGATTTTCTATTTCTGAGATAAACTCCTCTACAAAGGGGGAAAAAGTGCACCCAGCACGCAGGACTGTCTCAGTGATTCCTCTTCCACCACATAAAATACCAGGCAAGTGCTTAGGTAATTGGAAATAGGATGAATCTAATTGCAAGAAAAGCTTTACTAGATTAATCAATTTAATGTCACCTCTGATAATTCTTGAAGCAATTCCATGTAGATAATCAGGATGTATTGATAATCCAAACTAATCAAGAGGTGTGGAGTGATGGAAAAGCCTTTTCCCTCAGTGTAGTATTGTTACAAAAAGACACTTGAAAGGCACAAACAAGAATTTTTTTTTTCCCTTTTAATAAAACCTGTCTCCAGCAAGTTTTATGTTGGTGGAAGAGGATTCAAATAACTATGTTTATCAAACCAAACTGTAGCAGGCATGCTCTTTCCGGACACTCACAGATTCTATACTATTTTCCAGTGTTCAAACTGGAGTAAGGACCTACAGCCAGAAGGAATTAACCAGACTCTTGACACCAATAATATTAGCAGCAAAAATTCTCTGTTTCTCAGTGGAAATTTCCAGAGGGGTTAGAGGAGATGGTGGCAGAAGGCTGATCTCAGAGTTAGACAAAACCTGTGGGGTGTATCAGTTGGGAAGCCTGGAATCTGCCCCTGTATGACGTAACAGTGCCAGTATAAATTTGGTCTGGGGTCAGTAAAATGAACAGTCTTGGAACTGTGAACTTTTTGGACACTGGTTAAATTCATGCTAGGCTTAGGAGGGATGATGGGGTGTGAGCAGTGGCAGAAGCAGCAGGGTGAAGGTGACCATTTCTCAATGCTCTGGCTGCTGCAGGTGTAAAGGAGGGTGTTAAATGGGATGCCTGAGAACACAAAACCAAGAGTTAACTAGTTTGTCTCCTGTTTGCAGACTGAATGGTCTTCAGAGGCACTGGTATTTAAAGGGGCTTCCAGGTCCTAAATGCCATTGCAGAGGGAGGTTCCTGAATCACTGTGATTATATATAGAATATTATATTCCCTTCTGCACAGAAAGATGATGCTGCATGCAACTCTAACCCTGCACTGGCTAGAGAAGAGAGTTGACAATGAGAGGGAAGATTCAAACTATAAGGCTGACATCTCCCTGCTTTTAACACTTAACAGCTGAAATCACAGCTTCCTCAGAGTGGTGGGAAGCAGAACTGATGTGAAAATTGTGGTCATGGATATTTTTATTTTAAAAAATTCTGGGGCAAAGCCTTCAGATTCTCAGGTTTCTTTTTCCCCCAATGTTTTGTTTCACTCATTTTCTATTGTTCCATATTGTCAGCTTTCAAAGAAGCCAGTTTTTCCTGAGAACAAAAATAGTGATTTTTATTTCTTTGTCATTAGCAATATCATGGTCTCTAAAATAGGGGTTAAAAGACCTGATTAATCCACTAGATTTCCCAAGATGTAATTTCTCTTAGCCAAAATCAGCAGAAAATCCCTGAACTTTTCCATAACCCTGTAGGCTGCCATAATCATAATGATTGTACCATAGCAGAAGAGAGAGTATGTCTCTGATATTTAAGAGAGGCATCTGGAGAGCCAGACTTCTAGGTTTTGTGTCTGCTCCCATCACCAACCTGGAAGCTTTTGTCAAATCTCATAGGACAAAACTTTCAAAACTGGAGTGCTTACACTCAAACACCTCCATAGGTCCTCTGAGATCTGCAGTCATCAAACCTGAGGCCTTTGGGTGCCCTGTGAGTGTCAAACCATAAACAAGAGCATTTATACCATATCTCTAGTATCACCTCTAGGCAGCTCTGTTGTCTCCAGTTCTAAAAGGAGGTCAAAAGTCTGTACCCCTAAAAGGCTGCTGCAGGGAGCTGAAAGGCTTGCAAATGGCTTTGGAGGAAGGGAACAAGAGTTCTGAGAAGTTACCCTCCCCCCCCCCCCCCCCCCACCTTCCTTTGCATTCTCTGAGAGTAAAAAATACTCCTGCAAAGAGAATGTCCAAAGGAAAAAAAAAATTAAAGTCCTTAATTTGTGCTGGATACTCCTCAGAAAATGCTTTTCCAGATGCCAAAGGCCAGCTGCAAACTCCAGAGCAAGAGCTAAAATCAATTTGCAGCCAAAGTAAAAATGCCTGGATATCTGTCCCTGGCTCCTTCGCTTCCCAGCAAAGCCATGAAATGAGCTACTGCCTCTGGTTACATGGTTAATTTCAGAAATGAAAAGTCCAGTAGCAATAATGGCATCTCTGGCTATGTATTGTGGAGCTGCAGAAAGAAGATGCCGGTAGCCTTTGCAATCCAAGCTACCATATACCCTCTTGGAAGCAATTTCCTTCCAGTTCTTAGAGAAAATAGAATAGAGCTACTTCTGGGGAAGAAATTCAATCTTTGAAACATATATTCAGGTGGCTGAGGAAGGGCTTAGATAAACAATAGTCAATATTGCCAAGGGGCAAAGAAAGGGGACAGAGATTATAAAAACAATGTCAAAATTTGAGGCATCCGGAAAAGGATCTGCAAGATGAAAATATTTCCCATTATGTCATAAATAAAACTGCCCTTCAGTGTATCTGGGAGACGGGCATTTTATTTTCCTCTCTCCTCAGATTTAGAACAAAACAGAAAAAGGAAGCTTTGTTTTCACAGTTGACTAGAGCAGTCCAAATCCTCTGACTGTGCTAAATCCAGCAAGAGCAAAGCCTGATCACCAGTGCCACATCTGCCATTTGACTGAGGCTTCTCAGAGACCTCAAACACCAGGAGCCTGCTCTCCTGCTAAGTGAACTGTTACATTTCATGTTCACTGTTCCTGCCATTCTTCTGTTGGTTTAGGATAAAAAAGGCTGGACTCATGTTCTTTAAGGAACAACATGAAAATTTGTGGGATTTTTTTTGTATTTGTTTGCTTGTTTGTTTGTTTGTTTTAAATTTGGTGAACCAGAGATTTTTGAACAATAGGAGAAAAACAGGTTAAGAAGTGAAACGCCTGGCATCCAGGAATATATTACACTTAGGCACCTAGTATTCCTCCAAGATGAGTTCATTCTTGTGCTGAGCACCAGGGGAAGACCTGTAAACACTGAGGACATTTCCCATCATTTAGAAGATGGGCAGGACATGGCAAATGATTTGCAGCAGTGTTGGCTTTCTGCACCAAGGCTGTACCCACACTACTCCTCAGGCAGAAACAAAAATATCCTCCACATCTCCCTGGCATGTTTTAGACCCTGAAAAGTGACTGCTGCCCAGTGACACTATATTTCTTTAACAATAAATAAATTAAAAGAGGAAATTTTTTTCCCCTCAAGGTCTTCCAGAGACTATAGTTTGCCTCGGTATTGCCTTTTCCTTGATGTCCCTGTAGGAAATTACACTTGAGTTGGTACTTTGTACCTCAGCAAAACAGTTTTGGAGACCTATAATCCTACCTGTTAACATGGATACAAGAGAAAACACAAAATAGAGAAGCCCCTTGAGTTGCTGTATCTTTCCTCTGCCTAGGGAATCCTTGGTCTTTAGAGTATTAAAATCCAGATATGTCTGTTCTGAAACATCCTGTTATTCTGTAAATAGAAACAAAGCACAAAGGTAAAGGAAGGACTGTGGTAAAGATGAACTAGATCTCCCAAATCTCAGGCTGGTACATTAAACACAAAACAATTTAACCCTCAGGTGTGTTTTAGCATTTTGTTACTCAGTTCCCTCTGTGTAATTCCTTAGCTATTGCTTCTTCTCACAAGGGGTCAATGATTGTGTATCCCATTTTGAGTTACTTCTCCTTTTCCCCACTAAAATAGTTAATAGTTGTCCCAAGCCCCAAGTCTGTGCTGGAAGAATCACAGAAAGGAAACTTATCCATGAATGGAAGAGCTTAACATCTTGCAGGCAAAAGATATAAAAGATATTGCTCCAATCCAAGACATTCACCCTTTTCACCATTGGCTGCCTGTTTAGAAATGTTATGAAAAATTAAACCAAGTGTGGTGTTTTGCCAAGAGACCAGAGACTCAAGTGTCCCAAAGAACTGACAGAGCTAGGCTGTGATTTTCTCTGATATCTGAAGAGTTTCAGATAGCTGTGGATTGTGCTGTTCACTGACCATCTTTGGCATAAATGCCTTTAAATTGGTCAGTCTCATTCATGCTGCAAGCATCAACTTCACCTGGTGTCTTGCCCATTGCGCATCAACCTTCCACGCCAAAATGAAGTATTTCCAGCCTTCCTTGTTGAACATGAGAGCTATTTAGGGCACTTCTCAGCTCCTTCTAGACATCTGAACATCCTTAATGTACTGGGGCTCTGATAATTGTCATGACATCTCCAAACCACCACATTACACTTGTGAATTGGTGGCTTGTCAAAAACATATACTCAAGCAAACAGAAATAAACACTCCTTTTTGGGATGATTCTTATCATATTATGAAATAGTGAACAAATGAAATCAACCCTTGTGTTGACAGTTCTGAAGTGTTTTGAAGGAAAACACAAAGGGCGGGGAAAAGAAAACGCACACTTTCTCTCTTGCATTATTAATTTCTAGAGCTACTTCTTTCCTTTTGTGTTCTTTTGGAGTAGTGGTAGTGGTGAGAAAGAGAGGGGGAAAAATAATATAAAGAGAGAGTTTAACTCCATCAGGACCTCTTTGTAATGCTTGCACAGCAAAGTCTGTGGAGGCAGAAATAAAAATAATGAAAATCTTTGTCCCTTTGTTAAAATGGCACATCATGTTTTATAAGCATTTCAGATAGTTAATTCAAAAAATGGTGTTTCAGCAAAAGAAAAGTACTAGACACCCCAACAAGGTTTACAACACTATCCCAAAGACTTATTTTTACTTTTTAAAAAAAAACTGCAAAAAAGTTGCCTTGTGGTACTTTTTATACAATTTTTAGCAATGCAGGTAATGATTATTACTTTCTTTTTAAATTTTTCTTCACTCTGCCACTTTTGGGATAAATCTTCCTATTCTGTTCTCCAACTGAGAGTAAAGGCATTGCCTTTGACAGAATGATTCCAGATTGGGACCAGTATTTGCAAGGCTTAAATGTAATGCAATAAATTTTCAAGTGCTTTAGATTTGAGGACAGAATCTCACCTTGACTAACATTTCTGAGTTTTTTCACTCTTCCCTACTCCCCCCTCCCTTTTCTTTTAATGCAGTTAATATATTCCTGGGTTTTGCTACAATAAACTCTCTAGATTGGTATTATTAATAAAACCTACCATCCTCCCTCTCATTCAATTAATCTATGCATCCCTTTTTTTTTTTTTTTGTGTGTGTGTGAAGGTGTCTGATGTCAACTTTGATGATTTAAAGGCCATAAAAAATAAAAATAAAATAATAAAATCACCCAATAAGCTCTTAAAAAATAAGGGTGTGGGGGGAGAAGTGAGGAGAAGGATGCCCTGTGGTACAAAACTATAAAAGGTTAGATTAGACTTTAGCAGAAAAGTCTCTGTGATAATTACTGTTATCTGCTGATCCATAAACTCTTCACACAAACTGCAACAGTAAACCAAAAAACTGACACTTTAATAGCAATGTGCTTTGTAGTGTGGGGACATCTCTCCTCCTCCTTCCCACATCTCTGTGCCTCCCAATGCTTCATTTCCTCACAGCCCTGTGACAGGCGGAGCTGACAACCCGGATTCCCAGCAAGCAGTGAGCAGCTAGATGTTGGCACTAATTATTGCTAAACTTCTGCAGACTCACAGCATGATCTAGTTGGGCAGGGAGGAGGAGGAGGACAAGGTGAGGCAGACCATCACTCTGGTAGTTTGGGATTTATTTTTTTTTTTTCTGTGTGTGTGGGGGGGTGTTGGTTTTTTTGCTGTTTTTTGAGGTGTTTTTTGTGGTTTTTTTTTTTAATTTTTTGAAGGGAGGAGGAAATAAACAATTCTAGAAGAAAAGAGCTGAATGTGTCCAAAATGCAAGCCCCAACAAAGTGCTCCATTCCCTGATGACCCTCAACTGGTGTAAAGTGTCCCAGCCCCACCAGCTTGAGCTGGTTTCCATCACCAGCTCTGTGCCAGTCTCCAACATCTGTGGTGCAGTCCTTGGATGGTTCATGGCATGAAGAGGTCTATCCACCACACAGATGGAGAGGGAGAGTTCCAGAAGCATCAGGAAATCTTCTTGGACTTGGCTTCTGTGACTCCAAATAAAGAGCTGATTTATCAATGCCAACTTAAGGATGCAGCTCTGGACAGGAAAATTGAACGCTATGTTTCTCATGTTTGAAAATCGTTTTATGAGTGGCAACTTTGTACTGCTCCTGTAGCTTCACACAATGCCAGCCCCTTGCAGATACCACGGCAGGAATCAGATAAAGTAAGGGAAGAGTACAGCTGAGAAAGGGCAAACTTTAAAGGGAGGATTGGAGTCAGAAAACTGCCCTACATGTAGCCATAGAAAAAGGTAGTCTGAAGATAATGATTCTATAAAACAATTAAGAGGAAATTGCAAATTTGAATTATAATTGAAGACGTCAGCTAGCATAAATCACTAAGGACAAAAAGAACTCAACTTCCTTCCACAAGCTCCATCTTTGTCGCATTTCTCAACCTGTTAGAATTTAACAGGAAACTATCAGCCATCCCTAAATATTTTGAGCCACATCATAACAGTCAAGAGAGACTCACACCCGGTTTATCAAGTCCTTTAAGAATAGTGCAAACTCTCCCTGAAAAGATCTTGCTTTCTATTTTGTAGCATCAGGTTTATTGACTCACTTTCTATAGAAAACTTAAAATCTGATATCATCCTACTCAGTTCAAGGGGAATATATTCTGAACAACATCTTCTGCAACATTTAAATTTAAAATAATGTTATATGACCAAAAACCTCAAGCCAGCTAAAAAATTTGCAGACCAATTTTTGGGAAAAAACCCCAAAACAACAAAATGGCTCAACAACTTGGAATTAGAGTTACATTAATTACAAATAATAATCATAAATATTTCTTCTAGATTAAGACTAGAAATGCAAAAAGACACTGTAGTTTTTAGTCCTACATATATATAGCACTCTTATAGAATCTTACACTATGGTGTCTGTATCATGTCCCTCTATCTTGTCTGGTATATGGCTCATCTTAAAACACAGTCCAATTTTCATGTGAGCATCCCCTGCTGATGGAAGATCCATCATGTTCCCAGATACACTTCCCAGCAGCATCGACCTTTTTGCATCTTCTTTCAAATACTTTTTTATTTTTAATTCAATCACTTGCAACTCCAGGATCATGTTACCTAAACTGCATGTGTAACTAAATCTATTTTTTTTATATGGCAGCGATATTGAGGCAAACACATATTCCCAAAATATGAAGAAATAGGTGCCTAGAAATAAATTAGTGAGATCAGAAAGCACAATCCCCATTCTTCCAAGAAACCATTATTATGATCAGCAGTCCTTCTGTGAAAAACCCTGCATAAAATATATATGCATATATTACCAGTTTGAGGGAGAGTCTCAGTAATCTGAAAAGGGGAATGAATCTGAGGCCGACAAAAGATTTTTATTTATTTTTTAACTACGCTGCATAATTACCCTGAGCAACAAATTGCCACAAGGTTCCATGAAAGCCAAGACCTCACCGTAATTCCAAATAGGATTAGACATTTATATGCATAATGAGGACATTCACAGTTGCACTGCCTTGGATAAGAAATGCTAGGGAAATAACCCTCATGCTTCCAGGCATAAGTTAACTGCATGGGAACAAAGTTGGGAAGAAATTCGGTTTATTCTGTACTTACCCCTGAAGTGGATTTTAGCACTTATCCTGTAACTCCAAAAATGGAGGTAGAAATGGACGATTTCAATCAAGGACTTCTAGCAAGCTTCAATTGCACAAGTGTGATTTTCAAGTCACTGATGACACACAAGGCGCTCTCCTCCCTTGGATTAATTTTTATTCACTTACATAGCTATTTTGTGTATAACAGATACCCATGCTCTCTACAGATATAGGAGAGAGGAAACCTGGGTGTCCACACATCTATAGGATTGAATTGAATGTGAGCCTAGAAAAATCTCTAGGATTTATTGAAATACCCAGAGCTATCTATCTGTGAGATCAAAACATTATCAAATGGATTATATGCCCTCTCAGAGTTGTCTCTATAAAATACTGATAGGATTTCATTCCTATTGAGTGTTGTAAGACTTTTCCATAAGAAACTGATATGACAAGAGTACTGCAGAATTGGCCTCATTATGCCTGTAGTGAGCAAAGGGTATGTTTTCATCAATGGCTGATAATTCAATTAAAGGGCTATTTTGAAAAATTAGAGAATGTGTCAATTTGAAGGCTGCAGCATGATGACAGCCATATAAGACTGGGCTCTGGACTTCCTTGCTGATTCAGTTACCTTCTGGGCTTGAGCCCACTTCTGTTCAGAACATGAATCCTCCATTGCTACCAAGAAAGATTTATATTTTAGTCAGAGAGATCCTAGGTTATGAGCCACATTGACTACAAAACTGACAGGTACACATCCTGTTTAAGGGACAACAGCCCACATCTATCCCACTGTTCTGAGCCTTGCTCTCTGCAAAGTTCCACAAAAAGATCACGCAGAAGGCTTTCCAGCAGTGTCTTTTCCACCCATCCTAAATGTCATGCTAGTCTTTGGCAAATATTCCTTTCTTTTCTTCTAGGATCTCATAAGACTGACTTGCTTTTTCCGTACGGATTTAGGCAGGGCATGTGGCTTCCCTGAGCTCAGTGCACATCATGAATAAGTGAACTAGCACAGACAATATGAGAGAAAGCAACACAGAGCAATTTGCTATTTGACCAGATCAGTTTTGTGCAGACCCCAAGACTGCATTTAAAATCCCTCATTATCAGTATGCAGCTTGATTGTTTCTTAATTGTGAGGCTGCAACAAAACCAGCCCTTAAAATCAGCCTCCCTTGCCCAGCTGGTACCCTACAATGCACACAGGCCCTGAACACAATAGTCAAATCTATCTTTGCCCTTGCTCTGAGCTTTCCATCACACGAAAGTCTCATTAGCCCAGACTGAGAAGCACACAACAGCACCCAGCAACCAGCAGATCCCACTCTGAGATGAAGAAAAACAACATCGGGGGGAGGAATGAGGGGTTAAAAATATCTCAGAACCTCAGTCTCTCTCCCGGGCAACTTTCAATCCCATTTATTTATTTATTAATTAAAATCATTTAAGCCACAGAAACAATCTCTGGAGACATGGAGTCTCATTTAGACTTTTTATTTTGGTTTGGTTTTTTTTTCCTGTTCTTGGGGTTTTGGGGGATTTTTTTGGTTTTGGTTTTTTTTTTTTGCTTTTTCCTTCCTCTTTGCTTGGAGCATCCTGGAATGATCTCTCTGTGCCTCTTGAGGGAAGACATGGCACTAGCAGACCCAGAGGCAATTTACAGGCTCTTGTTAGGCTATGCAAGTCCCACAAGAGAGAGACTGCTTTTTCTAACTTTTCTGTCTGACCACAGTCTAGGAAATAAGCCCTGAAGTTCTGGCTCCACTGAAGTCAATTGCATAATAGCTACAGCTTTCCTGGGGAGAAAAAAAAAAAACAACAAAACAACAAACCTAAAACAAACTATAGTCAAGCTTCTCAACTTCGAAGATGGCCTCAGAGGTAAGAGATAAACTCTGTCCACCTTCTGCTGCCCCTTGAAAAACAATCTGGAGGAATAGCAGCATTAGGGTAGTGCAACTAGGTCTTGTCTAAGAAATAAAATAGAAAATACAGCACCCAGGTTCAAAATGCAGTGTGACTTCTTGAGATAGAGCTGGCCCAGCAGCCACTGACAGCAGAAACGAAGGAGCCAATAAAAAAGCCAAATACCCAAGAAGTAGTGCAGTAAATGGCTTCATACATTTAGTTTGCAGCTTTCTAATTCAAAGCTATGACCCTTCCTCACACCAGCAAATGAGGCAGGAAAACACTGAAAGAATAGCTCTTGATTTGGATGTTACAGTCACACATCTCAAAACCGCATCTAGATGTGACTCCAGTTAGCAGCAAGTCTCCAAGTGCCCCTTCTAGGGGAAATCATGAAGTCTGGAAGGGCTGGGAAAGAAATTGTTTCAGTGAAAAGGCCCTGAAACAGGTGGGGGGCAGAAGAGGAGGAAAACTGGCTGCTAAATCCACTCCTGATGAGGGCTTAAAGGGAAACTGAGGCATGAAAATATATGAAGGTACTGGCCTGAAATCACTCAGAAGCAAACTGCACCACCAGGAATATAACCCCCTCCCTCCAATTCTTTATTTAGTGTCATTTCTTTGGATGCCAAAACCTTCAACCTTCTTTCAATAAAAACACATTTTCATCCCTACCTGAAAATTACTTTATTTCTGCTTTAGCTTTAATCAGCTACATCGAGTCTTCTTCCAGCTACAGAGATCACTATACACCTCTGACAAAAAGCTCTGCATTGCCAAAGTGCTTTATAAGGCCCTTCCTCTGCCTTCATCTCATTCTTGTTTTTCCTTTCTCTTCTTTTTCCTTTTTTTTTTCCCCTCCACAGCCCCTCACATTATTCATCATAATCATAAAACATTCATTTGCGCTTCTGACCAATTGGAAGACCCTCACGGGAGGCCATAAAGGGGGGGTGTCAGGGTTATAATGAATGTAAATGCCAGGTGTTTAAGCTGGATAATGTGCAATTTGCAACTCAAGCAATCTGCACAATAAGCAAACCTAACGTTATGGTACCTGATAGGGGCACGATGGCCATTCTGAGAGAATGAAACATTTTACGACCTCTATGTTGCCCTGATCTCATGATCTAATAATAGTCCAGACAAAATTAGTTCCTGCTATAATGTCTTTGAATGTTTGGGGGGAGGTGGATGGGGAGGAGGGATTGCAAGGAGTTGGAGAGGGGGATGAAAATTATATCAGGTGGCTGAGCTGAAGTTTCAGAGGATCAAAGGGAATTGCGAGCTGGATGTGCTATTTAAGACAATAACCTTCTGCTGAAAGTGAGGAGGTCAAAGACAGGTCTTTCATAACTATCTCACACACATATAGATGTGTACACAGAGCTGTTCCCCAGGATTTGGCTGCTGATGAATTAAAAATAGGTTGATCATTGTGAAAGGACTGATTTTCTGGCAGTGTAGGGCTGGACAGACGATTCCCCAAAGCCTAATGGAGCGTCATCGCTCGGAAATTAGCTAACCTCAGGCTGGAAATAACAGTGAACAGGAGTTATTCCCATCTTCCTCCCCTGATCCCAAAAGTGAGTTTCATTTTCTTTCTTCCCTGCATGACCAGGTCTGGATCAGCAAGGGAAGAAGAAAGGCAGATCTCTATCCATTCCTCTCACCCCACCAAAGAAACAAGTGTACTGTCTGCACTGCTTTGCTCTGGTGGAAGAGGCACCCTGAGAAAAGCCTCTCATCTTTTCTCTGCAGTCTGTGCAATGCTCTTTAAAATGCTGCTCAGATTGTGAGGAACACAGAAAGGAAAGACAAAGGGAAAAAATATCTTCCCAACAGATTGTCGAAAGCCTCAGAAAGTGCAGCTCCCTTTGGGGAATTTGATCAGGTCTGTTGCTCTAACCCACATGATATAAACACTTTCCCTCTCATGGTACAGCAACTCCAGACAGTGCTCACTGCATCTCCACAGAGCAGGAGTGGAGTGCAGAGGCTAACACGATGCCTAGGGAGAGCTGTGGAAAGCTGCAGGAAATAATCCTGCTTATCTTTTCCTATCTCCACTTCTTGGCTTCTCTTTGTCCTCCCCAGCCCAGGCACTGCTTCTTGGGGTGTCTCGGGACAGGTACATGTCTTTGGGCACCCTGGTGCTCAGTCACAGCCACTTTACTCATCTAACTTCAGCAATCATGAAAAAACTGCCTGACTTTTGGATATGAATATTTCTGTCCACCCTGTACTGCAAATACCACTTCATAGAAGCACCAAAACATTTCAGAAATGGTCACATGTATTTTTTTTCCTCTCTAAAGTAATGTCACAGCTCAGTACAGCCTTATGAGCACTGTCCAGCAAGCTGGATGTGGTCCAAGCATCCACATCTATTTAAATTTCATTTAAAAATGTGTCTTTTACATTTTTTTTTTTTAATTTGAATCTAGAAAAGAAATACTAAAGTTTGTTGTTTTGTATTTGTTTCTTTTTTTTTTTTTTTTCCTTTTCCCTAAACACTTTATGATAGATTCTTCCTCTCTGTCACTTATTTTTACTCTTGAGTAAAAATGTGTGTATCTGTGGCAGATGAATAAATATCCCACCTCTCTGACAGAGCCAGATATTTGGGTTTCATTCTGATGTTGCGAAGGTGAGTTCACCACTCTCACTCTTGCGGGAAAACTGCCATTCCACTCTCACAAGATTTCTGGTTTGCTTGTCACAGGGAACTCACTTTCAGGTCATTTCTACTGGATGAATCTAATTTTAAAGTTACAAGTTTTTGCACTAACCCTCATTAACATTTTTAGAGTTTTAGGAGAGAAATGATGATAATTTAGCCACAAACTCTCCCTGAGAAGTTCCCAGCAGAAATTTCATGCATACATGAATACAATAATTGCCAAACAAGCTGTGATCAGTTTTGGCTTGGTGTAGTTTTGTGGGTGTTTTCTTTTTCCCTGGACCTCTGTGAAATCAAAGCAGGAAGACAAATGCAAAGAAAGATTTGCCATGGGGCTGATGTGTTTACCAGCATCATATTGCATTTTCTGCTTGAGGCCTCTCAGTGTACCCTCAACCACTTTTGCTTGTGATTTTTTCTAAGATGTGGATCCAGGCTCCCTTCCTTGCAAATTTCTTCTCCTTCTGAAGTCTACAGACTTCGTTCTGAACACAATTTTATAGACTATATATCAAAGTCTGCAGCCTGGCATACCTTCCTTCCATTCCCAACTCAGCTTCCCACAGGTCTTTCCCCTGACATTTGCCCAACCCTGTGCACTTAGATCTCTCAAAACCTGGAGAAATCAGCTGCATGCCATTGCACTCCGACTCTTACTTTTGATGTAGAAGACAGAAGATCACCAATTCCTTGGTAACAGACTGACCCCTGATGAGATTCCCTAAACCTCAGGTTGTCCTAATCCTCAGCTCTTTACCACCTGAAATCTCTGAAGGCTGAAGTCTCAGAAACCACTCAATACTACAGATGGTCTCCATGAATTCATTAATGGCAGGTGACTTGCAAATAATAATGTATATTTGCACCCAGACATCTCTCTACAGTTCTAAAGAAACAAAATCCTGGGAGGGGGGCAGAATTACTGAAGCTGTTTTACTAAAATTATTTTAAATTTGAATGAGATATCCATTCTGTTCAACACAAGATAACAGGATAAAGTTACTTCTTGTCCTTCAAGCTTCATCTCAGCCCTTGATAGAGAGTCTCCTTCCCACAGCAGCATCAGGTATCTAACATATGCTGCCAAAGGGATTTAGGCACTGCATAACAGAACCTGGCAGAGCTAACAACTCCTTTCTTGTTGACCTGTGTTTCAACAACATAGCCCTAAGCAACTGACATTTTACCAGAACATAGATGAAAGATAGCTTGCCTGATCTTCTGTTATAATTTCCTGGTTTGGCTTTTTAATTGCATGTGTGGGGGAAAAAATATATCAGATCTTGGCAGGGAAAAAGTGCCCCTTCAGAACCCAGATTTTGCAGATTTTATTTTCTGGAGCAGATGATGGTCTTTGTTTATAAGAAAAATTAGGCCAAATCCAACATTTTCACAGATGGAGGAGCCTGAATTATTGATCAGAAGTTCATGATTTTTCTCTCTCTTTTTTATTTTTTTTTCTTTTTTTTTTTTTTTTTTTTTTTTTTTTCCTAACTGGTAAATAATCAAGTCCAAAAAGGCTGATATTTATTTCAAGACTGGAATCAACTCCACACCAGCAATGCTAAAACAATTTCTCTTCATTTTATTCCTTCTCTTTTTTTCTCCCTCACTTCTCTTGGAGATATTCCACTCGTATAAATAATTAAAGATTCATTGGCCAAGAAAGAAGAAGGAGGGAAAAAAAGAGACACTGACTTTTTGGTGTTGCAGTTGAAACACAGAAAGAAAAAGGTTTCATACAATTGAGAACAAATAAAATGGCATAATTTAGCTAGTTCCAGCTGTTTCAATTGAGGACACAAGGAACACTGAAGTAGAGACTGATGAGATAATATGTTCCCATGGAAACTTTCATCCTAATGGCTAATCAGTGAAAGGTTGGTTTAATTCATGCTTTTGAAAGCTTTGCATTACTCTGTCTTAAAATGTTTCTTTTTTTTTTTTTTTTCCCTTTATTTACTAGTTTCTACATGAATTTTTCTCTTCTTTTCTGTGTTTAAAGCCTACAAAAATTATTCTCATTGACTGTACTTGTATAGCAGTGAGCTCCTCTGAATCAGTGTCCGGAGATAGAGAAATATCCCTGGAACAAGAATGGAAAACATGTTTACTCTAGGTGCAAAATGAGTTGCAAAGTGGTTTTTATCTTATTTTTTAACCTGTACCCTTTCCCAAAGCAAATGAAGTTACAGAATACTTCAGGAAGTTAAAAGGGGTGCTACAGTAAAAGGAAAAAAAGAAGAAAAAAAACCAACTAGGAACTTATGAACTGAAGTTAATGTGAATTAAGAAGTAATTTGCACTGAAACCTTACACTGGCCTGGAGATGCAGGTTAGGTTACATTCAGATTACTCATAAGGAATTCTGAAGAAAACCTTGTGGGAAAATGCAATCCTAATCAGCTGAATCTACCCATATCTTATCAGTCTTGAGGTTCCCAAACATTCTTCTTGGGTTCACATCTAAGTTTTAACTCCTCTGTTCCAAGAAAGAAACCAGCCAACCAACACCCCCTAACACATGACTGCAGCTCTCACACTCAAACAAGACTGGGTCCAGCTTCCAGAAAAGATTGGTTTCACAGGGAAGAACCATAACATGGAGCTAGCTAAAAAATAAATAAACACATAATCAATCAAACAAACAAACAAACAAACAGAATAATTTATAGATGTGAAACAACTTATTTAACTCTAGAACTTACTCTTTGATGAAAAAATGTTATCTATCCAGAAGAAAATACTTGGTGAAAATTCTGTGATTAGTGTTGGTGATGCCTCTCTGGCACTTGAAAAGGAATGCAGGACTTCCTGCAGTTTGAAGAGAGGTTACAGCCCTTATCCATGCCACAGGAGTGTAACATGATCATTCTCATACAAACATATAAGTCCAGGCTTTGACCATGCCTCCTGAGAAATACCCAGTAATTTGTTTTTAGCACAAACATGAAATAAAGGGACAGTTGGGAGAGATTGTTACTTGATATTTAGCAAAGACTTGTCACAACAATCAGAAAAAAACCCCAACTGATAAGTCTGCCCAAAGTCCTGCAGATGCATTCCTGTCAAAGCAGCTGAAACTAAATTGGTTTTCTCTTTGATGGTCATTAAACCTCGGTTATGCTCCACTGATTAGTTGATCTAATGGAGAGGTCAATTTTCATGAAAAGTGGTGGATAGGAGAGCTAAGGAGATGGGTCATTTTTCATTCAAGTATCTGGCGTTGGCTTTAAAAGAAATTGTCTTGCTAGAAGACTGAGATAAATACAGAAAAGTTTAATGAATGTTCTAACCTCTTTCCTTATAAACTTCAACTCTATCACACTATTATGCTTTGTTTAATCTCAAAGAAATAACCCAGGAAAAAAACCCAGGGTTATGTCTGGACTAGTCACAATCACAGTACAACAAATAATATGCTGCCCAGTAATTTATCAAACATCCCACTTGAACATCAGAAACTTTTTTCCCAACCTCTTTTTCTTGCCAAGCTCTGCTAGCTCCCCTGGAGAAGGGGAGAGGAATGGTGCCCAGGGATATGCGGCAATGGATCCTTTCCACCTAGATAATTGTTGAGTTCTCTCATCCAGGGATTAGGTACAGGCTTTGCACACTGTTGCAGAAGAAGGAATTTGGCTATTCAAGTGGATTTGAGAACGCACTAATCAAATAGTTCTTCCATGCCAATTTCACCAGTTTCTTTTTTAAAGATACGAATTCAAACCAGCATATTTAATTTAGCAAAAAAAGCTTGACGTATTTTCTGAGATCCAAGTAAATAGCAATATTAGATCCAAGTTTAAAAAAAAAAAACAAAAACCATGGATCTTTGAACTATCGAATATATTAAAAAAGTATTTTATAATTAAACGTGTATTTTGCCAAGGATAGCATGACAGAACCAACTGAGTAACACTCCTCTGCAAACATTTCTTCTCAAGCTGACTGTGTCTACAAAACTAAAACTTTGTGAGATTTTTTTCTCTGAATGAAATGTCAGTGATAAACTAGGATAAAACTCAGTATGTTGCTAAAAGGCTCTTATTACATACCATTTAACTGTCATCACTCGGTAATTGCAATTACAAATTACTGTAGCTTTACAGTCACCAATCTGAGATTAAATACTTGGGAAAACTACTGAATGGACATCCAAAAGTATATGGTCTCTGCCCTAGTTTTCTAATAATTTAGGCATTGAAATGCTGGGACAGAACAGAATGGGGTGGGTTGAGAAGTCTGGTACAGGGAAAGAAAATGAATTTGCTAGGCAATACCAAATCACAAACTGTCACTTAATCATCAAAGGACATGTGGGGAACCCCTCAAAAGCACAGACTATGCATGTGGAAGTGTCCTAGTGCTGTATATTATGGCCTGTATTTGACAGGCTTTGAAAGCTTGACAGACTTTTTCTCCATATGCGTTATTTAACTGTGAACCATGATTTCCAGGATAAATAGAGTGTTTCAGAACAAACACAAGAATGAAGGAACACTCTGGACACATAAATTTCTCATGGCAAATGCACATGGGTTGCAGAGGCAGAAACTGGGGCAAACACTACCCCAGTTGTTCTGCTGAGGAGAGGATGATAAATATTAGCTACAGGTGACATAATAGCCCTGCTGATGTGGACACTCGGGGAAAGCGTTTAGACACAGCAATGAATAGATAAGAAAGATAGAATTGACAAGAACAACATGACTGGTAAAAGTATGTGTAAGGAAGAATTTGAGATGAATAAGATATGAGGTTTGGAAGAGGTGATACCAAAATAATCCAACCTGTCTCACCATCCTTGGCACTCAGGCCACGCCCTGCTCCTGCTTGGCGTGGCTGTCACCACCCATCTGCGCTGCTCTGCTTTCCAGAAACGTGTGAAATGAGCTTTTGGGTTTGAAAGAGCTATTCCAAAGCACCTGGAATTTGTACCTGCAATTTTAATTGACTGAGAGACCCTTAAATGGAGGGAGCTAAGCACAGCCTGCAGGTACACAATGCCCGACAGCCAGTGTTAACAAGGACATACTTAGCTTGCCTGGAGAAACAAACAAGGACAGAATTGATAACTATTTCATGAATGAGCTGTAACATGTTGCTTTAAAAAGATGTTGTCAGAAGAAAGATACAAACAAAACAACACATGTTATTGAAGGGCAGTTGCTATTATCCGGGCTATTAGCAAATGGAAAAAACTATTAAAGCAGAAACAGTGTTAGAAATCTAATTCACTTTTCAGCATTAACACTATTTACTGCTTCACTCTTCTCTTAAGTTGGAACAGAGAAAACGGACTAATCAATTTTCTGTCCTAGTGCTAACACAATTTCTTAGCAGGGCCTGAAACTGTGGTTTTGGACTGTATACACAGAGCTTACAAAGTAGACAGACATGATCTCAGCAGAGAAAAGGTGTTGCAATGGGTGGGGGAAATTTAGAAGAATATTGGCAACAACACGGGGTTCAGTTAATGCAATCATTTATGGTGAAATTTCAAATTTTCCTGTAATTTACAGTAATTTTTTATTTTTCACTTCCATTTAGGGTGTCAAAAAATGATCAGCAATGATCAGTGTTTCATTTTTGATTCCAGAACAAAACATATTCCCCCTCATTCACTATCATATAGGTAGATAAGATACTTAATGAATTCGTGAAGCTAAATACCATACTTCTCAACTCCTCCTTTTCATAATGTTTTCATGTCCCACTCAAGGCTTCTAAAGCAACTCTGTGGCACAGACACAACTCACCACCTGAATTTTATTCCTCTTGCTAAAATCTAATTTCTAATGGTCACAGTCAACTTTACCATCCATAGACCATTTTGATGGTGATGACCGCATAAGGAAAATGAAAAAAAGAAGAGGTAACGTGACATTTAGGACAAAAGAAGGGAAAAACACCCATAAATTAAAATATGGATTTGTAGTATTACTGACTTCTTAAAGTTTTTAAATGTTTATGCTGAACTTAAGTTTGTGTAAAATCATAAGCATTTGAAGCACAGGATAAGCACTTTAAATGCAAGCCAAAGGAAAACAATATGCCCTTAGTACTATTTCCATTTAAACTGCTTAGCCACACACTTGCAGACATGAAACAATTCCGCTGAGGTCCTCCTGCACTCAGGAAATTCTTCCTGGGTCACTGACCATCATTTAAAGGGCACATCTCAGCCCAGTGTCCAGCGTGAATTTTTCAAATTAGCCTACAGTTGCTGCCTCTGCAGTACACAATTGTGCTCAAAACCCCTGAGCTTTTCAGAAAGGCCCTTAAGCCCATTTAACATTCAAAGAAAAACCCCTAAAAAAACAACACACAAATATATGCTTACTATATTTCACATGCTGTGCAAACCCATACACAAGGTCCTATAAAAGTGAGACACCATCTCCCTTCAAGGCTCTCTGTTAGGCTTGTACACCTTTCTGAGAGAGCTGCTGTGATTCAGCCCAAGTGATGGGGGCCTGGTGCAGGAATCACTGTAATCCCGTGGCCTCTACTACATCCAGAAGGTCAGGATAAATATCTGCTCTGTCCTCAAAAATCCTCTGAGTCTTTAATATTGAGGTAGGCATGGGAGAGCCTTTTGCGATGGTTGGTTCAGATAAACATCCTAACAGCATGATAGTGTTGGCTTAACCCCAAAGCTATGTCAGCTGTTTCTAATGTCCAGAGACCTTTGTGTACCAGGGATGTGAAAGTCCTGCCAACATCAGAGGCATCTACTACAGAGCCCGCCTCGTCATCCCTCCTTGAAACTCACCTTTGCAGTGACACTTCCAAACCACTCAACACCCACGAGGCAGCCAGTGTGCTATCACTGCAACTTCCCAACCAAATCATAATCCGCTCTATATTACCTTGCTCTCCCTCCATCTGTTTGCTGTGGCCTCTCTCAGGCGTTCACATCTCTGAGCAGTTCAGGTCAAGGACCATCTTTTCATTTTGCATGTGGTAAGCACTTAGTAGTCCAGGACTTTTACCTTCAAATAGGACCACCTGTGCCCACAGCAATGCGTGCTGTAATAAACCAACAACAAGCAGCAGTCCTGAGGACTGGCCCAGCTGTGAAGTACAACCAGAGTAGTTCACGCCAGCCTCAAATTTCTTCAGGTTATCCACTTTCTGTTGCTCACAGCACAGCAGAGGTGCTGCAGTGACACCAGAGAAGTTTCAGCCTCCAACCAGAAGCATGATACACACCTCACAGACACAGACAAAAAAAAACACCCCTCCTCCTGTACCAAGCCCTTGTCCTTGGTCCCTTTGGACACCACTTCCATCAGTTCAGTGCAGTCAGGACTGGAATTTTGGGTCTGTGCCAGGAGCGAGTGGAAAAATCCATCAAGTTACTAATATGGATTTAAAAATAACTTTACACTAATTTCCCACCTTAAAAACAACTGCAGCAATAAAACCCACTACTTTCTTATTTCACTGGCAGATATCTGAAAATCTGCAGCATTAACTTAAGTCTCCATTTTTCTTTTTCCTTTAATTAAAACGAAACAAACCCTATCGGTCATCAATATTTTAAAAAAAAAAAAAAAAAAAAAAAAATTGTGAAATTACATTTGAGAAGTTACTTTATCCTGTTCCGATACACTGAAAGTTTCATTTTCTTTAGAGGAATAAATTAAATAAGATCTTATGCTTCTGTTTATTTTAGAAAGAATAAGTCATGGCTAAAATAAGCCCTTAAGAAGAGGGTATTATTTTCCCCCAAAGTGCTTTTGCAGGTAGCCTGCCCCTTGGTCTATATCAGGACAGCTCTGCCCACTTCAGAACAGATAACATCTTTCTCCACTAATTCACTTGCCTACTTCCTTATTAGCCATTCCAAGGATCTGACTCCTATGCATTTTTACTGTACCTACTTCAGTAGGTCTAATTCAATGGAAAATTTGTTGTTCCCAAATTTTTGTTGGTATTCCCTGCAGGGATAATCACCATAAGACTCAAGGCATATTCATATGGGGTTTTAATGGCTTTGTAAGATATCAAAGCAAAGGGTTGCAATGGGATCCATTTCTACTCCTTGGGAAGCCCTGTCCACTTACTCCAGTATAGACCCCAAGAACTTGGCCTTGCATACTGTGCACACAGAAGCCAGAGTTTAGATCAAGGTTGTACATGAAAAAATCTTCCTTATTTTCAGGACATTCAATGCATCCCTAGCTATGTATACAGCATGTGTTTCAGTGTTGTCCGAAAAAGGATTGATTTCCCAAACTAGTGCCAGAATTTATAGGCAGGACTATGCTGTTCACGTAACTTTGATTTTCTTTTTTCTTTCTCCTAAATTCTTTGTTTTACTACCACTGCATGTACAGAGAAAGGCTTGCAAAGCAACCTTAAAATTATATAGGATATCTCCTATACATTTTACAGTTTCAATCCAACGATTTTTAAACCAGCCTGGTGATTTTGAGCTCCCTGACACCATTCTTGCTTTCCAAGCTAGGGATTCAAATATGCCACCTGGCAAACACAGCACCAATCCAGGTTTTGTGGCAGAGCTGCCAGCAAGTCGTTGGGTAGCACTCTTAAATCAGCCACAAACCAGCTGTCCCAGACTGTAAGGAAGCGTGCTGGGCTGCTGAAACTCTTCTCCTGGGCGGACATAAAATTGAGTCTTGTCCACTTGAGGGTAGGAATGCTGCAGGGTCTTTTGCACAAGCATGCCCCAGTGATCGGGAACAAATTCTTTCCTTTCAGTCTATCCCTCTGGATTCTACTCACAGGGTTATGACTGTATAAATATTCTAGGGACCTGGGACTTGGGGGCTGAGTTAAGGAGTAGGAAGCCAAAGAAAATACATTTTAACTAGCAAGGACAGTTGCTTCTCCTCTTTCTGTCACCTTGTGGGCTTTTGCAATAGAAGAGATATTTTATTTGTATTTAATAAAGCCCAGCAGTAGAGCTGCTTATGAATCAAGCTGCATCATGCATGGAGCTAGAAAAAATATATATTGGGATTTTCTAGCTCGCTAGAGTTATTAATCTGGCTCAAAGCCTGCAGTAGGATTTAATATATTAAGTGAAATTGCAGGCCTTTGCCCCTGTCTTTTCGCTAAGACAACAACATACATACGCCATATTAGATTCCAGTTTTTGTACATTTCAGATAAGGAGTGGATTAAATAATGAATGAGATTCCCATTAGCTTGAAATTTTGCTTATTTCAGGCAACCTTCTCTCCCCCCCCCCCCCCCTTTTTTTTTTTAATCAAAATGACTCCACTGTGGAATATTTTTGCATTGATTTGAAGGGATTTTTTTTATGCACTCATTAAATTTGCATTTACACATCTGACAATACCTTTTTTTTGTGTGTGTCCCAGACACTGAACACTGCACTAGGAAAAAAAAAAAAAGAATAAAAAAATCCCACTCTGCTTTTGCCTTGAATTGTGTGAAATCTTTTTCTGAAAGAGTGTGTAAGGCTCAGAAGGTCTTTGGGATTCCCCTTTACTTGACAAAGTCAAGCGAATGACTCAAGCGTGGGTTTTTCAAATGGGGGTCACTGTAACTAATGTGAGATACAGAAGACACTACTGCTTTCCATCCTGCACACTCTTTCCAGGTTTGTATGACACTTCTTGCAAAACTCATTCTGGTATTCCTATTTCAACATCCTCAAGTATTTGCTTTCCACCACCCTACTGAGAAGATACCTTTCCTTGGGCTGGGGCTGGAAAATTACTGCTAAGTTCAGAAAACACTAATACTGCTGCAAAATGAATTGATCACAGGCTGGAAGGCAGAGATTATTTACAAAGTAAATGGCAGGTTTTCCATTGTTTTTCTGAATATAAACCCCTGCCATGAGAAGACAGCCACATCTTCTGCTTGAGCTGCCCAGGAAAAAGTTCAAACCAGTCTGTTTGTCTTTAGAAATACCAGCATTAGCTGACCAACAACTGACTTATACAACATTTGACCAGGTAAAATGGTCAAGGTCTCTTCAAGTTACTACTTCCAGAGAGCCAAAACCATTCATGGTTAGACAAGGATTTTAGCCATCCCAGCTTCACATATTGGAGGGAAAGCTTTCCCTTTTCTGCACTTAAGCCTTTTATTAAATAGCAGTACAAGGTGGAAGGTGATCCTTCCCTATTGCCTTGAAACAGTGGATGCAGGAATCATTGTACCACAATTCTCCCCTTCTCACTATTAAAATGCATATAAATATTTATCATCGTTATCATACCCTTAACAAAATTCTCCTGATATTCAGCTGAAAATTTCCTTTGCTTAATTTCCTACTACAACTTTTAATAAATCTTCCTTTGTACTATCATAAGCAGTTCATCTCCTGCCTTGGAATTTACATCCTTGTATGTACATGGAGATAAATATCATATTCCCTTCCTCCCCCCAGCCATCCCTTAGCCAAGTTACACATATTTGGTTCTTTTTAATCTCTCCTAGTAAGTCAACACCTCGCAGACCCTTCATCATTTTTGTGGCTCTTGTCTGAACTTCCTTCAATTTGTACACATCTTACTGGTGAGAAGATGCCAAAATGGAGAAAATGGGATAAAGCCATTTTCCACTATATGTACTGCAGACTTGTTACTGACGTTGTGCAAGGACCTCTTCATAGCCCATGGGGCAGGGCCAGGTGTCCTGGAGGCTGGTATCTCCAGCAAGATATCTAGCTGACAAGAAACTCTGAAACTTCACATGAAAATAAACTTATCCTGGTCTTATAACAGCCACGGATATTTTTTCCTTCCAGTCACCAAAAAAACCCAAAAAACCAACATCCCTAAAACCCACCCCCTTCAAAACAAACAAACAAACAAAAAACACAAACCAAACCAAAATCCAAACAACAAAACAACCAACCTAAAAAGAAAATGTGATCTAATGTTAGGAATAGGAATTAATGAGCAAGTCATCTTAGGGAACAACCACACCTAGGCTCTGTCCCTCCCTTCTCCACTTAAATACCCTTCTAGTCCAGGACTGTGAAACTCAGTGACAAAGGAAAAAGTCCTGAGTGACTGCATTTCTCTTCATTTTAGGGAGCTGCAGGCTTGGTTCACTAGAGCAGATAAAGCACTGAGATCCTCAGCCAGGCGTGCAAATCCTTTCTTAGCTATTGGGATATACTGGCTTCTCTCAGGCTGCTTAAGGAACAAATGCAGTCAGCACAGTAATGACCTACCACCCAACACATAATTATGTATTTTCACCAATGCAACATCCTCAAAATATTCTTTTTGAGTCAGAAAACCTCTGTGTTGGGTGCTACAAAGGCAAGGTACAGAGCAAACAGCCAGCTGCTTCTCCACGCACACTCAAAATGTTTCGGCTCAGTGCCAACAAATGGCAGAGGTGTACAAAAGGACAGTTTTGTTCAGCCTGAAAATCAGTGATTTCCACATGGTGCCAGCTGACTGGAGTTACTGGAGTTTTATTTACAGCAGTATGAGAGCTTTTTAATTGTGCAGGAAATAAACTACTGAAGGGGCCCTCCCCTTTATCTTTTTTGCAGAAGAAAGATTTAGTTTACAAATCTAGCCTGTAACAGATCCTTTGCACTTTTATTTTTCCACCCAAAGATATACTGATTATTTACAAACACAATTAAATGTGGAGAGGAGGGACTGTAAATTTCAGGTACTCAAGAGAAAGGTCTACCAGCCCAAATTTAAAAGCTGTATTCAATGAGTATAAAGTGCAGCAGTTCCCATGCACTTTAGTGCACAACCACTTTGCACAAAGGGAGAGAACAGGGTGAAAATCATTAAGAGTTGGAGAAGTCAAGTCACCTGCATTCTTTCATATCTCAGTCACTGTGAGATAATATTAAGCCATTTACTACCCTTGGAATTTGGCATTTTTACACATAAACAGGCAGATATTCCCTCTGCAAAAATTTTTTTAGAGGTAAACCAAACTTATTAGAGAGGGCAGGGTGAAAGGTAAATCAATGACCTGTATTTATATGCCTTCCTCTATTCCTCCTTGGCTCACATGTGGACTGTGGAGGGGTTCAAATAGATTCATAAATGAGTGCCACAGGACAAGGGGAAGGTTTATTTCTGCAGTTAGGTTGAATCTCCCACTGATCAGAAGGGTCTGGAAGGGGCCTCCTTGGGACCATGTGTTTCTTTCAGACAGTGTTTCTGTCTGGGTATCACCATGGCCTTGCACCCACAGTTCACACTACTTTTTAGAGCTGAAGTTCTCATTGCATTTCCACTGCTGTCCTGCTCAGCTGCAGTCTCCAAAACTCCCATTTGGGAGCTGCATTTGTGTGGAGGTGGTGAAAAGCCTCCACATGACAACAGCCAGAAGAAAAGCCACTGTGCACCCAGGGCTTGCTCCACTAATGGGCACATCCAGGTCCTCTCAGGGCAGGCCAGCTGTCAAAAACAGACGTGTCATGAACTGGAAACAAAACCCAGAGCAATGGGGTTAATGTCTATTAGCCTGAGCCATAGAGACTGTGGGTCTGGGTGAGGCATTCCTGAGGTGGCAGCTGAAGTAGCTGAAGCCAGTCCATTTTAAGGTTAGATAAGCCTCAGCAGGAACAGCAGTTTGGAAGACCAAATAGGTTATAATTATGCATCAATTAGATACGTCTGGCCTTGCCTTGCAGCTGAACAGAGACACACTTTCCAGATCCCTACCAACAAGTGCACTGTAGGAGGATTTTCTTGATAGTGATTATCTGCAATGTGAAGCTGATATACAGAGTGAAAAGGGAATGGATAGATAGAAAAAAACTGATTTTAATTTGCATGAGTGTTGGAAAAAAGGTCAGTGAGAGCAACAAGGTGAGGGGAAGCTTTCCACCGCCAGATTTGAGCAAAGTCTTCCCTGCGTTTCTTCTTCCTTTTCTCGCAGAAAAGAGACCCCTCTGTAAATCTCAAAGGCAGCAGAACTCTTTTGTAAGAAATCAGGAAATGAGTAATAAATACAGCTCAAAAGCAAAGGAGCTGAGCTAGCAACTACTATCAGATTGTTCAAAAACTGCTATTCACCCAATAAAAAAGGATGGGAGGCGGGTGGGAATGGGTGAAGGGAGAATCCACTGAAATGAAGACAAATAGATAAAAGTAACTGTCATTCGCTTTCATTTTGTGTTCATGATATGTTCCTGTTTCAGACTCCAGTGTCCCACGCTACCAGCTCTATTTTCATTTACACACCAGAGGAAGAGCTGTTGGAAAGACCTGCTCTGCCCCAGCAGCACAATGTTGCTGGAACATCCTGCTCACCATGGACATATTGTGTTTGCTCAGCTCCTCTGATGTGCTCTGGGGCAGCTCTGGGCAGACCCCTCTGTGCCTTTCACTGTCCCTGTGCACATGTCCCAGCAGCTACATAAAAGCATCAAGGGGGAGCAAGGAAAGGAAAAGAACCTGGTAGAGGCTTATTCGCTACTGTTCTCTTCTTTTCCTCCTGCATCACCTCTGCAGGAGGCTGTGGAAAAAAAAAAAAATATATCTTACTGTCTGATCAGCCATTCTGGGGTAAAGCAGTTATCCATATTCCAAAATCATCCCTCTTGCTCCTGCCTGCAAGGGCAGAGTGCACCTTTTGTCCCCTACCAGCTAAATACTAGGTTCATTTCAGTGATGCTTTTGCTCAGAGGAGCAATGGAGATGAACCAGAGTCTATTCTTCCTATCAGACATCTGACCAACAGACCTCATAACAGGTATATTTATCCTGCAAATAAAAGAAAAACTGTTCATATAGGGTCATACAATCAATGCTGCCTGGAATAGGTTTTATTTTCCTTCCTTCATCTTTTCCAGGAAATATCTTCACTTTCCACACCATACTGTGTTCTGAAGGGTAGCATGAAGTATGCAGTGCCACAGGAACAAAAGTCATTGTGAATTCAAATGGTGCTTGGAAAAGCTATGGGCTGGGACCATTGGACTTGAAGGGAGGAATCAGTTCAAAGCTTATAGGGAGTTATGACCACTGTTCTTGCACAGAGATGACAAAATTGTTGGTGTCTTTCCTGCTAGTGAATCAAAGCCTCTCAAGATATTGCTGACCAATTACTTAGCAGTTTCTCCTCACAGTGCAGCAAGTTATAAGCCACTCCCACGGAGTTTTCATAAAAAATTATTTTGTACTGAATTTGAAAAGAAAATTTTATTTACCCATAACACTGACATAGGAGACTCTAAACTCAGCAAAAACACTTATTTCACCCCAGAACTTCACCAAATATTTTTTTCAAGAGGTCCTTTCAACTCTCATTTCCACAGTGTCCTCACTCACATGCTGGAGAATCAACAATTTTTACTCTCCCCCAAAATCATAGCAGGCTCAGCACAATGAAGACTACAGTTGCCATCCTAAGAAAATCTGCTCCTGTTCTTATCAAGTGGCCTTTCTTAAGCAAAACATTTCACATTTTCCCAAAACATTAATATTTCAGATAACTTTGGAGTACTGAAATATTTTATAACGTGAGAAAATTGTATTACCAGATTTTTCTTGTTTTCACAAAGAAATAACTGGGTGGAAGCACAGACAGACTAAATCAGTGAAGCTGTTGATGTCCCTGTTGCAATAATCAGATTATTATACACAAGGAACACTTGGCCCTCTGGTAATCACTGCAGTCTTCTCTTAACCTGTCTAACTTTTGTTTTAAACACACCTTTACAGGTCCTACAGGGACACTGCTTTCTGGCTCCCTGGTGGAAAGTTGTCCTGCTTTTATGAAGTGTGAAAGTAGCTTCCTTCCCTGCACGCTTCTCTATTATTTGAAGCTTAGCCCCTGGGAGAATGCACAGCTTTTCAGATCAGACCCAAAGGAAAGTGTGTCATCAAGAGGAAAAAATTTGCATACCTAAAATATCCCATGACATTATTTTTAATATCTGCAAAAGGGTTAATGGCTTCCTCCTTGAATTGAAGGTTCCAATGCCCGTTTATAAAGGTCATCATAAATCCGCCACAATTATCTGTTTCTCATTCCACAGCAGCTTTGTCAATCTGTCCATGGCTCCTTCCCAATGAATGCTGTTTCAAACTTCAATCCTTCAGTTAGTAGGACTCAGGATACCCAATAAATGAGGATGAAATAATGAATACAGTAGTGTTAGACCCTGTTAACGACTCTTCAAGTCCAGCACCTATTTCAGACAGCAATTAGGAGATGTTTGTGGATGAAGAAATAGAAAGAACACAAGTCAATCCCCTGGCAGCCAGAGCCTCTTATCCTCAGGAAATCAATTTCCAATTATTTCCAATGTCCAATTATGGACATTTCTCAGAAATGGCTTACATGGATAACTATATTTGAAAGTCACCATAGGTGTCATCTGTGGAAATTTTCCTAAACAAATCTGTCTACATTTAATTATGTACACCTTCCACTCTAGGAGTACCTCTTGAGCTTCATAATGTCCTGAAATATTTGGTTCAACATTTTGCCTATTGCGTGGGGAAGTTTTCTGCTTTTCAGTAGAGAAGCTTCCACATCATACTTAGATCTTAATGCTTCCACCCCAAGCTATCCCAAAGCTGCCTAGTTAACTTCTCCTCTCTTTGTCTCAGTGCACAGGACTGATTGCACATGCCCTGGATCTTTCAATGATACAGATATTTTTCAAGGACGTGGCATTTTTTTAAGCTAAGCGGCACATCCTCCATACACTGCGAAAGCTTTGGAAATAATAATTGCTTTCTCAAAGAATGAAGCCAAGCTAATGAAGCTTGGCTTGCTACAGATTTGTATCTCAGGCCTCCCGTGCTCTCCCATCTCAATAAAGCAGCCTCCTCCATAATTCCACTTTGCCCAAAAGCCTGTGAGCTCTGTGGTTTGTACTGGGTGTGACACGTCCCAGATGCACTGGTTGCTGCCTGAGTGCAGACTGGAGCTACTGACCTGCATAGACTCTGGCCACCATCTCCTCAGAAGGGAAAGGCATTGGTATCCCTTTCCTCTACCAATTTTTAAACAACCACTGGCACCATTATTATCATCACATGTTTCAGGATATTTTAGATGTGGTTGAAACCGACTGATAGGTTAAAAAGTGTATTGGGGAGTGTAGATGGAAATGGGGGTAGAAAGAAAGCAAGTGAGCAGATATGGGTGTGTTGTGTGAATGAATAGACTCTGTTTCCTTTGGAAACAAAACCATATCTCCAATCCAGTCAAAATGAAGGTTTGCTTTAATCCATCCTTTCCAACAGAACACTCCACAGCTGGAGACAGTCTGTTTACTGAATGTCCTTGCATCTGTACAGCCTACTGCAGCTGGGAAGGCAGGAGTGAGAGGGAGCAGAGCTTTGCTCTAGTCTTTTCTGAAGTCTGGGGTGATCCCCTCTCTCAACAGGGAGCAAATTCTTCCTCTCTCTGGTGTGTCTGGTGTGACAGATGTCTCCTCTCTCCACACCCACTGGTGTTTCTTTCTGAAGATGAAGAAAATAGATGAAGCTCCAGTGGTAGCACATTTCTATATCACAAGAGTCCTTCTAGAGGAAGGGATTAGGGAAAGGACACATCCCCTTCCAACACTCATAACTATGAAGAATTCCTCACTAGCACATTTCCATTTTTAATTCTTTGAGTGGTTAAACAATTGGGTGGGTCAGTGGGAAAAAGAAGCAGTATGAAGACTTTAATCCTATCTGTTTGCCCAAACACACAAAAAATCTGTTCCAAACAGGAACAGAAATATTAAAAAGGAAAATGAGGGACAAGAAGAAGAAAGAAGGCTAGGGAGGGGTATCTTTTATAGCTACTACTAATGTTCAAATTGAAAGGACTCCAAGAAAAAAATCATCATCAAGAGTGAAGATTTCAAGCTAAGAGAGTGAGAGGTCTCAGCTCCCACCATGCCCATTCCTTCTCTGTCTCTGAAGTTCTGCTGTTTGAGACATTCCTTTAGGGTCCAAGTATAAAAGCGATAAAAACAGTTGATTATGATGGCAATAAAGAATCAGGAGTGTCCTTTTCCTCTAACACTGAGCCTGACTATAGTAGGGGAAGCTGTATTATTCCAACAGGACTCCATCTGTGCCCCAAAGGTACTTGCCACATTTCCTGCTACAGGTTTAAAGTAGCAACTTGCGCCCTTCACAGGTTTCTCTCTCCTTCTCCCACTTGCAAAATTACCACCTGAATCAGCAGGTCCTGCTTCAGATAATCTCTGTTTCTCCCCTCCTTCCTCTTAGTCTTTCTTATCCTCTCCATCAGAAAGTGTAAAACAATGGCCCTTTAGGTCAAAATCTTTTGTTTAAATCTCTGAAAGATGAGACTCAAAATGGATTTTAAAAAGGTCAGAGATCTAAGCTTCCAATTCTCTGTGAACATGAAAAGCCTGAATCCGCTCCAAGATTCCACGGAGCAGAAAGAGAGGGATGGGTAAAAATTTACATGGAACCACTGTTCCTGAATCTGCTTCCCCATTTTCCCCATCTTTCCCACCTATAGTCTCCACATAGAAACCACAGCAGCTTCCCTCTGCAAATCACAAAAAATTAATAGTGAATGGGGAAATTTGTATTCTTTCTCTCCATGCCTCACTCTGTATTGTCTTTTTCTGTAGTGGCAAGGCACAATACCCCACTGAGGTACCTGTCCTTAAAGACAGCTAAAGCTAAAGAGAAGGGAAGGAAGAAAGGAAAAAATAAACCAAAAAAAACTCTGCAAATAAAAGATGGGAAAAAAAAAAAAAAAAAAAAAGCTGGAATCATCCAACAGAGGACATATTTCACAGGCTTTAAGGGGTTCAAATCACAACTGTACCTGATTACCATGAAGCACATCACTCATTTTAGAACCAAATTTACCCACACAAACTTGGTGTTCTTTCCCCGTTTATTACTGTAAGTTATTGCTCTCTAAAATGCTGACTCATGAAACTCAGCTTATGGAAAACGTTCTGTATGTTAAGGCAGCAAATCCTCACACCATCTCAGCTGCTGCAGTTCGTGTCTCTCCTACTACAAGTGTCAGCCAGGACATAAAGCAAGGGATTTGGTACTCTGGGTTTCTTATTCTTGCTCCTAACACTGATGATTTATATGAAACTGGGTGCAACGTTCTAAATTAGACTTCACCTTTATCTATCTAGTTCTCTATAAAATCAGAATTGAGCACCCAGGATTCTCAAAGCCAAACATTAAGACATATAAAACTGTTTCCCTCAAAATGCAAGATTTTTATAAGTTTTATTTTTTCCTTAATTTTAAGTGTGTAGAGATTAGAAATTTGTTACTAGAAAAGATGTGAAATGGAAACTCAGCTTCCTATACAAATGTGTTTTTAGGAGGAGATTTATGGAAGGTTCAGATATCATTATGCAAGTGAAAAATATATGCAGGGGAGAAGGAGAAATGGCAAATCTGAAATGCTGTCCCTCAACAGAGGAGTTGTCAGGTCTCAACAGTTAATGTTGTCAAAAGTGCTTTGGAAGACCCACAGGAGAAAGGTGCAAAAAAGTGCACCATGGTTGTTATTTGCTTTCTGAAAGCTAAATATCACATTTTAAAGGCCACAAATTCAGGAGTCCAGAAAGGTTTAGGCACCAAGAGGGAATCTCTTCCAACCAAGCCCAGACTGAATAGAATTGGGAAGTTCTACTATTTACATCTGCTTTGCAATTAAGCAACAGTTCAAACATAATACAACAGCTTCCCTCAGCTCAATGCTAAAGCTCCTGGTCCCCATCCTTCGTGGGTCTCCTGCACATACTTAACTTGGGTTTCATTGAGTTCAAAAGGATTACTCATGCATGTAATGTTATTCATACGAGTGAGTGCTCACTGGATTCAGGGGGATAGAAAGCAACCCTTTTCAAAGATTCAGAATATTCAGCAGCCTTTATTATTAATTATTACTCTGATTTACTTTTCATTTAATATCATGCTGCATTTTTCCTTCATATTTTATAAACACTCACACACAGAGATCAGCATCTGCCAATGTAGATTTCAGCAGGAGCAAACCCAGTAAAGCACCATGAGAAAGATACTTCCTGATTTTAAGTCTGGATCAACAAAATCAAGGAAGCCCTGACAGAAATCACACCTGACAGAAACCTCCTACGTGATTTGAGTCACCAGGGGTCTGGATTATGTCAGGCTGGGAAATGGATTTTTCTTTATGCCCAGACAGAGAAAAAGAAAGATTGAAAAAGTAGCATTTTAATTGGATTGAATCTATGGGAAGCATCAATTTTGCATTAAAAATCAAAATTATTTATTTTTCCCAAAACTTGATTTTCTTCTCTACTTCCCTTTTTAATTTATCAATGCTAAATCACACTTTTCAGAGGGGAAAAAAAAAAAAAGTCTTTTCATACAAAATAAAGGTCAAATATTTAATTTCTCCCAAACACAGTTCCCATAAAACATTTGTGCTAATCCTAATTTGGAGACAACTCACAAATAATTCTCTTCTTCATTTTTGAGGTCCTTTGCTCACTCTTTCCAACAGACATCTTTTCTGATAGAAAAATCAGACCAACCTCTCTTTTATTATACAAATTCTCACTGCCTTACTGTTCTGACATATCTGTGGACTTACACACCTTAAGAATAACAAAACACGGATCTTGGAGCTGGCTAAGAGGTTCTGTCTGTAACAGATGAAAAGATTCTCAAATGACCCATCTTTCAGAAATATGGGAAAATGTCACTTCCAATCACAAATTTATTTGGTGACAGAGCCAGGCTGAGGACTCTAAAGTCCCTTAGCACTTGGAACATGCTGGTAGGATGGGCCACCTCACAAGTGAGAGTAGGTCTTTCCTTTGGAAATGGAGTTAGGATTGCTGTCTTTTCCCAGAATGCAGTCCTGACAGAGACTCCCACATGTGCTTCATACAGACTGGGTTGGAAAAATCATGTTCTCCACAGGAACTATCGCCAAGTTTCTGTGCTGGAAGCTTTCCCCAGGGAGAATGAGGCACATTCCAGTACCTGTCATAGGAAAGGAGAGATCTCCAACACCAGGACATCCAAACACCCCTTCCTGATCCTCCTAAAAAAGCAGACCAATCTGCCTAGGTAACATTCTAAGCCAGTGGAAGTCTACATCTTCTGACTCCCATCACAGTGCCTTCTCCACAGCTTTATGCTCTTCCCTTTGTTTTAGCTGATGCCCTCTAAACTGACAAGCCCAACTTCCAGAGCCCTCCTGGCCCCGTCTGTCATCCCAGCTGAAAGAAACTCTATTCAGGCTGTCCAACTTGGGCCAGCACAAGCAAGCAGAGCTCACAGATGGTTAAATGCATTTGACATTTCACTGCAGGGCCTGCAGCAGAAATCCTTGCCTGCTGTATCCGGAGCCCTGGATAGGAGCGAATCAAGGCTTGTGGCTCCAGCGCTGTGTGTGCACACTCTGCTGTGAGTTAATATTATTGGCTCGCCCCTCAATCATGCCTTTTCCAGCTAGCTGCTCCTGTCAAAGCACATCTCATTAGGCCTGAAGGCTCAATGAAATGGAAATTCATGTTTAAATTTAAAAACAACATATTGACCCTGGGAGCCAGTGATGTCTACATTTTTAATAACTTACTGAGAATAAAAGGAGTGTATGTGTATGGAGGGAGGGGGAGGGCTGGGTGGCAGGAGGAAGAGGGAATGTAGAAGTGGAGGGAGGACAAGCGGACAGGGCAAACAGCCAGCCAAGGACTCTGGTCCTCTCCAGTTCCCTCCAGCCCAATTCTCACTTTTTTTTGTCCCTCTTGCTGCGTGGAGAAGAGCTCAGGCTTCACTTAAAGGGACCTCATAGCCTCAAGGGGAGAGCGTGTCCCTAATCTGATGCTAAAACAGGGAGGGAGGAAGAGAGGCCTGTGTCTGCACACTGGCAGACATGCATACCCCTCCGCAGGCACGTGCATGCACACGTGTGAACCCTGGTCCCTGAGCATCCCAGTGAGCTGCATTTCACTTGTACAGAGGAGTAGTGTGCTGCAGAGCGCGAGTAAACACGGAGCCTTTTGGAGGAGGATGTGAAGACAGCTACACTGCATGTGACTTGCCATGTGGCACAACCCCAGCCCCCCTACGCCTCGCTCTGACATCATTCCCAGAGAGGCACGTACAGCTCCTGCCACCACGACGGGTTAGGTAACCTGGGGGGGAGGCAGAGACAGCATGTCTTATCCTGTGTGATTACAGGAAGAGTGATGCTCCTTTCTGCCAGGTTTTGTTTTTCCCTGGTAGCACCCAGGGAGCTGAGGATGGGAAGGTCCTCTTGTTGTGTGATCACTGTGGCCCCCATGGCAGTGTTTTGCTTTGTTTTTGTTTTTTTTTTTTTTTTTAACACAAGCAATCTGACAACGTCATCTTGGCTGGCATCCAGATTGGGGAATCACGGGCTGTATGGATAAGCCTGCTCTGGGTGCTGCACCTCCAGACAGAAATGGGTTGCTGTGTTGCTGCACTATAAAAAGAGTCTCCTGGTGGAAGCTACACCTTAACAGGAGGTTAAAGTCAAAATTGCTAATATCTGAGGAGAACACAAAAAAAGTGAATGTACAACAAGTTTTAGAAAGTCGTATGGAATTGCTATAGATGAGCAAAGTATGCCTACCAAACAAGGGAGAGCTGAGATCACTCTCCAAAGACCTCACTGATTTCTCCTGTGTTCCCCTCCCATTCTCAACTCCATATTCCAAGGGCACTGAGCAATTGTCTGGTGACATCTCTGGTCTTTGACTCAGCCCTAGTCTTCTGTCTGGCTCAGAGGGATGTGCCTCTCTATGTACCAAGAATATGAGCAGAGCAGGACTAAAGACTTCCTGACCTACATTCCTACAAAGCTGTCCACTGCAATTCAGACCAGCCCTAAATATTGTAGGCATATGAATTCCCCATGTTTTTCTCACTTTCAAAACAAGATCTCCTATGTTCTACCACTTATACTGCTGTTGTCCTGAAAATTACCTTGTCCTTACTTCTAGACTGCTTGCCATTAGCCCTCAGTTCTGAATTGATTCCTATCTTTATTATTTGCCCTCTTTGAACACACTATAAAAATCTCTTCATTTTTACACTGATGTTTTTTTGTTTCATACTGTTGCCATTTTCCAGATGTATTTAAAGATCATATTCAAAGAGTTTAAGGCCAGATTTCTCTAATCTCACCTCGTTAACATGATGTACCACAATTTCCACTTACTTACTGAACACCTTGCCCTTGGCTAAAGCATCTTTTTTAGGAAGGAATCCAAATGGTTATTTGAAAACTTCAAGCAATGAAGAATTGACTCATTTGAAGTTATGACAAAGTTCAATTAAACTCATTGATTACAAAAAAAACCAAAAGCATACTTTGCTTATCATTTTTGTCTGGCTTGCTTTCGAGAGTGTTAGTCCTTGGTGCCATTTTCCCTGATAAACTAGAGATATTTTGTTGTTCACATCATCTAATCTATGACATTCTTAAGCACTTCTCATCTTTTGTAAGCTTGCTCCATCTGCCTCCACCTTCTCTTTAATTGCTGGCTGAATGGTTCTCCATCCCTAATAACTTTTTCCGCAGGTTCCAAATACCACTACAAGACCTCACTCATTTCCTGACAACCAGGGCACCCCCCTGCCTTGGTGAAGAGTGTTTCACATACATAGGGACCTGTGGTGGTGTTTCAGACTGGTGTGTAGGGGCTGTGAATCCTCCCTGCAGATCAAATACCAGGTACCCTGGAGCCTCTTCAGTCAGGAGACTGCAAATTTCACCAAAGGGCTATAGAAGTCCTAGGAGCTCCTTCCACAAGCAGAAAAAAGGGAGGGGGCTGAAAATCTGCTGGGGTCACATGCAAAAGCTATTAAATAGCCTTTGGGCTTCTATTTTATTTATTTATTAAGCTAGACGAGGAGCACAAAAAGGTATGGAGGCACTTTGTTTCTCAATTTGTGTCTATTATCTATTGAAATTTGACATAATGTCTCCACAGTTCTCCTTAATATCCCACTGTATATAGAATGTGACTAGCTCCACCATCTAATGTGACAGCTTAGGAAGATTAAAAAGAAAAGCTAAACTAGCAGTAGTTGGAGATGAGGAAAAGTAGCACATTTATGAATAATTTCAGCTGAATTCTAACAACATTGCATTCCCTGGACAGGACACATTTATTATCTTATTCACCATGACTACTGCAACATTAGTGATTTGTTACTGAATCAATTATTAATTCATATGAGTGAATAAGGCTCTGTCACTTAACTCTTCAGCTGACCGTGCCCACTACACACTGATTGCAATTTTTAACTCTGTTTTCTCTCCTCTTTTCTTTACCCTCCCTGAGTATCTGTGTTGAAACAGATTGATGCTTTCCATGTCAGAGATTTGTTTGACAAAGGCCACTTGTTTTCCTTTTACTTGTGAAGCTCTGCCCTGGAAATCTCCCCTTTAGTACACCAGCCTGGTACCCCAATTTCCAAAGAGTCATTCTGTTGGGTAACGACTGGATTTGTGAAGGAAACTGGTTAAAAAGACAAATAAAGCACTTTCCTTCTAAGGCTTCTTGGGTTCCCTCCACTGTAGTCTCAGGAGCAAGATTTTTAAGGGTTTGGTGTGTTTGGCCACCGGTATATAAAGCTTGCTAGGAAAAAAAAATTGTGCAGATGGCAGACTTTATCCTCCAATGGAGAGATACAGGAATAGACAAGATCATGGACTCAATCAAGGCCACCAATCAGAGTAGAAGCAAAGATACAAGTAATACCCACACCATCTGATCTCACACTTGCAGCTAATACCGCTCTGTCTGCCAGCTAGCTAGAGAACCAGGCAACAAATTTGAAGAGATGGACTGTAATCAAGGGTCTGTCATGGATTTACTGCCATGGGCAGTGATGGTCACATCTGAATTTTGTCACCCTTCTGCCTCTGAGAAAAGACACTTGGAAGAAAAGGGTACAAGCTAAAATCTTCCCAGTATCTCTTGCAAGCAATTGAAATGACAATCATTAACTTACTCCTTGTCATGTGCAGAGCACAGCCTACTCTCAATGACCATTAGGCAGAAGGTAAAAACAAGCATTTTAACAGTTACTGTCAATGAAATATATTGTGATTAGGCACTAAGCTGTGCTTAGACCCCATGTGTATGGTGACAGAAGAAGGCAAGCTCCAGGCCAGGAGCATTTTTTATCTCAAATTCTCCTACAATCCTATAGTCCAGCAGCTTATCTCTGCCTGACACAGGCAAGCATTCTTAGCTGCATTCCTGGTCCTCCCAAACATACTGTGTCACCTCAGGGTGACAACCAATCTGTCCTATGTGTTGACCAAAACCGTCACTGTCGTATGAGCGAAGGATGACCATGTCGCCACCTGTCCACTCCAACATGCAGCAATGTCTTGCCCTAAGGAAAGGAAAACGTGGCAGCAGCCCATGAGTGTTCTTGGACCTCTATGAAAGCCTGAACCTATTCATGTTCATCATTCAACAGCACTGTCTTCAGAGAACACTATAAAATGATGTGGGTTGGCACCAAGCATCAACATGCCTGCTGAAACTTGATGGTTTCCTTAGACAGGAGAGTGCCTCTTACATCCCAACTCTTTGGAAAGGTTGAAGGCTTTTCTTTTTCTCCTTCACTCTGCCCTTCTCAGCCTCACTCCAAAAAAGTTTCAGCAGAAGTGATTAAGTTTCAAGACAACAAAAAATGATCTGGTTTTAAACCTAAGCCATGACCTCTCAAAGGGACTTGTGTATGTTTACTGAGAAATTGCTTTGCAGAAGGCAGAAAAATGTTGGTTTCTGTACCTTTGAAGCACATTGACATAAGGCCATCCTTCATCAGTGATGGCTGGAAATGAAGGGCCTTCCAATATCTATTACAAACTGACTGAGTCTCCAACAGTGACACCCTGGCATCCCTCAGATTATCAGAATTACCTGGGTAGCATAGGTCAGTATATACAAAGCAAGGAAGATAATGCTGAAATCAACAGAGGTCTTCCAATTGACTTTACTGCTCCCACAAATTAAGCTTTCAGGGTGTATGACTCACACCCTTACTACCAAACTGCATTTCTCTCACTACAGTGTACGTTGAGGGTCAATACAAAACCTAAATAGCCAGGTTTTCCAGGATAGCACTTACATGAAGAATTTCCTCAAATTATGCTTTGTAGTTCTTCAATGACAGACCAGAGAAGCAAAATAACATTTTTAGGGTGGTGATTGTATACACTGTGCTTAATCGCAGCTAATGTCAGGCTGTTCTTCTCAGTATTACCACCTGATGTAAAGGTTTCCACTGCCATAAAAGGACTAAAAGCATCCAACTTACAAATAAAATCTCACTTCCCCCATGCTCCTTTGAACTCACTGTCCAAGCTGTGAGCACCACAAGAACTAAAGTAAACAGCCCAAACGATGACAGGTCAATTAGAGGATTGAAATCATGTCCGATTTCATAATCTGAGGTGTTATAAGTAACACAGAAAGGATTTGTCTACACCCACAAGAGTAAATATTTGATTTTTATCTTGACATTGTCCTTTCAAGGAAAGTCAGAGAGGGGAACAGGGAGAGATTATAAAGAGGATACTAATGCATTGTAAAGCAAATGCTTTATGGATAACAGCAAGATAGCAGAGGGAAGATGACACCAAGTCCTTCTAATTGTTAGAGAATGGGACCAGTCTTTACAAAATGACCCATTCTGCCTACTAAGAGAGACTTAAAAGGCCTTGATTAATTACTCTGTGTGGCAGTCACAACCAATATTTCTAGCCCACACATGATAAAGTCACACAAGACAGGACATGGAGTGACATACAAATACAAATACAAATACACATTGCATTGCTTGATTTGGTCAAAGCAGAGGTATATTTGAGGTAGTCACATGAGGAGGCCAATAGTGAAAGAAATAATACTCAGCCCTCTACAGTCCTATTAGATAAAAAAAAAAAAAAAAAAGTGAGATCTGGTTGCTTTTTTTGTCAATTTTGTTTTGTTTTGTTTCAATTTTGCCCCCGTACCTGTCTCAATATTCTTCAGTATTCCAATTCTCTCTTGGTTTGACAAAGAAAAGGAGATTTAAGTCTTAAAAGTAATTTGCAGGAATTTTATTCCATGCTCCAGAAACCGAAATTAATCTCTCTGTTTGCCACAATACTCATTGCAATTAAGGTGGCTGTGAAAGATGGGCAAGGTCTCTGCATCAGCTGATCTGGGTTGACATGGAACTCAGGAAAACAAAGCTACTCATGGAAAACATTTGTTTATAAAAGCCTAAAAGGACAAAAACAAAACAAAAAAGAAAATATCCTCTATCATTTAAGCCTGTCCATAAATTCCAGTAAGACTGCAAAGTTGCAGCTTGCTTGGTATATTTTATGGACAGAATCTTGCTGACTTGGCTGACACTAGCTAGGAGGCGGGGAAGGCAGGAAAGTTGAGATTTGGGGTGGGTAAACATTCCCATCCATCAAGTGATTGGATTTGCAACTAAAGCTGTGAAAGCCACATCAGATTAATGTTGTCAGGGCAGGAATGATGTGAAAATCATCTGTCTTTAATTCAAGTGACAGTATCAGGGAGTACACACTTGGGGCCAGTGCAGTTCTGGACCCTCAGTACATTCAGGCCAAGGTGCAAGGGAAAAACCTCCCACTGGATCCACACCATGTGCACAACAGGAACCTCTTCCCACTCTTTGCACTTGGTGCAGAGTGGAGGGGAGGGTGGAGGACAGGGTCCAACAACCATCCCTGCAATTTCCCTTCAGCTTCACATCTCTTTTGTTCAGAGAAAGATGCCCCAATTGTGCTGAACCATGTGAAAAAAAAAAACAACCTACAGAGGCTTTTGTTCTCCGAAATCTCTCATCGAAGGAAAGAGCTGAGACTGAGCAATTTAATTCACTTAGGACTTTTGTGTCTTAATCCATGGAGCAAGGTTTTCAATCAGCTGTGGGGTGACAGGGGAAGGCGGCTCTGTGTGGGCTCCCCAGGGTGCAGGCGGGTGGGTGAAGGGCAGAGAGGGAGGCGAGGAGCTGGGGAGTGATCCATCACAGAGCTCCCACCCAGCCTGAGAAGAGCCCACCAGGCATTACTACACACCAGCTTTCAGGAATGCAAAGCAGCTTACGCGTGTAGGTCATTTCAGGACACTAATGATAATTAAAATGAACCCTAAAACACACTCAAGCACCAAATGACAGCGGGAAGTAGAGTCTGTGGGTGAAAAGAGAAGAGATCCAACTCCTCCCTAATGGGTTAGATGGAAGATGCACAGGAAACAAATCAGCTTTAAGAAAACAGCACATACAAGGAGAATCTGTGGGAAGGAGGAGACTAGGGGAAAAAACAACAAAAACAAAGAAAAAACCCCCAAAAAACAACAACAATGAAACAAAAAAGGGATTTTACTTGGACTGTGAGAACAAGGAGACAAAGAAAATTGGCTAACAGCCCTGGTTGCATGACTTGGACACTACCTCAATATATGTAGGAATCAACTGCTTTCCACCCTTTCATAAATCCATTCACACTTATGTAGCCCTGCCAGGACAGGGACCATGCAAAACCCCAACACTGAAACACAGGAAAGTTTACCAGGGTGTAGGAATGACCTCCAGTCTCATGCAGAATGGGATGTGTTTTGATCCCTTCTCACCTACACCCTAACCCAATGTTTCCAAAGCATCACTGCTTGTCCTCACTGCTTATGGATTGCCTCTGCAAAAAAAAATGACCAGAGACCAAGATTTCTATAGTACTTAGAAATCAGAAGTCATCTGAGGAAACTGAGCAAAATTTTCGTCATATGGGTGAGCACTATATATACACATAAACCCATCCACACACATACAAACCTGTTCCCCAACATCCCTGGCTTTATGAAAGGTTTGCTTCTACTTTAAGGACACAGTTCAGGAAGGGCAGCTGTTGAATCACATTTCTCCATAGAGCATGCAGCTCTGAAACTAAATGTTATCATGAAAATCCCTGTGGGCTGAAGCTTGGAAGGAAAAACAGACTCCTGACCTGCAGTTGTTAAAAATGGCTTTTTGCAGAAGAATGGTAATGTGAGGCGCTATCTTAGAACGGGTAAAAAAATAGCACCGGGAATTCAAATTGTGCATGTTTTTGCTACCTTGAAAACCAAAATAAAACAAAAAAATCCAGCACTGAATTTAGTCATTATCAGAAAATAGTACTGGGAGAGGTCTGTGGTGTGCTGAGAGCCATGCATCTGCTCTTCAGATAATCTGACCAGGTTTAGGAGTTGTGTATTGCTGCTCAAGTCATGTTGATCTCTACTGCACCATGCACATGCAGGTGTGAAAGGGTGTGAAAGAGAGAAGTCCAAGTAAGACAGAGAAGGGACTCTCTACTCTGCTCTCTGCCTGGAGCACTGGGTCCAGCTCTGAGGTCCCCAGCACAGGAAGGGCAAGGATGTGTCAGAGTGAGTTCAGAGAAAGTCACGAAGATGACCAGACAAGTAGAGATCCTCTCCTATGAAGAGAGTCTGAGAGAGCCAGGGATGTTTAGCCCAGAGAACAGAAGGCTTTAAGGTGACTTTATTGTGGTCTTTCAAAATCTAAAGAAGGTTTACAAGAAAGCTGGAGAGGGACTTTTTGCATGGGCATTTAGTGGCAGGAAAAAGGGGAATGGCTTTAACCTTAAAGACAGCAAAAATATTCTTTCTTGTGGGGCTGGTGAGGCACTCGCAGATGTTGCCCAGAGAACAGATGCCCAAGGTTGGCATCTGAAAATATCCAAGGCCAGGTTGGATGGGTCTTTGAGCTACCTCATCTAGTGGAAGGTGTCCCTGCCCATGTCAGGAGGTTTTAGTGAGATGATCTTTAAGGCCCCTTCAAGCCAAAACACTTCTGTGATTCTGTGCTTCTAGACCTGTTTCCTCCCAAGCTCTGACTGCTGTAGAGACACATGATTAACAAGGCTAGAGAGATCAGGTGGGCTGCTGTGATAGTTTTGAAGCAGTTGAGCCCATGACACCAAGATTTGGTGGCAGCTAGTCGGTGTGTCTGAAGATCTCCAAGGCCTGGATGCTGACATGAACACCTTGTAGCAGAGCTCTCTCTGCCTCCTGACCCCTAGACGTAAACCACCAACCTTTTTCCTTCTCACTGATCTCTTCTACCAGAGGCTAGGATATGTGTAATGTCTACAGATAGACTCTGTTCACTCAAGATCTTGTCAGAAAACTTGGTAAATGGTAAAAATTTCCACAGAAAGAGAAATCCAGCTCAGTGTTACTGAAATAATTAGAAATGAGTTGAATTCAGATGTTAGCAGACGCATTTACAAATGTGAGGTGGAAACAGAAATACTGCTTACACCATGTTCACTGTACCTCTGACAGTTGTATCAGCTCTTGACAGCTTGGGGAAGAGAAGTAACTGTCATCCATGGTTTTCAGAAAGAAATCAAGACCCCTGTGAGGCCAGACAGCTACTGAAAGTCTGATCTGAATTTACTGCTGCAGACGGAGGGGGAAGTAAATGGCACTTTATGAACTCCATCATTTATTGACTCACCAACATTGTTTGCTTTTGGGGAGGCTGGTGATGCTTTTAAAACCTATTTTTCTCCACACTGTAAAGGGTGTTGTATTTGTTTGACTGACTGCACTGGCCTGATGGCATCATCACCACCCCATGTGTCTAAGCAAGCTCCTTCTCCCTCATTTGAGTACTGAAAATGCTCCATTTCATAGCTGTTCTGCTTCAAGCCTCTGACAACTGCTATAAAGATATCCCCTGGAAACCCCACATTTCTGCTGGTCCAGAAGCACGCTGTTGCACATTAAGCAATAATGACAGTCAGACACCCAGAGCTCTTGGGAGCCTCCAGAGAGAAGACAGTGTCCCTTTGCAGGCTGTGCTGCTGAGCAAGGCCACACAGAGCTGCAGCAGGCATCCACCTCAGTCATTCCTACCTCAAACACTGGTCTAGCAGAACAAATATGGTTTTAAGATCCTTGTATGACTTCAGGAAAATTGACTCACTTGAGAATCACCTTCCCTAACTACAGCCAGATAGAACCTGGGCCATAGCGGGTCGACCCTGGCTGGATATCAGCCACACCAAAAGTCCTTTACTACCCTCCTCAGTGGAGAGAAAATATAACAAAGGGATCATGAGTCCCAATAAGGACAAGGAGAAATCACTCACCAGTTACTATCTCATGCAAAATAGATTTGGCTTGAGGGAATTAGTTTAATTTATTACCAATCAAATGAGAGTAATAAGGAGAAATTAAACCAAATCTTAAAACACATTTCACCCACCCCTCTCTACTTCCCAGGCTCAACTTCAGTCCTCATTTGCTCGACCTCAGTGATAGAAGGGGATGGGAAGTGGGGGGCTGTGGCCAGCTCATCACATGTGGCTGTCTTAGCCGCCTCTTCTTCCACAGGGATTGGACCCCTCACACCCTCCCCTGCTCCAGTGTGGAGTCCCTCCCACGGGAGGCAGTCCAGCATGAACTGCTCCACCCTGGGTCCTCCCCATGGGCTGCAGTTCTTCACAAACACTCCCAGTGTGGTCACACCTTCAGGAAGAGGCTGCTCCAGTTTGATGCCCCCTGGGATCAGGAGTCCTGCCAGCAAACCTGGTCCAGCCTGGACTTCTCTCTCCAGGGGCCACAGGTCCTGCCAGGAGCCAGGCTAAAACACTGAGGGTTTGCTTTTTCTGCAGGAAGTTAATTGATGGTCCTTCTCTCATATTAAGTTGAGAAGTGTAAGAACCAAATGATTTTTAATTGCAGTAGAACAAGTGCTGTCAAATCCACCTCAAACCCAGGAACAAGTTCAAAAGATACTTCATGGGAAAGGAAGGTGGGAAAAGATGAAAGGAGAAAAGAGGCAAACAGAGACATATGTGCACTAGGGGAGGTTTAAATTGGATATTAGGAAAGATTCTTCATTGAAAATGCTATCAAGCACTGGAGTATGTGGCCGGTGGTGAGGTCACCGTTCCTGTAGGGATTTAAAAGACTTGCAGGTGTGGTGCTTGGGAACATGGATTAGTGGTAGGCTTGGCAGTGCTGGTTGGACAGGATGGTCCTAAAAGTCCTTTCCAACCTTAATGATTCTATGATAAGGAGACCCGGAAAATGAGATGTTTGTTAAGGAACATTTCTGCACAACTGGTAAGTTACACCAGAAAGAGCCAGGAATGGGACAACCCCCAGAAACAAGAAGAAGAGGGTGCATGGGCTCACAGTCCCCAAGGCAAGCCTGGCTCCCCCTGGGAATGCCATGCTCTGGGGGAGGTGTGGGAGCAGGCTGGCCTGCTCAGTGCTGAGGGACACATCTCTGCTCCTTCATGTCCACTGCTCCCACTTAAGCTGCCACAGAATAACCTTGTGCTACCCGCTGTGCCACTGCACAAGGGCTGGCAGGGGAAGGGGCTGGGGGATAATGAATGAAGCTCTGTATTAGCCACAAAAGCACAGGACAGTCAAATGAAAGGGTAAAAGTATGGTCATGAAAGACAAGCAGTCACTCCGACTGTGTGCTGGAGGTAATTACTGCTATATAAATAAACCAGAGGGAAAAAAAAAATCTTTTAAAAATCTAATTACCATGCAGCACTGTGGGTTTCAACCTTGGTCAAGTACAGGCAGACCTGATTTACGCTCCATCATAAAATCCTAAGCACGAGGCTGGTCTCCCTCTCTCTTTACAATATGAGTCAGGGAATCAGCACAGGACACTTCTCGGAGAGAAGTGATAGATGTGTCCATGTCTGGGTGGGTCAGCATCTCCAACAAGCCCAGGACTACACAAGTACACCACCTGCATGTCTATTTATCACAGTTTTCTGTCTGCAGGAGCAACATCTCTTTTTTAAAAAAAAACCCAAATAATCCCTATTTTTTTCAAACCTCTGTTTCACTCGCCTTTTAGTATTTCTGATGATTAGTATTTCTCATGACCCTGAGTAAGGATATTTCCCTCTTGTACAGATCTGTCTTCTCTCCTTCAAGCATGCCGTGAGGCATTTCTATGAAACTCCTAATTGTGTAGGAAAGGGAAACTGAGGTCAAGGCTTAATTTATCACTGACACTTTTGTCTCCTACTCATGCAAGAGTTTTATACTCTGGATTTGTTTTTAAATCTCAACGTGAATGCCTTACACATCATCCCAAGACAAATAATCACCCAAACTTAGATCTTTATTTCCTGTGCCTTTGCTTGTTGCAAGACAGAAATCATCCAAGAAGAACAGTGGGTGAGTCAAGTACAGCAGCAAACTTTATATGCATCACCATTTTGAACTTGCAGAATTGAGGCACATTCACTAGCAGAGCAAAGTAAATACTAAAGCCCATCTGATTCTCCTCATGTGGAACCATGTGCTACACTGCAGCTTCTTAACTGCAGGAACACTTCTAAGAGCAATCAAGTCCAGGCCGGATTTGCAGCTCCACATTCAGAGCTGTTGATATAAGTGGACAGGAAGCAGATTTCCTATCATGAGCAAACAAACATGTTTTTTCCCATTCCAAATTGATAGAGAAAAATCAGAGCCTATTAAGTCAATAATTTTTGTCAGTAGACAAGCGTGCACATACATACACAAATATTAGGTCAGTGAAATATCTCATATAAATTTCTAACTGCAACACTGTTTAAAAATGCTGCAACTTCCCTCAACAGATTTCAAATCTCAGCGTTGGTTAGATCTGAAAGCCAATCATTTTGCTTAAAGCGATATCAAAACAGTATGCTTCAATAATTCCTAAACATAAACACAGATCTGAAAGTGCTAGGACACCCTAGGGAAATAATAGCTCATTGTGTCATCTAATTGTCTTCAGCACTTTTGGAAAACAAACAGTGAAACCAGAATAAGTATTAAGCCGTAACAAAAGTTAGGAAACAAACACCGTGAGAGTTCAAAAGTAAGACAATTTCCCTGTCATTGTTAATGAGATTTATTACTCAGCATATGTTATCCTACCTTTAAAAAGTCAAAGCCCACTTTTAATAATTGCCTCTTGCTTTTATACAGTATCTGGCACTTGCACAGTTTCCTTGATTAAACCTCAAAGCAGGTAAGCATTGTGTTTCAGAGAAAGGAGGATTCAAAGCTAAAACAAATTGCTTACTGTTCAAAGAAATCAGTGCCAGAGCAAAGAATTAGAGGTTCAAGCTCACATCCTGTACATTAAATCACCCTGCATCTAAAGCCTTAGCTACTATTGCCCACCATCACTGCACATTTTTAGGCAACCCTGGTGGCAGTGAAACCTCTGTAGCTGGAGAGGTTGCACAAATATAAGCAGCCTCATCAGAAGAGCCCCTGGATGTTTAAATGAATACAGTAAAGAACGTGGGTGCTGCTGCTCACGGGGCTGGTCATGCATGTCACCATCAGGGAAAAACTAGTAGGTGCAAACACGTTACAAACATCTTTAGACTTTAAGGTTTGTGACCCGCAGAGAAATAAAATTCTTGAAGAGCCTGTGTGAATTAATACACAGATTTTCCAAGGGCGGTACTTATGTTAAAGACGTTATGGGAGCGTGTGTGGTGTGGGGAAATAACTCATACCATCTTATACTCACTTTTGACAATCATCTTTTTTAGCTTTTTAAATTAGGATCTAACCCCATTTTGATGAATTTCTTATTGGGCAAAGCAAGCAAAAACATTTGAGATTACATTTTACTAGCTGTGAAAATCTCAGCTGTAGCATTCCTGTAGCAGCAATTCTTGAAATGTATTTTATCAAAACTATGACCCATGCCTTTAAATTTTATCCTATCTTTCTGCAGCCCTTTCAATCAGGGAAAATGTAAGCAGAGAGTTCAAACTGTCACAGATCCACTTACATTATATTTAAAAGTAAAAAGAAGGAGACAAATATTAAAATTTTTCCACACTAAGAGAAACACAGAGAGAACTCTAAAAGCAAATGGAATAGATCTTGGGAACAACTTTTGTCTCTTCAATAAACACCTTGCAGTTTACAGCTTTCTATTAAAATAAATAAATAAATAAATAAAATAATAAAATTCTCTTTTCCACCTTTCTTCAAGCAATACAAGAGCTTTATGTTGTGAAAAAACAAGGTGTTTGTTAAACCCCAGAATGGGCCTCCTGTGTGTGTGTCTGAATATGTGCATTTTTAGAGTGGGTTCAACAAAAATGCACACACATCATGGGCCACACACTGAGGCTGCCCCTGCTCTAGAAACTTTGCTAGATGCCCACAATTCCAGGAGTGTGTGAGTAGCATGACTTGGAGCTTCACAGATGAAAGACAACAGTGGAAGGCAGAACTGCAGGGACATCAAGAGAAACTCAGATGATTCTCATCAAACTGAAGTACCTACTCTTCCTTCCTCTGTTCTCCACTCTCACAATCCTCTTTCTTCCCCATTTGACTGTAGCTTCTAAGCTCTTGGATATCTGCAGCCTTTGCAGCATTCACAGTTTACTGAATTTTTCCCTGATAATATTTCTTGTTTGCCAATAGGGATTTTATTTTAAAAACTAAAAATAGAAAAGAAAAGAAAAAAAAAAAATCCTTCATGTTAGCAGTGCAGGAAAGGCCATTTTTGCTCTAAAAAAAAAAAAAATAAAAATTACAGAGTCTGATTTGAGGAAGACAGGCAGTTGTCAGCTCATAGCAGAAGAGCCCAGTGGTCACATGTGGCTAATTCTCTTTTCGGGGTGATCCTCTCTCTACAGACTAGACAAGGAATAGTTCTGCTTACTCCTGTCTGATTCAGCTGACCTCAGGCAACCTTCCCCCAACTTGTCACAGTGTAAGAGTCATCAAGCAAAGAAAGTGCAGCGTGAGTTTTGTGGAAGTTCAAAAGCACATCAGAGATTTTGACTTGTTCTTTTAAAGAAATAGGATGTGCCACACGTAAAAATGATCCTTTATGTTCCTGAAGTGCCTGAAAGTTATAGTAAGAGAGAAAAGGTTTCAAGTGTTTGGGTCCTACTTTACTATACAGAGTTAGTGACAAAGGCTTTCAGGCAGAATATCTGAACAATGGAGGCTGCTCAGTAAGAGACAATCTCTAGAAAGAAATGCACAGGGACTTTATCTAGGGCAAACAAGACTATGTATTTAATATCCAGGCTATTACTGTTACTCTGTTGTGTCATGTAACTTATCGTGTGATGCCGTTTTCCCATCCAGGAAAAAAGGATAATATATTTACTGTTTGCTTTAATCTCACAGTTATGTGACACAATCCAACAGAATTTGCTGTGAATTATGGCTGTGAATTATGGCTGAATTTCTGAAAACAAAACAAAACAAAAAAAAAAAATCCCCAAACTCAAACACTTCATTAGTCTGTTCTTAAATATCATTAAATATATTAAATAAATTAAATATGTTGAACTCTAAAATAAGTAACATTCTTACTTCTTTTTTTACCACAATAATATAAATTTTTTAAAATAAATTGAATTTTTCATAGTACTTCCTGAATGTCTCTAATATTGTACAGGATTGATAATAGAAATTCTGAATTGCATAAAAGAGAAATAAATTCTAGATAAAGGTATAATTTAAAATGTGAAAGGACAGAATTAGGCAATAAGAATTGTACTCTGAGAGCAGGAGAAGTGAGTCCAAATCTGAGATGGAAACCTGACCACTGAGTCACAAGGCAAAACTCAAATTTATCAAACCCTAAAATTAATATATTTATTCCAGGCTTTACTGGATGCAGCAGCGATCAGGACAATACATGCACTGCTGATTCTGCTGCAATTCCATAACAAAGGATGGGAGGAATGTTTTGAATCTGGTTCACTTGTACAGTTGCAGAGGAAGGCACTGAGCTACATTAACTTCATGGGGGAACTGTGCTCACAGGGCTTTTGGGATGCAGTGGAACCAGGTAATTTAACAGCAGTGTCTCAGAGGGACAAAAACCTTACTCACTCCTACCTCACTAAGCTCACATTTTAAAATAAGCTTGCTCTTAAAAGAAGCTTAGCTAGGTTACAGAGACTTAAAATGTGCCCTCAAATTCCTTCTCTCTTTCTGGCAAGGGCCCTCCAACCCCTGTGATGGCATCCCAGTGTTGCATCTGCAGCACACCCAGCTCATCACGGGAGATTTAGGGCTGTGTCGGGCTGGCACAGGCTGGGTGAGGGCAGCCACACAGCTGTATATTTATTGTGTATCACTTAGGAGATGCGGAATATTGCTTGGACACTTTAATAGATGCATCAGTGTTAACTGATTTGCTCTGAGGCACCATATGCTAATCAAATGGGGTGCGATGCATAATGTCTTATTAATGTCGTAATAAAGGAAATCTTGATGTGTTCCTTAATGTCTTTATGATTACCTTTAATTTTAGATAGCTAGTGAAGGAATGTGTGTTCAATACCTGGATCTGCTGTCTAATTACCTAGGATATAACAAGAACCAAATGTACAATAAAAAGCCAGGGTTTTTATTGGAGATGGCTGGTGACAAAATAAACCATTAATAAGTCTTACAATCCGAACAAGCCTGAAACACCACATCCAGATTGGCACATGAGATTGTTTTAAGCATATTTTGATTTCTTTTTCTCTTTAGTCACCAACCTGGAGAAAGAAAATGCCTAGACACAGAGGTATATAGCTTCAAAGCTGCTCCCAGGAGGTTTAAATACACAGGCCCAACAGATGTTTTACATTTACTTCTACAAATAAACACACACATAGTTCTGTCATTCAATTCAAGCCACCCCTTATGCTGATGACAGCCTTTCAGGTAAAATTACTTTAAGCCTGCTCATCTTTTCATAAAAGCTCTTACTGCTTCCCTTAACACACACACCACTACCACTTCAAATTACTTCTGAGAGTTTGAAGCAACATGGAAAAAAACCCTTTTATTAACAGCATTTGGATTCAGGTGATTTCTTTTACATAATTTGCCTAATCCTCAATGTATGTTGCATGGGAGAATGGTTGCTGTTCTCCCTTTTATAACTGGGGAAACTGAGGCACAGACTTCCAATAACCTGCTATGCGTGTGACAGCACTTTGAATTTGGGATTAGGCATCAAGTCTCACAACTTCTATATCAGCTCCTGAGCAGTAAGTGCTCGGAATGGAACTCCTCACATCAAACAGCATTGCTAGAAAATTTTTGTTTTGTTGTGTCAGATAAGAGAAGTTTCAGCGGTCTTGTAAAAAAGAGGAATTTATTAAAAGTGACATCCTTGCTCTATCAAGATTCTCACCCAAAACCTGGTGCTTTTGCAGATATGCAAATATCACCCTTTCACCCTTCTTTTGTAGAACAAATTTTTAAACACAGACCCCTGAGGAAAGATTTTGCATCTGAGGGAGTGAAATTGGAAACAGAGCACACATGGAAGTTTATGCATGAGTCTTCACAACCAGGGCTGCTTGGTAGTAACATCTGGACCCCTTCATACAGACAGGCTCCAAGGTGGCTTATCCCTAAACACATTCAACAAGTGCACACAGAGTTATTTTTCAGGCAGGTGTGGATGAAACTAAGATCAGCAACTGGCCATTGCAACTGAAATGGAGAAGGATTGGAAGGCGTGAATTCTGAATCTCTGAGTGAACTACAGGCTGCTACTTTAGCATGAATCAGAGAAAAGCCTCTGCAGGTCAGTGGAGTCACACCAGGGTAGAAGTAGTAAAAAAGCTAAATGGAAACCAGGCCCAGGAATTGGAGCAGCAATGCTGCCTGGGCCCTAAGAGACAGCCAGAAACCCTTTGATAGAGTAAAATCCTCGTACGCTGCAAGAAACAACCTGTGAGAGAGTTCCCTGTCGGCATCATTAATGCATTCCCCAAAGCAGAAATCAGAAGGCTCTTTCCAGAGGAGGGATGCTGTAGAAATAGGCTCCTTCTTTAATGACACTAGTGAATGTTTTGCCTAATGTGGAGAAAAAGGAATTTGCCTTCTGACTTGGTGTCAACACAGATTGGTTCAGGCCCAAAATTCATGGTCAGAATGGGTGCAACGGAGGTTGAGAAATGGAAGGGAGAAGTCACTTCACTAGTGGGATAGTTAGAGAGTGATTTTACAATTCACAATTCTTTCTAGCCCTTTAGCTTCCTGGATCATGGGATTTGCCTTCATTATAATCTGTTCTTCTGTCTTTTGGATTTGTGAAAAATAGGGAATTGGTGCTCAGGATCAAGCAGAACAAAATCAAACAGCCCTGGGGACAGCCTTGGCTCCAGGTGAGAAAGAGAACTGAACTGTGCAAGTAGGCTAAGAGTCACATTTTCAGTTGTTACATGATTTTAAGTCTGGACTTGTGTCCCAGACAAGCTGAAAAAATTACTATAAGGTACATAATATTTCCTTCTCCATCTTCTTCAAAGTTCCAGTCTCAAATCAGTGTTTTTGTTTCTTAAGCTAGTGATCAGAGCTGTGAGGAATCCCAAAAGATCAACTAATCCAGAAGGAAATATTAATATCCAGTAGTTTTTGTATGCTTGTCTATTATCATCTTCACAGCTTCTTTAGACTGAGACAGTCCTAAAGCAGTCCTCTTTTCCTATATATTGAAACTTACTGTTCCCTGTGGTAGTTGTAAACTCTCTGAACAGAGGAGTTATCTACCTCCATAGAAGCACATCTGCCTGACTTCCATGAGACAAAGGCCAAATTTGTGTTTGTCTGTCATTTTTCATTTTTTTGCCTGCTCCTACCTCTAACCTTCTATTTAATAATTTTATTTTCCCTCATCTGATGAATGTAACTTTTACAAATTCTGTGCCACAGGCTATGTTTGTACAAAGTCTAATTTGTATGGAGATGCCTTGGTTCTTGACCTCTGTGCACTGCCACAGTGCTAGATACTAAGATATCAGTTTCCTCTTCTTATTCAGAGAGAAGGAATTTGTCACTCTGGTAAACCTGGCCCTCAACATTAACACTGCCCAGGGTGACTCTGAGATAACCTGGAAACAGTAGAAAGGACAGATATTGGAAGAAACTAGAAATAGGAACAGACAAGAAAGTGGAATTATAACAATATTCAAGTGTCAGGTCTAGTTTACATATCTCCCCCAAAGCAGCACTGAAAAACTCTGACCAATGTAGATTCCACAGTTTCTGTTTATATTATGAATATTGCTGCACCAGAGTAAAAAAAAAAAAAAAAAACAACAACAAAAAAACCCCATATCACTTCAGACCGTCTCCAGCTGAAACTTAAGATGAACCTGAATATCCCTGGGTTTGAATAACCTGTATTTCTAATGCTGTTTGTTCTAAGTCAGCAAACCCTCATTTCTACAGGGAATGTTTGAACTTAAGTCCTAATCCATATGAACGACGGTAAGAACACATAAGAGCGGGAATCATAAATCTAAAGCCTTTTATTTTATTTTTCATTCCCTGATAGTTCCATAGCTCTAAGCACAGTGGCTTCCACAGAAGGTAGCAGCACATTGCCAGCAGCATGCCTAATTAATTCCTCCTTGCCTGTTCCATGTAGCTTCCTTACCCCCCATCCAACTGACCTATTGCTTCTCTTCAAGATAGGCTAAATTAATGATGATAAAATTAAGAAAGAAGTGAATTATTTAATTCCTGAAAGTATCAAAGCTTACATGATCCCAGCACTGAGTAGGCCAGAAGGGTCTGCCCATGCCCTGGGGATTGTTTTTCTGGGCTCCACCCAGAGTTCTCATAAAAATCAATGGGAATTTAGCCTGGTCTTCGGTGGGTGACCTTTTGATTCTCAAGAGGTGCATAATGCTTGGCATTTACTCTGTGCAGTGTCTTTCACGAGAAGGGCTCAAAATATCTCTCTCCACCAAGTCTCACAAAATCCTCAAGGGGAAAGTAAGCATTATCCTCATTTAATTAATGCATTGCCAAAGGCTAAAATACGTTCTAAAGGAGACTAATCCTTCAAGGTGCACAGCTTGCTCATCTGGTGAAGCTGGTGGGGAGATGAACACACTGAGCACCAAACTGGATTAGCCTCCAAGACCAAGGTCAGTTTTAAGATCAGCTATTCTTGCCCATCATGCTTCATACAATGTTTATACTCAGTGCCTTTACCCACTGCTGCATTAATATCCAAGTGATAGCAGCAACAAGAAATACTTTAAACTGATTGTTTGTGGTGGTATATGTCTATAATCTGTCCAATCCTGAAGCACACTAACCAGTGCAGCCCCCATCTCCTGCCAATGAACACAGCACAGCAAGCAGACAATCTCACTAGGAAGCCACCAACCTACACAGGACTTGGCTTTATTCCTGTACTAGCCAGGACTTGGCATATGGCTCTGAGGTAAGTCACCACTCTCAGATCATCTGTGCAGCTCATATCTGTTACCCTGACACTAAACATGAGTATCTTGCTATCAGCAATGTGCTGCCTAAAAGCAAGTAAGCACGAAGGGGAACTGAGCCATAGACAAGCTAAGTAACTTCTAAAGTCATGTAGGATGTCTACTGTAGCCAGGGAATACAACAGAGTTGACTCAGGTCTTTGTGGAATTGAAATTCTGTCTATTGGACCATATAGAAAGAACAGAGATGTAAACTTCGCCTTGCTTATTCTCATCTGCCACCTACTCTTTCCCTCCTCCTTTATGGTCATAAAGCTGCTTATTTTCATTACATCCTAAGCACTTCCAGGCTTTCTGTACTTTTGAAGAAGACTTGATGGCTTGATTGAGACTCATAATAAACATGTAAGCAGGCAGATCCCTAAATTAGCTTGAAAATCCTGATCGATGCATTGTCATAAGAAAAGAAAGCAGCAATGGGGCTAAAGAAAACTTTACCATGATGCAGACCAACAACCAAGTGCTCAGAGCTGGACTGAAACTGCATTTTTTTATTTTTTTTTTTTTTTTTTTTCTCTGCATAGCAGCTGTAAAGCAGAATTAAGATAGCATGTCACTGAAAATAGGATCTCTCCTATGGGGGAAAATGCCTACCATTATCTCAGAACCATTTGCTGCTCTATATTCAGAGAACTCCTGAGTCTCTACAATAGGTGGTCTAATTGAAAACATTTGGTGTTAATGCTTGATGACCAGAAGCGCAGAAAACACAAGGTGTATTTCAGAACAGTACGTGAGTTTTCTTTGCTTCAGGGACTGTACAGGGCATCCATTAGAAGGTGATGAGCTAACTGCAATCTTCTTGGAAGGTTTTATGACTGTACCAAGGTTTAAAGAGTTTTTTCTAAATGCACCTCAGATAGGCCCAGGTGTAAGACCAAGTCACATACAGGTTCACTCTGAAAAAGTCACTTTGAACTTGAGAATGGGGATTTCAGGATCTGAAGCCAAATAAAAGTAGCAGTGAAGAGGAGGGACAACTAAATAAGTCAACCTCTGGTTATAAAACTACTGAGCATGTATGCTGGAGGTGATTGAGCACAGCCTTGAAAATGTTAGTGGTGGAGAAAGTGTATGAAAAAAAACATCCTAAAGATGTCAGCTTGATTAATGCCAAAAGGTTTCTTCAAAACTTGATTCTCCAGGTGTGTGTTTGTGTTCTCTTTGGCCACAACTTCAAGTCGCTAGTAAAGTGCAGGTTTTGTTGCAACAAAATCTCAGCTCTGAAAACTTGTAAGTTGTTCAGAATAATAATGAAATTTTAAAATTCAGTGTTTCTGGAATGTTCTCAGGTTATCTTTTTGTTTTATTATTATTATTATTAATAATAATAATAATTTATCTATTTTAATAATTCTCTCTAATTTTTTATGCTATTTAGACAAACACAAAGTATATTTTGACTTTTTTTTTTTTTTTTTTTTTTTAATAATCCAGCATTCTATGAGCAGGATATCATATTTGAACATGGTTGATACATAGAGTTTATAAAAGAAAAGGACTCATGCAAATCTTCTGGCAGAGTATTCTCCTTGATTCTTGTTAGGTATTCCTTAGTGTGTGTTCCAACCAAGTGCACAGTTATAAGCCTATAAACAACATGACCCATAAAAATTCAACACTAGCTCCTAGTTATATATTGTTACTTACTATTTTCTTTATTATATTAGACATCTCCCATGCTCCAGGTATTTTACAGCTCTTAGGATAGTTAATGCAATTTAAATATATATAGTGACTGTACTGAGTTCTTGTTCAGGGAAGGAACAATAATCTATCAGAAAAAAAGCTAATTATAGTTTATCCCATTGATTTATATCTCCCCAAGCCTCCCCTCCCATTTTTTTTTTGTAAGTATTAAAAACTTTAGGTTGTAATTTTGATATATGCTGCTAGATAGATTAAATACCAACTAATTTTCATATAAAACTGGTAGTTTGATCAATACAGCTAAAAGCTTCATTCCTCATGTATGTATTTCTCAGCTTTAGAACTATCAATTTTAATCTTGCATTTTGGGATTAGATAATAATCAGGCCAGAAATTCAGCTTCACAGAATTCAAAAAACCTCCTGTTCAAATTCCACATAAAAGAACAGTTGATCCCTCTTTGGAATATGGAAGATATGCTGGATAACCTCACCAGATTCTGTCCAAGGCTTCTACTACCAACCCGTTGCCTCCCTCTCTCCCCCTCTATTCCTGCTCTAGTCAGTAACCTCGAGACAGACATGAGAGAAAACACCCAAACCAAGTTAGAAAAAGCAATTTCAAAATTATTTGTTTCCCAGGCTCAAAACATAGGGAAAGATACTGGAAAACCACCAAAAAGGTTTGCCCTCACATTCTGCAAGCAACTGAGTAAATCTGTTTTGCCCTTCCTGTATGATACAAATGGATTTCTCACTGAGTGAGTCATTTCATTTCCCAGATAGCCCCAATGTCCTTCTTCTGAAAGAGGGCACAAGAGAGAAGGGAAGAAACAATAAATAAAAGTCACTTCAGCAACCATGGGTGTGATGTGGCAACCTGATTAGAATGTCATAATGTAGTCTTGATATAGGAAATTATATAGAATAAAGAGTAGGTGGCCTACTAAGATTTTGGCTTCAAATAGCATTTATTGTCACACTGAAAAATAAAAAAAGACAAAAGCAGAAAAGCAACAGAGCTGGTGCTATATCTCCAAGTGGTTTTCTACAATAACTTTGAAGAAGGTCATGTGAGGAAGAGAGGAAACTGAAGCCCTTTCTTTCCACAGAGGAAAATAAATGGGTGACACTATGCTAATGAAGACAATTCACTCCCAGAATGAGTCATTCAGCAGAAGCAGGGTCTCTGTCCTGCCTGTTGATTCATATTCTTTTCCCTCCAGCATCAAGAAGTCGTCTCAAAAGGGTTGGCTGTGTGACCTACCCACTAACAAGTTTGGGTTTAATTTTGTTATTTATTTGGTATTAACATGGTGTCACCCCCAGATTTTCCCTTCAGAGGTGTCTCTGTCCCTCAGCCTCTGGATTATCTTCTGTGACGTGGGACAGAGGGAAGCTTGAAGCAAGACATGCTGCCAGAAGAACTACAGAAGAAATGAGCCATGAGCAGGCAGAGTGTCTTTGGGTCAGAAAGTCAGCTTGGCATCAACTTCACTGAGCAAAAATTAAGGCAGGAATTTTTTATTTTAAATTTCTTTTTCCTTGAAATATCGTTGTCACTGTGTGAGTAATTCCTAACAGTTCTATTTCGCTCCCCTGCTTTGACACACAGGAGCTTTTAAACAGACCAGCCCCTTGGATGTGAGAGCTTAGATATGAACCAGCACAGTGATGGAATAAAGGTTAATTATGCAAAGCTTCCTTGAGGAAAAATGTTTAAAAATCAAAATAAAATGAGGATGTCCACAACATTGGCTGTAAAAGGAGTATCAGCTGCACAAGGACTGTACATCTGACCTGATCGACTGCAGTAAAAAAAATTATAAAGCTTGTCCTTCAGAACTAGAGCATTTTATTTTCATTTAATGACAACCATGATGGTCTTTTTAAGAAGCAAGAAAAAATTAAAGTATTATTTTTAAGCATGTATTTTTTAAATGTACCACTTTATGGAGACATTACTAACCAGATAGCTGGTATAAACTGTCATATTTCTAGTGGCTGAAGACAGCTGAATCAATACTTCAAACTAGGCTCAATATTTGAATGCAGCAGTAAGGAAAGTGGTGTAATCCACTGTTATAGATTAGATGGCATGTCAATCTTAAATTGCACATTACAGAAGAACTAGTTAGAGAGACTTTACTCTAAATATAGCTGGTTCTTTTTTTTTTTTCCAAATGGACAAAAAAATATTCTTTGTGATAAGTTATTTAGCCCAAGTTTTTCGTGGTGTTATACAATGCAGAATTTGTCTCCTGCATCTATCACATAGCTAAAACCACTCAATAAAACATCATATTAATTATCAAAAAGTATTCAAAATCAAAATCTTTGATTGCCTGTATTGAGATGTCCAATGATGTTGATCACAGAAAAAGTGTCTGCTTAGAACTAACCATCAGAAACAGATTTCAGTGTGAAATAAGCAATGATCATTGCTTATTGACAGGGATAATAAAAATATTAATCAATTGCACATATATTAAGCAAGTGCTCTTATATATTAAATATTCATTTTATGCTCCATATTCACACCTATAACTTTGTAAACAATTTTTAATGTTTATTGGGGATTTCTTAACTTTCAGCAGTGAACTTTTGAAAGGAAAACACAAATCTATTTAGAGAGTTCTTTGAAAAAGTGACTTTCAGTGTCATAATTCAGACAAGTACTTTTCCTGGAAGTAGTAAGTACTTTTGAACTTTGATTGAGAGAAATCCATCTTCACATTTTGCTCCTTTTTGTTTAAAAGTTTTATTTCCTGTTGACCAGGGCCCTGATCCTGCTCTCCACAAAACTAGAGACAAAACTCCCATTTGCACCAACAGAAGCAGAAGGCAGACTCGAGTTCATGATATATTGTCTCTCTCAATCAGTCACAAAATCCTGCACCATCTTCCCTGCCAGGGAGGCTGGTACTGCATTGCTTGGGCAGACATCTGAGGGACAGATGCTTTCAGAATAACATGAGATATTTTCCCATCTTTGACTACACCTGGGAGAGTCAAAGGTAAGCAAGTGCAAACTGAGCTGTGCTACACCAGGTTTACCAAGTCTCAGTGGCAGCAGTACCTGGCTCTGATATTAACAATGAAGCCTGAAGCCAGGAGGAAAAAGATCATTTGTGATGGGCAGACTTTTGGTGAATTTTGAAAGCTTTCTTCCTCCCTTTTGTTTGAATAGAAGAGGTTGTGCTTGCCTGGAGATGCTGCAGTGGCAACCCATGGATTGTATTCCCTTATATCATCATTAGCCTGAAAAAGCATGTGATCTGTGCTCCAATTTACCATTAAGGATTGGATGGATAGCTCTGTTGATGGCAGGAATATCCTGGCAGCCCTGCTGCAGCAGCAGTGAAGGGTATCTTGTACTTAGGTCAGACCAGCAGATCTGCTCCCTGTGAAGGTTTGGGATGCAAAAGGACCCAGCAGCTCCTAGGGAAAAGCTGATTTGTTCTGATGGGGATAAATTGAGAAGGATATATTGGGTGGATGGGACCACGCTGGACTGTGCTCAAGTTACAGGTACAGGTTTGTCTATTTTAAGGGTCTCCAAAAATCTCTCATCCACAGTTTTGGGTGGACTCTTCTCCTACAGCTCTGTGCAGAACTGCTGGGTGCTGTCTCATGGCTGCCACACCCCCTGTAGGGTCAGGGTCAGCTCCTTTGGGAGACACTTCTGCAGCACTCTCAGGTCAGTGACACCAATCCCCATTTGTCTGAAAAGAGGAAGGAATTTCATATGCAGCTCCAATAGTATTTTTTTGTGCCAGTAAATTGCTTGTCCCTCTCTCCATCCTATGGGCCCCAGGGAGTTTTGAGGAAAGTGCAGTGATTTTCCCTAATATAAATGCTTACAAAAATCATGGTTTAGAACTGATTTGTGATAATACCTAGGCCAAACTGGTCATCCAGGTGAAAAGTGTGATTTTTTTTGTCAAATTTAGCATACAGTTCTGACACTTACACTTTTTTTTTTTTTTTTTTTTATTCTCTGCTGTCAAAGTAATATGCTTAATCTAAACTAAGGCTTTTCCCTCAGTGAGAATCAGGCTTTCCCTCTATCCACAGCCTTATTTTCATTAGATTTGGAGGAAATGAATACATCTGAGAGGGCTTATTCCAGAAGAGGAGGGAGAGAGAGGTAGAGGAGAGAGAGAGGGAGAGGGAGAGGGAGATGGAGAGGGAGAAAGACTTGCTAGTCAGTTCAACAAACTGAAAAAAGGGAAGAATGGAAAATAGAGCTACAGCAAAATGTTTAAGACTCATATTCTCAGAAACCCAAGCTTAAGAGAAAATCCAAGCTGTATTGTGGTGATTTCAAAGATGTAGCTTCTTGACCTCTGTCTACTCCATAATAATATTTACTCTCATTTTACTCACTTGTTTAAAAAAAATGAAAAATGTAGAAAGCAAATAGATTTAAAAAATATGAGTAGGAAAAATGGATGACAATTTAAAACAAAATAACAGGTTACGCTGGTCAGCTGGTTAAGCTGCCAACATTGGCAGCTCCTGAATCCTGACACTGTAGTGTTCTGACTCCTGTACACACTCCTATGTATTTATTGACTTGTTACTGCCCACAATGATCTTTTAGGTCTGTCACACTTTCTAAACACTTTTGAAGCTCTTGAGCCTCATTTGAAACCAGTGGCAGCATTATACATAACTATGGCTCTTCCTGCCCTTGTCTGTGAAGCACTAGGAAGCAGTGTCAGGAGTGCAGACAGAGCAACAGGAAAAGTCAAAGCATCACTAAAGCAAGGAGGGCTGACTCCTGTCTAAGATGAAAAAGTCTTGGTATGCCTGAGATGGAAATACAGATCCTTTCAAGACAGAAGAGCCTAAGGCCATACACAGTGAGTTCAAAATGCCACACTCAAACCTGCCGTGACAAATGGAGTTTATCTTGTGGAGGGCAGCTTCATCCCCAGTTTCAGAGGGGTCACATTGATGAGGGATTGAGCCTATAGGAGTGGCACCAAGCTGGAAGAAAAACATACTGTTGCTAAGGAGCCTTTGGAGAAATAAAAAATTCTGTACCTCTCTCTTCTCTGTGAAACTCTCCAAGTAAAACACTGTTTCCCTGTGCAGTGTAACAAAAATGACAGCGGACTCAAAAGTTTTGTTTTGTCACTTTTTGTGACATCTCCTCTCTGCTCAATTATTCAGTGGCCGAGGGGACCAAACTTAGTCTGGTCTTGTTCAAAAGCTCATGGTCTACTCTGCTGACCTAGAGAAGGATCTTTTATTTACAGGTAGCTGAATAGCAAAGTTTCTTTGAGACATAGGCCTCCTAAGGCCAAAAAAAGAACAATATTCTGGAGAGATAAACATCCTAGTATGACATTTCCCATCTTAATATTATCCAAAATAAAAACTAACTCCAATTGGTTTAGCCCAGAAACTCTTGATAAGCTAAAAAATTAACTAAAATGTCCAACTCTGTTCTTAAATTACTGGGACACAGGAAAAATGTGTCTGAAATCTTGTTTTTTTCTGTAAAACCTGTAAATTATATGAGGAAATTTAATGTGCATCATATGCTAGCTTTCACATTCCTCTGGATCATTCTGGAACTCCATCATGAAAACACACTTGCAATGCCTCAACACACTGCAATTTGATTCCAAGAAGCCAAATCAGGAGAAGACAAACAAGAAGAAAAAATGAGAAGTTGAGTATATTATGAATAAAACTTTTCCTCTCCCATGCCGCTGTAGATTTTTTGTCTATATTTTAAAAAAATCACCCAAAACATCAGTATAGACATTGTCTATTACTGAATGTTTACAGAACCACAAGCACAACAGATCACCACACCTAAGCAACACAAATAGTTTCAACTCTTGCTGATGAGTCCTTTGAAAACTTGTACCTCTTCCTATATTTTACAAATTTGAGAAAACACACAGAGCATTGCACTTTGTACTTTGCACCAGAGAGTCTTCTCTATTCCACCATCCATTAGATGCTGGAAAAGGAAGAAGCACTCCTGTGCTGGACATGTAATTATGTTCTGCAGGTTCTACAGGGACCCTGAGTTCTTCATCTCACTTTTCTGTGCTACATAAGCCATGCTTCTGCAGTAGACAGCAGGAAAACCTAAATATACACTGTAGTGTTAAAAAGACAAGGGAAAACTAAAGTACTTTACAATTTGCCAGAGTGACCATATTGCTAGGGGGGGCAGAAGAGATGAAGGTCAAAAACTGGCTCAGGGCTAGGACAGCTGATGTACTTGTATAGCAGTGGAGTAGGCAGAAGCTACCACAGTGTCTGAACATCTAAATTCATACTTCTGTTTTTAATATGGTAAATTACTTACCTAGAAAACTTTTCAACTCATTGCTCACTTGTTAGTAACGCTATACTCTTGTAAGCAATTGACGGAAATGTACTCTCAGATCTTCTCAAAAGCTCTTTTTTTTTTTTCACCTGCGGCTGACTTTTTGATCCATGCCACGGCTATCAGAGGTGAGCTGCAAAATTCTAATCAACACATTTAATCACTCTGTCTCTTTAGAGAGGCCACTGTAGTGATCGTGTAATCTCCTTTGTCTGGGTTCCTGGAAATTGCTTGGAAAAACAATGGTTGCAGCTGCAGAAGTGCTGTGGAGTGAATAGGGAAAAGAGGTGCTCCAGCCTCTTTCTCAGTTGCAGCATTTCTCACTCAATTTAGAAAATGCAGAGGATTCAATTAGCAATACTGAGTATGGTTTCCAGAGCTATAGATGGGGCTCTGCATGGAGCACCTCTCCCAGCTAGAGAAATAACATATCTAACCAAAAATATAACATATACTACTAACACTTTTATATTATATTGGATAACTTGTATTGGAGAGACTGAAGTCATCATTACTGTTGCCTAGGATTTGTTATGCTGCCATACCAAATGCACGCTGGAGATTTCAATGGGCAGAAGTGACAGCAACTTAAAGGGGCACCAACTGTTCAATTTATCTCATTAACTTCAAGCTCTTAAGTAACCTGTCCTTCAGAAACGCTTCAAGAGATTTCATTGACTGCAGAGTGAACTGAAGGAGATTAGCTCCTAACTTGACACCTCAGCTGGAGTGAATCAGGGCCGGCAGTCAAAGACACAAGGTTGAATCACCAGTTCTCTTCACAGTTGTACTGCTGGCTGCTGGAGAACAAACCTCCCTTTACCCCAATTCTCTGCCATCCTTCTCTACTCCTTCCCCACACTGGAAAACTCCCAAAGGCAAAGGACATCTCTGCACATTCATGAGACACTTAACCCTGCAGGGTCCTGCCTCTCACTGAGCCAAACATGCAATCATTGATGCATAACTTTACAATCTGAATTACTACATCACCAGCAGAACTCCTTTTGACAAGGCAACAGCTCGCTTTTTAAAAAAAAAAAAGCACCCCCCTCTGAATTAGATGATTCTAATGGAAGTACAATCTTCCACATCTGAGTAGAATATTAATACAACATTGGAAACAGCATCTTAGTATTAGGAGTCTAGTCCCTAAGTTCACTATGTATTGAATGAGCAGAGATTGGCATAGCCAGATGGCAATTCAGATCCTAGGTAGGCTGAACTGACCCCTGGAAGTGTCTGTGAATATTAACAATTCCCTTTAATGATTTGGAAAGCACGTCTTAATTTATACTGAAGCCTCTAGCGTATTTCTTTCCTTTCCCACCCGCCACACAAAATGTTGACATAGAAGACACCAAAGCAAAAAAACCCCCCAAAGAACTCTAAAAAATTTACTTTTATCTTCTTCTATTTGAGGCTGTCTATGCAACAGATTGTTTTAACCCACTTAGTTGTATTTTCTGAACAAAACCATCATTGCAAAGAGAAATTTTAGAATTCTAAATTTCAAGAAATAGATCTAAATATGCTTAGGTGCCATATAGTATAACAAAAAGGATAAAGTCTGAATCCATTGACATAAATGTCAAGGGTCTTTTTCTTTTGCAGGTCTCAGCTTTAAGTGGTACCTCGTACCACATTAGTACTGTTGGAACTGCTGTAAATGATGGAGGGGAGGAAAAAGAACATGAAATGAAGTTGCCCTTGCACTGATTTATAATTTTTCCCTGTTTCCACAGAGCATAACAGTTGAAGAGGGGAAAGCTGGACATAGGCCTATTCATATGAACAGCTGCTCCTGCTAATTACCTGTCGGTTTCTAAACTCCTCATTGGAAGACGAGGGAAGAGCATTCCCAGCACTGGAACTATTAAAAGATCATCTGTTTCTATCATCAGACTAGAAATGGAGACTCATCTCACCAGGATGCTGCTAAGGGTATTTAGGAGGGAACTGTAGCAGACAAGGATTCATTCAGCTCAAATTCTGCCTCTGAGTATCTGCCCAAGAGTTCCTCTTTTTCCACCTGCTGTGGGAGATTCTGTTCTGAGGGATACCAAGACCAAGCTCCAGTTTAGGGGATGCACATTCACAGGTAGCATAGGAAGGCAATGAGTCAGGAGTGAATGTCAATGGCCAGAGACATGAGAAATGAATTGTGACTAAGACTTTTTTAGAGATTAACACTGTTCTGTATTGGAAATTGACTCTGATATGTTATTTCCTAGTCCCTTTGTGTGGGTTTTAAGTGGGAAGGAAAATCTCAAGCTACTTGCTTTCATGGACCATTCACAATGGAGTTAAGGATTCCTAGTAACATTGGTGAGGCTTGCAGCTGCTCACCAGTCATTTGCACCAAAGTCTGATTAAGACCCTACTTTAGGCAACAATTTAAAATCAGAGGGGTTTTAGGGAGAAAATTCAGTGAGATTCTGGCTCAGACTTAAAAATATCCAGTCCCATCCAGTTTATGTAAAGAGCAGGCATCATGGAAAATGTAATCAGCTCTGTAAAATCTTAGTATTAGCCACTGTTAAAAGCCTAGAATATATTTTTTTTTTTCATTATCAATATTGAATATGGAATCCAACAGAGGAGAGGGTTGGTAGATATTGTGTACTGTATGTATGTTTCATGCTGACAACCATTAATTTATCCCACAAATTAAACATCTTTCATAATATTTTATTAGGGAGATACCAACTTGCCACCAGTAAGGTCTTTTGGCAATGTAATGTATGCATACCTTCTACTCATCTGTTAGTGCTAAGGCTTTCCATTGTTTTGGTGGGTTTTTTTTGTTTTGTTTTATGTTTTCTTTCTTTTTTATATCCGCTTCCTATTCTTCTTGAAAATTGAACAGATTTAAGACAATATTAGGTTAAGGTTAATTGAACAAGATTAGGTTAAGATTAAGTTATTTTTTTAAGTAAGAAGTCACAAAGGTGGATGAAGATGCCTTCAAAGAGATATTACTACACTACACTGGGGATTCCTTGCTACTAATTTTTTCCCCATGGAAGACTTTTTTCCATATATATATATATTTATTTTTTTTTAATCTCTATAATAGTTTATAATAGTATCTTGCTTCTTCTGTCAAAGTAAACTGGCCAAGGTATCACTTAGCTTCATTTCCTGAGACCTGACCAAAGGTCAGATATTACCTTGAACTGACGTCTGACATTAGCAAATAAACAATCTCCTCTTGTTTCCCACTTGGTGAATCAGCAGTCCCCATGCTAATCGTGTCGACAGGTTTTTGCTAAGGCAGGAGAAGGGGAATTCCAGGTTGACAAATAAGTCCCACGAGAAATGCACCTGTCAGTTACAGGAGAGCCTGCACGGCACCGCAGAGTCAAGAGCAACAGGATGGATCCGTGCCTCTGAAAGTGATGTTCACAGGGTCACAGCAAGAGAGAGCTGCACTGCTGCACCCAGGATACTAGGGCAGCACAAAAACTGTTGGTATTATCCACCACAGGCCCCAGGAAGAAAAAACAAAGCAATGCATCTTTTAAAAGCACAGCAGTGCAGACACAGGAGATGAGCTGGTCAAATGACCTTCTGCTCCTTGTGTTGTTTCTTGCTGTGTTGCTCTCCAACACCTACATAGCTTCACATACTACGCGTCTCTGGTTCCCTGCTGTCTAAAAACTTTCCTCCATACAGTTGTCCCAGAGTTTAAAAAAAAAAAAAAAAAGTTAAATCATCTGTAACTTTCTGCCCTTTTTCAAGGTTTCTTTCAGAAATATTCTAGAAAAATGCCCTCTATTATTTTTTCCCCCACCCTTTCTCCAAATAGAGTCATTATTTCCCCTGCCACAGAGAACACAAATTGACTGTTAGGCCAGATTCTGAACAAGAACCAAGCATGTGAGGATTTAGTCTTCCAAGAAGGAAACCTAGAACCACTGTATTATTCACTGTGGGAAAAAAAAAAAAAATGGACAGACTCAAAGACTGACTTTGTGAGAGCAGTGGAAAATGCGATTTTAAAAAGAGACAGATGAAAGGAAACACAGGCAATAGGGAGGAAGTGACTGTGTCATGGTTTGGTGTCTCTCTTTGCCTCTTTCTCCCTGCCCCATGTACCCTCCTTTCTTTCTGTTGCACCAAGGAAAACTGGGGACCTGGCTGGAGTCTGAGACAATTTCATCCCACACTGGGAGCTGAATTGCTGAAGCTACAAACCACATCTCTTTACTCAGAAATGTCCATTGACTCCCCATTTTGTGGCAGCTCTGGTTACTGCAACACTTTCTCAGGGAAAGGAAGCAGCACCCTGAGCTGTGGAGGTCATCTGGCTGACAGCTCCCCATGGAGCAGGAGATAAGTCTGTCCAGCCCTAAAACCGCAACACGGCAGGACAAGGCAGAGTGAAACACAGAATTAATAGCACCAATATTGCCATTATCACGTCAGCACAGGCTCCAAATTCTTTTTGAATTACAAGACCAGCCTGGGATCAACTTTCCAAAGCAAGCCATGGAAAATCAGGGAATATACTTCCACTAGCTATCAAACTGTGCTCTTCTCTCAAGAAAAATGTAATTTTTGCTTTCAAAGAAGTGAAAAAGAAATTCCATGGGAAGTAAGAATTTCTGTTTCAATGATGAAATTTACATCAATCCAATTTTGCTTATCAAAAACAGAGGCTTTAAGAGTGGCCTGAATTTCCAGTATTCAGGTGGCCACTGATGTTCAAGTTAGGTCTGTTTCACAGCTGTTAATAGTAGTGCTTTGTGCCTGCTTCACGACTAACAAAACAGTTTTATATTAACACAGGGACCTAAATAGATTTGTCCATTAAATGCTAGTACATTAGACCCAAGGTGTCCCTTACAAGTATCCCAGTGGAGTTTTCTAAACAATCTTGGCTAGAGCAACCTTGGGAGGCAAGTTTACTGAGAAACATCACTATTAATAATAACCCTTCCAGGGCTGAATTCAGGGTCTAACACAGAGCTCTTTTGGAAGTGTGACTAAAGCTGCACCATTCTAGTGGGAAGAGGGTAAAATAAACTGTTGGAAGTAAGATAAGGAAAAATAAAATCTCAGCAGAGAATTACGTGATCAAATATTTAGATTCGAAATCCGTTACATTACATAGAATCTTCTTCCCCTCCTGCTGTCCCTGCACTGACAATGATATTGCAAAGGCAATAAAAGTATATTCCTGACAGATCTAAATAAGATTTTTATCTCTAGAGGGGAAGAGACTTGTTAATTTTTTGGTGGGTTGGGCAAAGCAATGAGATTCATATTGTTGTAATTATTAATTTCTTCGGCAAAGTGCTAAATCTCCAGGTACTTTACATATTGGCTACATTCTTTTTTTTTTGTATTTCCAGCAAAGCTATTAATTTAATACCATCTTCTCAAAGGAAAGAAATCTGAATAGAATTAAGGATGCATGATCACAGCTAGAAAAATGAGCAGAGACAGGAAGAGGGAGAGAGAGAAAAAATTAAAACTCTGGTAGTTTAGTCTGTTCAAGAACACTGGTGGAAAAGTGTTCTCTAAAATGTTAATTTCTCCTTATTTAGGTAGATTCTCTATCAAAGTAATTTTTTGAACTTTGGTTGTTGTAATAAATAGGTATTGGCTGTGTCAGACCAAAAATATTCTCTAGAAAGGGATATTCTTACAAGATGCTATTTATCTGGAAATATCATGAAAACACACCCAATCTGAATACAAATATGCATGTATGTAATTTGTTCCGACTTTTCTTTCCTGGGAGACTTTGATTCCTGCTAAGCCACACTAGGATCAAGCACTCTGTGACTGTGGATCTGCCCTCAGCAGAGGATGCAGTTTGGACAGAGAAAGGGAAGCTGGATGGAGCATTACTGCCAGGAAATCACCATCATCTCATTTCTCTATGCTGCATCCCAGGGAACAAGGCTGATCCAGGTCCCTTTTTCCTTGCCTGTGATCTGCTGTGACCCCTTATGGAAGGATGGATCATTATGGAAGGTCTGGGACCAGCAGAGCCAGTTTGGGAGGCCTCCCGGGCAAGGGAACCACAGTTCAGCAATGCCTGTGCCCCACCATTTGCAGGATGTGTGCAGGAGAAGGAAAATCAGGGGGGAAAATCCAGACTCACTTCATCGAAAGCAAGTTCCAGGCTAGAGAGGATAAATGTATCACATTAGGTGATGCACTAACAGCAGTTTGACACTTCTGGTAAACATCTGAGAAAAATCTTTAAGTTCCAATTAAGGGATTTGCTCAGCCCCAATTTTGTTTTTCTTTTGTTGGTTTGTTTGGTTTTTTTTTTTTGTTGTTTTTGTTTTAGTTTATTGAAAATACCAAGCTGATTGTGCTGGGGGACAAGCCAAAAGGTTTTGCTTTTAATCTTTTATTTTCCTGTTTCCTTTCTTCTTTTTGCTTGCTCAGTGGTATTCATAAAGCATTACCACCTAGGGACAGGTTGCAAGGGGTTCAAATGTGATGATAGTTTCCATATCACTACCTGAGACTAGGAGAGGCCAAGGGGGAGCGTACTTCCTACTGAGCTTAATATTTTCAAGGAACAATGCCTGTTACAAACCCACAGTGCCGCTGGGCCCCAAATTCTCCTTTTATTAAGAATCAGTCAATGCAGCTCCACCTTGGGAAAATTCAGTCTCCAAGCCTCAGCCACGAGTCTTTCTCAGAAAAAGGGGTTCTTGCCATGCCTTTCTGGTTCCCTCCTTTGGCTTCACTGCAGCAGACCAGGATGTTAATTGGAAAAGCAAGGCTAATTAAAACCAGAGAGGCAAACGAAACTGTGGGGGGAGCAAAGGGAGGAGAGGGAAAAAAAAGTTAAATTCAAGCACATAATAAAGAACATTTCTGCTCTGCTGTTCCTAGGAGGGATCTCATAACTGTGGTGCAACAGCCCAGAGGCTACAAGGAAAAAAATTAAGCTACTGTGTATAACAATGAAAACATTAAACCCTTTGTGTACCATCAAAATGGAAACCAAGAAATAAAGTTAAGATGCTAAACATGTGTTTGAAGAGCACTGAAGCATGAGGCATGTATTTGCCTTCCACCTTCTGGGGAGTGCAGGGAGGCATGACTGAGATCTATTAAATCCAATGATGGCCAAATGCTCCACAGGTGAATTCAGCTCCAGTCAGGGCACAAACCCTGAAGAACAGATACACAGCTTTTAGAGAGTGGTGCCACCAGGCAAACACTGCCTTGCTGGAGAGGAGTGTCTGTCATCTCTTGGGAGAAGGTGTCATTGCCTTTTCCACAGAGGATGCTTAGAGGCGCTACAAATGCTCATCTTACAACCCAACACTTGCCTCTCTCACTCTAGGGCTAGTCTGGGACCCACTCACCACGGCAGGCAGGAGCCTTTGCATGCAGGGCAGTTTATAAGAAACCTTTCCTCACAAATGTGACATCCCACCCTCTCACAGCTGCGGGGGCACTGCTGCACACAACAGCTTGCTGATAGAAAGTTGAATCAGCAAGGCCCAGAAAAAGGTAAGTAATAGGATCTGAAAGATCAGAGATGCTTTTTCTCTCCTCTCTAATTAAGTACCTTCCTTATGCTTAATGTCTCCAAGAATGATAATACCAAACTAAATCTCAGGTGGTGCAGAAACTTTTCTCTTTTGTCTGGCAAGTCAAAGGGGTTGCAGAAGGAAATGAGAGGGCCAAGATTGATGTCCTCATTTCCCTCCTTTCTTCAGGAAAGTTTCACATCTTCTGCAGAGTCCCCAAGTGCTCTCAGAGTTGTTTACCCCTTTGCTGGCTGCACACAAAGTCTGTTTTCTGCGGGTCATTGGATGCTCCCCATCTTAACCTGCACATGTGAAGGAAGAGCTTGTGGCAGCAAATATGGACAAGGTCATATTCCTGACCATTTTTTTTTCCCAGCTACCCAGAGGTGACTGCCTCCTTCAGAAATACAGCTTGAGACTCATTTTAAGGCCATTCAGATACAAGGAAAGTTAAACTTTCTCTAGTAAATTGAAAGCCTGTAAGAATATAATCAAGTTTCTCAATAAACAGCTAGGAAAGACTGATTTTCCCCTAAAAGACCACTTTAATTTCAGCTGAGAAAGAGACCTGAATATTTGAAACACACACAAAATACCAAAAGGAAAACAGAGAGTACAATTCCTTTTCCTTTTTTTTTTTTTTTTCTTTTACTCTCAAGCTCACTTTTGTTATTAACTTAAAAGTTTACCTCATTAATTGGCTGTGAGGAGGAACACAATTCATAAGACATTTAGGTACTGCAAGTAGAAAAAAAAAAGAAGAAAAATAAAACTATATACATTGAAAAATTGAACACTCCTTTGCGTCACAAGAGGCTTTGTGGTGGGAGAGTACAATAACTTGAAGCATTTCAGTCTCCACACAGTGAAATTGCCCTTCCCCAACCTGCTTCATCAGCTTACAAGAAGTTCCTGTTTCTAAGGGATTTTGACCTCTCTCTCTTTGTTTCTTCACCAGGATCACAGTAAGTGTGATAGGACCTTAAGGACAAAGAGAGGAAAATAAATAAAAGAAGGCAAGGACAATTGCAGAGCGGCCAGTGTTAATGTCACCATATAAAGGGTCTGTCAGCATTTCCATTAGAAACTCCTATTTTCAAAGGTTTATAACTTGGCCATAAAAATTCACTCTGAGCAGCAGCTGGAAACTTGGCAAACAAAATCTCACTCAGCTTCGATTGATTTTTCTTTTTCTTTCTTTCCCCCTGTTCCCCATCCACCTTCATCCTCTATCTCCTCCACCCCACCCCCTTCTTTTATCCTCCTCCTAGACAGCAACTTTGAGTTGATTTAACCAAAGGATGCAAGAACAGGCACCTTGTTACATGTTGTCAGATGCACTAACACTGCTCACTTTTTGCCTTTTCTGGTCTGCTTTCTTTGTAAGTCCTGCAGTCATTTGGGGCTTTCGCTTTTCTTCTCTCTCTTTTGTTTTTTCTTTTTTAATAAAGAATTCTCCAAAATTTTCAAGACAGATCTCTACTTTGGACTGACTGCAAGTACCATGTATCAATATATCTATCCTCCCCCCACCCCCCATCCAATTTATTTGAAGAGAAATAAGAGAAATAATTAATTAAGAAGACGCTCATCAGGAAAGTGTGTGTTGCAGACAGTCCTTTGTAACATGTGAAGTCTGTTCAGAAATGTCAGCATTTCTAGCTCAGCTAGAAATAGGAAATGCTGTGTCTCCTGGTTCGTGCTGGTTTTGACCCACCAAATCCCTTCTCCTGTCATACAAAGGGCTCATCTACATGGGATGTTTAAGTGAATATGACAGCAGCCATCTTGGCTGACACTTGAGAGCAAACTGGAGACTCTAAGCATGATGCTGTGCAACTTGAATTAAATTGCCAAGGCGGACGGACCAGGCACGGAGAGGGGATGCATAACATATGCTGAACAGCAGGAAGGCAGCTCTGTAGGTGTAAGGAGTGACTTGAATTAAATGCAGTTTGCCCTGGTACAAGTCACTCCCCCAACAGCAGCTCTGAGTATTCACAGATGAAGAGAGTGCAAGGAAGGAGGAAAGGGAAATAGGGGCATTGCTATTGGTTGGTTAGAGAAATTTCAAAAGAAGTCCCAACAAAGGTAGGTTTTAATGTGATGCCAAGCAAACAAACATTGTGAAAGCAGAGCAAGGAGACTGAAAAGAGAAGCATGAAAGGCTGAGAGTTCAGGCTCAGAAACATCCCTGTGTTTGAGATGCTTCTCTGAACTGCCTGAGTCAGCAAAAAGGGAGAAGATGACGGGGAGGCACTGGCCTCTGTCATGAGATTTTCCATCCCAGTTTTCATTGGCAACAGCAAAAACTCATACACAAAATCAAAAACATAAGAGAGATGAAATACGAAGAAAAAAAAGACAAAATATTGATATTGATAGTCTGAGTATCTGGGGGGGGGGGGGGGGGGGGGGGGGCGGGGAGTGGAGATTATATTCATGCCTGCACACTTGGTGTTGAATTCCACTGAGCAATGTTTTTTCTTTTCCACCACGTTTCACAATATAATTCAAACTGGACAAAGTGAGATGACAAGACCAAAATAGCCATTATATGATTTATGGATCACCTGAAATATTCAGTGCACTCTTTCTATTTTTACATTAATCTAAGAAAAATAAACAATTATATTAGAAGCCCATAAGGAAATTACATCAGTGCGGAAGTAGCCTCTTTATACCCTGATCTCATTTTTCAGGCTCTGCACAAAGAATTATCTTTATAGTGAGGCATCTCCCTCTGCTTTGTTTTGCACATACTAAACTGCCTAAGAAAAAATTTAGGGCAGTGTCTCTGTCTTCCTCCAAGTATTTTATATTTCTGTGTCAGTCAAACATGAAAAGTGAGTTTAAATGCTAGCAGTTCAAAACTGAATCCAAGCTCTGTCAAAATTAATGTTCAGTGTGTTTTATCTAAATTCCATACAATCATGTTTTGTCAATGTCCTAAGATATCAACCTACTTGCTCAGTGGCTTAGAATTTATCCAGTAGAACATATGAGCTCATCTAACTCAAACTTGTATGTCTTGAATACCCCACGTGCAACTGAGATAACAATACTTATCTATCCTTTGGAAGAAATGCTGCGAAAATGGGTACTTTAAAGAAAAATTCAAAAATCAGCTTCAAATTAAGAAGAAAAATTTAGTTAAAAATCGTATGTTTACATTTGTGCCAGAGTATGTAAGCTTAGCAAATGCTTGTTTTCCCCTATTAGAGTAGTGGTGTCCCCTAGCAGCAAAAGAAAGGGCAAGCAAACAAAATGTCAGAAGAGAATTGGGGTTGCAAGAAAGCTTAGAGAGAAAGGAAGGAACACAGTAATTAGGAGAAGGACTTAGGGAAACAGTTACATCATCCCATGGAGTAAGAGATCAAGTGGAAAGGAGAGGAACCAGGAGAGACTTTGTTTTTGATGTTTTTAATTGATGCAATGCATGGCTGATGCCTGAAGATTTGCTACCAGTTTTGTTATTCTAATTAGCAAAGTGTACTGACAGGCAAACCAACATCAAAACCCCAATCCATCGCAGCAGACCTCAGGCAGCTTCGGCAGCACCTGAGGAGATGCGTAAAGCACCGTGACACCAAACACCTACTCACTGAAAGAAAAGGGATTTATGGGCTACACATGCAAGGCTGGCAGGGAGACTGTCCCTGTCCCTTCCTCTGGGATGCAGGCACCTCTGGTGAGCTACAGCTTCAGCAGCAGCAAAGCAAGACTTAGCACAGGCACACCTCTGTGGCTTAATCCTGCACTTGATGGGGAAGGGGGTGTTGGTTTTATTTTATTTTTTCTTTTTTTTGTCAGAGGTTCATGAATATGTTTGATATGTAGATGTAGATTTATATCAGTTAGGGTAGGCTGAGTAAAGTTACTGGATAAGAGAGGCTAAGGAGGTGTATGGTTAGGGATTAGAGTGTGGTGATAAATGGTAATATGCTTTTGTAATTAAAGCAAATCTTATGTTAAAAAGGACTGGAGTCTGTTTGACTGGTAGATAGGGGTTTGGGTCTATTTGCAGTCCAAAGGCACATTTAAACTGCTGAATCTCCCAGTTTCAAGTAGATTCTTTGACTGTGTGATAAGCATGTTTTTCATTTTCTTGCAGACTCCTCCTTATTCAGGGCACATCCTGGTTTCTGAAGGAATGAGTTTTTTCTTTGTGATTGTTATCCAGAAGTTGAGCTTGGAAAATGTGACCCAGTTCTGTAAATATTTGACCTCTCTATCCCTTGCACATCCCATCCTCACCTTCCTCCACTTTTCCCTACAAACTGCCAGTGAAACACTTTCCTTGTGGTGTCACCTCTTATGGGGTAGAAAAAGGGCAGCACAAACCCAAAAATGGCACACAAAAAGTAGTGGTGCTGTTTTCCTCTGAGGGTATTCCCTTTGTGCTTCACAAAATCGCTACTCA
>CM031878.1:6013421-6039991 GCA_018697195.1 Certhia americana | reverse complement strand
TGACTTTTTGGGGCTTTTTTGGGGAAAAGGGACTGGGTACAGGTGGAAGAATATGTTTTGATCATTCACAGAATTCTTCAAATCAAAACCCATTTCAAAATTCCTCTAACAGAAAGCTCCATATTTTGCAAAGGTCTCCTACTCCCTGTCACCTCAATCTTCCCACTATTCTAACTTTTTTTCGCCTTTTAAATGTCTCCATGAAATTCCATTTACTTTGTTTGAAACCTTCATCTCACTCTTCCCCAAACAGCAGTTCCCTCACATAAATATCACAAATTGCTGAATGTATTTTTTTTTTCTCTGAGGACTCATTTAGACCATGCTAAAGGTACAGCATGGCATTCAAGTTGTTCTAATTTCTCTGGATTCAGGCTAACTTGTAGTACGCCACTCCCACTTTATCTTGCAGCTGTAGCTAAACCCTTACCAGTGCCCAGTGCAGGATACCTGTGCCTAGGATGTGGTCATTATTGCATCCAAGCCTGAGCATATTCCAAGTTACACATGCCTGTGGGCATATGCACACAAATAAATCACATTCTCAGTGGATTTTAAAGAATCTTTTAATCAAAATACCTAACTTTATGCAATTATCTCATATAGGGGAAAAAAAAAAAAAACTGCTGAATTTTAAAAAAAAAAAAAAAAGAGCAAAAATTATGTGTCATGACACAATCATTTGTAGTGGAAAGAGGAATACTATGACCAAGGAAGAGAAGTAGGATTGAGACAAAGAATTTCAAACAAAGTGATGCCAGATGACTTGTCTTTCTGCAGCCAGGCACTCAAAAACAGACCTGCAAGGAGTTATCTGACCTCTGAGAACTGTGCCTTAGACACAGGACCTTATGGACATAATCACACACTGCTAGCTTCTCTGCCTGCAGCCTCCCTCTACTTTGTCCCCCAAGCAAGAAGCATTCAGGGACATAACCCCGTTCACTTACTCAGGGGAAATTCTGCATTCCCAAAATGCAGATCGCAATGAGATTCCTTCCCAACACAGAAAGTTCACGGGATCCCTTGGCACATATAATTTCACACGCACAAAGGGAAAGAGCAGAAGAACGCAGCTGTATTCACTAGCTCAGATTATTATAATTTAAAAGAAAAAACCCAAACAAAACCCAAAGGCCAGCCAAACACACTCTGGACATCCACATTTGTACGGTTTATAACAGGTGCAAACCTAGAGGATATTAAAAAAAAAAAAAGAAAAAAGAAAAAAAACCAACTAAAATATCTAGGTCTTAGAATATATGTCCAGAGCTTTCTATTTTTTGAATATCATCATTGCCTTCATTACATTACATTTACACTTTGTGAACTATCTTTCCCAAAAGCAGTTCTTCATTTTTTTACCTCCTCACCTTCTTTTTTTTTCCCCGTAAATGGTTGACTCAAGCCCTTGACCATCAGTTCCTAGTGAAACTGGTGTCATCTCTGACAATTTATACATATATTGGAAAAGAAATTTATTAATTATGAAGTTCCCCATGCTTTACTGTATCCCCATGGGCTCCATGAAGAGTTAAACTCCTCTACTGGAAGGATGTGTATCTAAACTTGAGTGGGAGTCTAATATATTCACAGCCTCAGACAAGTTATGTGTGACATCTCACAAAACCCCACATCCTTTTAGAGCCACCTCACAGCAAACGTGTTTACCTTCAGCACCACCAGCTGAACCCCTGTTAATCAGGTGACAATTCTGTAACCCACTGTGACACAATGAAAGGTCTTCACATCCTCCAAGCAGGCCCAGTGAAGCCTCTCACACAGGCAGGGAAATCCAGTGATCACAGGAGGGTGGTCTCACAGCTGACAGTGAACATACTTGCTGTAGGTAGCTCTCAAAAGGTTCCTGTCCAGGCTGGCTACCAAGGGACATTGGTCTGGCATCTATTTTTGAGTGGTCTGAGTATCTATTCCTGCAGGTCTCATTCCCTCTCCTGTGAGAGGACTACCTGCAGCCAGTCCTGACCTCTGCTGTACACAGACCTAGGCAGAGCAGCACCAACTGTGCCCTGAGATGCAGAGGGTCCAACCCATCCTGGAGACATGGCACTCCAAGGTGCACAGTGCTGAGACACACCACAGCACACACTATTCTGAGTGCAGAAATGATGCACATGAGAATGGCTTCCTGCAGGAAGACACAAAGAGTTACCTAAAGTTAAGTGACTTATTTCAGAACTTGATGCATTTGCAAGAGACATTTAATGTTAGGAAAGAGCTCCTATTTCCTCCTTAATAGGAACAAAAATTATAGTCTCTATGACCAACCTGAAAAGATGCTGGAAACTCTAACCCTGAAGCAAAGTTTCCTTTTCCTTGGCTATGAATATTTATTTTCTCACACTTCATTAAAAATGTGTAGTTGTAAAAGGAAAAGCAATGGAGAAACTCTGATGCTTCAGAATCCTTACAAACAGCAAGGTCCTTGTAAATATTTTTTATTCAGCTCAGTTAATGGAAGTGCATAGGGGCAGCAATTTAGTTGTGGGTTTATGTACAGCTAGATAGATGCAGATATCCTCACAGTACACTTCCATGTAGATATATATTTATCTATGTGTGTGTGTGTGTATATATATAATCTTCAAGACAGATAAAATGCACACAGATGTTAGCAGCTGAAATGGGCCTTAATTACACTCAGGTTGTCATGGCAACATCTGACAAGCTTTGCCTTCCTGGATGGGAGCGTTTGCCCACTTGGAGTTTCAGCATACCAAGAGAGAGGTTCTATGGAAAATTAGGATAAATCATGCAACTTTCCTTGGCCTCTGTGTCTTCCTGCTAAAGCAAGAGGACTAAGGAAGAATATTGCTCCACAGGCTTGACACATCAGAACAAGGCAAAAAGCAAAACAGTACAAGAACTTAAAGGATATTTTGTTTTGCTGAGAAGTAGCATCCAGCTTAAGATTTCTAAGCACTTAATATTTGTAAGACCTCATTAATGTCAATAAGTCTGGTCCATGAAAACATCAGTGGTAGCGTCTGAGCTTTTATTTATTTTATTCAAGTAAGATGGAGAAGGATGTTATCCATTTCACTCATCATCTTGTATCAAACTAGTGACACCCTCAGGAAGGGAGCTTAGGTCAGTTCTAACTACAAGTCCACACTCTACTTAAGGACAGCTGGTTTAATATGTATTCACTGATGTCTCATTGTCTCAGCTCTTTCCTTTCTCTTTTTGGGAATCAAGTAATTCTTTGTTTTCCCTTCAAGAGCCTTACAAAAGTAATTATTCCTATGAATAGGATATTCAACCAGCTTCTCCCTCTTCATCCTTTCCATGTCATAAAAACTAAAAAAAACCCAAAGCAAACAGGAGAAGGCCTACTTAAATCACCACATATCAAGGCTACTTTTAGCCATCTGGCCCACATGCACATTTTCCTGAATAGCTGGCAAAATAGCAGTCCTGTGATGCACAACTTCAACAGAAAGCATCCATCTGGTGAGAGTGGTTCCAGCAAGTTAAGAAATCACAGAGTGGGAGTCAGTGATCTGAACTCCAAGTTTGAGTTATTCAACCTAGTCTTCTTTTTATAGGCAACACAGACCAACAGACAAAGGTCAATGTGTCTCTGAAGGTTCCTGTCCCTTTCCTGGCTATAAAAGGGGTTGAAGACAGCTCAATCATGCATGGACAGTTGACTTTCAAACGCCGTGGATGGGGCAAGACAAATCTCCTCTAACAGCTCTGCAAAAGCCAAGACACAACAAGTGGCAGCTCTGCTTAAATCACACAGATGTGGCTCAACAGCTCTTGCACAAAGGGATGTTAGCAATGCAGAATTCATGTGTTTGTACAGCAGGCCTCCAAACACTGCTGTAATACATCTAAGAAAGAAGAACTGAAAATCCTAATGAAAGCAAATTTGCATACAAATGAAAGTTATTTTTGCACGCACTATTCCCCCACCTCCAGTTTCATTCTTTTCTCAGAACCTCAAGGATGCATAAGACACGAGGAATTACTGCTGGACAGAAATCTTGTTTCCATTTCCCACAAAGAGAAGAAACAGCAGAATTTCTCACAGAATGGGCTTGGTTATTTCTATTCACTGATGTGTTTCAGAAAAAAGAAGAGGGGGACAAAAAAACTTATCTTTTTTTTTTGTCAAACTGTGGAAGAATAGCAATTCAAAGTGGAAAGTCAAAATGCTTCAGTTCAGAAAACTGAAGTGGAAGTAAAAAAAGGGATAAACCCTCTGAGCCTATTCCAAAAATTCAGAGGGCACAATGCTCTAAATGGTTTTATTGCAAAATGGCATTTTTACACTAAAACCTATCTTTAAAGAAAAAAAAAATTAATAAAAAAATTATTATTATTTTTTACTGAGCACTGAATGTGTGTTATTTGGTCTCTGAAGGATTCTCACATATTAACTTAGAGATTTTTGCATCATCCTTTCCTAGGAACCTATGTTCCTAACTTTCACTCCTCTCTCTCTCTCCTCCTCCTCCCCCACTTTAATTTTATTATTATTTTTTTCTTTCATTTCATAAGCTCTTAGCTTTTTAATATGAGAGCCTTTTATTTCTGTAAAACTGCAGCTGCTTTCATTTAGTTTTATGGATTTAATGTATTTAGAGGTTCCAAGAGAAGCTTGGAGCTGGCGGTATTATCCAGACATTTGCTGCTTAGTGCCTTTTCTAATGACAAGACTTATCTGATTCAGAACATTTCATATCTGTAGAAAAATTAATTCTCTCTCTCTTTGTCTTTAGGCCTCAAGATTTAATTTGTTCAGGGGATTCTTTCAAGCAATTTTTTTTTTTTCCCTTTGCAGATACCCTGATGACTTACTTCCAATGCTGAAGTTGTTCTTCCTGCTGGCATTTTAGTCTGAAGCATTTGCAACTTGGTACTTGTGTGCCTTCTCATCACCACAGCATTTGAGCTGCTCTCAGTATTTAATGTATTTTGTCCTCCTGCTCTGTGAGGAAGAGGTTGCCATTCTCACCCTTTTACACGCATGGAAATGAAGCCAAGAGGGAACCAGAGCTTGTATCTGCAATGGATCCATATTGATTTCAATATGAGTCATCCATCTCAAATAATCAGAGTGCAACACAAAGTGGTTTAGTCTAGGCTGAACAGGAAACTCTCTGAAGGAGGGGAAGTGAACTTGGGCTTGATATTGAGTTCACCATCCTTCCTATGGGTACCCCATATAAAATATATATACACATATAATGTCTCTGGAAACGTTGTTTACATCAAGCCAAAGAAACATATCCATCAGAGAAAGTCAGTCAATCAATGGTTGAAACTTTTTTTTGACATCAACCTTCATACTGAGAAACACAGGATAGCAAATTGTGTCATTTAGGACAACTCCCGAGACAAAACTAGGTGAGCTACAGCTATCCTGCGCTGCCTGCAGGTGAGCAGTATGTGGGGCAACCTATCAGCATTCAAAAAACCCCATGATCTTTTTGTGGGTTGGATCATTAGACAAGTATATTCATTTAAGACTCCTTTGTCCTCTCATCAGAGTAACCCAAGGACAGCAGCAAGATGCTAAGGCACGGACCAAGACTTTGCAATTACTAAAACGCCAATTTAGGTATCACTCGCTATTACTCTGTCACCTCTGTTGCACAAGAGAAAACTGCACCTGTTCAGAAGCATGGTTATTATCCATATCTATTTTCTCTATTTCATCTCTCTGCTTTTTGTCCTCTGCAATAACTCCTGAGGACCTTTAGAAGGCCTCATACTAGCTTTCTTCTTCACCCCATCTATTAACCTGATCAGCAATGAAAAAGTTCATTGCAATATTCATCCATCATTTTTAGGCTTTATTGTTAATATCCTTTAATACATTTATGGGGAATTTACACCTTACAGAAGCACCATTTCTAATCACTTAGGACAGTTCACTGTCTTTCTTAGAGATGAACTCTTACTGCATTTTTCTTGCAATATTAAGGACTAAACCACTGATACCTAATGTACCATTTTCATGTACTTATTTTGTCTAACCTGTTAAAAAGCCCAAACAAACAAATAAAACCAAAACACCATACATATATTTGGACATTATTGGTTTTGAAATCTAAGCCTGAAAATGCATATATTGAACATTAACAATTAAATCACTTCTAATTATATCGGAATTTAATTTTTTGAAATTGTGAAATGACTGCAAGAAAAATATTGAAGAAATAAGAACAAACCTTTGGATCAGAAGATAAAATTTCTCCAAAAAAAGTCATCAAAAGTCATCAAACCTTTTATGTTTGTCTTTCAAGTCCTTTTCATAAAAACAGAAACCATAGAGAAATCTGAATTTAAGGTGACTGGGAATGGGATTGGGTCTAAAAATCAGAACACGGAAAGCAACAGCAGCAGCAAAATAAAAGTCAGTGCTTACCCTACCCCATGAAGACTTCTGGAAAGTTAAAATTTAAAATATTGAGAACACAAGACTGACTGAGAAGGAAAAATATTCTGATGATTTTGCTTCCATTTGTTCAAAGATCTGGGGAAAAAAACCCCCAAACTCCCTACATGTGAAAAAGCTGCCATCCTTATCCCTTTAAAAGCACGTTTATGAGGCATTTCAGTAAAAATGAAGAGGAAATGATTTGCTGCTTTGCTAAAGAACAAAGCCACAAAAAATACCTTCATGTTTATATACCATAAGGCAGCTAAAGGGCACCCCTCAAACCCTACTAAATGCATTCCCATGCACCTGCTTTCAAGTATTTTGATGGGAAAGCTCATAAAACCTTTATTTTATCAGCTGATAGGGCAGGCTAGTTGTAACTTCATGTGGCACCATCCCTGAAACAGGGGAAGAGACAAAGGGTAGGTATGAGACTGTCTCTGTATTTCCCATCTAGTCTCACATGACTATTAAATATTAAATATGTCTGTTAGATGCCTCACTGACCACTGAAGAAAGATTGTGCTAGGAACTGCACAGGAGCAGACAGCACCTTGAAGAGATTACAGCCCAAAAAAGGTGAGACAGCAAATGGAGGTGACAGCAAAAGAAGGTGACAGCAAACTGTTTTTTCAAGGATCACTGCAAAAAAGATCAAGCATAAGATGAAAGTGGAAGCAAAACCCAACTTTTCAGCCCAAAGTTGGGTAAGGTGTATAGAGAGATGATGCCTCTACAAACAGGCAACTTCCCTGTTCATTCAAGTTTGGAGAGAACTTGTGGAGGGAAGTGCTTCTCCAAGGGTTCTGGAGAGATGGGCAGCAGAGGACACCTCAGGATGAGACACAGAAGAGTCTGCCCTGAAAATCCACACCTCAAACTGAACCATGTCTCTTCAGGCCAGTGCTTCACAGTTCTCATGCAGGGTTCAGAGGATGGGGAGCTTGTTATCTCAGGGAGGAGGCAAGGCAGCTGGGATGGGAGGGGTTACAGGATTGGGTGTTTGTACCCATCACAGAACCCCAGCTCTCCTAGAAGAACATTCTCCCTGGTTTAACTCTCCAACAGAGCCACAGACAGAGCTGAACTCCATACGCTCCATTTCATATCCCTTCCCTTATAAACCTTTATTAAGGCTTTATGTTACACAACTATCACCAATACAAAACATTTAGGCTTCCAGGAGACCGAGTGCATTAAAACTCCTTGCGTGGAATGGCAGGAACCTATTCCTCATTTTTACTGGCTGGGAACTGAACCTTAATAGGCCACAGAGCACAAAACTCATAAACCATTGGAGTAAGGGGAGGAGGGGAAAGGGGGAATAAGGAGGGAGGATGGGGAGAAGTTTGCTGCTGAGGTTATGAAATTATAACAGAACAAAAGATGTGAAACAGGACATAGCAAGGAATTCTCCCCACCCATGGCAAAGTTAACCTCTTGCCACTGATGTCCAGCAGCTGTAGGGGAAACAAATAAAGCAAGACCATGCTCTTTAACAAAAAAAAAAAAAAAAAAAAAAAAGTGTTTTTCCTTGGCACTGGAATAGCAGCAACCCTCATCTCTAGCTCTGGAGCTCCTCAGGAGAGTTTGGGGATTGCTGGCTCAGGCATGAGTTGCCTTTGCCTAGCAACCAGCACAAAGTCCGTCTGTCAGCCTGGTCTGCAGTCACTTCATCCTGCCTTCCCCCTGCTCCAAGCACACAGCAGGGTCTCCAAGCTCATTTATCAGACTTCAGTTCCATCCACCTCTAAGCCCATCTAAAGAGAGTGTTCTCCTGTACCAACCGCAGGTAGCAGGTTTGGGCCTTTATGTATTTCATCCTGTTCCACTTTCTCTTATTCTGCTGTTGGAGTCCCTCATTGGGAAGGTCTCAGAGGAGGGACTACATGCTCTGAGGATATAGTTAACCCAACAGACTCACCTAGGAGGAAGGGTTAGGCAGTTCTGTAACCACACATATCTCTCTCTGCCTGGGTATGATGTTAAAGTCCTGCTTCTGTTAATGGAAACATTCTGGGTGCAAATATGCTTTTAAAGCAGGATATTGGACAAAGCAAAAAAAAACCCCAAAACAAACAAACAAACAACCCCCCTCCAAAAACCCAAAAAACTTCCAAAAAACAGAGAAACCAACCAAAACCACACAACAGTTGGAAGCTGATTTCTAATGGCTGCTTTTCCTAGCAAATATCATGTTCTCTAAATGCAGACACAATTCTGCAGATTGGAGAATAAAATACAGACACAACTCAGAACACTTCTCAGATGAATTAAATTTTGAAACCATTTATTTTGCTGCAGGAACTTACTGCTGGGATTCTCCACCCCCCACACACTCCCCCACTCCCCTTGCTGTGTCACTGTGACCTGAACCACCTGAGCCAGGAAATAGTTTGACTTCCTGGAAGAGTGAGAAGTCATTTTATTGCCCAAGAAGAGGAATGTATTAGGAAATTAAACAAGCTGAAATGTTCAAGACAAACCTGGTAAATGCAATTGTGCTCCAGTCAGAGTCAGAAGAAGTGGCTGCTCTCCAAAAGTTGGATCAAGTTAGTCCCTGCATCAGGGTTTCTTCAAATCAGAACAGAAGATAATCACCCATTCTGGGCACGAGAGGGATATTTACCTAATGTGTTCTGACTTTGGAAATGGAAAATTATGAGATACATGGCAACAGTTACCTTCCAGAGCTTAAAGTTATCATAATGTCATTCTTCTAATTACAAAACAGACTCTTGATACCAAAGGCCAAAAGGAGCCTGATTCCAGAGGTAAAAACAATATCAGCAAAAATTACTTTGGAAGATGCCTTATATCATATCACAGCCCACCGTCAGGAATCTTGTCCCCTCACCAATAGGTGCCTCTCTTTCTGGAAAATTTCATCCACAACCCAGTCTAAGCACAGGGCTACAAGATGCTGGATTCAGCCATGATAATTCTAGACCAGCATTGGCAAGGCTGAGATAGATGGTTGGCTCTTCTCACTCTGCTGGGTTGCTAGGGCAGCACCCAAGTTTCTCACTGAAAAGATTTTCTCTAAAAACAAGGTGGAAGAGACAATAGTTTTTTTAACATTTTTAATGACATCAAATTCAATTGAAACGAGCTACTTTGTCATCACGGCTTGTTATCGATTGCAAGCTGAACATTCTCGGCAAAACTGGGACAAGCAAGAGTAAATCTTACATAAAAAGCACAGTTCTATTGATCACAGCAGCCGCCACTGGCCCTCCACTGAAGCAACAACCAGCTACTTTAATAAAAATGTAATTCTCCAGTAGAGAGGAACCCATCGGCCTTCCAAACCACTCTGCATCATACTCTTCCAAACGTTCTTGAGAGAGAAAGCAGACCAGTTCATCCCCCTGATAAAACACTATTACTATGCAGTGACACCATCACACTTGATTTAAATACATCTGGCATTTTCAGGTGTAATGCCTGAAGCAATAATACTAAAAAACCTGAACAACCCTAGTTACACCCTCGGGGAGTTGCACGTGTGTGAACTAAGTAACTTATAGAGTTCCTATTTCCATAGTATCAATCTCTTTACATTCTGAAAAGTATTTATCCTCCTACTGCTCAGGGGAAGGAGAGATCATTGCTGCTCCTTCTGCTTTCCCAGTGCTTCCTCAGATACTCATTTCCTATGGCATGAGAGTTGGAGACCTGAATCTTTGTGTGGGCTTAAGCCAGGCCATGGTCATGCAGGAAGACAGTGCTGTGTCAGAAATCTGGCTTTGACACCAGTCACAGGTCAGATCCCAGGCTCTGCTGGGAGCCATTTGGCCAAACTGACTGTGGTAATTACAACAGGTGTCCCTGAGGATGTATGGGGACTTCTATCTCCATTTATACTGCTAGGAAATCACAGCCAGCTCCAAAGAGATTGTTATACATGTTTCCCTTACCACCACCCACAGTGCGACATCAACATGCACTTTTTAAGCTAAAAAGCTTTTTAAGCTTTTTTTTTTTAAGGAAAAAGAGTCCTGGAGCCCACGGTTCTTTCACTGAGCCTCATGAGAAGTCCCTCCCCTCTGTCACAAGCTGGATCCTCGCACAATAAAGGACACGTAGCTCCTGTGTAGCCATGTGATTCTGGGGACTACAGGGCCTCTGCTCAGCAAGCTGAGGAGTTAATAGAAGCAAAACAAATCCCCCTTATTTGCCTCAGGGTTAAGGGTCAGTGTAAGTAAATCATTAATTAACAGGCTGGCACCTCAGTGCTATTGACAGGGTTTTGTGTACACAGTGGGACTGTGGCACCCCCTGCAATTAAGCAGGCAGTGAACTTTCCTCCTCCTGCTGCCTCCCACTCAGCTTGAGCAGGCTCACTCTCCCCTGTCCTCAACAGAGGCTCCTCTTTATTCTTCCTCTCAGCACAGGTTACCAGCTGCCCACGTGTTTGTTTTTCTCTTGCCCTACCCAGCTGCCTTCAGAAACCAAGTCCCCTTATTTTGTTTGTTTCAAACTTTATGCAACACCTGCTCCTTTAAAAAAACTCACTAGCTATGCACCCATCAACTTAAATGTTTATTTTAGCCCCCTGCTCAGGTAAAAAATGCACCTACAGACTCAAAAGGATTCCCAGGTATGTGGTGATAACTCTTCAGCCTTAAGACACTTCATTGACTCAGAGGAAAAAAAAAAAATCAGCTCTCAGCTCCCAGATTTAAATAAAAAATTGGGATTCTAATACCTTACTAAAGACACCTGGATTTTTTTTTTCCCCTTCTAATCAAAACAGGTCTGTTCACAGCCTGATTTCTTTACCAGATGGGAAATTGCCATATAAAGAGCAGTCATTTCAGAGACTCCACAGTCACAGATCCTCTTAACAATCAGGCCTATAGTGTCAGAGGAGCTCCTAAGAAATTTGTTATACCATTTCCTTTGCAGGGGAGTCTGTGTTCTTTGCTTTGGGTCTCAGAAAGGTCTTGGCCTCCAGGCTGAAGGTCTGAGGTTGATTACAAAGACCTGCTGCCTCAGAGCTACATCATGCTCAGATCAACACTGGCTTTGGAGCTGAGCTTAGAGTCCCAGGAAACTTCAGCTGGAGACCCAGGATCAAGGTTCATCATTCTCAAGCCCAAAATTAAACGTCCCCTCAGTGTGACGTGAGGGGACAGCTTGCAGTCTGCCAGTTCCCAAACTACAAATCAGAGACTGCCCTGGCAGAAACTTAATGTATATTTATGTGGCCCCAAATCAAAATCAGTTACAGATGCTCTGATCTCCTCAAACTTTTGAAACAAAAGCATCTGGACAGCAAACTTTCTTCACTTCTGAAGCATTGTACTAGTTCAATGTTGTCTTAAGATCTTTGGCATAATGTTTCATTTCAAAATGGCATTAAAAACATGATTGTAACACAGTAGGAGCTCAGACCATCCCCGTCCCCAAACACCTACAAATTGCTGTCATATTGATCTGATTCCCACAATGACTTGCCTCTCCCACTTTTTTTTTTTCTTTTTTTTTTTTTTTTTTTAAGTGCTTCATTATACCATTGAGAAACTCTTTGGGAACACGGTACAGTAAAGTCCTATGGTACAAAGTTGATTAGCTTTCCACAGCACTTTCTAGAGACAGAACAAAAAACACAGTCTGTTTTTCTCTCTTTCAGTTGCAGTCACTGGAAGTTCTGATGAGAACTGGTAGGATGAGAAATAGGGATGAATATTTCCACAAATTGTGCAAGGGCTTTGATTTTGATGCACCTTTAGCTATGAGAGATTAGCATGTCCTCAAGAATTTAGATAACTCACAGGTTTGTCTCATTTCAAAACATGCGTGCTTTGAAATATTACTAAGTATAAGGGTGTCTCCAAATCAATTGAAACTGTAAGTACAAGTATGCTGATGGAAATAGCCTCTCCCAACCTAGAGCTCCCTGCCCTGCCCTTTTAACCTAAATTCTTTCTCCTTAAAATGATTGAAATTGAAATCTCCTTGAAACTACTTGAATGTAGTTGCAAAAAATGCTAATCTTCCCTGTATAGTTTATCTACACGAAAAGAGTACATACAGGCTGGAAAAATTTCTCTGTGCAGGAAAAATTTATCTGCACTCATGGATCATACATCCTAGTATTTCTGGACACCGAGACAAAGGAATCAGCACTTTCCTCCTCTTTCTGAGTGCTCCACTGGTATATGCTGCCTTTGTCTTTCCGCATCCGGTTCACAGCCCTTGCACTAGTTACATGCAAATGCCACCCTGTACGATTCCCAAATCAAATGGATGTTAAAAGCAAAAGGCTGCTAGCAGCCAAATTAGCAGCACGTAATTAGTCTCATGCATAAACCACTTAAAAAAGTACAGGGCACTTGGTGTCAAGATTAGACAATTAACTTTGTCAGAGCACAGGAGAATGCACTGAAACACTTACATTTGCACCGATGTAAAAAGTCTGCAATTCTCACTGGGACTCGTGTGAGTAAATACTCTAGGTCAAAGCCTTGACAGCCTTATTTAGATTTTGCTCACTTAGTGCAGGCTCTGCTCAAGTAAAGACCACATATAATCCAAGGAAAAACTTCAGTTTGGCTCTGTGTTTTGACAGCCTATAAAAGACCGGCTAGAGCATAAGCAGGATCAGCAAAAGTAAGACCTTCCTCATACACAACTCTGTCTGAAACCAGTGCTGTTTTACATGCTAGCCAAAACATGACTGTTCACTGCAGCACATTCTGCAGTGCCCCAGCCAGCCAAGATTTAAAAACATCCAAAATCGAGAAAAGGCTTCAGCCAAATCCCTTTATGGTGAGATGTGCCATCAACAGAGTGATCCATCAGCAATTCATATCCATGACCAAATGGGCTCTTTCCCTGGGGAGTGGCAGGCCCAGGGAGATTAGCACCTGTCTCTCTTCTGTTTATCACTGGCAGGTGCTTAACTGAAGCAAGATATCAGCTCTGCTATAGTGAACAAAGCTCCCAAAAGATAAGATGGATGTGCTGGGCCACTAAGCTAATGCTTGGTCAGGAAACAGAGCAAATGAGTCTGTTTATCAAAGGTGGCTTTGTGAGCTGATAGGAGGAACATGGTAATTCATTAATATGAGGAGTATTCAGAGTCGATGAACAGTTACTAGGTGAAAGCCTTCTGCAGCACAAACAAAAGAAATCTACTGCTCCTGCAAAACCTGGGGACCTTGGTGACTGAACAACATAAGGAGCAGGCTGGCACAAGCTGGCTCTATTCAAGGTAATCCCTGGGCTGAAAGATTAGAGGATGCCAGGGCAGAGGCCTCTCTGGTCTGGAAGCTGTCTGACCACATTCATGCAGCACCTTTGCTGACAGGCTTCCCCAGATGGCACTTTTTGTAGCTTAACTCCATCAGCTGGATACAGCAAATAGTAAATCAACATTTGCAAGTAGAGCATCGAGGCTTTATGTGTCCATGTAAAAGCTAGACAAGGATATGGCTGTGAGCATAAGGAATGAAAGAGAAAAAAATATTCTCCTCCTTTCAATTTTGCTGATATGTTACCTAGAGATCTGTAGGAGCATATTTCTTCTCTTTAAATTACTGAGCATATGGACACAGACCAGCACAAAGGTTGCAGTCATTCAACCTGAAACAGAAGTTTAGAACTGTGTTGCTACTTCCTGTGCTACTGAAGTCTCCAGCTCTTCAGGATTCAAAGACTTTGGAAAATATTAACTACAAACACTGAAAAACTTGCCTGATATGAGAATGGAAGTGTCTGTCAAAAGGCCTCACCCAAAATGTTGATGTCTAATATTTTTGTAGGAAATGTATAATCCTTCAATGCATTAAAGAAGTAGGTGTCATTTGTTCTTCCCAGTTAAGGAAAAAATAGTTCCTTGTGAATTTGCTTAATGTAAATAAGCCCTCTATTTGTCTTTAATAAATTCATACATTATTAGAAAATCCTTTATACAAGAAGACCCACTGAGCTATATCATCTCATTTTAAAAGATTTCCTGTTGGTGGAAAACAAAGCAGCCACCTGCAAGGGCCTAGTGCTCAAAAGGATTTAAATAAACACACACAGATAATTAGATCAGTTAACCTTGCAAATTAAAACAAGCACATTGCATTATCTCCAGTTTTTCCTAAAAGAAAATACGAAGTTACCTCAGATAAATAGTTTAATAAAGACAGTGAAGCGCTTATAACAAGCTGCATAATGCTAAATCTTCTAAGCATGTGGGTTAATAGGATGGAAACCTACTTTCTGGCTAGCTTCATTTGGGAAACCTGGCTACTGATTTGCTGGGGTCGAGGGGATTAATTCACCGACCATGCTGTCAGAGCAGTTTCACCTAACATCACTTGGGCAGCCTTAGCCTTTGGGTCACTCTCCATTAAGGAAAAGATGGGATGACTGGCCACACTCAACTAACTACTACTCTGCAATGGCTGTAAGAAGAAAACCAAATATTTTACCTTCATTAGACTGAAGTTAAGGAAGATGAAATATAACCAATGATCACAAAATACCACCAGGGTTGGCCAGAAAAACATTACCCCATTTAATCCACTCTTCAAGGCTATGAAGCTTATTTCTCTCTTGTGAAGAAAGAACTGATAATTTAAGAGGAGAAATACTACCGCATATTATCCAGTGATTAGGTGCAGTTTTAGAGGAGAATTCTCTACCAGTTTCAGAGCAGGTTTACTTACTGATTTGTAGCCCCAGATGTCAACAAAACAGGATAAAGGGAACTTGTTGGTCAAATTACTGTTCTGAATCTGAGACACCATCCCAGCAAGAAATATACCAAATGCAATATTGTTCCAGAAAACTTTTCAGTGCTTTCCAGGAGAATAACTTTTGTCTGCTATTTTTTCCATCATTCCTGCTCATTAAATTTGGCATTGCTTTGTGTTTTAAACAAGAAAGGATGAAGCCACAATTTTAACAGTGAACTTGACGGCACTACAGATCCTGCACACAGGTAGCTCCTCATCACAGACCGGTTGCCCCTCACTGCTGGAAGATGTTAGGTGTTGGTCTTGTAATCAGGAGCTGCTGCTGTTCTGGTTGTGCTGTGACTTCTGTGGATGGCATTTATTTTCATAACCAAAACGGCTAACTTCCCAAAAATGTTTGGTGAAATTCAAGCACTAGGGACAAACAGATCTACAGGCTATAACAGTGCCAATTTTTTTGCCTCAGTACTGACACCACATCATGACTGTTGAAGATTCAGAAACAAGACCCTATGTGACCGTAGTTCAGAGATCTAGAGAGGCATAAGGTGATGCCACAAACAAAATAAATTAAAAAGTTTAGAGTGAGCACTTGCTGCTGTATCACCTAATCTGATGTGCTGTGTCGTGTGGGTCACAGAGCTTTTGTAAAGATATTGCAAGCCCTAGCAGAAATTGGTACCTACACAAGTAGACTTTATAGAAGCAAACTAAGAACTGAATGGACATAAGGCTAAAGTGGGGGGTTGTTTGTTTTTGTTTGTTTTTTTGTTTGGTTGGTTGGTTTGGTTTGTTTTTCCTGGGGGGAGTTTGTTTTGTTTTGTTTTGTTTTGTTTTGTTTTTTGTTTTGTTTTGATTGTTTGTTTTCAAGGGTGCATTTAGGTTGCACACCAAGCATAAGCCAGAATCTCAGGGTTTTTTTCAGCCTCGTTTCTTTATACATAATGAAATTTCTAAGTCAAGGCTTGATTACCCACTGCCCTTGGTTACCAAATCATTCTGGTTAGCCCAGAAAACAAGCCCAAATTTGCATCTGCTGCTCTGCAGACAAATCCCCTGGGCTAGCACAGGAGAAGGTCATGGCATTGGGAGTGCATCCCTTAATGCCACAGGCTGTACTATTGCAGCCTTGTAAATAAACCCTGTAAGTAAACACAAGGTTTATGTGGCAAGGCTATCCCTTTTGCACTTTGCACTTCTTAACTTGAACATTAGGGAGAAGAATAGACAACAAAGTGGAAAACAAGAAAACTCAATACCAAAATGAAATTTAAAAATTACAAAACAAACAAACAAAAAACCAAACCCCCAAATAAGCTCACAAATCAAACCAACCAAACAAAAAAAGCCCAAAAAACCAAACAAAACCTAACAAAAAAGACAGGAAATAGTCTGGCTGCTTCAATGCTACAGAACAGCTCTTCCCTCATCTGTTTTACACCCCCGGCTTTCTACTGCAGATCCAACACAGTCGAGTTTCATTTCAGAAAGTGAAGCTGCTAAGCAGCTACCAAATGACCTTTGGCTCTTGGATGAGTATTTATGGCAGGCAACACATACATCAACAACAACAAAAAGTTTCCCCAGTAACGAAAATGTTTCTGCCAGCAATGAATCTTTTACAAGCTTGCAAGATGTATCAAGAGTCTAATAATCAGATTAAAATCACATCAAACTATGTTGTGAAGTCAAGGTGAAGGCCTTTGGATTGTTCTCATGAATAGCCCTATCCAGACCTACCAGGTGATGATAAATTCAGGTTTTTGCTTGGTTAGTGTTTTTCAAAATTATTTTAAGGGCTTACAGTTTTTAAAAGCCAAGAGGTGGGAAAACAGTTGGTGTTTTAGCTGTTCTTGCCAGCATCTGACAATAGTGAAATTGATAAGGAAAAAAAAAGAAATTTTTCTTATGCAGGGGGAGCAGGTGACTGGACAATAAATATGTGATCTTTCTATGCCACTTTGCAAAAGCATTCAGAAGCTTTGTCTTCCTCTTATGGGTGAAAGCCCAAGACTCAGAGAGGCAAAATGATTTACCTAATATGATCTATATTTCCAATAGTTAACCTGGTAACAAATTTGAAACCTCAAGTCCCAGGCTGTGATTGGTATTTCCTCCCAGAATCACTGGGAACCAAATTAGTGGGAATGGTTTTCTGTTTCTATTTATGTCAGAATAAGAATGGTAATCTTTATTTTGCCAGTCACAAGAAGAAATGATGAAGTCGCCGTCCTTTATTTCCATCTCTCATGGAGTGTTTTCCTGAAAGTCTGGCTTGAATATTTCCTTTCCACATAAACAGCATCCTATGTATAGGTGCTTGAAATAAATACTATGTCCACATTGCTCCCTGCTTTTTCCTTCTCACAGAAGGCCACCTGGGAAATATAGCCAAGTGTTGGCAAAAGAAGCAATGTCATTTGTCACTGTGAGCTATGAGAACTGGAATTCAAAGCGTTAATAGCTACTCTGGAGATGTAAAGAATAGTCATCCAGGAATGTGTGGTACCAAAGGTAAGCACCTTCTAACCACACTGGCTACAGATGAGCATCTGTACTTTAAAGCCCTCCCCATCTCGTGACAGCAGTGCCACAGTCACCTGGGTATCTCTCCACACTACTACAGGGAGGCAGTAGTCTTGTTTTCAGGCTCAGATTAATCAGGGTTGTACAAATCAGCAATTTAACTAACTTCAACCACACAGCTGATTGTTCACAAAGACAGTTTGGGAACATTCAGGTGAGACTGATAATGGGCAATAATCTCCTTCACCCTGTCCACTCTGCTTCCTAGAGGACAACTGACCCTGCCATGTAGGATCATTCATCAGGTCTCTCTACACTATAGAACATAAAAGAACCATTACAAAAAGGGAGTGAGAATATACTCAGGAAATGGTGGATGACCTTGGATGTCTATAAGGATGCCTATAGCTAACTTTAAATACCAAATCCCAGGGACAGAGTTTTTGAGACAGGGAAGGGTTAATATCTGGATAAAGGGGTTGAGATCAGTAGGCTCACACAAAAACTCTGCAATACCAGAATATTGCTCCCACCTTAACTTCATCTAAAAGTCAAATCACATGACTGCATTTTCCAGTTTAACTTGCACGTCTGCCACTATCAGCCCAGCCTCTGAGAATTGTATTCACCTACTCACTGCACAACTCCCACCAGCTTCCCAGTATAAGAAAAACAACATCCTTGGAAATAAGAGAGCTCTACCATAAGCTTACTAAGCCCTGTTCCACCTCCTCCCACACATACTGGGAATGGACATAATGGATAGCTCACATGAAAAGAGAGGTTTATCATGCCCTTGACTTAGCCCTACTTTCTGGTGATCCAGATGAAGATTTTTCACTGGTTCCAACTGAGAGCAGAACAAAACAGATACTGAACACATATATAAGAGAAACCTACCCACATACTGACAGAAAATCCAATCAACTTCATCCCTTCCCCCAGCACTAACTTGGGTTCTCTGCACTAAAATGAGTCATTTGTAATTGACTAATTCGCAGAGAGAGAGAGAGAGAGAGATCAAAACCAGCAACAGACAAAGCCTAAGAAAGAGCCTCCTCATTGCCTTCCCTTTGGAATAGTAAAACTGTGATTTAATTCCAGCTTCAGAAAGCCTCTAGTTTTCTTTTTCCACACAACTGCTTAAAACTGTGGACTCCCAGGATGACATCAAATAAACACCAGAGGGGCTTCACCAGGCGGGGAGACAACCTCTCACAGACACGTGAGCACCGGCTGCGGAGGCACGGGTGAGTCAGCAGCCAGCAGAAATGTGCACACACAGGCCATATGCTACTGGATGTCTCATCCTCCTGTAGGAGATCTCACAGGCTCCAACATGTTCCTGCTGCTCCCCGCCTACCCCAGAGAGAAGTGGTCCCCCCTGGTCACTGTGTTCGTGCTCAAGGTGGGCACAGAGATTGTAACCCTGGGCCATCCTGGCTGGATGCCTGCAGAGCCAAGGATCACAGGGTGGTTCACTCAGCCCAGCACCCTGAGCTTCATCAAGGAAATTGTCAGCTGGTAAGAAAGAAGCATCAGCAGCCTCAGTCGTGCAAAGCAGGTTTAAGCCTGGAAGGATTTGCTTGTGGTAATGAATAGAGTGTAGAGAATAGAGTGTAGAGAAAAGTTGCCAGTGCCTCCTGCCCTTTGAGTGCTGAGCTGGTCCACACATTCTGGATCATAATCTAGAGAGCGTAATATAGCAGGGTTTTACAACCTCTTCCTTTTAGCGTCTTCCCCTTCCTCACTGAGAGTTGTTTCAGCCCCTCTTTGTGTTTTCTAGTTTAGCAAGGGTCCTCCTTTTCTTTTAAATCACTTTAAGATCATTCTTTGGGTTATTTTTTCATAAATTTAAATCTTAATAAGAGTTCCACCAGTATTTTCATTTAAATGAAGCTGTTTTCATTACATGAAATTGCTTCAGTGTACTTTTGAAGGAGGTTTGTATAATGCTCATTTTCACAGAGAATCTGAAAAACTATGAATGCATTCCTTTCAAAAAAAGCAAAATTTTAGCTCCATTTAACCATTTCTTATTTTCCATAAAGTTGTTTTCCTAGGTTTCCTTTTGAATTTATTTCTTTGAGGGTAGGCAAGGAGGTGAAATTATGATCCAGAGATGGAGAGTCACACTTGGAATGGATTTGAAAATTTGTTAGATTTTCAGTGAACTTGTTGGAGTCCACATCAAATCTCTCTATGCCTCCCATGTATTACTCGTATTTCCTCATATTAGTGCACATGCACACACTATCATCTGTTTTGTGTAACCATTTCCTGCCTTGTGGAGGCTTGAAATTTCACTCCAGTTTGTGAATTGATAATTTATTTTTTTATTAAATTCTGTGATGCTTCTCGTGCACCTGTTACCCCATCAGCTATCTGTAACGACCAGCAGGGATATTTCTTAGGAAGGAAACTTAGACATTATTTTGAGAAGGAAGAATTTGAAGGAATTAAGTGTGGGAGAGAAAGGCACACTGCCTCTCACTTGAGTATGTGGTGATTAGAGGACTTTCTCTCCTGATTGTCTCATCTAAACCAATACACAAAGAAACTCTTCAGGGTGAAATGAGCACCTCCTCTCTTCAGACAAGACAGAAAATGCACTCTATGCAGCAAGGAAATTAACAGCTGTTTACCCTGCATGCACTCCAGAAGAGAGGCCATTGAGGCAAGCCAGCAAGTGTGTGATCCCATAATGGGTAATCACAGACTGATGTGGGTTCGTGTTCTTGCTTCCTGACAAACAGTTTTTCAGAGCATATCATCTACATTTTTCACATCTTCTGAGGGCCTGTGGGCCAGCTACTTGTACCCTAAGAAGAGTGTTCGCTTAAAATTAGAGAAGAAATATCAACCTGGAGTGAAACTAAGGCTCTCCTGGTAAATAAACAGGCCCTGATGAAGGGGGCATCAAGGGAGGATTTCTAATTTTCTTCTTGAAAGCAATATGTTTCATCTGTATGCCACTTGTAAGTAAGTGTTTTTTTTTCCATCTCTGTAATTCAGGATGAACCAGAACAGTTCCAAACCCAGTAACATTATGGGTAAACAGTAACATTCCTGAACTTAATCATTAAGAAGAGCTTTCTACTGATTGATTTTTTAATAATAGAATGTGAATTATGGAGTATGAGGATTATTTGTTCAGAAATATTAATCAGCAATTATTTTACCTAGCAAAAATATAGATTTTTTCTTCCATTAATGTGGAGAGGGATATTACTTATTGTTTACATTCCTTACTTTTTTCCATTTTTCTGACTGTATAGAAAGTGGCAAAGAAAATGCGTGGTTGGGATTTTTTTCCAAGGTTCAAGCAGAATTGTCTTTTGAAGATAATTTAAAAGGGATTTCTATGAAATGGTCTGAAAAATTAAATACAACAAAACCCTAAGTTGTGCAGCAAAGAGTGTTCTCAGAGTACTGGAAACCAAAGTGAACGTCGGCAAATGGGATTTGCAAAATTAGTATTTGCATTCAATTTTCAGCATCTACGTCACTTAAATTTTCAGAGAGCTTTTCAGAAGCCCCAAGAGATAGAACACAAAAGATACAAGCTATTCAGAAAACTGTACATTAATACTTATATTTTCACTTCATCTCCTTTGAAGGTTTGCTTGAAGTTGTACAAAGACAGGACTCATAGGAAATAGTTGTCCATAGTAACTAGCATCCTGTATTGAAATCCATTTATCCAACTTTCAAAACATACTCTGGACCCACCTGTCGCTTCAAACAACAAAGGCTGTATTGAAGGGATGTTTGAATAGGAAAGACCTCATTGGGAAGTGAGGACCATCAGAATGACGTAAGAAATACTCAGGCGCCTCAGCCCTCTCTCCTTCTTGCTTTTACGTTAGATACATTCATCCTTCATTAAAGGTCTTTGTCTACTTGATACAACAAATAAAGAGTACAGCAGGGGAATATTAAATCTCTCCCCCAAAGTTTCAAGAACGCCCTTCTCCCTTTTCTTCCAGGCAAACTGAGTGGGTTGTTTTTTTTATTCCCCCCCCCCCCCTCCATTTGAAGAACTGGGGGGAAGGGGAAAAGGAGAGATTTCCTTATGAAATCAAAAGCTACCCTTGAATCAAGTCTGAAATTCAGCACAGAAATGTGTTTCTGTCAGTGAAAGACCTTGTTTGTTACCGTAAGGATGGTATGCAGCACATTGTTTGATCCTGAGAGGACTTTGATCTATGCTAGCACCTAAAATATAGCAAAGGATGTCACTAGGCTTTGGAAAAAGAAAGGAAAGGAGAGACAGGAAAGGAGGGAAAGTGCAGGTGTGTAGTGCCAAAGCAGGTGACACTGAATTATTGATATATTGGTCAAGTGAAAATGGTTTTGTACAGAGGAGAGACAGATATTTCACTTCTGGGAGGAACTAGATTTCACTGTCTACTCCAGAAAATACTATTCAGGGATAGAAAAGGTATGACAAAGCACACCAGAGCAACTTTGGGCATTGAGTTCAGAGCAAATCATTCCTTTACCTTCATGACCTGTCTTCTAAGCCTCTTGTGAGGTATGAGTGAAATGAAATCAGTCTCTCCTCCTCCTTGTTTCTTGTTGTCTCACCACAAAAGAGGTTTGACTGAGGCTCAGTGCTGAAAGTCTTCTTGACCACTAGGCTGATAAACAAAAAGATGGTTGTACAAAGGTACTCTTGAGTCACCACAGTGCTGTGGGTGTTGATCCAGAACTATCAGGGCAAGATGTATGAGGCAATTAAGGCCAAGGGTCATCTCTGGATGTAAACAGGTCAGAAGTGGGTGCAGATCTCTGATACCACATGAATTTTTCTGGTGTTGGTGGACAGTGTAAACATGTAGCAGGAAATCTCATTGCTAAGCCAAAGCAGGTAAAACATTTTTTATTTACAGGTGTCTGATGTTTGTACACCTGTGAGCAGCATGGAAGACCTTAAGCAAAATACACTGAAAGGGAATTACCTATGATGATCTCTTTACTATGCCAACATGTGATTGCCTCATCTGTCTCCAGGACACTCTTCATTCACAAGAAACAACCCCAACATACACCTTATGCTTTAAAACAACACGAAGAACCTGAAATTCCCTGAATAAATTCCTGAAATAAAACCATTTTTTTTTCCTGCAAATCTCACCCACAAAAGTGGAGGTGAGACATATGACCAAGGAAGGCAATAGATGCTCCATTTTTCCCTGTGCTCCTTGATGCTGGAGCTACGTGGAGGAGTTTTGCTCCCTGCTAACCATCTCCCCTTTCCGTGCCCTTTGGTGAGATGTGGTGGAACATGATAGGCATCTTGTATTATGTCTTGGAGAGAAGCAGAGAGGAGAGAAGTGAGGAATACTTAATACAATGCAGAGGTTCACTGCAGTGACAATAGTCTCTATTATTCTTGACATGACCCTAATGCAAGCACAGGGCTGTTTGTAGGATGCCTCTTTTTATTGACAAGTATATCTGACCCAAATTTTATTCTGGATGTCAAATACAGTATGGACAAATATAGCATGAGTCTAAGAGAAATTCTCCTTTCTTAAAAAAAAAAAAAAAATAAAATAAAGCACTAGTAAAATGTCACTCTTTCCTTATTTATTTTCAGGTCAATCATGAGGAAGAGAAGAGAGGCAAGCCCCTTCTGAAAGGCAAGAATCATCCTGAGCCATCAACTTATATTGGAAGAAAGCTTTTCCCTCCCAATAGTTATCATCCTTTGTCAGCATCACAGGAGTGTCTAGGTCACTCTAGTCAAAAGAAGTTGTCACTGCTAACACTGTACATAAACACAGATGCATATGAAAGGAAAGCTCCTTTTCTGGAGGACACTAAATGTCTACTAATCAAAGAGATGACACTGGGGGAAGGTTAATTAGCTCCATTTCATAGTTAGGATATCAAGGCCAAAGTGGGTTCATTGACTTCTGTTACATAGGCAAGTATTGAATCTAGAATTTGGAATTCCTGATTCTAGTTCAGCCCTCAGAACTGCTTTTTATGTCAGGTATTTTCTCTCTTCACTTTCTCACAGCCTCAGGGAGGACAAAGAAGACAAGTTTGTACAGAGAAAAACTGAAGAGCTGCGGATGACTTAATGAAACCTGAGGTTATGTGCAGGAAACCCTGTCCTGTGTGCCTGGTCCCCTCTCATCATTGCATGTCAAAACCCTATACATTCATATTAAAATCATCCAGGTCCGGTATTGTGCCTCAATGAATCATGACAAAAATATTGATCCACTCAAAAAAAAATTAACATTTCCAGAAAATTATGTAGCAATTTCTATAAAAATGGAGGGAGAGGAGGAAGCACTGTACAAATATCTTCAAATATCTTCAAAGGATCAGGTGAGTAGCAAATTTAGCTGGGGAGGGCAGGGAAAAGCCAGTGTATGTTCACTTTTTCGTTTGATTTAGGTGATGCAGGGATTTCTATCAGGGAAGCTACGTATGTCAAGGAAATGTCATGCCTGCCTGTTTGGGTTGATTTCTGCTTTTATGGCCTTTTCATTTAAACAAGAATTTTCTATCAGATCCAAAACTCAGTCTTCACATAAATGCATGATCAAATCCACTATGATCCCTCAAATGAAAAGGTCTTGAATTGACATTTTCTAGAGAAAATACTTCCATTAAAAAAAAAAATAAAATCAAAAATTCACCCCACAAACAAACAAATCCCTCCCCCAATCCTAAAGCAAGCAAGCAAGCAACCAAAGAACCCCCCAAACCAAAGAAGAAACAAACAAAAAAAGACCCCCAAACACCCCAAAAAACCCAAAACCCACCCCCAAAACCCCCCAAAACCCCAAACCAAAACATAATGCTCTAGCAAAGGTCTTATGCATTATCAAGTGCGCTGTTTAGGTGGAGACAAAAATACAAAAGAATTTAAAAAAAAAACGGAAAAAGGAGAAGCCAGATCATGAGATGACAGAGACCAGTGGATCTCTCAGTCAATACATCAGTACTAATTTCCTCTAGATACACAGAATTGGTATATAAGCACAGCATTTGGGGACAAGATAGATTTCTTACAGAGAAATCAGAGTTTTGAGTTTTCTTTGTTTCAGTCAAAGGAGAAATGTTATGAAGTGTTCATTCTAGGAATTTGCCTTTCCTCACAGGTTGAGAAACAATTTTAGGATGGAAACATTTACATGTATCCCCAGGTTCATAGAACAAATCCAGGTTTTAGCAACTGGGTGAAGGGGTGATTTTAAATTTGCATGACAGATATTATGGTGCATGACAGATACTATGGTCTCCATGGGTTTGGATTTCTGCATGTCACTGACATGGCTACTGCTTCAAAAACTATTCACAGAAAAACAGTTTTCTTTGAGGGGAACATGAAAAAATTGGGGAACAGCTTCTGTAAAGCTGGTAGTGGACACAAAGGAAAGGAATATGTGTGCAAGCACTTAGAAGTAGTTGTACGCTGATGTGATCTGAGACTGGATAGGTGTGCAGGCTCTAAATGCTGAATGGTGTTAGTTGTTAACTGTTGTTTTAACTTTAATTTCATTGAACCAAAGGCTGCATGACTAAAGTCACTGGAGAAAATGAATCAGCCACTTGGGTTTTAAACAGATTTTCCTGTGGAGTTTTGTGTGTGTTATGTGAGTGTGTATACATGTGTTTACAGGATATCAAAAAGAGACTGATGAAAACCTAAACATATTTCTAGTGGGGAAAAAAGTCTGTGATGGAGTAAATGCTTTCATTTTGAAACTCTTTTTCTTGTTGTTTTTTTTTTAACAATGTTGAGTCCACTTCGTATAGATCTGATTTTATGTGAGTTGACTTAAGTGCTTTAAAAATGAAGTAAGGAGAAAGGATCATTCACTTCGATTAAAAGGGCATGAGGCTAGGTTTCAAAAAGCCACAAGGTAGCATATCATCTTAGTCAAAGTTCAAGGTTAGAGCTGGTATTAAAAAGCAAGGCAAGTGAAATCAAGAGGGTTGCTGTTAAACTTGGCTCTTATAATGGTGTCGGCTTCTGTTCAGAATTCTCTTGGCCTCTGGACAAGATACTGCAATTCAATAACAGCTAACAGAGACTTTCTAGGACTCTCAAGGATGTTTTCCGAGTTTTACACGCAGAGACCTCCAGTGGCTCTGATCTGTATCATCAGGCCACCACGGATAGGTGCAAGACTTCAAGCGAGATCTCAGGAGCAGTCCTGGCTGACTGGATGGGCTATGAATAACCATAATAACAACGATTAGAAAGAGCATTTGCACATCAGTGCGAAAGAATGAGGAGCAAAGAGGATAAATGTGACTCTTAATCTTCAGCTATCTGCATGGGAAAGTATGATTAATAACTACAGAGGCTTAACATAACCTCCTCAGATAACGAGTGAGGTGGCCTTCTCCGAGCCCTGATTATCCTCTTCTAATGGGCTTCATATATTGTGTAAACTAATAACCAAGGCCTGAACATTGCACACTCCAGGGTCTGCAGCAAAAACAGTGGGCCTAAATGTGATTAAGTTGGTGAAAATTGCCCAGCAACACAGTGTGCTCTGCTTGAGCAGAGTGTGTGGGGGGGGACTTGGAGGAGCGATTGAGAAGCCATGTATCCTGCAAAGAAATGAAGCAGAAAGTAGCAGCAATCTGCCTTTTAACGTCAATATGCTGGTATAAATCCTTTGCCTTTCAACCGATATTGCTACGAGTTTTCAGCTGGAATTGGTGGAAAGGCAGGGCACAGCCACAAGGTCTTAATACCAGGAAAGAAAGGCGCCCATAATGAGGACATCTGATTGCAGTGCTAGTCAGAAAGTCAGCAGCAATGCCAGATCTGGAGGGTTACTTAAGTTGTCAGTCAGTGTTTCAGTGCTGGAGAGTGAAGAGGTGCTCAGAGAAAGTTGGATTCCCTAAAGTGAGTGAGTTCAACAGCACAACCCTGGCCCATGGAA
>CM031878.1:5909314-6013321 GCA_018697195.1 Certhia americana | reverse complement strand
AAATAGAAAAAGAAAAAGAAAAAGAAAAAGAAAAAGAAAAAGAAAAAGAAAAAGAAAAAGAAAAAGAAAAAGAAAAAGAAAAAGAAAAAGAAAAAGAAAAAAAATGACCTTTCAGCTCCCTTGGCTGTATCGCTAAAGTGCAAACACAGCTGAAGGGATTCAGCTTTACAGGGCATCTAAAGAAAGGGGACAAGATTCTCATTTGAGCTGCACTGATGTAAAGAAGCTTAAACTCTGCAAGAGCACATGGAGTTACTCTGAATTTACATCCAGTCAACAAGAGTACTGAATGACAGCCCCTCCTCACTGAGAAACATTCTTAGCTGAACAATGAATATCACATTAGATTATCCAAACTGAAATAATTGTAAATACTCGATTTATCTGGACCCATTTGTGCTGTCTACTTAATTGTTGCACTTCACTCAACAAGGACAATGAAATTAGTTTGGACAGGCTCACTTTAGAACCATTATCATTGTGCTGTGGCAGGTTGGGTTCAGAATGCCGGTGGAAAATGTTTAGGGCTTAATTGACTAAAAATTGAAGAGGAATACATAGCAATATTCATACATTTGGGATCTCCACTGGGACATGCAACACTGCCTTTGAAGGTTGTCACATCTGTAGTCTTTGTAGTGTATCCACATTTGTACAGACTGCACTGTAGTTTCCAAAAAACCCCCCAAAACATACAAAGCCCTCAAATACCAGCTTTTTCTCAGGCTCCCCTCAGAAGCTCTGAGAAAAAGAAAAAAGAAGCTTATTGAATGCTAGCAGCACATGCTTGACTTCCCCAGGAGTGTTTCAGCCTCTCCTCTCTCAGGTAAAAGCGTGAGTCATGTCAAGTAATCTGGAGATGCAGTGGTAGAAAAAACAACAAGATGGGAGTAGCAGGCTGCTACCAACAAAACAGGTACCCTGAAAGGTTTGAAAGGTTCACCCCTATACATCTCATTCCCTTCCCCTGTGCAGGGTAAACACATACACAAAAATCAGTCCCCAGTCACTCCCCAGTTGCTCTGAGAAAGAGCAAACAAGAGAACACAGCATGTACAACCCTCTCCTGGCTGCCTTGTTTCTCTTGGGCAGCATGAATGTTCACTAAAAAGCTCATACACACTAAGTCTCGTAATTTCAAGAGACATCAGGTTTAGGACAAGCCAGCTCTACAATCTATATACATGTGGCATCACAAAATGTGGAAATGTTCGTAAGCTGAGTCTCTCCCTTTGTCTGGAGAAAATACGTGCTCTCCCAGGCAGAAGAAGTTGGGAAGCACTGTGTTCCACCTCAGCAGCTGTAATCTCAACTCATTTCACCAAGCAGGCATTACGGGAACACAGAGTAATGTTTCCAGCAAATCTACAAAGGAGATAAGAGATGGCAAGGACAGACGTGCAGGATGAGATGGGATGTAGGAGAAAAGGAGAAAATGATGCTCAGTCAGACAGCTGACATTAGCGTGACTTCATTGAGAAAGGACACTACAAAATAACCTAAAGCAAAGAAGAAACACCTCAAATGTTTACCAAGGAAGATTGTGACAGTAAGCTAGCCATAAATAAAAAGACCAAGAAAAACTGATTCCAGTTTTACCACCTTGAAAACAAAGTGCTCTTCCACTGATCAAAGCTGTAAATGAAATCAGAAACTCACACCAGCCTGTCTTATCAGTTACATATTTACCATGCAAAGTCAATATAGTAGCATAGAAATTACTGAGACATTCTAAGAACAAGAGAAAAATAAATTTTCTCCATCTGTTTGAAGGAACAACCTGAGCTTGGAATAGATTAGTTATAGCTGGACAAAGCTTGCTCTGCCAAAACCTGCCTACAAAGCCAGCGATCAAAACATTCATTTTTTGAAACATGTCAAAGAAAATATGCACTAGAAAGTAGCAGAGGACTTTAGGATTGTAGCTTGCCATACCTAAGGGGAAAGTAAGAGAATAACTTAATTCTGGCACCATAGGATTCATTTCGTGCTACAAATGAATGCATATCAAGGTCCAAATATGTTACAGAAATCAAAGAAGTTTGAAGGCCTATGTTTTTACAAGAAATTGTGTTTTAACAAACATTTTTTTTTTTTTTTAAAGGAGTGACACGGTGGGATGGATGGGTGGAAAAAGCTATGGGACACAAGATATAAGACGTTCACATTAAAGAAAAAAAAAAAAAAGAGAAATGCACATTTCTTCTTTGAAAAATAGGTTAGGCTTAATTTTGTCCTTGTACTTACAGAAACTAATCAGAGAGATTTGACATTGCTGGGAACCTGCCAAATGCAGCAGCTCATACATGCGGTGCCACTGTAAGTCTCTCACTGCAGCTACTCAACAGAGCAAAATCACTTCAGATACCTGCTCGCCTCAAGTGAGAGTGCAATCTCATGGTCAGTCTCTCCCTACCACTTTCTCACTGCCAGGGACAGAGCGCAGGCAGAAGGGAAGCACGGGAGCTAAATGGGTTACATCACGTCAAGTCCTATCAGAAGTTATCTGTAAGCAGAGAGATGGGACAGTTTCTGCCACTCCCAAAAGCATTCCAGCTCAGATGGTTCTCTAAAAGGTGTCCTTAACTTAAAGAACAGTTTTAAGTTTAATGCACGAATCATGCTCTTAGATTATTTAATGCAGGAAACACAGCTTTTTTTATTTAAAGGATCTGCAGCCAGTGGACGGATTTCACATGGTAAGGCTGGCAGGCTGTCTACTCTGCAACTGAAATGTTTTCAACAAGCATAGATGTTCTTAACCTACATAGCATAAGTAGCGTTACCAGAAATAATGTTTCAGGCAAGATTCAAGTCCTTACTGTAGAACTGCCCACCAGGAATTACAATCATAGAATGCAGTTACTCCAAAGCATTCAAGTCCATATTTTCATGTTTTCAATGTTATTGTATAGAATATAGAAATTAAATTAGCTCAAGACCCAGGTCTGTGTGTTTCAAAGATAATGATTTTGGTGGCAGACATGTACATCTGATCCTTCCCTCTTGTGCATGGTCTTCAATCTTTGTATTAAAAAAACAAAAAACACCAAAACCCCCACTTTATTTTCACTATCTGAAGTATTTTAAGGGATTTTAAGCCTTTTTTAAGGATTTTAAAACTTTTCACTGCATGAAAAATGTCAGGCAGACAGCTCACACCAAGGTAAGCAAGGAGTAGTAAAGCAGGTAAAGCTATAGTATAGGTGAGTATAGGTGGGCATATCACCCCAGGGAGAAATCCAAATCACTTAATTATGCTGGATCTTCTACTAAGTGCTTTACTAGAAACTTACAGTGGCCTTGCAGATCACTACCAGCCCAGAATTCATAGTGCTAATATGGGAAGTGGGTGTTTATGGAAAGGTTAATCTGTGAACAGATCCTGAGCTAGGTAGTATCACGAACTATCACCCATATGACTGAAGAAATGAAAAGATTAAAGGTGTTTGCTCTCTTCCTCTGTCTCTATGTGACTGGGAATGTGGGGTGAGGAATGAAGGTTTACTGCTTGCAAGTTTTTCCTGGGTGTATCCCATCATTGCTGTATCAGTAGGGTGATGTAACTGGCAACCCAAATGCTTAAGGGTTCATTAGTATATAATAGTTAACACTCTTGAAACACCAAGACACCAACCATCTTTATCTCTAGCAGTTTGGGGCTGGGGCCCCTCTCTAGCAGAAGGGCTGTGGGAGCTATTGAAGGGCCCAGCAGGTGTCAGGGATGCTCAGTGTTTTGTGTGATCATATATTCACATGCAAAGATTCTTGGTAAAAATATGTTTCTCCATTTAGAGCTACGGTACTTTTCACGATGACATCATTTCAGCAGTGACAAATATAGCTGAGTCTGCTCTTTCCTACGCCATATAAATCCCTTGACCTCAATCAGATCATTGCTGATTTACACTTGTGTAAATGAAGTCAGAATCCAGCCCATGGTATTCAAAAATGTAGGCCAGAGTAAGCATTACTCACAGACAAGAGACAACCCTTCAGAGGAAGGAAAAAAGATCATTTTCATGCAAATATCCTTAATAATGAGGAACAAGAGTTAGAAATAAGAGTATGAATGAAATGCAATCAAGAACTGCTCTGAGATCAGATTTGCTTCTAACTTTATGATGCTGCATCAGCTGCTCTTAAAGTAGCTTAAGCCCAAAATTTGACCTACCTGAAACTTGTTATATATAATTTTTCATCAGGGATCTGTGAGTTAACTCAGTTCCCTGAGCTTGGCTTTGAAGGTAGCTGGAGGTTCTCAGTTACTTGCAGAGTCTAAAAAATTTAATTGCTGTGTTCTATGAAAATGGAAACTTTTTTTTTTTTTTTTTTTTTTTTTTTTTTTTTTTTTTTTTTTTTTTCCCTGATATCCAGCCTTGCCCTCAAATCGTTACACATTATCTATTTATTTATGCATAAACAGTGGCATTATGGTTTGGAGAATAGGGGTTCCTTTGATGGGAGGTAAGCTTGACTAGCCTATGGGAGTTTACTGCTATGCATGTAAATGAGGACATACATACAAATATGCAGAACAGACAAGTGAAAATATACAGCTTCTCTTTAAAATGAAATACTTTGATTGCTCCAATCACAAGAAGTTGTAAAACTACCCAGAAGAATTAACAGCCTCGGTACATGCTAACTACATCCATCATAAATTCGTCTTTAGTTTCTGTTATCATATCACCGTCTCTTGGGACCCCCAGTCCTGTCATCATTTGCCCTTTATAATTTATTCAGCTTGTACTTGCCTGAATCCTTTCTACTTATCATTCATCTTTACAGTTGTACATAAAATTAGATTGATCCTCCTATGGCAGACACGTCAGAGAGAAAAGTTGTCATTGAATAACACATAAAGCAAATGAAGGTCCAGCAAAAGCTTTTGTTGAATAACTTGGAAATCATCCTCTGAGATCCAAAAGGTGTCAAATTAAAAAGACAAGAAAATGCTACCTTTATAATTTATTATTTTGCACATAATTTTGCAACTGTCACCAAATCTCAGGCATGACTGGGAAGTTTTTTCCCATTTTGCATCTCAGGCTGAGTGTGGTTAGCCACCACAAAGGTGATGAATAAACCAGTCTCAGCTGAGATAACAGTGAGCACATCCAACACACTGGTTCTGTCAGGATGCTGGCACTGTGTTCTTTCTCTGCAAAGCTCTTTGGACTGGGTAGCAGAGAGAGAGTTTACTTTGTATTCTGGAGGCTGCCTTATAGGGATACAGAAGCCAATCTTTAACTAGTGAAATGGAACTTTAATGTTTACCAAGCAGATAGGACCCAGGTGTTTCATCTCATCTGGTGAACAGAACAGCACTGTCAAACTACAGGGGTTTTTAGCAAATGAAAAGTGCATATATCTTACTCTTCTTCTCCTCTGCCCTGTTTTATCCAAAGCAAGATCCAAAAGTACTTCTACTGTCTGGTCACTCAGAAGGAGGAAACAAGAGATGAAAAAAAAAAAAAAAAAAAATCACTTTAAGCATGACATTGACGTCCAGAGTTCTTAAAGGGAGAATTTCTGGAGAATTTCTGATGGACTGGGGTTTTTTCTTTGTTTTTCTCTTTTTTTTTTTTTTTCTTTCTTTTTAATTTTTTTCCCCAAGTCTCTTACCTCAAATCTGGTTTTATTTCTTTTCATCTTCATTTTTAACTTCAGAAAACAGACATGTTTCTCCCAAGGGAACAATTAAATGTGTTTTCTTTCAAAATCTAAAGGGCATGGTGAGCAGGCTGTGTGTTCAGCAGGCTACTTTAATCAATGGAACCCATCCAGCCTACCACTGCTGACCAAATTGCAATTTACATCAGTAGAGAAAAACTTTTGAAATGGGAAGTTGTGGGAATATAATACCATTTTTGGCACAACACAGCATGCAGGGTGATATGTGGTTTAATGGTTTTCTAACAAGCTTTTGGAAAAAGCATTAAAAAAAAAAAAAAAAAAAAAAGAAAAAAAGAGACAATAAGAGAGTAAAATTTCAAGGTCTGCCTTGACAGTGAAATCCATGCTATGTGTGCAGGACTTCTGAAGTCCACATGACACTTATGTCTCATTTAAGTCTTATTACATGGATTTAAGAGAGGCCAGGCCTGGCAAGGTACTCTCCCTCCTCTCCCCTATACTCAGCTGTGCTTCCTCACATATACATAAAAATTATATCAGGTAAGACCAGTAATATTGCAAACCCCTTTTTTATTAGAACAAATAAACAAACAAACAAACAAACCGACCTCATAAACAAAACAAAAAATCCCTCAACAAAACAAAACAAAAATGAAAATAAAAATGAAAATAAAAATAAACCCAAAACAACAAAACAAACAAAAAAAAACCAGAAGAAAACCCCAAGCTGTGGGCAACTATAATTAGATGGGGTTTTTTTGTTTCTTTGGAAAATGGGCTTAATATGAGTTTTATGAGCTCACCTGTCTTCTAATGTTAAAGATGCATATTTTTGCATATGATGAATAAAACAAAATGCATTTTTTCTAGATGGCAAGAAGAGACAAAGAATATCAGAACAGTTAGGGAGAAAACTAATTATGTTCCGCACTGAGAAATTTAGCATACCAGTAGTACTACTATTTCAAGCGGAATAGATACAGTAAGAAACCCCAGCCTATTTCCCAGACTGAACAAGCCCTGCAGACTGCTGAGGTTAACAGTTTCGTACATACTTAATTTCATAGTTATTCTTTGCCAGTCTTACAGGAAGGCTTTAACATTATGCAAAGAGACAGTGCCTCCAACCAAGTATACACGGACTGTTCTCTCCTGTTGCCTGAGAGAGCCACAAAGAACTAGGGGAAGAAAAATGCTGCTGTGCTTATCATACAAGAGCTCAGTTTATTTGTGCTATAAATAAAAGTAGATCTTGATAGCATAATTACATTTCTCAGCATTATCCTCTGCCATTCACTTGAGAAAGAAAAAAGAAAGGGGAGAAAAAGTTCGCTTCACTATAATTTGTAATCAAAATGACTACACTTAAAACATAATTTTATTTCCCTGATTTCATTTCCTGTGGAGCTTTGTGGGGCAAATAGATAATATTATACAAAATCTGCAGGCAGATAATTCTCCCATACGTTGCACTGTCATTGTCTAGATCACTTTCCCCCCCTCGCCTTGCTTTCCTTGGGACTATGGCCTGTGGTTTTGATATTGCATTTTATCATTGTGGGATAGATCAGAATCAGAAATCCCAGGGGTGAATCAACTTTTACTTTCTCTAATTTCTCTCTTCTGCTCCCCCAAATTACTCTCCCTTGCCTTAATTCGCTTTTTATAACATGAGTTTAAAAAAAAAAAAAGAAAAAAAAAAGAAAGGTGGTTTCCCACTATGAAGGATTAGCACAGATTATGGTGAACAGTGTTAATTATAGGTGAGGAAAAAGAATAGTGCATCTCTCCAATCTGTTCTTGATTTCCCCTGTGTCTGTCTGTCTGGTAATAAGCCTCCTTTAATCTGGCAGTCCCCTTGGTGAAATCAGCGCCATGGACAGCAATATTGATTGCTTCTGAGAAACCATCACAGCTGCTCAACCAAATTACCTTTGATATGTGACCTTTAATGTAATTACTGCAACATCAAAGCATTTCTATAAATTATTAAAGAACTAATATACTTCATCATCCAGCCACTCTATTATATGTAAAATAAACAATCACAAGTAAACACTAGAATTTGAATTGTCCAACAATCACAAAGTGTTCTTTACACATACATACACACTGTGCTACATTAACCTTCCATTTTAGGCAAAACAATTTCAAGCTCTCCAAAAGAACCTAATTTACTCATTCAAGTGAAGAAGATCCAACTGATAGTTTTATGTTTTACATTCCATTCTAGTTGCTTCAAAATATCTATCGTGATTCCTTCCCACCCAAAAAACAAAGTGCCATAAAGACTTTATTAATCAACACATACCTGCTTGGAAGTCTTTTGATTATTCCACAAGATGAGTTTATGTCCTACATATAACATAGAAATATGTGAAACATATTTCTGTCATCTTACAAAGCACATCCAGAAAGTAATAACTGTAAAATATGTGCATGTAGCCATTCCACTAAAAACAAAGTGATACATAGCTGAGAGGCAAGACATCTGAATCTGGACAAAACTTCCTCATGCCTCACCATTTCCATACATTACTATTCATGTACATATTATTATGAATTACTCAGTTCTGTGTTTTATAATACAAAGAATTAAACAGCAATATTGAAAGAGCAAGAAAGTGTACAGTTTACTGGGGAATGGGAAAGAATGGCTTAGTCTAGTTCTATTTTTTTTTTTTCCTATACCATGCCTGTTAATTGTTTTTGATGCCTTCTCTGTTGTGCTCTTTGTGTCATAGACACAAGTGTCAAGAGAAGATGTTATATATGTCTCATTTGTGAACTTATATGAATAAGGACTTAGACCCCTGACCTTAAAAACGCTTCTTATTTTATGGTGATGAACTATGGTTGATATTTTTGGTGCATGTTATCAAGAACAGTCAGGTAAGTCATAAATAATTCTCTGCTACACAGATAGGAACCATAAAACAGTATCCAGGCATGATACTTTATCAAGAGACAAGACTGGTTTCCTTAAATAAACTACAGTGACATCATTCAGAGGATGAGTTCAGAAACTTGGCAGAAAGCTGTACGAAGAGGGTTTGCTGGTGGAAAGTAAACCTTTATCCTGAGACAAATAAAACTGGAAAGGAAAAGGAAGGGAAGGGAAAATCAGTGTTCAGAACTCTAAGAAACTGGGTTGCTCTTTTAGATAGAGGATTCACTTTTCCAGTTCAATGAGATTCTAATGCATCTTCTGAAAATGTATAAGAAAACAAACAAACAAACAAAAAAAGTCTTCTAGAGGCAGTGTGGCCAGTATGGAGTATATGTGACGGAATTACACAAACCAAGGAAGAAATTGTTTCCCTTTATCCAGAATCAACCAGCCTTTGAAGGAAGTCTTGATCCTATAGCAAAAGCTGGTTGAATTTTACCACGGTCCAAGAAAACTGTTTTGACTTTAAGACTTTTGTGATTTGAAGTCTCTAACACAGAGACTGAGATTCAGAACTGTAAACATATAAAGAACTTATGAAAAAAAATCCTAAATCATCACTTGCTCCCCTTCTCCAACACCTCAATCTCGCTGACCCACTGTTCTTGAAGATATTATCATCAGACAATTTCAAATGAGATTTTAAACTCATAGAGAAGATAGAGTTCCATGTGCAAGTGAATTATTAGGCTCCTAATGAGAACAGCAAAGAGTCTCAGTGGAAAATCTGGAATTTCAATTAGTCTTTTTAAAATAAACAACACCCTATTCATAACATTTCTAATTTTGATAAATCCATGTTTCATTTCAAGCATATTTCAGAAAATTTAAATTTCAGTTGTAATGTTACCTGAAACATCCTTAATGTTTTATATATATATATTTTTTTTTTTTTTTTTTTGGCATCCAGTTTTATCATTCAGGAAAAAGAGAAGCAAGAAGAAAACATTGGAAGGGGGAGGAGGAAGAAAGACTGAAGTTACTTTCAATCTGCTGCTAAGGAGTTTCTAGAAAAAAAAATAATTCAGAGGGAGTTGTCAGCTGACAGAAATATTTTTAGGCAATGAAGTATGTATATATTTGCATAAGGTATGGCCTTTTAAGCAAAGATAGATGTAGATGAGCAAGTGCGTGGGCATCTCCATACTGGCAAGGTGGTTTAGAGATAGGTAAATAGACACAGGATGATGGAAACAAGAAGAGCAGAATCAACATTTTCCTCAGAACACAGAGCAAGGGATGTGTCTTAGATCTGGTGGAAAGGTAGGTTATAGATACACAGGAATCAATCATTAAACACCAGTTAAATACAGACAGACTTTTGGATAGATTTCCTCTCAGATGCAACCTGGAACCCTCAGAAGCCCACTCTCGGTTACGTGGTCTTTGTGAAACCGGCCCCATTCCAGCTACAGGAGCACTTGGCTGTTCCCAATCCACATACTCTGGATGAATCTAAATAGTCTCTCTCCCTCCCCCGGGTAACTGCTTAACTAGAAACCCATCCCAGTAGGGCAGGTCTTCCCCACATAATGCTGATTCTATTTTTAGTTCTGCTTGTGTTGTCTGAACCTTAGATCTTGCTCATGTGAATAATTTTCCTCATTATCTCGTGTGCATCTTTCCTCTCTCTATTTTCTCCTTGTCTCACCGCCTTTTCAATCTGCTACAGCTGCTTGAATACTAAAGTAACTGAGTCAAACCACTTTGTCATCAGGAATATGTTATCATTCTGTGATAACTCAATAATGTGATCTGTTTCTTGACTTCTTGCTGCCCAACCTTGCTTCAGAAAAGAAAAGTAGTGAGAAAAAGCACCTGGTGAGGACTTATTCTGCTGTAGTGGCCAGAATTCGAAAGCAGTTCCTCAGCTGAGTAAGGCTGATAGAATCTAGTCCATAACCAGCTGATTACTGTTTTCCATACTCCCAATAAGGGCAAAAAGCTTTCAGTTTTATGCATAGAAACCATTTGGGTGGGTTGGTGATATCTTGATTTTATTAGCACAATGCAAATAGTGAATCATCCAAACAAACGGAGACTGTATGCTTCTAAGTCTGAGATGAGAACACCATATGTAACCCATTTTAGATTTAAAAGAAAAAAAAAAAAAATAGGAAAGAAGAAGTTATCAGTCTGGACTCACCCCCGGCAGCGTCTTCTGTTCATGCAGTGCGCTCTGGGCCTTTAGAGCAGACTCCCTTTCGCAGTATGTTAGGAAGGCACAGCCTGCATAGAAATAGAAAAAACTCAGCAACAGCACTATTTCAGAGAAGATCCTTCTGAAACTGAGACATAGAACAAACCACTTTTCTGTCGTCATCCCATTCCCAGCAAACCAGTCATAAAATTCTCCCCTTAATGGGTCAGTAGTAAGAGTCAAGAAATGAAGCTATCATAACTTCCTCTGAATCCTGGTGGAAAGTGAGCAGTGGTGTACCTGTGAGTGGTTATTTTTCTTTCAACACATGCTTAAGTGTCAGCTACAGAAGGCTGCACAAGATTAGGGATCTCAAAGATTCCACATGATGACAAGGTGGGGCATGAGATCTCACTCCTTCTCCAACAGCAGCACTGGGAACAATCCCCTTGCTGCCATATGCTGAAAGGTCTCACACCTTTCTTTTGTACCAAGTACTTTTAGAAAAGGGCATATAAGGACTTGGAACTTCCTACTGCAGAGGAAAATTTCTGTTGTTTAGCCTGATCTGCACCAAAACCTCATTGCTCTTTTTGCATCACACCAGAAAGCCACTTCCCTGCACTGGCTGCTGCAAGGACTTACTGGCTTCCAGTCATAAACAAAATCATGACAAAGCCCAGACAATCTTTCCAAAACATCCCTGACCCACAGATGACTTGTTCTTCAGAGATACACCAATGGATGACATCTCTGATTCTTCCAAAAAGTAACTTATCCATTACAAGGCCTATAGACCAGTCAAAGTAGAACCCTTCTGTGCCTTGGTTCCCCAACTCTATGCTTCCCTTATGGTAAAACTGGTTGTTGTTGCAATATCTTAATCCAGTTGTGTGTCTGATGTGATCAAATTATTTCTTCTTACTGCAGTATACTGAAAACCTGCCAGTTCCTGCAGCAAAAAAAAAAATAAAAAGTGCTTGTTATGCAGAAGACATTTTCTCTGAAATTACTACAGCATGTCTCCTGCTCCTTGAAATGGAGATATCTTTCAAGCTTCAGGCAGCATGTCCTTCAAGCTGAGAAGGTCTTTCAAGAGTAGCTCATGCAAAGAGAGAGTACCAAAGAAACAAACAAGTCCCATAACCTCATTTTGACCCACCCACCCTCTACCCAAGGATATATAAAGTACGTAACAGGTGAGTAAACAGTATACTGCAAACTTCTTTTCAGCTTCTATTGCCACTGTGAGCATTTTGTCCATGCAATGCTCATTGCTTTTTCTAAATTGTTTCCTTAGATAATATTACTGAAGAAATACACACTTTTACATGCTTTTAGTAGATTAATATGTGCAAGAAAATAGGACTTTTTTCTATAAATTTACTTTTTTTTTCCTCAAAGACTATCCTGTGGAGGTCACTTTACTCCTCTCACAATGAAGCTATGATATGGCATGAAAAAGAAGAAAAAGAAGAAAATTTTCACTATTTCTTATCCCATATTACTTTCTGGATATCTTGTTGCTTTCTGTTCATTCAAGCCAATCACATTTATTATGCCTCAATAATTGAGATTCAGATGCAGAAGGTAACAATCAAAAAAGGCGACTGAACATCATCAAAAGTTTGCTTACTTGGAATTATTTTGATTTTTTCCCCTCTAACCTTAAATGGATGGGTTTTCAGTTAGTCTGTATCCACCAAAGGAGAGGAAAGAAACCGTGGCAGAGTTTACAGCTAGCAGAAGTAATGGATTGAAAAGGATCCTTAAAAGTTACCCATAGCCTGATAATCAAATGGGAAACTATACTTAAATTTAATTTCAGTGCTAAATCACAGGCTGAGAGCTCTCTGTTTACTAGACACAATAAGAAAGTCTCCCTTTAGCAGCAGACGTGGAGCAGCTGATACAGTCTAATTAGGCACATCATAGCACACTGTTATAGAGATAAACTATGCAGTGTAAAGCTCTCATAATGATAGCTATATTTTTCTCCTCATTGTGATTGCCATGATGACAGTTCAGGGTAACAACGTCCTGCAGCTCCTACAGTACCATGACTGTAATTCAGGCCGAGTAAGCAGAAGACAACTCCTATCTGAAGGTGGAAATTTTCTGCCCAAGTTCCACACTCTGTGTGTGTGTGTGTGTGTGTGTGTGTGTGTGTGTGTATAGGCAAGTTCTCAGCAGGGAGAAACCTCCATCAAGATCTCTCCAAACCTGTTGTCAAAAGTGGTAGAAGTACTGAGCTCCCCCAAACAGTACTCAGAATGCATCCAATTATCACTGATATAACAAACACAGTGCTATGGACCAAGAGATTTTAATATTGAAAAGAACTCCACTCTTTTTCCCTTTTCATTCATATATCGTGAACACAAATGGCAATCTATCTCACACCTGTTGGGCAATAAGTAATATCTTTATTAAAAATGATATCTTGTTTGTTTTAAGTAAGACTTGGTTGCTTGGAGACAGCAAGAAGTTCCATCCCAGCAGTGGCCAGATGAAATAAAGTGGTGATTAATGTTCTTAGCAGGCCTCAAACCTGAACTTGAAAAGGACAGCTCATGGGGATTTTTTGTCTTCCCTTTCCTTACCACAAGATTGCTCTGTAAGGCACATATGCAGCATTAGCCATCAGCTAAAATAATATTTTTCAAAAACACATGGCTTCTTATAAACACTATGTATCTATTATTCAATTCTTCAAGAATTTCTATATTTTCTCTCCTTGTGTATTAGGATGAAAGGCAATATTCTTTCTTGCATCACCCTGCCAACCTCCCTGAAACATCAAAATTGATATCTACTTTGCACTGTGATGTTTAATGGAAAGACAACTGTAAAACCCCTCTCAGGTGTTACTTTTCCTAGGCTGCCTATTTCAATGTACATCCATATGACCCCTCCAAATGGCTCTTCCTTCCTGGAGAATGTTGCTTAGAAAATACAATACTAGATGTTCAGGTTAACACTATGGATTACAGCACCCTGAACAACTGAGTCTTGAAATAATGTCATATGGAGCAGATATGTTGGATTTTTGGCAGAGAAAATAAAATGTAAAAAGAAAATATTTTGGTTTTGTATGATTTTATTTCTCTTTTCATTTTGATTTCCCAGATGGAGCACTATTTCAGAACAATCAATTTTCCCTGCTGAATCTCACAATTGTATGCAGAACCACTTATTTCACTGAAAAGAAAAGAAAAAAAAAGTTTTTCATAGTAAACCCCTAAGTATCTCAACTTAACTGCTCACTTGCCATCAGCTCTTTGTTCTGGGTGTGAACATGACTTCTGGGTGGAAGGTTTCATACTCCATTACAAAACATTTGCACCATCTATACACTTTGAATTGCTCCTGTTCAGCAGTATAATGAATATTTCTCAGTATATTTCTTAAGATAGTATGAAAGCAATGCTTTATTTCTATCTTGCACTTCTATGGGTGGTGATGACTCAGTCAGTACAGCGTTTGTGAATTGTTTCAGAGTTTGAATAGAAATTCTAATTGACTAATTATTGATAAGGAATGTCTTGGTCCAAGCTGTTCCTAATTTCTATTCCATTTTTCTCTAATACACCATGTTTTACAGACATATGTCAATCAGCTAAAAAATGCTGTGTTTGGATTTTGTCTTTCCAGCTGTTCTTTTGCTACCAGTGGACAGCTTTTTGGGCAAGCACATAAACATCTGGAAACTCCCACCTGCCAATTAACTCTGAGCCTATTGAGCTACAGTCTCTTGGACGCATGAGGACATATCAAGTTATCTCCTGGGAAACAGGATTGTTAAAGGGATGGTGGGAAACAAAAACAAAAGCTTGAGATGGAAAAGAAATTACAAAAGCTCTATTTTAATTTCATCTCCAGAGAATTCAATAGTGTAAATAATAATTGTATGAGATACAGATGGATAATGATTGTGGTTATGGCAATTTCAACTTCATAGTGAGTCTCCAGAAGACTTTGCACAAGCCTAGGAAGCAAAACTCTCAGGAGACACTGTGAACTGAACAGAATAATTCTTAAAGCTGTCAGCCAGTCACATAGCTTGAGTTGAAGAAGGCAAAGGCAGGACCTGGGAGAATGGACAACAACCCACTTTAGCAGATCAGGTTTGAGATCATCTAAGGAACCTCAGAATGCACAGGTCCATGGAATCTGATGAGATGAATCCATGGGTCCAGAGGGAATTGGCAGATGAAGTGGTTAAGCCACTGTCCAACGTATTTGGAAGACCAGCAAAGTACCCACTGATTGGAAAAGAGGAAAAAAATCCCTATTTTTAAAAGCAAAATTATAGAGACCCAGGGAACTACAGGCCATATTGGGTAAGATCCTGAAGCTGAGCTTCCTGGACAATATGCTACACAGAAAATAAGGATGTTCTTAGTGACAATCTGCATGGCTTCACAAATGGCAAATTGTGCCTAGCAAACATGTGAGCCTTTCACAACAGGATCGTAGAGTTGATGGAAGAGGGAAAAGCAACTTACACCATCTACCTGGATTTGTGCAAAACATTTGTCACTGTCTCACAAAACATCCTTGTCTTTAAAATGGAGAAAAATTGATTTCAGGGATGGGCCAGTGGAATTGTCTGGATACCACACTCAAAGGGTTGCTGCCAATGGCTCGGTGTCCAAGTAGAGAACAATGACAAGTGGTGTTCCTGTTCCTCAGGATTGGGTATTTGAGCTGGTACTGTTATACATCTTCGCTGGCAGCACAGACCTGGGTTTCAGTGCACCTTCAACAGGTTGATCTTGAAACAGAAACTAGGTTTGTGGAACAATCCCTTCCCTTTGGAGGGAAAGGATGCCATTCAGAGGGAGCTTGACAGGCTTGAGAGGTGGTCCCAAAACCCTTGTGAAGTTCAACAAGACCAAGTGCAAAGTCTTTTATCCATTTTGAGACAAACACAGGCAGAAATAAAGACTGGGCAGAGAGTTGAAGATCTCTGGCATTGAGAGAAGCCCAGCTAAGAAGGACTTGGGAATATTGGCTTATGTCAGCAAAACACACTGACAACCCAGGAAACCAACCATGTCCTGGGCTGCAGCAAAGAGCTGTCTATCAGCTTGAGGGAGGTGATTTTCCCCTCTAGTCCACCCTTGTGAGACCCCACTTGGAGTATCACTTTCATTTCTGTAGTCACAAACTTAGAAAGGATGTGGAGCTGTTGGAGAGAGTCCAGAGGAGACCACAAAGAGGATCACAAGGCCTGGGGCACCTCTCCTTTAAGGACAAGTTGAGAGAGTTGAGTTTGTTCAGCTTGTAGAAAAGAAAGCTCTGGGGACATCTTACTTAAGGACCTGCAAGAGAGCTAGAGAGAAACTTTTCACAATACCGTGAAGAAATAGAACGAGGGGAAAGATGGCTTAAAACTTGAAGAGGATAGATTTGGATCAGACATTAGGAAGAAACTTTTTACTGTGAAAGTCTTGAGGCACTGTAACAGGTTGACCAAAGAAGTTTTGGATGACTCATCCTTGGAAATGTTCAAGGCCAGGTTGGATGAGGCTTGGTGCTTTGGTGCTAGCAGAAGATGGACCCGTCCATGGAATGGGAAGTGGATCAAAGTGGTGAAATTACATTTATGATTTGAACCCTAATCCGTTGCCTCTCTTGGAAGAATTCTTGGCTCAGATGCTCATCTCATCCCTGATAATCCAGAGAAGTTAGGATAATCCTAGACATTGAGAAGGCTGGCTTGAGCAATCTCAGGCGTTTTTTAATTCACAAACTTTAGTGACTATAGCGTATGCACTCAGTTATCACAGCTCTGTTGACAGGTGATAACTTCTGAAACTACAGCCCTTCCAATGTGAGTGTAACCAAAATCAGAATCATTGCCCAAAAAAAGATAAAACTTCCACAAGGCTGTCAGGTTTTTTACTGGTTTTTCTTCTTTGAGTCAAATACCTTCTTGCTTTTAATTACAAATATATAAGTTAACAGTGAGGATTTCCTTAACTGGCCTTCCTCTGTTGTGTTGTGTTAGAATTCTGCACAGCATGTGAGCTAGTGAGCAAGAGAGTCTTCTGTAACAGAAGAAAGAACACAGATCAGCTCATAGTGTTTGCCTTTTCCCCTACCATCTTTAGTGTACCTCACACTCTAAAACCTCAAAGCAGAGAAGGGCTTTTCCCCAGCAGAATACTATGGACTTTCAGAAAGCAAACTGCTTTCTGAAATCCAAGCACAATTCTCCAAGACCTTCATACTGTTGCTGAAAATGAAGGAAGCTAGTAGTTCTGTATACTTTGGGTCACAGGCTAGTAGCCATGCTCCAAATCAAGAAGAGCTGCAGTCTTCTAGAGGAGCTAGTTTGAGAGCAAAAATCTTCACATTTCTGGGAAAAAAAATAGGAACTTTCAACTGATCACAGGTCTGGGCATGTCATTTATTGATGTCTCAGTTTCTCTGTACCCTAATTACCTTTGAAAAAATTACACCGAGATATATGAGTTATCTGTGGTGGACCAGAGATCTGTGCCCCATTTTCCAGACTCTAGGTTTGTGTTTTAAGAGAACTCCTTCTCTGAAAATAAAGAAGTTCATTGCTTCAAAATTCAGAGATCTGTTATACAGAGAAAGATCATGATACTTAAGAAAACTCTTGCCTTAAAATCAACATCTCAGGTTACATCTCCCAGCTAGAATTTCAAAGTGAAAAAGAAATCTTTTTTCACTTTAACTATCCTAGCTCTACATGCCTGGTTTTGAAACAATTCTCATTTGCTCTGTCTACAGTGGACTGCCCAAGGTTTAATCACTTGAGGGTTTCAGAGATTGAGCTGAATTTTCTTGAGGGAGACACAATCAATAAAGACTTTTGGAACTGGAAATGTTTTATCCAATTTCTTCATCTGTTTCTCTCTCAGTGATTAACTACCTTCTGACAAAAGTTAACATCTTTGCTGGTAAAGAACATTCACTTGGCTAGAACTTTCTTTTTCTCCATCTCCCCTGCTGCACAACAACTGAACACTAACTGTTTAGAGAAAAAGATAGAAATAAAAATCTTCCCAGATATCAGCTTCCCTGTCAATTATATTGCAAGGCAGATTAACATCCGAAATGCCCTGCTGTGTGGAATGCTAATTTTCTTTTTCCTCTTATGCTATTTTCCATTAACTATTATGATGCTGTAATATTCTTGCTATAGATAACTTGATAGCATTCTTTGTGTTAAAAGCATACAAAAGACCCAGTCATATACATCCATGAACCAATACTAAAAAACAAATTAAGAGGCTGAATCTACAAATGGAGAAGTTAACCATATTTACAGAATAGTAGCTCACTTAAAATGCATTTATGATAGTTCAAAATGAGACATTGATATGCATAGTCCAAATCAGAGTCAGTCCTCAGCGTAAGCAGTGTTTAATTAAATTTACCAGTGTCCAGGCAGACAGCAGAGAATTGAGCATCTGTTGGTATGTGTGTTTGAACACAGACAATGGCTTTATCCTGATTTTGGATAACAAGTAGTTTTTTTAATGAAAGCATAGGTTTTTAAACACCAGAATTTCTCATAGAAATTTTTTAACAAAATAGTTCACCAGTTTCTGAGGCCTGTGATACCATTTCCAACAAGATCCTACAGTGAGGGTAATTTATTCCAGGACAGACAGTAGTCTGGGCTCTAATCTGGATCAAGCAAACAGTCTTGAGTGCAGAGCTTTGACACAGGAACGCATATTGTCACTGGTAGACCCCCAAGGCTTCATGTTTATTTTTTAAGTTACATCACAGTTACTTTGCCTCCACACCACTGCAAAACTGGAAGGCTTTTGATCTGTCAAACTTTCCTCCCCAGAATGGGGGAACAGTTTCTGGCTCTGATTCGCACATAGATTTATTTTTTTCCTGAGGTCTTGAAAGTTCCTTGTAAAGTTACTTTGAACAATCCTTTGCTGACTGATACACTCAAAACAAGGGGCTGAATGAATCTGACATACCATTGATTTGACATACCATGTACCAGGTCCTGTTCTCTCATAACTGCCAATGTTTCAGCTTTAAATTTCATCCTGAAACTTCTGAGATAATTTTGATCACCCCAGCCAAGTCAACAGAAGACTCACTGTTCACTTGTTCTGTGATTCTGACTATCCAGAACATTTTCTCCCCAGTACAGGTGTCTAATTTCCATACACAGAGAAATGACCAGTGAATAGGCTCCCCATTAAAGAAATCAGAATGTAGATTGCTGGTTAAGATTGTTGTCTACCACAGAGAGTGCTGGTGTGCCTAATAAGGCCTGGAAATATTTAGTTCTTTGAGTTACAGTAGAAAATTTCCTTAAAAACAGACCAGCCTCACTTCAATTTCTCATTTGTTACCTAATACCTATGGAATCCATCTTGTAAGGAGAGATACACTCCTTCAGGCTTTATTAATCAACCAATTAAGGCATGCTTTTGATTTAATATAAAGAAACACAGATATTAAAGTGCAAATAATAGTCAACTGGTTTTCTGGACCAAGGAAAAATTTTCTCAGTGCTTCAGAACTCTGTCATTGATGAGAAGGTTGTGAACAAACTCTGGAGATCACTCATGTGAGAATGGGAATGAGTAGATTCCAGCTTCTACTCTGTAATGATGTATCAAGTTTGAGTTAAAATCTTGCTCATGCATAAGCTTGACTCACTTCAACCTACCTATTACTTCAAAGAAAATCTAACATAATTATGTTCTCCATTTTACATTGCAGACTCAGTTCTTGTTTGCAGTGAGGTGATAAAGAAAAAGATATAGAAGTTGGGGGGGAGGGTTGGATCTTGTGTTTCACTAGTGAAAGTCAGGAGAATACAATCCTGATCTTGAAACAGTAGCACTTAAGTTCAGAATGTTATGGGTTAAAGTTCCTTAGAGTACATACATTAATTAGACTTTGTACCTGCTGTTCTGGGTCCTGCCTTTTGAGTTCTTTCTATTGTTAGCAACATATGAATAACTCAGTGGATTTTCTAAAACATTTAGCTCTTTCAGAAACTTTTCCTCTTCTTCATTTTGTTTTGAATTTTGGAGTCACTTCTTTTGGAGAGACTTCTTCAAGATTGCTCATATAATCCCCAGAGGTTATGCTGCTGTTAAGCAACAATCACTTTGAATGCCTTGAATCTTAGCAAAATAAAGCTAAAGCAAAACCCTCTCTAAACTAATTAGACTGCTCTGTTACTTACAACTTTGTCCAAGCCTTTCTTTTCTGCATGTATAGAGGAGGTTTGTGGGTTTTTTTTGTTTTGTTTTTGGTTTCGTTTTGTTGGCTTTTTTTTTAAATTTTTTTTACTGCATATTAGCTTTCACAAGGGTGAAGAAAAGACATTTCTTGGAAAATAACATCAAGTCTGTGTGCGGGAAATATGTTTGCAATTTTGCATACGAAAAGTTGGTGTTTTCACCCTTGAAAAATGTCAGGGCCATACAGCAAACATCTTGTTGATAGCATCATCAAATGATTAGTTATTTATGCTTTTGTCTCAGAAACATGTAAGTAGCTTGTTCTAAATACAGACTTGTATGCTCTTTAAACAACCTCATATTCTTTATTCTCTCAGACAGGGCACAAGTGTCAATATAGATTTCTGACATTTCCAGCTCAAGGTTGAAAGAAAAAAGCAGTAAAACAACTGCAGAAAAGAGCTATTATTAGACAACTCCTAGCCCATTCAGAAACAAACTATTATAATTATAGAGTTGTTTCTCTTACCAAATTTGCCAACCCACATTTTTCTGATTCAGGAAATTCAGATTTAAAATGGAACCTTAAAATACCTCTCAAAATCAACTTTATTATTCACAGTTACTGAGTTTTTCTCCACACCACATATGCAAGAAACTGTAAACTGGTCAACATCAGAACCTCACTGCAAAGTTTTGTAAAGTTTGAATTCAGGGAAGTGCATCCGAAACCACCTAAGGATTTTTATGTCAGAAAAGCAAATCCAAACCCAGAAAGAATGTATTTCCTGATTCCAGCTGATATAGAAATGAAAATCTTTAAGCAGCAGCTGCTCCTACAAGATGATCACCCAGAGACTAGAAGTCTCCAGAAACTTGTAAGAGTCACAATATGAGCCAGAGAAAACTCTACAATACCAGCTGGCTTCATGAGATTTCTGGAGACAAATTTCAGCTGTCAGAACAATTAACATCCAAGCTCCCATAACCAGATGCTGTTTTCCATATGTTTTGACTTTGAATAGCTTCTTCTATCCTCTAAGAGATGTTGGGAGCAAATTGTCTCTTATCACCTATTTCTTTCTCTTTATCCTTCTTTCTCAATTTGGCTCGTTCCTTAAGTATAGGTAGCAGAATGGTATGAAGTAGGATCGAGTTCTTCTGAAAGATTCCAGGGGTGAAGTAATCCTAATCAACAAACATCTATCTACTTAGGGCTGAGAACTATGAGGCGTAGTCTGTGTGTGTGCATGAGAGAGAAAGGAAGGTGAAATGAGGTGCTCTGGGAGCACAGCGGGAGAAGGATGGAGAGGGCTTCTCAAAGGCCCTATAACACAAAGGAAGTGAGGTTTGTCCCAAGGGCAAAGGCCTCTACTGCCTCCCTGGCAAAAAGCTCTAAGTTGAGCCATCTTTGCATGGTACAAGCTTCCTTTAAGAGCCTGGCTCATGCATAAGTAACTTATGAACCTAGACAAGGCAAGCAGAGATTGAATGAAGATTTAACCACCTGTCCAAATCCACACAAAGAATTTGTAGAAAATGCCAAACTTGAACCCAAAATCTCTCAAGAACCTACCTAGAGTCATGAACACCTATCAGTCTGCTTTTCTTGAAGATGGATACATTCCTGTGCGGACTCACAAATACATTACATCCCCAGCAGATTATCTCAAAATGGCAACCTGGGAAAACACTATTGTCCCTTGTATCCAAGTGTATTTTCCCATCTACTGCTATGGGACAAAGTTCCTGGGTAACAAGTTTAAAACAAACTGTGCGAATTTAAGCCTAAGACTTCAGATTTTTACAAAAGGTATAAGGATGTAATCTTTGAAGTGAAAAAGAAACAGTGAATTTAATTAAAACAAGATCTGTGCAATTTACAAGCTTCAGTGCACTGAGTTTAAAAAGGGCTCTTGTCAGGCTGAAGTAAAGGAGGTACAATTTCCTGACACATAGAGAACAGAAAGAAAAGTGTGTAGTAATCAACTACCAGAGACATATTTTGATCACATTTTTTGTTGATCAACTTAAAAATTAGTGAACACTGAGTATATAGTAAATTGTTTCAATCAAACATTTGAAACAGCTTATATAACAGCTTCTTTTTGCTTTTAGAACTGAACTTGTGTTAGATGATGAACAGTGTAGACCACAAAACACCGAGGGCTGGCAGGAGGAACGTGCATGATAAATGTCAGTTGTAGAAGAACTATCTAGCAAAGCAGAACTTCTGATACTAAATTTAAACAGCACAGCAAAGAAGATTTCACACATCAAGAGGAATGGAGAATAAGTTGCAACGCATCCTAAAGGGTGCTGAACCCCTTAATAGCATGGCCAGTCACCCAAATCACTGCTGGGGAGGATTAGCCATGCCTAGAACCTTGCATGGTTCAGCTCTGGAAATACAGGTAAAGAACAGCCACAGAGGCAAGTTCTCAACAGGACAAATGAAGCTGAAAGGCAGTAATGTCAAAAGACATTTTCAGATGACAGTGGACAATATCACATACAATAGTGTGTATGTCTCTTCCAGATCAGACACCTCCTTCCTTTGGTGTCTGAAAACCCACATCTGAAATGATCCTGTCAGCTCTAATCACCTAAAAGTGTTCAGAAACACGTGTAAGGAAAAAAAAATGGAAAAGAAAAGATGAATTTCAGAGATGAGTAATAGAAATTCGTAATGGACTGGGAGGACTGACTTACGAGAGAAGATTAACTAAATGTGTATGACTTGGGTAAATGATGACTCAGGGGGATAGATGATAACGGGCTGCAAGTCTTGAAGGTATAAGCACAAAGATAGGAGAAAAGTTGTTCAGGGTCATACCAGGGAACAATAACTGGAGGTAGCAACAGGAAATTCAACATTAGAATACTTAGCTTGAGCTTTAGGAATGCTTCCTAACTGTTCAGAGTATTGGTGTTTGTTCTTCCTGCACAGTCTCAAAGTGGCTTTTGTGTCTAAACAACCTGTTTGGAATATATTTAATTTATTTTTTATTGACATTTATTTGTATAAGTATAGTGCATGATCACAGAACACGGGGTTTTCGAGGTTATACAAGTTCAAGAGTAATAGTGGAATAAACTCTTAAGCATGATTGAGGGGTGTCTATGTCTGTGTGTGTTGCAGATGGAGAAGGGAATGGAGAAAAGGCAGAGACGCAAAAGGAGGAAGAATTAAATCAATGTGGAAGGTCAGAGGGTGCTTCTTAGTGCAAACTTTTAACTCAGTAATATCCCAACACATTTCTTTGTCACTGTTCCATCTGACTGTACTGTGAGGTTTTTCGCTCCTTAATCTGCAAAAGGCATAAGGAGAGAGAAATTCTTGCAACCCTGGAAGAGAATCACAACCACAGATTCTTAAGCCATTTAGGACAATTGCAAGCTATAAGATGGAAGTTTATGACCCTACAGAAGGTAAAAGTAAACATTACTAACTGTCTCTCCCGGCCATTAGAGCAAATCAGTCCTTCATGGAACTTTTATTACTTAAGTGACTTGAAACCATAAACAAAAGCTAATACTGATCCAAGAGCAAATGCATTCAGAGGACCTCCATTTCCCCCCTTCTCCCTATTTCTAACTTTAATGATTCTATCCAGAAGTTTAACACGTTGTCTAACCCAAGAAAAAGCCCATTTTTTAAGAAAACAGTTTCAATAGCTTTTCTTGACAAAAGGAGATCAGAATGTCAACTGACTGTGATAAAATTTGCATTAAAACTCCATTCCATCCATGGTCAGCTGGGCAATTGCCAGTAATTTTAAAGGGGTTCGATAGAGATGAGCAGTCAGCCAGTTACCAAATTTTCCTGAGTGGTATAACTTTTTTTATTTTGGAAATATTAACTTCAGGGAAAAAACTGAGAATCAATCTCACACACATGTGCACACATGTGCACACACACGCACACACATACACACACACACACACGCACACACACACAAAACCTATTATAATTTTCCTAGTTTGTTTTTTTTTTTTTTTAAATCAATGAAAGTTTATTATGACATCTTGCTTGGTATTTTAGTATAGATTGAGAAGTTTTAGGCCAGAAATGAACAGAAAGGCATGTCTGTACCAACACAGTATCAATATCAGCAAATAGTTCCCAGTGGGGAAGTATTCATACTGTAGAGCAGTCTCCTCAAAAGAGACTGTTGGAAGCCATTTTGACCAAGACATTAAAAGACAGATGAAATAAACTTTCTAGGCTACCTCATGAATACAGTGACCTACCGAAATTTTCCCTGTTACCAGTCAATGAATCAGTGGATAGTGGATGCCTGAAAGCAGACACACATCAAAGATGTAGTTACATTTTACTTTTTTTTTTTTTTCCTATCAGGAAAGCTAAAAATAGTGAGCCAGCTGCTGAGCATCTCTGGGAGGCTAAAACTTACTGGAGAATCCCTGCTGATGTCAGAAAGTAGGAGAGTAGAGTTTAATGAGTTTAAAAATCCCCAAGAACAACTACTGTTGCCTTCAAAAGTAGTAGACTAGAACTATATAAGGACGTTGATGCTAGATCAGACAAAGTCCACCTTATTCAGTATCTTCACTGCAATGGTGACCAGAAGCAGAGGCCCTGGAAAGATTTTAAGCAGAGGATGTGCATCATGCCTCCTCTGCGTATTCTCCTCAGATTTCAGCCTTGTGGCTCAGGAACTTCTGGTCCAAATGTGACCTCTGCATATTCAGTAATCACTCAATGAAACGGAATCTTTCATTTTCCACAACCATTTTCTATGTTTTAGTATTTCTATTTGTGGATGGTTTGTTTTGGTTTTTTGGTTTGGTTTTCTTTTTTTAAGGGTGCTTGACTGCTTTGTGGGTTTTCTTATTTTTTATAGTGAGTAAGTTTTCCAGGAAAAGTAGCAGAACCCTGACTAGTAAGCTTAAAAACATTCAGTATACAAGTCTACTTCCAGAACCACCTATAATCTGACTTTATGAAGCAGTCCAAATGGTAAATCAAGAGGTTATACATTTAGAAGTGCCCTACAGGGCTCCCAATATCTTACCAACCCATTTACAGACCCAAATATTTAAGATCCAAGTACAACAGTTGGCAGAAGATTTGAGTTGAAGCATATCTCAAATATTTTGGTTCCTGTAAAACAAAGTTGCTTAATAGGGATCTAATTTATCATAGAATTTCTTCTCTAATCTACCTTTGATAAAACAAATTTCTCCTGATAATACATTCTCCATGATAATGGGTTAATACCCACAGGAGTGCTAAATAATATTTCTCTGACACCCCCCCCAGAAAAATAAAAGAAATATTGCATACACCATTTCACCCCTTCTCCACCCTCCCTTGGACAAGGACTATAAAATCTGCAAGGTCCTCTCATTTCAGAAGGTGAAAATAAAAGATTTTGAGGTAATTTTTTAAAAATGGAAATTAGAAACCAGGAAACAGTATTATTTAAAGTGCCTCTATAGCAAAACTATGTTAATATATGTATGCTTTAGAGAAGATGTCAGCTATATGATTGCACACTATTTTTCTGTTCCTTGTACTTTAGCTTCTCTCACTGGACTGTCTTTGTACCACTCTTGTACAGATCCTAGCAGATCAGCACCTCATCAGAATAAATCCATGCAGCCACTTTCTTCGGTACAACTGAAGCAATTCTCCATCTGAATTGAAACGTGTGATATGATCACCATATGATTTAATTGCAACAGATTAGGTTTATCAGGATATGCAGAAGGTTATGTTATAGCTAAGGCAGCAGGAATTCTTACCTTGGGAAAGGGACAAAAGAGGCAAAACCAGAAAGTTCTTATCCAGCTATTATTAAGTCACAAAGGTGCTGGATGTCTCTGAAAGGCCTACATCTTCCTCTCAACACCTGACATGCATAGGGCACTTCTTCATAAAACTCAAACTCTAATCATGCACTACTTTGATTTTTTCCCTCTCCTCTCTCTACAAAAAGATTTCAGAATTGTTTCTCACCAGGGTGCATGCTATAAGAATTCCTTGCCCAGAGATGATGAGGACATGTTTTGTAGGTGCAAGCTGCAGGTTGAAGTGGCCTTACCAAGCTTAACAGCTAAACAGATAAAATTCAGCATCGACAGCTCATGCAGTTGAACATTGCAGTGTGTTAGCACGACATCTGATGACTCATGGTCAGCTCTGTCCCACTGCTGAAAAACCCTCCTCAGTGACAACCTTCTGACACGCTGGGCTAGCTAATGGCTGTGTTACTCTACCTCTTGTCTTTGCCCTCCATGGAGTACAGCCAGGTATCCACAAAGTCTTTCATCCACTCTACATTTCCATGTCTAAGACTTTCACAGTTTTTGAGCGGATGCCCTGCAGCCATATCACTGCCCCTTTGGCTATGATTCCTGCAAACTCATGGAACTTTGTGTCCCCAGAAGAACTCCGTTTGTGAGGGCTTTTCTTGCAGCTCACGTCGCACAACAGGAAGAACTACATGACACTGTATTTCCCCTTACACATGGTTCTGTGCTGTGTATCACATTGTGAAGGGAAGGACAAAGACAGAGCAGCTTGCAGCTACTGTTTGTTCTGGTTTTGGTCAGCATTCAAGATTCATGTAGGTCTTCATAGATTTGGAGTCTGCTTGGGAAGATTTTGGTCATCTAGTGGGTTCTGTGTGACAGGACATGAGACACTTTGAAATGCAAATCCAGGGATATCCCTGTTCCAACTCATTTGCTTAAGATGTGATTACACCCCTTTCTTCATGTGCAAAAAGGAAAGGAAAGTGGCTTAATCTCAATGTGTTGCTCTAATGTTGTTTCCAGTAGTAAAGAACAAAGCACGTGTCAAGAAGAATGTTAAAAAATCAAGGAAAAAATTACCATTGCCACTAACAAGGCTGTTGGGAAGGCTCAGCATGAAGAAGGGATACCATTCCCCACACCTGCATTCCAAAAGGTGGAATACAAAACCTGGAGGCAGAGAGATATTACCAAATTCCTGTATTATGCAAGAAATAAGAGCTTGGTCTGTCTGTCTGGCAAAATGGAAAAAAAATCTCCACATAGATAGGATTGCTAGCTACATCCCCACAGTAAATATCAAGGAGAAAAGAAGCATTTAAAATAAAGGACAATGTTGCACAAGGACAAATAAGTATAAATTGACCATGAATAAATTTGATTTGGGAATTAGAAAAAGGTTTCTAACCATCAGAGGAGCGATGCTCTGGAACTGCTTTCCAACAAGGATAGTGAGAGCAAACGACCTAATTAGTTTAAAGATGAGGCTCGATAAACTTATGAAAGGGATTATGTGATGTGCTTGTCTGCAATGGTAGGGAACAGATCCTGATGAGCCAGAATTTCCCCCCAGTCCTGTGTTCCAGGCTGCATTCTGTCAACCTAAATCCTCCTCTGCAGTGCAGTGATTTACCAGGCATCTCAGAGACCACTGTATTCTAAAACAGAACTGGCTTCCTTTTTTCCAAAAATCATACATTTGAATTTACATTGAAAAGGAACCTCTGCTACTGAAAATGGAAGAAAAAAGTGGAGAAGAAAAAAAGTCCCTAGAAATCTTTAGAGATGGTGGAAAATGAGGAACTTAGACATTTGTCATTGAAAAAAAAAGGTGAGCGGAAGGAAGGTAAGATTGTTTCTATTGGAAATATGGGCAAACTACTCTTATTATTTTGATAAATAAACATATACATAGGAAACCATTTCAATATTTAATAAAATAAAGTCTACACATTTGTAAGTTTTGTTACAAGAGGTAACACATCTAGATAAGCATAATATTAGTCATGCAAACCGTATTTTCTGTTCAACTCTGAAAACTGAGAGCAGTTACCTAGCAGTTTCAGGTGAATCACAGAACTGCCAATTCACACCAATTACTATGAAATGGAGCCTGTGAGGTCAGCTCATCCAACCAGCTACCAAAATGCATGCCATACATAAAGCATTTAACATTTTTTATGTCCAGTCCTTTCCTAGAAATCTCCAGAAATAAAAAGAATCTACATTTTGGAATCATAGTGCAATATAAACTGCCTCAGTCTGAATCCTATTAAGTATTAGGGTGGCAGGTGAAGAAGATTTAGAATATAACCACTCTTCCTTTTTCAATAAAAAAGCTTTATGCTACACTTCTGCAAAGTTAAAGCTGTCCCAGGATTACCTCAACAGCAGTCTTGATATTAGCCATTATTTTTTCCTTAAGATAACTGATAAAGTTCCCAGGAAAGATGAGTCTTGATATGCAAAACAGTTTTACACTGCAAGGAAAATTATTTTCTGATAAGAATAGGGAGCAAGTACCTCTGGTGTCTTGAGAACTCTTAAGGTGTCATAAACTTACCACACAATTCACAGTGGTTATACACCTGACCAGTCCAACAATGTCATCCATGTTTCTCATCCATGTTTCTCAAATTAGATCATTTCAGTCATGGCTACTAAAACTGTAGGGGAAAACCTCCCCATTTCTATCATTTCCAAAAGTAAAATAGGCTGCACAGACACAGTCCAGGATGTCAGTTGTCAACTCATCGTTCACCTAACATAACTGTCCTCAGTTAAGCACAATAGCTGATGAGTACAGTGCATTGAACTTCCTAAGCCATAAGGTTTTCTTTCCATTTTGCATGATTCCTCTTCTTCACCAGTGCTATTGAAAAGAGAGAAATTGCTATCCCTATTTCACAGATATTGAAAGACTGTCTAGAAATAAGCAAAAGAACTCTGATTAGTTTTTCATCTATGCATACAGAGTACTTAGTAGGTCAGGACTGTTTATCCTAGATACCAAGTTAAACCCAGTACTTTGCCTCTTTCAGCTTTTCCCAACTTGTCCATAGAGCATTTTACCTTCTCTCAGCTGAGTCCATAAAGAGATTTGGGATCTTTTCTGAAATGGAAGATGTTCTACAGCTACAAGCTGTTATAGCAACCAGCCTGCCTACTGCTCTCCTGGGCACCTGCATTATGCAGAGCTTGGTGTTCTCACTCTTCGCTTCAGGATTTGGTGTGACACTTCTGAAACACAGCAGACTAGAGATAGGACATTTAAAAGAGATAAAAATTCTTAAGATTAACTTCAGAAACTTAACTTTTCCCAAAGTTGCCAGGAAGAGAAGATTTGAGACCTAAAGAGATACCGATGTCTTGGAGAGAAGCACAGAGAGTAGGATGGATGTAAAGGAGTCAGAATGATCCTGTGGCAAACATTAATGTCAGCACACCTTCTCCCTCTGCTTTGGTTTACATGTTAAGAAACAGAAATGGGTTCCTCTGGAAAACCTGTCCTCCAGCTCACTTTCAGGATGCATGGCCAGCTCTCAGATTAACCACATGTCCCTGAGTTTGGTCTGCAGAACAGTACCAGTATTTCCAAATGCCTAAACAGTTCTTGAACCTTTGAACTTCTCCACAAAGAGCAAACAGCTCCTTCCTTCCCTCCCACTACAATGTCAAACTCTTTTCCTAACTCCCTCTTACTTCTGCCACATGACATTCCCGAGTTTTAGTTTAAAGATGAGCCTGTTCTGGAATCACACACACACCCTCCCCATTCTTGCAGGAACAGAATAACATATATTCTGAGGCACACTTAAAGAAGCTTAAATGTATGTGTAATGGCTCATCATCCTGTATCTTTATGAGAGAAAAAATGAATGTCAGAATCTTCTTTAAATTCTCTAAACTCACTTAGGAATTACTTTCTCAAATCACTCTGGAAACTTTACCCAATGTTTTATGCCTTAACTTATGCCCTTTTAAAAGCTGCCAAGCTGCATCTTTAAAGCTTGGGCTTTATTCCACCAATTTTGTGAACACAAGCCATTTGTGACTCAATTCCCTTAGGCATGCAAGAGTCCAAGAATAAAAACACACTAACCCAGATGATTTCAAGGAGGTTACTTGGGAATAAGGAAAGAGAGGAAAGAAGGTGCAAGGCCAAAACAGTGACATTATTCCTGAAAGAAAAGTCACAAATTTGATGCTTGTAAGGAGCTTTGTTCAGAATCAAGACTGTGATGAATCTTTAAGGAAGGAGGCAAAGGGAACAAAAAATATCAAAACAACGCTTCATTTTTGTGCAAGTTGTTTCCCTGTCTGTGTCAGTAACTTACTGCTGTTTCTGTAAGTCCACATTGTGAACAGAGAATAATTTCCATTTTCACCTCTGAGCTTGATTTATTCTGAAATCTTAGCATTAAGTTTTGAGCAGCTAAAGGACCATTATAAGAAATCCCTGGAAAAGGAGTAAGTGGAATCCTATCTGTCCCCAGTCTCGCAACTTTATGTCAATGACACTAAACACCAAGTAAAGACTTCCAAAATACTGGTGTTACTGCAAAGCAGCATTCTATTTAGCTCAATACTACTTCTGAGAAAGGAGTTCATGGACTAAAGTTCAGGCATTTCAGACTAACTACTAGTGAAATCAGAGAAGATACAAGGATGACCTATCACTGAAACTACATATTTGCGTTTATGATGCTTAGGTCAGCATCAAAAATGTTGATGGCCAGTTCTTTTCCTGCCCACTCTCCACTCCTCCAGGCTCTGGCTTGAGGCTTTGATTCCTGATGTCTACTGACAGAGAGTTGATTTAGGACAGGTTGCTTACAGATCCCATCTGCTTTGCAGCAGCAGATGTCGGACTCTTTCAGGAAGGATTTGGCAGCATCTTCTCCACTATTTGGTGTAGATCAACCACTGTGGCTACAGAAAACATTAAATAACAGAAAGAGACAGGCTGAACACAACTGACTGGTCCCTCCATGACACGGATAAATATACACTTTGAGCACAAAGCCTTTATTCCTTCTCTTTTCCCTCTTAGATCAAGCACATTGTGGGCTTGCACATGCTCTGCATTGATGGACAGCAGGTTGGAACTTGAATACAGGCTTTGATCCAGGTTCCTTATACAGTGCAGAGGTTCCCTGAGGCATTTGGAGAAAAGCTACAGTAAGACAAATCCGCTTGTTTTCAGCACAGAATATAGACAAAGCCACAACGGATCTGGATGGGAGCAGTTGGCCTCGTTATAGAGTGTGGGGAGTGAGAACAAAACTAGGCTCTGGGCCTGACCAAAGTTTGGCTCTAGTCTTCCATGGCTTTATTTCTGCTTCATCTACAAATGTGTGAGTCTACAATTTAGTAATAATATACTTCTTGACTGACCTTTTCTGGCAAGTTAATGACAGGAGGGAGTAATAAGGACATGCTTTTTAATCTAACGTCAGTCAATAATAGTATACTACTAATAGACTTAGACATCATACATTCAATAATTGTTTTTACTTAAAGCCCTTACAGTTTGCCCACTGAGACAGACTATGTCAGCAACAGTAGCTATGCATTGATAGGCAGTGGTGAGACATTTATCCATACCTTCCTGGCTACTTTATCTTATCCCACAGCACCCATCACTCGAGTGTCTAAGCACTGATATATACATTCATTTGTATACACACATTTTAAGGCTCAGACCTTACACACTGAGGCTCAGGCACCTCAGATTCTGGGATCATTATATATCTCTCAATAGAAAGCTAGCTTTCCTACAAGTACACACATTTATTTAGCCTCATTTTAAGAGGAGATTATTTGCACCTTCTAATACCTAGAAATCCCAACTAGAATCAGTTTTCTTCATGTTGAGAGGCACATGCATACCTGGGACCACATTCAGGTAGGCTGTACACTAAGTTTTTTCTTAAATCAGTGTGTCTTAATTGCTTTTCAGAGGACTAAATAAAATACTGAAAAAGGAGAGAGTGGATAAGAAACACTCAGAACTCCAGGAGGGTTGAATCAAGTAGTCAATGGGCAAGGAGCTGAGGGACTCCTGCACCAGGTGCCGTAATGCTATGACAGAAACATTTCCTCAATCAAAATCACCTATCTGAGAGCAGGATCAGATTTTTTTTGTCACACAGAACTGGTCCAGAGTACTCCTCAGATATAACTGCCAGTCAAGAATCAGTAATTTTAGAGAACATATTGCCAGGGGTTCAGTTAGAACTTAGATATCTAGAATGGCAACAATTAACTATTTTTTATTTTCATATAGACATTCTTTTTATTCCATTTGATAGGGGGCAAGAGAGGCACATTAATAGTTAGTTATTTAGATAGTAGCTGCCCTGGGGTTAAATTGCTAAAAACACCCATCTTGCTTGTTATCCTTATTTTGTTGGAAAGATTAGGTTCACCTCATTTTACATGGGAAAGATGAATGACCCAGTTCACCAGCAAGGTCTAAACTGCAGCCCTTTGCACGCTGAAGTCTTCTACCACTTACTCTTGTCACAAACAGCACCCTGAAATCCATTTAGTTTCATTTACAGCAGATTAATTTCTCTCTGACCTTTGGCTCAGCTGCCAAACAGGCCTGAGACAGACAAGAGCTTTGGAACAGTAAGTGCATTTGATGATGTCAATCACTGGACCTCTGGGATATTCTTAACTTCTCGTGTGCCATAACACCACATAGGAAACTTTTCTCCTTCTGCTTCTGGCTGCCATTGTCCACAGCAACCATATTGTTGACAAACAAACCCTACACAGCCCCCACAACTGCCCATAAATGGAGATGGAATGTGAATATTATACTTATTTTAAACTTCTTCCCAAATCTCACTCCACACCTCCTGTGACAATTATACTTATTTTATTTAGGTGTATTTTATAGTCAAATTCCATATCACAAGGTTCATACTGCTCAAATTACTGCACCAGCAATTTTATTGCCTTATTGCCATTTGACGGCCATTACGCAGTGGGCCTTGAACCATCATTAGTTTTCTTTCAGGACTCTGTCTCTCAGAAGAAAAACAAATTATAGTCACTCTTCACAAGGAAAAGAACAGCTAAATTGACTGCCTGTCATATTCTACACTAGAGAGGTCTCTCTTCCATTCACTTACACCAAGAGTGAAATCATCTGAACTGAATTCACACAGGATGAGGGAATTCAATTCACACTAAATTCACACTGAATGAACAGAACTGAATCCAGAACAGAGATTTTTGTACAGAAGAAAGGAAGACAGCTTTCTTTCCCAGGCGCAAGGACTGTGTGGAGGTTGGGAACCACTTTTGTACATCTCTCTTCCAAAAGGAGAAGAAGCTATTCACATCCACTGCCAGAGTTCTACTCCTGTCTGGACTTCCCCAAGAGAGAAATCAAGACTGAAAGAGAGGAAGGACAGACAAATTACAAGGTGTGATTGGGTTCTTCTGCAGTGCTTCACTCCCAGCTCAGCAGTGCTCAGGAGCATGACGGGAGTTGGACTCCTCGCTATTTCCAGGGCACCACCTGGCAGAGCCACAGGACTTCTCATGTCACCTAGCTTCAGTGCCAGCCTCTTCCTGCAGCACTACGCAAGTCCTTCAGCTTTTTCTTTCTATCCTCCATGAATTTTTCATGGGGACTTCAAGGTTTACTGCAGCAAGTTAGACATTTCCATTAAAGAGAACACCCTGAGTGGAATCAGAAGCGTCTCTTCAGTCTCTGTTCAGGAAATACTTTTGCAGAGTTGGCAATTGCTTATGGAAAATTATTTTCCAGAGCACATCCAGACCCTCTTCCTCTAGCCATATGCTAAGAAAGTACGTTTCATAGTCTGAAAGGCCCAAAAGGATTAGAAGGTCTGTCATTTTTAATTTCTCACAGCTGTAAAAATTCTTAAAGTAAGACCTCGATTACCAAAAGAACATACATTAAAAAAAAAAAAAAAAAAAAAAAATTCTGTCAGCATCTCTCTTGAAATTAATAATGTCTCTCCTCCAGAAGATTCAATTCCTCTTCCTGAAAAAAAGTGCATTCATTCTCACCTTCACTTATAACTATTGCTCATTACAGTTAGGACTAAACACAAACATGCAGCAACAGGAACCGTTCCTGCTATTATCTGTTTCAATAAGCACTTCCACATCACTTTGCACTTTGAGCAATGGCTCTGATTAGTTCTTCACTGTCTCTTCCATTTACTAATATTTCAGAATTCATTTTGTTTAGTAACTAATAGAGTAGGTCACTTATTTCAGGTGACGCACCACTACTTCAAAATTATAGGTTAAAATATTAATAAAATCTGAACATAACAACGCATTTTCTCAAATGCTTACTGTATTTTGTTGTGTGTAGAACTTTTGATTGCAGCAAATTTCAAGAAACATTATTAACCTTCACTGGACATGATTTCATTAACTTAGAAGGAACCTGACCAGAAATGAAATGGAGTTGTTTCAAATTCTGTCAATAACTTTCTAACTTCCTGTGTCAAGTTTTTAAGTGCATGATAGAAGCTCTAAGTGTATTGTTCTCCTTTACCAAAGGCCCTGAACAAATCTGTATCATTATTATTAACAGTATCATGTAATATTATATGACTGTGAATTTATATGCAAGATATTCCAGGCATATGAATTCATGAAGAAACATGGATACTAAATACTGTAGCAAACTAGCAAATACTTGGCCCTGAAGTAGTGCTTTTTAATTATTAAAAACAAAACGAAACAAAACAAAGAACAAGCAAAGAAAGAAAAGAAAAGAAATGAAAAATTGAAACACTCCCCATAGCTGATGGAAGATCCAGGTCATAATTATCACAGGAAGAGGAGGTATAAGTTCCATGCTCAGTGACAACTGCTAGGTCGTACTCAACCATCTGATGGGGTATGGTTGTGATGATGCCACCTGTTCCTTTAACCAGGAGTTTGTGTTTCTCATGTGCACATGTGAAGAAGAGATCAGACAAGGCTGAGTTTGTTTTGAGTTCACTAAATACCTACCTGTTTCATACTCTTATGACTAACTGCTCTGGGAAAGTTGTTTTGTTTTCAAACACCTAGGTATATTGAAGGGCAAAATCTTGCCTTTACCAATACATACCTGCCTCTCTCTTTTATGTTGGGGTTTCTACAGCCTATATTATAGGAGCATTTCTGTTTTCACATGTGATTTGGATGAATTGTCTTGATAGAAAAGAGTTTAGAGCTTTTTCAGTCTGATTGCTTGAAAAGTTGTCACTCTTCTCTTCTCTGTCCCAAGTCCAGATGAAGAAGGATGCCAGAGACCTACTACTCATGTCAAAGTTACAAAAACTGTCCAGCACATGTTAGACACAATTCATATGCACAACAAGAGAAGACTTCCAAGTTCCTCCATCATTGTCATCTACAAGTGAAAACAGGACATTTGCCAGAAAGTTCTGTTTTTCCCCAGAATGACTAATCTGGAAACTAATTTCAGGTTTCTTCATTCCCTTCCCACCCCAAAAAACATCCAACATATAAGGGTAGAAATCTTGTTTCCACTTTGGAGATTCATGATTCACTTCTAAGCTCTGAGGTGGCCAAGGGCAGCTGACTTGCAGAAGATTTGCAGGGAGCAAGGCAAGGATGAAACCTTCATTTCTCCAGGGGAAATCTGAAACCTCACTAGAGTCTGTAGAAACTGTTTCCTGAAGCCTCTGCGCTCACTATTGCTTTCATAGGTATACTCTGTGCCACCATAAAACTATTTCAAGCCCAGAAAAAGCACTGATCTCTCAGCCTCACTGCATTGCTAGAGCTGTTCAGGAGACTGTGCTTCAATTCCTAAGTAATGGTACCCCATCTTGCTCCTAGATCTCTTCTGACTTATTTTCAAAGGACAGATCTTAATTTCTGAACAGTGGCCGATTCTGTAATTACGTACATTTAAATATGAAGGGGAGACTCAAGAGCAATTTTAAGGGCATGTGGATTTGGTCTTCTGCCAAAGTGCTTTATTCTATAATGAACTCTTCCTTTTAAGCCACTTTGCAGACACTTTGGTCTGAACCCAATATCAATAATATAGGTTAAATTTCACATGCTTAACAATATTTAACCCTGGGGCCTCTTCTTGGGCTGTTAAACACCAGACAGTACACCAGCCTGGGGTACAGGGACAGCAGGTAAAAGCTGGGAAGGCAGGTCACCGATGGGTAACTAAAAAGAGAAAGGAACATCTTCACCTGTGCTGTATGAGTTCAGCATTGCAAATGGTAAAGCAGACCTTCTCGTTCAGACTGTTTGTAGTCACATTTAAATAGTCAATAATTCATCACTTACAGCGAGAATGTTAAATGCAGAAAGCAGCAGAATGTAAATTGAAATGGCTAATCCTTTTTAGCATGATCCATTAACATCAAAATATTAAAGGTGAGTGAGAAGAGACTTCATAGGCGAGTGCATTGGCCTTTTGCCTCTGAGGAAAGGTCTGTACTCAAAGCTTCATTAGGTTACACGCATAAGTGGGTCACACTGGTCTAACAGACATTTGTCCATATCACAAAACCAGTGACAGCCTGCAAGAACAACCCAGAGCCTCCTGTAAAGCCAAGGTTATGAGAGGACCCCGTTCTAGTCTGTACATCCCCCAAACTGTGTATGGATCTGAGGACATTTCTTTGTTTCTTTAGCTCTGTCCATCTGACCCATCTGTAAAGGCATAGTAACTGCTGTGCATCTCCATAGTGCTGGAAGTGTTAGAAAGTTAAACCAATTGCTTGGGGATTGTCATCATAGGGGAGGGGAGAGGATATTAAAAGTGGAAATGACACTATCTAGAATAATGATGTCATTCTATATGAAAGCTGGCATGGAGAAGCTGAGCTGGAGAGTAAAGTAGCGAGAGGATGGAGCTTAGGATGCAGTTTTGCACTTTTACCGTGTTTTTGTTTAAAATCCTACAGAAAAGATTAAAACCCTAACTTTATAGTGTGAAGTCAGAGACAAAGCAGCTTAACAAGTACTCCCTGTCGATTTGGCATGACAATCTCCAAACCCTTAAAGCAAATCAAAAGATCAGCTGTCCCATTTTAACCAGGATGCTGAAAGACTAAAAGACCAGCTCTGAAAGTAGGCATTAGAAACTTTCAGAGCTTGAGCTTAACCTATTCAAACTGAACACTGACATCACCTCAGATGTTCTCTGCACAGCCAGAGGTTTGGTGTCAGTATAATGTTTTTAATTTTTTTGTTGAGGTATTAGTGTTCTAAAGAAATAAAAAACTTTACAAGAGCAATATTTCAGAATGGAACCCAAAGGGTCTTTTTTGGACTTTGGGTGCATTCATCTGGGACTCTGCTCATTCATCTTCTCTCCAAGACAACTTATTTACTCCAAGATTTTTTGGGTGCTCATGATTCGGGTACCTCCCCCCGCACACCACTTTTGCTTGTGAAATCTATGCTCTGAAGCCATTTCTTTCTAGGCAGTGCTCCAGAACATAGCACTTCTACTGGGAAATGACGACTGCAAACAAACATAGCATCTACTTAGCAACAGGGAGAAAAAGAAAGAGAAGTGGGTTTTTTACTTTTTATAAAAGGCACAATAATCTCTTGCCTGAAGAGTAGTATAAGTGCTTCTCATAAAACATCATAAAACAATACAGTCCTGTAAAACCAAACAACATGTCAAAGCCCTATTTATTCCTTTCATTAACCTGATCTAATCCCAAGAAGTTTCTAATGGAACATGCATTGAATTGATGAGTCTTCCTCTAGATCCTAAACTTACCCAAAAGAGATGGAACAAATATAAATATATCTACACTTTACACTTAGTCTTAATTTGTTCAAAGCTTGGAAGAGCTTAAAAACCCACTAGTGCCTCACAGAAAACTAACAAATATTCCATTTAGAGAGGTTTTGGCTGCTTATGCCCTGGTTTTTCTGTGGCATTCCCTTACCCTGCAGCAAGGACTCATTCACATTGAGTGTATGAGAATTTTAGTGATATTTGCAGTGGAAGGGCTCTGCCACCCAACCCAGCCCAATCCCTCTTAATGGGCAACTGTTGGCCATGGCCTTCAGTTGTGGAATAAATAATCAAGTAAGCTGCAATTACCCTATTCCCCTTTTCAAGACCTCCCCACTCATTGTACAAAAAGAATAAAAAAAACCTCCCAATAAACAAAAGAACCTATTCAACAACAAACAAGCAAACAAACAAACAGAAACAACCACCAACAACAAAAAACCCCAACCAATACACTGACATTTTCTTTGTCCACAAGAGAAACATATTTATCAGATTTAATTACTATATTCTCCTTGACCTCGGTAATGTTCCCCACAGTGCTTCCAGCTGTTTAGTTTCATCCCCAGCTCTTCATGAGCCCCAGTTCAGGACCCAACTCCCACTTAACTACATTTTTTCAAAGTTCTTGCTGTGTGAGGTTAGTCTAGGAGAAGGAAGGATATCATCACTGGAAGGGAAGAGTCTGTTGAGGAAAGAACCCCTCAAATTTTAAGCCAGAAACTTTGTGTTAGAAAATAAATGGATGTGTTTGCTCTAGTTCAACCTGGGAAGAACAGGCAAACATGCTTCATCTCTACCAGACAGCAAACGTTAGCAAGGGTGTTGCTCTGTGGAAGGCAGCAAAAGTATATAAGCAGATGGTGTTTGAGCATTTAACCACCGCAATCCAAGCATGACTTGGCAATGAGCATACTCGAGGCCCTGTTTACCCTAGAGCTTTGGACAGCGCAGCTGCTACTCCAGTTCTGGTCAAAATTTTCAAGCACAGGTATGCTTGGTGAGAGTCATGGATCACAGTCCTGGATGGGCAGGAGGCACTGTCTCCAAGTCAGCAGCACACTCTGTACACAGTCTCTTCAGGCTCTCTCCATTGCTGGTCTGCATTCTAATCTTAACTGAGATGGCTGTTTAATTGATATTTAAGAAACAAATTATATTTGGCCTATTCACATTCAGTCAAGCAGTATTTAAGGAACTGGCTATTTTCTCAGGAATCAGAAATGTAAATGTGTTTTAACTGCCCAGCTGTAAAATTCATTTTATTAACTCCCTTTTCGCACATTTCTTCTCCACTACAATAGAATCATGTGTTCTGCCCATGATGTAAATAGCTATGAATGTTTGAAAATGCTACCTACACATAACTAAAGATGGAAGAAAGAAGATTGTCTATAAAGGAATAGAAATCAGGGAAATAACCAATAACTCCACATATTCAGGTAAGAACATTAATCTCTGAATTAATTGACAGTGATTTAGTCTAAACCTATTTCAGCAGACAGCCTACTTGGGCATAAAGGCCAACCTGATAGACCTCTTTTTCTCTACTAGAAAGTCGCATCTAACCTCCAAAATCAGATCCCAAGAATCTCCTATTTCTTAAGCAGCCAAATATAAACAAGTACAAAAACAAATCCAAATTGCCTTAACGTCACATTGCCTGCAGTGCAACGGCGAGGTGATCCCTTGCCTCCCATTACCCACCCCAATAATTCTTTTATATGGAGTGTGAAATAATTAGGAACAGCAAAAATAATTTAGGAAACAAGAAGAAACTAATTGTATAAGCTTGTTTTGGGAAAACACAAAGGACAAAAGCAAACCTGGTAGAGATGCTGACAGATACAGTACCAGTATATTAAAGCCCACACATGTATTAATAATAAGCTAACTAATGGTCCCTTGCACAATACACAATGAATTTACAACACAGCAGCCTGCTGCTGTGCTGTGCTGTGGCTACACACCACAGAGAAGATCATGGTTTGTGGAGCAGGAAAGTTTAATATTGTGTCCAGCCCAATGACTTTACACTGTGTTTTGGGAGAGACCAAGGTTTCAGAGTGCAGCCCTGGGAATCACCAGAAATGCTAGTGATTACATCCTCTGGATCTGGACAAGATGCAATCTACCTCAATGCCCACCTCTCTAAAGTGTTAGATTCACATACCAAGAAGCAGCATTACTCCTCAGCAGCAGTACTCAAGCCTTTTAACTAACGTTGTGACTAACCCTCCAGGGGTTAAATTCATCTTCCTACTTTCTCAACTGAGCCAAAGGATGCTCTCCATCACTAATTCAAGTCAATGGAAATACACCTAAGGTCTGGTTCCTTTCTTCCAAGCATGCTGGTGAAAGAGGAGATTACTTTCACTTGCTAAATGGGGAAACCAAGGTATGGTGATTGGAAAACTTATTGAAAATCACAATAGTTACTGCATCCATGTCTGATCTTGACAGGTCAAAGGTCTTCAAAAACCAAGGAGACAAGACAGACAGTCCAGGTCAGTGCTTGTCCCTGACTGCTAAGCATAACACCTACTTGACTGGACCAGAAAACCCTGACCTCAGGCAACAAAAGCAGTTTACCAGTAGGCCAGGCCACATTATCACTTTAAGACAGACATTTGCCCTCTCTTTCACATTGTTTTGTGCTATGTCTACTTGTGACCAGAACAAATAGATACCAAGTGTGGATTCGAAGATGTGGACACAGGGTCTGAACTGCTCACAGTAATGCTGAAAGTTTCTGTGTTCCAGCGTAAACAGTCTCACAATGAGGCTTAAAGAGACTACAAATTAGGCACTTGTCTCACTGAAAAAAAAGTCTGTTTAAGCAGATATCCTTTTGGGGGTCCAGCCATGTACATTTTATACTCAACCAATTCTAAAGTTGCTGTCTATACAGTCCAGCTTTGATCTGCTTGCAGGATGTTGTTTTCACCATCAGCTCAACTTCACTGACAGAGCTTAGCCCATATCCTGAGTTTTAGCTATTAGAAAAAGCTCTCTGTTCTTTGAGTCCTTCTCTCAAAGAAAATTGCCAAGTACACTTGATCCTCAAGAATTACTTTTTCCGATTGCAAGCTACCTAGCTCAACGCATTGGTTTAGAAACAATGCACTAACATATACTTTGAAAGCCCCTTCCTTTTCATTTTTTTTTTCTCAGCTAATGGCATTCACTTGGGCCTTACCCAAGTTGCCTACCCAAAACTCTTCAACTGCTTCAGTGTTTCTTTCTCCAGCACCCAATGCAGCTGTAGCTGCTGTTTGTTTTCCCACCTGCTGCAGATTGCCCCAGCAGAGGCTGAATGTCAGTGCCAATGCTAAAGGTCCTCTCTGTGCACATGCAGAATTTTGCAAAGCGCTTCAGGATCAAAGGTGTCAGTGAAGCACGAGGATATTATAAAAACCCAGAATTTCCTCACAGCCAGCTTGTCAACTAATTACAGTTGTGTGCTTTGCTGAGAAGCTCAGAAAGGTATCAAGAGCAAAACCCCATGGCATCCTCTGACACTGACAATGCTGTAGCTGGGAGTGCTGCCACTTTTTATGCTTTCAGGACTGTCTTTGAACTGAACATGAACTTGCATAGATATGTGCCTGATGCACAAGTCAAGTGCACCAGTGCAGTGATCCACCACACTTTCCATCACTTTACACTTAACTGCATGCCAAGCCTCCATAAATTACACTTGCTGCTTTCCAGTCTGCCTCTGACAAGAGCACAGTTGACCTTCGTGTCACTCGTGCCAGCGGCACAGAGCACAGGCACAGCTTGGGTGAAGGACTACTCAGCAGAGCTATTCCTTCTGGAGGAGCCATCACAAACACGTTTCTTCCTACCTTGGCCTCTCTGGAAACTGCAAGTCACCTGCAGCACAGATGGACAGACAGCAAAGACCTTGTCAAAGAAATTTTTTATTTGGGATTGCTTAGGAAGACTCCAGGACAAAGACAGAAGCAGAACTTGGTCACATGAATCTCAGTGCAGTTTCAGCATCTGAAACCGCGACGCTGTCTGTCTCTTCAGAGAGGACTGGTATATCAGCACCATCATTTCATTGATCCTGTCTAGTCTAACACACATGGATAACACCTTCCAGCAGGTGACTGCATGGGTTAATTGGGGAAAAGGAGCAGAGAGAGACAAATCTTCCTGCTTCTTATTCTTAGTGCTCTAACAGCACATCTCCATTTCTTTGCCCTCTGTACAAGAAGCATCAGGAATGAGGGTTTTTTTCCCATCCACACCTCCCTCACAGTCATTTAAAAAGGGATTATTCTGGCTTTTAACAGGTAGTTTATGAAAGGAATTAAATTACGTGGTTGCCTGCTGCAATAGCAGGAGGGCAGACTCAGTGACCCAGGGGATCCTTTCTAGGACTGTGTCAGCCTATGACTAACGTCAATAAAAAATGATTTCATCCCAGCTTTTACGTGTAGGCAGGAGAGCAAACAACAAATTAATGAGAACAAGAAGCTCAGAAAAGCTGGAAGGAGGGGGATGGAAGGGAATGGCAAAGCACATGTGCAATATTAGGTAGGGAAAATCAAGCATTCAACTTAGACTAAAATATGACTTATGAGGCTGTTGATTTCCACCCATACTCCCATGTACCTGATGGGAATAGAATTTAAGTGTCCCAGCTCTGGCTTTGTAAGTGATTTGACAAACTGTTTTCTGTGCTGCCACCACAGTCACCCAAAATAGGTAAAATATTTCATTTTGGAAAGGAAAACATTTACATGAGGACTTGACCTTTAACTCAATGTCAGAAGCTCCCCAGGTGGGAGGCGAGACTGATGGGAGCTTCAGTAGAGTCTAGAAACCTCCTGGAGTAATTACTGTCTCCATGGCAACAAAACACTGACATGGGAAGAGAGGGAAGAGGAAGGAGGGGGCTATGAACTTAAAAACTGCATGGGTTCCCATCTCCATGCAACTCCCACCCATTAAAGAAGGCCTGTCCACTCTTCTGGAATAGAAAGGACTTAGAAAGCATGGTTGGGTTCCCCACTTGGATGAAAGGAGGATCTAGCATGGATGCACCTTCCAAAGTGCCACACTTCAAAGCAGGGTTCCAGGAGAGAAACAGCTTCCACCCTTGGTCATATCTCAGCTTTCTGCTGAGACCCTCTAACAAAGGTTGAAGAAGGACAAATTCAGAGAACCTTCTGCCTGCTCACCCAGAAGTGGAGGTACAAAGCAGCCAAAAATCCTGGAGACAAATAGGTACAAGTTTTTAATCAGAAAAACTGAAAGGCATTCCATTTAGAGAAAAAAAAAAGAAAAAAAAAAAAGAAAATAAAAGAAAAAAAACCCCAACCCCCCAAAAAACCCCCCACAAACAACAAAACAAAACAAAATACAAAAAACCCCAAACCAGCAACAAAACAAACAACAAAAAACCCAACAGAAACAACAAAAAAAACCCAAACAAAACCAAACGAAAACCCACCCAACCAACCAAGCAAAAAACCAAAGCCAAGCAGAGAAAATGGTAGCAAATCAGTCAGTCTTTCAGGGTATTCTTGACCTGTTCTCATCATTGCTTAACAAGCCAAGCAGACTGACTGATTTTTAAATGTTTCACCATGAAATTAGAGTTTCTGGCAAGACTTTTCCACACGCCAAGTTACCAGGACAGAAATAAAAACTACAACCTCTCAAAACCAAGGAAGAATGCATATTGCTGACCATCTTGAGTCATAGAATTGTAGATACTGGGAGGAGATTCTGGAGACCGTGTTGTCCAAGATGACTGAGATCTTCCCTCTCCTTGGATTGTATAAACTCACTCAGAACATGGAGAGGTGATGTAGGGTCATTTCTGACTCCAAAGACATTCTCTGTTAAGGAAAATGCCGTTTGCCACAGGAGCAATGCTACGTCCATGTCTTATGTGACCTCGTGTGCTCAAGTGTCTCAACCCATATTCATTGCTAGTGGCTGGAAGTTCTCTAAGGGAGAAAAGAGGATAGAGGGGGAGGAACAAGAATTTTGCTTCCTGGTTTTTGTAGAGAGAAGATATTTTTCATCTTGGTGCTAAGCAACAAATGTTTTCTCTTCTTCCATTCAAGGTTTGTGTTTTATGCCATTTTGTTCTTTTTACTCTTCTTTTCCTCCCCCTCTCTCCATTTACTTACAAAAGCTGTTCCATTCAGTCTAATTGGAACAGATGGAAATATAGAAAGTTCCTTTTAAAAATATAAATAAATTATATACACATGCACTACTTATATTATGATCTGGAGAGGGAAAAAAATCATCAAAATTTGAGAGCAAAGAATATGAAGAGCTAGCACTCATTGTTCTGATGCTGAACTCTAATTTTAGATGTGTTTACAAATGTGCGCTTCAAAAAAAAAAAAAAATACAGAAAGTGCTGCTCCATAATGTATGGTTTTGCTTCTCCAGCAGCTAATGCTTTTTGCTAGAAACTAGCATTTGGAATCTTCATGCAATGCGATTCCATCCTTCAGAAGATGTGGTCTATAAAGTTCACCAAACACTTCCCCCCACACACGTACCTTCCCTCTCCACATAAACAACTTATCTCATTTTCCCACCACCCCCTTCTTTTGACCCTGGTACATTTAACTTTGTCTCCAATTATACATTTTGCATCTGAATTTAGTGCTTCTGACAAGTGACAGCTACTGGATTGACAGCCTGAGAGAATTGCATCCTATTTACCCAGAAAAGGGTAAAGCTCTCAACCTACCATGTTAATCCCGCCGTGGTCTTAGAAATTATCTTATCTGAGTAGGTCTCAAAACACTTAAGGTCAGTGTCTTTATTCCATTTGCTAATGAGAAGACAGATACATGGAGAAATCTGAAGTGACTTGGCCAAACTCAACCAGGAGAGGGGTTACAAAGTTGTGTATGAAATCCACCTTCCTCAGTGTCAGCTCCCTGTCCAGCTGCCCCCCCAGCCCATCTTTTATAGAAGGTAACACATTTCCTTCATCTTTTGCCCCAGCCAAAGTGCATTTTGAGGTCAGATAAACACACCATAGACAACACGAACCACAGAAACCACTGGAGCTGTCAAAGCCTTCACGATGTCCCTCTGCTCACCATAAATAGTAAGATACATACTCCCACTCATTTCCTGCAGGCTATTAAGGCAGCAGTTAATGGTATTACTGCCATCATGAATAACCCTGATTTTATATATTACCTCTTTTTCAGGTATGAAGAGGATCAAATGTGCAGGCAAAATAGAAGTCTGAAAAGTCTACTTGCACATCTCCTTCCAGCACCACGGAAGACCTCTGAGTAGGAATGTATCATCTGGGAGATGTTACCAGTCTGCTGAGGCACAGAAGACTTGTATTTATTACACTTGCATGTTTTGGGAAGCAAATTTTGCTTCTTTGCCTTCCAACTGTTTGCTGAAGGAAAAGTTTCATTTTGGAGTATGATTTTATGAGAAAATGTGTTCTTTTTAATGCAAAGGCTAAATATTGTTTTTTCAGGAATTTCAGACGAGCAGAATTTATTTCACTATTTAATTCAATGGTAAAAGCTTCACAATTAGCATTGCCCTCTATTTATGAGTCTCTTGACTATCAAAGCTCTTTGTTCATAGCATAACCACAGCTAAAACCTCACAATGCAGTCCAAAAAGCAGAAATATGAGAAATTGAGAGAGTGAGAGAGGGGAAATTAAGTCTAAATCTAGTCATGTTTGATATGTTTTGTAATTTTTACTTGATGTCTTTCTATCTGCATTCAAAAGAATGTTAGATTTCCCAGGATCTGTAACTGTGAGTCAGAAGTTGCTAGGGGTACACACTTAATAAAGATTAAAAAAAAATATTAAAAAGGCTGAACTTTCTTTTGTAACTAGCAGGCTTTCAGTGAACACTTTTCCAAGTACAAATCTACAAATGGAACAGAAAACCTGAGATGTAAAATAGCTAAGAGACATTCCTCCAACTGAGGCTGGCAAAACTCCTATGCTCATCCTTGAGTCTTCTGCAGAAGACCCAGCGAGTCTCCAGGTGGAACTCTGGCTCACACTTGAATCTCATATTGAGACAGACACAGGAGAGCAAGACTTGTATTAGAATTTTGCTGAAGGATCAGAAGTGAGCTGGATGAGAAATGAAGCAGAGGTACTTGGATTTTCTGGGGGCACAATGGGGAGAAAGAAAGACAGCTCACAAGTACATGTGAGATGCAGACAGACAGAAAGACTCCATTGTTCCACCAGATATGAAGTCCTGACTCAGAAAAAAGAGCTTCTCCTCTGTCTTTCAAGCAGGATGTTTCAACCACCACTGTGGAAAACAGTAAAAGCAAGACAAAATACAATAAGAGTGATATCTCATCAGCCTTCCTTTCTTTATATAAAATTTTGAAATAGTAGTACCATTTCCATACCTTTCTCTTGGACTTTCTGTCACTTTCTGCCATTTTCTGCAAGTTTGCATCATTAGGCAGTTCCCTGGCTCAGGGAGATGAGGAATCAACGTGAATTTGCATCCCCTTTATTCCACCCTAAACTAACCTTCTTCCTCGAAGCTGTGCCAATCATTCATGACATCAGCATCACATGCCTGTCGACGTGAAAAGTATGGGCTCAATTCCCATCTTCACCAAAAACTTCCTAGGTGGCAGGTGGGATTTTTTTCTCCCCTCTGTAAAAAACAAGCATTCAATTTCTTTGCTCCACTGTGAATTTGAGAGGATGGAATCCTACTGATGCTTCAGCAGCTCCAATTCAAAGCTGGTGGAAACCTCCTATTAGAAATGCTTTGGAACTGGGTGATGGGAGCTATTTACCTGCTGTGATAATAAAAAAAAAAACCCTCCACATGCTCATTTCTAAGTTTGCTGTAAAAAAAGGAAGAGAAAATTCCAGGAAACGTCCCAGGCAAAGAAACTTCACCCCATGTGCATGTCCCCAAGGGCCAATTTATTCAACAAAAATACCAAGAGCCTTTTGAAGTGACATGTGTCATTTTTTTAAATAAAATTCTTGTCCCTTTTTAGAAAAAAACAATACATTCTAGTCAATTCTCTAAGACAGGTAAGAGCCTTGCTCTCTTTAAGATATGTCAAGAAAAGCATAATTTTTTCTCTATGCTGACAAACAGCACTGTGGGATGAATGGGTGAAGATCAGAGAACTTTTCCTCTAAGCATGAAGGGCCCATAAAATCAGGAGTTACAAAGTGCCATTGTATACCTAGACGAGACAGAAAGGAATGCAATTCCATACAGAGACAGATAATTTTAATCAGATAGACAATTTAAAGATGCATTTTGTCTTTTCTTCTTAATTGGGGATGAACATAAATCACAAAGTAACAAAATCCTCAGTGGTCCCTTTCCCCCAATTACCTGCCCATGAGCTCTAAAAGAAGAGAAAGCATGAAAGAAATGCTGGCACGTTTTATTTTGGACCATCAGGCAGCCGTTTGTACTGATAGATGTATTTTTGAGAGCATACAGCTGCCTTATTCACTAATTAAGGCTTCTGAGAGTGTACTGAAAAACTGTGTGATTTCACTGTATGGCAAACAGCCAGCACAATTTGTTTCAGATACACAGAAGATATTTGAGTTGCAGATTATCTGGGTTCTGGTAGGGTAAGTTTCATGCAGGTGTGCAGCAAAGGCAAGGGAAAGGGGGGCTTGTCCTACATTCCCAGTACACTTGCAAATCCTGACATTGGAATTTCTTCCAGAGACAAAACCACACACAGCCCTGGTGAAATTTACTGTGTGTTCCACTGTAAAAACTCTTACCTGGGCAGTGGCCATATGCACCTGATGACATTATAAGGGAGTGTGTAGAAGATGAGGAGGAGGAGGAGGAAGAACAGTCATGATAAATTTCCAAGCTACCATAACTTTTATACTATGTCAAAAAGAATATTCAAGAAAAGGGTAGGATTCTGGCTTTCCAGACTTTACTGTGGCCTTTCAGTATTTGAAGGAGGCCTATGAGAAAGATGGAAATAAACTTCTTATTAAGGCCTATTATGATAGGAGAAGGGGTTCATGGTTTTAAACTAAAAGAAGGAAGATGCAGATGAAGCATAAAGACAAAGTTTTTTAAAATGTTTTTTAAAACATCAGAACAGGTTGTCAAAAGAGGTGTTGGGTCCCTCTTCCCTGCAAACACACAAGATGAGGTTGGACAGGGCTCCAAGCAAATTGATTCAGTTTAAGATATCCCTGCCTATTGCAGAACTGCTAGAACAGATGAACTTGAGACATTCCTTCCAGCTAAAACTATTTTTTAATTCTACATTTTCTTCTCTTGGTTTCTTAAATTTATATTATTGGGTTTTTTGTCTGGTGTAAAAGTCCTAAAACTTTAAACATTTTTTGTGCTTCCTACTAAAGGGAGGAGAAAAACCTATTTCATATTTTGAGAAGGGACATCTATAAAACAATTTAGGCTTGCTCAAAATGGAGCAGCCCTCACACAACACATTTTGGGCAAAACAGTTTCCAGACAATCGCTGGTGTGTGCACAAATCTCTGAACAAAGTCAATATATTTACAGTAAAAAAGATGGAACTTAGGTAAGATGTCAAGACCAGGAACCCCAAGAACTGCTGGTAGGCTAGAAAAGCACCAATTCCTCAAAAGCATCTATCCCAGAACACCATGGCAGTCTGTCACCCTGACCACATTGGCAGCATCTGTGAGCTAGCAGACAGTGTGAAAGATGCACTCTATCAAATTTACATAGATCAAGAAGACAACAATATGACCAAAATTAAAAAGCTACTAATACATAGCAATCTGCCAAGTAGAAATTCTGGACTCTTCAGGCATCCAACTTCATGTCTGTATCTATTATATTATGAACATAATCTCTATGACAATCAGCAGCTGGAACATAATAGGTTTGCTTTCCTTGGTATTTGGAAGAAAGCCTCACTCTTTATCCCAGTGTTCTATAAACAGCATTTTTCCCACCATATTCTCTTGCTATAATCAAGATTATATCCCAATTTTCAGTCAGAAGCCATTGGCTTTTAGACATTAAGGAGACATCAGATCTATGGAAAGAAAGCTTGCCAGAGCACCAGATCCCTCTTACTGATGGAGATGAACATAATTTTGGAGATAAACCTCAGCTTTGGACAGAGTTTTCACAATCTGATCAGTTCAAGGAAAGATTGCTACTAAAGGCATTCAGGATCCTTAAGGGAAGGCATCCTTAGAAGGAGAGGGAATAGGCAACTTCTTGCAGGTTCATATATGTTTTAGAGACATAGCTGCCACAATCTACAACTTTAGCTGCACAGTTTTAGAAGTCATTGGGAGTCACTGGAGTTTTTAGAAAAGATCTACTTAAACTTGCTGACATTCCATTTTTATTAAAGAAGCTTGAAAAACAATAACATTGTCAAGTATTGGTCACCCCTGTTTAAGCAGGTGATTAAGGCACCTTTCACCATGAACATAGCTGCAGGGAACAGCTGTATTTCATTGGTAAGTCTGTTTATTATTTCTAAAACATAACAGATTTTTGTTTGGTTTCCAAAAAGTTCTTTTTGTTTAGACGCTTTTCAAAGTAATTATTTGCTACACAGGGAAAATTTCATTAGAATATGCAACGGATTTTTTTCCTATGTTTTTCTGACCTCGGAATAAAATCTAATATTTTTCTGCCTGCCCTTGTTAACAGTGATATCAGTCAACTGTTCCATGTCTCAACAAATCACAGCAATTAGCAGCAAACATCACCACAGCACAAACATTTCTAAAGACTGTCCACAAAACATGTCCAGAGACAATATTCAGAACATGTGAATCAAGAAGCTCTTAACACACCAGACATGGAAAACCCAATTATTCTGATTCAAAAAAACACTGCAGCTGAATGCTAAGTGACATTAACCAGGCTGGAAAAGACTTCTATAGGAGCAAAGTGAACCTTTGACATGGTCAGTGAAGCAGTGCTGTGATTTAGAGAGGGAGGAGGGTTTGAGGGATGGATTGGTGCAAACCACAGTGTGGTGAGAGTAAATCAAACAGGACAGAAGCAGCTGTTCAAAACACTGAGTTCCATATGATCCTGGTCTAGGTATACCTTGCTTAGGTTAGATATAGATTATGGGAATAAAAAATCATCACTCCCTCCAAAACTGCCATGATATTATTTCAGAGCTTCTCAGCACAAAGATGCCACCACTAATTTTGGTGGGATCTTCTGTGTGTTTCGTTTCTCTGAAAGCCAGGCTGCACACTTTGGTTCCTACACAGAACATTAAAAGTCTAACTTTAAGCATGTATTTAAAAGTAAGCTACAGAGGTTGAGAGTCTATTCCTGCCTTTGGAACCCACAGGGAGACAGCAATTTCATTGTCGTTACACTTCCTACTGCCCTCCTCAAAAGAAAAACATTCAATCTGTTGCTTCTCTTGTAAAGAATGCAGGACAACACCTGGGGCTTACCTGTGTTTAGGCTTAACAACTGCATCATGGTTGATGAGGAAAAACAAAAGTACCTGCCTCTGTTACTGGAAAATATGTTAATATTGGAGAGTTTCACCAAAAAAAAAGTCTTAATTTCTTCATTAGTTAAGCCACATGTCCTTCGCCACTACCTAAGGAACATTGCCCCAGCATGGCTGAAAAGCTGTTATGCATCACCCCAGAGTGGATGCATTTCCCTTCTTAAATAAAAAAAAATAAATTAAAAAAAATAGTTTATAGTAAGAATGGCAGGTCACCTTGAACACATCAGGAAAGAACATGGCACTTCCAGCTTTATGTGATTTAGAGATGTTAACTAGTGACTTTACCAGCCTGCACAACTTCCGTAGTATAAACTTCAAAAAGTTTATGACATTGCCTGTTTTTAAGCATAATAATATATGATGATATTACCTCTGAACAACCATGGTACTTCATTTGACAGAATGGGTCATAATGAGCCTTCACTTTACACCTCTGAAGCTTTGAATCAAGGGTAGGATTTTTGTCCATTTCTGTACTAAAGTTGTTAAAATTGAGGTCCCATTCCTCTCCTTACTACAGAGCTTGTGTTTTTTCCACAGTCCTAAAACAAGTGAATACTCTCAAAAGAGGGACATATGTTGTTCTAAACCCTAATATTAAGCTGGTACAACAGTGAAGTATGAAAGGATCAAATATATTGTTGCACCTTCTCTACTGATGAATTAAGGGTTTATACAAATTCACTTTTCTTCGGTAAACCATTTTTCATCACCAGAAGGGGAAAAAGTGAGTATACTGCCTTGCCCAACATTGCTTCTGGGATTTGGAGAGCATTTTTCATTCACAATTATGGTTTTAGTTTTTCGTTCAACAGGCATAGACTCGGAGACAGAGATTCTTTCCACTTCACTTTAGGTACATGGCTGAGGCTCTCAGAACAGACTGTGATGGTTCGAAGTTATTTATGCAGCCAGTGAATGCAGAGAGAGGGGTCTCAGGAGGGCTGTTTGTAACCACAGCCTGCTGGGTCAGGCCCAATGTCTATTTATCCCAGTGTCCCATCTCTGGCAGTGGGCAGTAATGGCTATTAAATGAAAAAGCACAAGAACAGGACAAATACATATGCTCTCTTCCTTGTATACTCTCTTAACCTCTGCTATCTACATTTCAAAGATTTGCTGACTCCAAAGTAGCAACCTTAGATTAAAAGAAAAAAAAGCAGAACACTCTAGTGGAGTTATCTGAACATTTGCCTAGTCACTTTGAGATGGGAAAGTTCTGCCAAATACATCATGCTGCAAAGATAGGCAATGATGTAGAAACCAGTGCATAGGCAATGATGTAGAAACCACGGCCATAATATCATTGCTTCAAAATCTTAGCAGGGTGCTTGTATCAGATGGCAGGATATGGGTAGGTATCAGTAAAGAATCCACAGCGACACTCCAGCCTCTGGAAGCAGAGGTAAAAACGCCACAGAGCCAAGATCAAACTACTCTTTGAGCATCCAGGTAAAATGCAGAAGCACTGTGGGCACTTCTGATAAGAAGAACCAACAGTATTTGTCATGTTTTGCTTGTGAGGGGCTGACAGGGTGTCTTGGTTCAAGGTGCAAAAGAGTTAGGAAAGAGTGAGACCCTTAGCTCAGCTGTGTAATCCTCAATCCAGGCATCTCCTGTCAGATCTGCAGCAGCTATTTACAAGGAGTAAAACCACTGCTGCATGCTGGAGAGATTTCTGTGGGGCTTCGTGAACTGCTGTTTTCAAAGGCAGTTTCTAAGAAATATATTTAGCTTTATCAAACTTAGTTTGAAGCCACAAATTTATTATAAGGTTAAAAAATAAGCAAAAAACAAAACCAAAACCAAACACAAAACCTACTAGAGAAAGACTGAAAGTCTATTTTTTGAAAAATTGTTTTTACAAAGGCTTTTTGTTTTTGTGTTTGTTTGTGTTTTTTTTTTTTTTTTACTTAGCAGAAAACACACAGTTGTTCCCAGCCTTCAAAAGGCCAAGTAAATCACTTTCAGGTCCTACTTTTTGCTTTTTGCTCCCAGACTAATCTAGTAATCAGGTATCATGTTATCTGTTTAGTCTGTCCAGTCAGTACATTGCTATTTAAGTTGCATTATCACTGAGATATATTTGGTACAACATCTGCAGGGATTGTATTACAGAACACTTAATTGTTTGCATAGCCAAATGCAGGGCTATTCAATCGTCTCCCATGCTAGTCAACAAGAGACCTCAAAACATGACCCTGTCTCACCCCACATCTGCATTGTTTTCCCAGATTTCTTTAGGGACAGGACCTGGTCTGTGTCTTCAGGATTCCACTACTGGTTTCCACTGCAGTGGACTATAGAAAACTTAGTACGTGTGCACACAGGGCTCTCTGCACAGTACTGAAGGTCATTACAGAGGTGCTTCATGCTCTCTCCCTCTGCTAAAACATAGGCTGAGTTGAAAATGAGTTAGTGGTGTCCAGCATGGTTCATAAGCAGTGCCAGAGTGAAGGAGGAAAACAGAGCAAACACAGGGCTAAGGCTCAAAAGGCAGAAGTCTTTGTGTGTGTGGGGGAACAGTGTTTTAAATTACCTCTAGATTAGCAGTGTCCAGCTGAAGAAAAAAGGAAAAGAATGCCCAGAGTCACAGGACTCACTACTTCTACGTAGATCTGTTAGACAAGCCATGATATAAGGGAAAAAAAAAAAAAAAAATTAAAATGGAAATTACCTTTTGCTTTGCCCTAATTGCTTATTGCCACATTCCTTCAAAGTCTCCCATACTGAGGTAAAACATCTCCAGCTGTTGGGAGTGACATGGATGCTGGGAGACTCACAGTTGCAGGTACCTGCTACTGAGAGGTAAAAAGACAAATCCATTCTGCACGTGTGACCAAGGCTTGTGGCTCAGCCACATCCAGCTTGCTGCTGGCAGCCTGGATATTACCTCTAAGATAAATGAATAAGAGTTTAGGTCTTATTGGATTACTGTTTATTGAACTTTATAAATTCCAATTAACAGACCCCTGAGCAAAACGAGACATGTAGTGTACTCTTCATTTTATAGTGCAATTATTACTGAGTTTATCCTCAGCTGAACAAGAGGTATTAATGGATAAAACATGGGAAAGAAGACATACTAATAGATAAAAGCAGATATTGGAGACATGGAGATAAACAGATACAACCTGGAGAAAATGCACAAGGCAAGAAAGAGTGCACGTATTTGGCTGATTAGGTTATTTCATTGCTTATACTACTATGCAGGAGGCCTGCAGGAAACAGATGAGACAGTTACACAGATGAGTAAGTGTCCTAAATACACAAGCAGAAAAGAGAGTTGGGGAGGGGGGGAGGGGGTGAAGAAGTAGGAAAAAAAAAAAAAAAAGAAGAAAAGAGATAAAAAAGCAGACAAAATAGGACAGATTTTGGAATTTATCATTTTCACAGTTGCTCTAGAGGCATAAACATGTTGAGAAAGATCTCCCAATTCAGCATTTTGCCAGCATGCAGAGAAAGTTGTACTAGTGAATCTTTGATACTATTTAAGATAAGAAAACATGTGTGGGGTGTTCACCCATTAATATGTACAATCAAGATGCAATACAATCTCTCCTTCCCCACTTGAATATGGGACAGAAACCAAGTAGCTAACACAAGATCTTTAGGAACTCAGCTCCATTAAAAAACATGATGAAAAGAAGGTGTTTTTAAAGCTGCTATGGATATTTCAGGCCATCTCTGCATCCCTTCTCATTCCCACCTGCCTTTTTTTTAGGGTTTTATATGTGGGTTTTTTTGGTGGGTTTTTTTGGGTTTTTTGGTTTTGGTTTTTTTTTTTTTTTTTTTTTTTTTTTTTTTATTTTTTTTGTAATTTATTGAGCCTGTGCACAGGCTGTTGTTTTCAGAGATAAGAGGAGTATGCATGTGTATAAACTCCAGCAGTACTAACTACATCAATCCAGTCTGTGTTGACAGAACTTCATGGTACTTTCATGTGCTAAATATGAGAGCACCCCTACCTCTTTTCTTCAGGTATTATGAAGTGAATAAAAGAAACAGGTTCATGTTGCCTTCATTTCATGCTTGAACTTTCACATTATGATTCTCTGCTGGTGGGAATATTATTAGCAAGCTAGTTTCCAGTTCTTTCTTCCCCATCCTATAGTGTAAGAGCCCAGGTGCTCCCTACAAATTTTAGTGTCTCTGAGAACTCACAGCTTAGAAGATAACCCAAAAGGTGGGTATCAGGTGTTTTGTTTCCTAAAGTCCCAAATATAAGTAGTATCAGCTACTTAATTTCCATGACTGAAACAAAAAAGATAATTTCTAAACTTGGATGACTTCCTCTTGGCCCATGGAAAAAATTGACCCAGAAACACCACAGCAAGCTGAAGGTATGTTTTCATCAGCAAGCTAAAGAGTCTTCTCCCTGGGAACCAGTGTCAAGGGAGATGAGGCTTGGAGAGGTAATCAGACATGATGCACCATCACTAGCAATTTAAAATAAGATTGTGTGGCTACATCCATGTGTGTGTGTACTTGTGATGAAAACCCTGAAGCAGCACAGCAGCAGTCTGAACATAAGGTTTGCAAAGGAAGGGCAGGACAGCAGAACTGCACAGAAAAGGATCACAATTTTGTTAGGGTATTTAGATTTTTCCCCACCTGTGACTGAGCTTGAAACAGATCCTAATTCTGTTCATCCACAAAATATTTCTTCTTGTGATACAAGAGTTGCTAGGGAGAGCGTGCAATGGTCTTGTTCTGTCACTGACCCAAAAGAAAATAGATCTAGTTGTTGCAACCTGGTCCGAGTTTTCTCTGCTCCTAATGGTCCTTCATGTGAGCTCTGCTGGTGTCAGATGCTGTAGGTGATGAACTACAGCAGCAGATATTGCAGTAAATGATCAAAACCTCCAAATGCCTCTCTGAAGGCTTCTGCCCATGCAAAGAAAGTGTAATAATATTGATTTGGTAGTGCCTTAAATGAATGAGCCTGTTCTGACACGAAGAAGATGATACCAAAAATAACACCTAACCAAGGCTTTTAGCTGCTTTTCAAAGCCTTTCCCTAAATATCAAGGTGATTTTACCAGAATATCTGTACAATAAAGTTTAAGAAACTTGTCAACCTCAACACTTTTATAGTAATATCAATCATAGGAGTAGCTTGCCTTCTCAACTACTTCCCTGTGCTCCCTTCCCCTTTAGATTCTTGGAAGCTGTAATACCCATCCCCTTTAAAGCTATTAAGTAGCAAATGGAAGTGAAATACTTCTCCAAGAGCACCTCTCGATGATGAAATGCAACCTCCTTATGCAGGCACTGACCCAACATGGGGCCATCAGCAAAGCTGCAAACTCTCCCTAAGGTTACAGGTTGCACAGCTCCTCAACAGCAACGTGAGAGACAGCAGTCGAGTCCCAGGTCAGGCAGAGTTAATCTACTCAAAGGGATGAACATACCCAAGAAAGGAATGCTAACTCAGGATGGCCAACCCCCTGCCTACTGCCTGTACCACCCCCTGAGCCCCCCATCCTGCAATAGATCATACAGAATGGATCACATTAATTTTCTATAAACTCTATCAACTTGAGTGGCATGTCCTTAAGGGTTAGGTGATTGATAGCCACAATGAAGTCTTATAATCTAAAATCATATTAATATTAATATTAAAGATTTTCTGTCCTTTATGTGCATCATTAAATTCTGAGTATAAGGTGAAATTGACAACATACATTTTGACAGCTTATCTATAATAAATATGCAAATCTTGATACCAGCATGTCATCACAGACTTTGCTGCTCCTTGAAATATCAGAGAGATCCTCTCTTTATATGACATTTACAGTAAAAGATCAGATATAAAACATTTTGTATGAGTGAGATTTTCATTGGTTTGGTCTTCAAGTATGATGATAGGGGCTTCATATTCCATTGGCACCAGCATTATCCCTCCTTTTCATGATATCATGGTGGGGAAAAATTTCAAGTGTTTACACTCTGTCTCTGAACTCCTTACAAAAAATGAAATTTTAAAATGTACTCCCCTAAGGAATCTTAGTAAAGTCTTCTCATAGGTTCACACATACTACCAGAGAGGTGATGATTCAATACCGGAGAGTTGTATTTAGCCCAGAAGATGGATTAAATTACTTAATAGACAGGATGCCAGCTGTCCTTAACCCTGTGAGTCTACCTCATACCTCTTCAGTGCCACCCCAGTCCTACAGAGAATTTAGAAGCCCAGACCAGATGAAAGCAGTATTTTGGAGTATTACACTTTCTGCTTCAGTCTGATATTCACATAATCTCAACACACAGATACCCACTCCATCATATCACCTCGTGCACCTCATGCTTGTATATTCTCAGAAGTTCAGAAGACTGGCAGCAAGATTGGAGTTTTCAGCCCATTGCTTGGTGGGACCCTGCCCATGCAATGTGAAGGCATGTCACTCCTGGGCCACAACACTGTCAGTGACATGGTCCAAACCAACTGTCCTGTGTTGACTTTTATGCATTTTGGAGCCCTCAGCCTCCTCCTACCTCCAGCCAATCCTTATCAGAGTCTGTTGCCAGACAACAGTGTCAGGAACACTGCAGGGACAGAGGTGGGTACTGTGAAATTGCTGTGACTAGCAAAAAACACATCTAATTTTGATTGGGAATTCGAAGCATAACTAATCTAAACACTAAAAATTTTACGCTGACTTTAGAGAAAATGTGTATATGTCCATGAATGCATGCAACAGCCCCTGTCTTCTCCTTCCAAATTAGTCTGTGCTTACTCTTGTAGAAAAAGAATTGAAAAGAAATATAAAGAGATTCTCAATGAGGACAATAACTCATAAGAAACCAACCCAAGGATATGAAATTTATTGTTTCAAGGTCTGTTATAACCATTTATTTCTGTCAAGGGCAGGGCACAGGTAGAAACAGGAACAAAAAGATCAGAAAACACAGCCATTTTCATTTCTTTTGTCTTCTGTTCACAACCTGATGCCAGCCATGAAATGTGGAATATGAGCAGGGTAACATATAAGCCAGAAGTCTATGATAGAGCTTCACAGTCCATATGTGTGTATGGACAGTCATGCTGAATGAGAAGAACAGTGGAAGCTAGTTTACCCTACAGCCATTGAAGGATTCAACCCTGATCATTTGCCATATGGCAAAAGCCCAGCAGTTTGAAGAGAATAGACCCTCTGACCCTCTCGGAAGACAGAAGTTTTATAATTTTTTCAAGTACTGAAACCTTGGGCATCTTTCATTTTTGAAAAAAAACAAAAAAACTCCCCAGAGTTTGGCTGGGGAAGACCAGCCCCCTTTTCCAGTGTCTTTTCAATATTGCCAGTCACCCCTCATCTTTCACCAAAGTAACAGGAACCTGTATTTAATAACAACCAGTTTTACTTGACAGCATCCTCCCTCCCACAATAGGTTTGCACGATGAATTTTAATGTTTCAGAAATTTCCCCTTCTCAGTATGGCTAAGTTGTTTGGAGCTTGTAAGGGAAATCCTTCTGCCGAGAACAAAATCTGTGTCAAATCAGGCATCTCCCAATTCATCCTGTTAGCAGCCAGCCTCTGCTCACAGCCACATCCTACAGCAGCTGCAAGCCACGAGATGTGGCTGAGGGCTGCCACCCTGCCTGCTATGTAGGAGGCCTAGCAAGAGCTTCCTAATCTAAGAGATGCAACTCCAAAGCCTGAGCTAAAAAGACACAGGAAGGGATGCAACCTCCGCAAACTACAGAGAGTCATGTCAATAGGATGCGTTGTCAATGCTGACCTCAAGACTGACTGTGTCCCCAGAGAAGTAGGGGGTAAATAAAGGTTTTATTTCTTCTTTCCTTGTGCTGTTCTCACAATTAACACTCAAGTCCCGTGTTGCATTCATCTTTGACTAATCCTGCCCTGCATTATTTTTTATTTGCGTTGACTTGACACACCTTAATCCCTGAGTCAGCTCTTATTTCTTGCTAAACCGAAGGTAAATTATACCAAGTCTACCCAGCAATGTTAAAGCCAGCAGGATTTATAATGTAAAGCATCTGCTAAAAATACCCAGGCAAGCACACCAACTGCAAGAGCTTTCCACAGCACCAGAGACAAACGTCACACACAGAAGATGCAGAGCAAGATGGGGGTAAAGCAGTACAGCTTGTGAAAGACCAGGTCCTACACCCAAGACCCAAAGAGGCATCAAAGGCAGGAGAATTTCTCTCTTGGCCCTTGCTCATGTAGTGATTTCTCACATTCTCATCTGCTGGAATGGTGTCTGTGTCATGAGTATTACCCATGTTATTCACTATGCCACACCTTCCGAGCAGGCAGGGCGCTCTGTTTCCATCACACATGGATTTCTGCTCACTCTTGGGGACTCCTCACCCAGGGCACTGCCTGTGTGTGCTCCCTTACTTCACTTCACACACACTCCACCACTGCCATGCTGCTGTTCTTTAGTTTTGCCTTTCTCCCCATTACCCTGCCCAGCTCAGCCTCACACACTTGGTCCACTCTCTCTGCATTCCTGTCCCAGACACTGAGTGTCACTTGCACTTCCTCTCCCTCTCTCCCTCCCTCCCTCCTTCCTCCTCCCTCCAGGGTCTATTTCAAGCTTGCAAAAACCCATGTGCCAGGTAGGAAGATATTTTTTTGATTCATCCACATTATCAGCAAAGTGCATCCAGATTTGCACAGCCCTGTCAGTGCTTGAGAAATGAAACAATAGCAAATATCTGGTGAATTTCATGGTTATCAACACTCCTAATCAGGCAGATGAATTGTTTTAAAAAAAACAAAAAAAAACATTTATTACTTTGTACTAATGATTCCTTAACATCTTTGCTTTTTGAGACTTGAAACTCTTCAGTTTCCCATATTAATTTTTAAATGAATTGGAAATCCAGTGCTTTTTGCCCAGGAATTTTTGCAAAATCCTGGAGCCTGAGGTCTCCTTCCCTCCTCCCCCTCCTCCAGCTTCTGTTTGCAGAGCATCATTATCATTATGTAATGATGTTTCTGTCGAGCTAGCAGAATTGCATAGTAAAGCGCATTAACCTGGCGATAACGGATCACTTACATTTTTTATCATGATCTATTGCCGAGTTAGCACACCGGGCCACTTCCAATAGCACCACGAACTCGATAAATTAGTGTGCTGGCCTAGAACCTGTGATGGAATATTGTTTGGATTTCTGGTGGCTCTGCAACTAATTGTATTTTTCCCCATCTGTTTGCTTTGCCTTGACTCAGGGCTGTCGAGGGAGGAGAGTGTAGGGGATGAGGGAATAAGAGAACCGTCTGTATAAGATTTATCCCTTGGCACTAATTGTCTCACCCTCTGCTTCATTAGGACCTCTCCCATCAACTCATTCCCTGTTGGTAGCTTCCAGCTCTGCCTGATCCAGGCAAGGTGCTGATCCTGTTCTTGCTCTTTGTTGGGAGACAAAGTTTTCTCAAAGCTGCCAGCAATTTCTGTAGCCAGATCAGCTCAGAAGCTCTACATCTCTGAAATTGTCTCAGAAAAATCTGAGGAATAGGACTGGGCACTCCAAAGTTTTAGCTTAGTACAGTATAGGTCTTATTTACAAACCCACATGCCTCAGGCAAAAAAAATAAAACTCCAAGTGCCAAAGCATATATCAAGCCAAGGGAGAGCTCAAACTGCTTAAGCAACAAACAGCAAAGCCCATACAACTTCTGGGACTTCACCCAAAGAAGAAATTGTGTTTTTTGAATTCAGTAGTTTGGGGTTTTTTTTGTGAGTTTAACACTGGAGATTCTTCCCAGGGTCAGAGTCCAATGCACAGGGTCCAACAAGGTCCCTGTACAATGATGGCAGGAGCAAGAGAGGGATACCTGCAATCCCTGTAGCTTACCTGACAGGCCAAAGAAAGGAGAGACATATTGCTATACCCTCTTTGCTTATAGCTTCTGCAGTGGACACCCCTGACACAGAAGGGTTTCTTGTGTCCTTTTTCTTGAAACCCTCATTTATTTTCCTCGCACTTCAACAATCAGGGCCAAAAATAAATCACATTGCCACTACTTACATTGGACCTACAAAGCCAGACTATGGCACCGGGTATCTCTGTGCATAGTCCTTTGAGAGCTGCCCTGTTATTCCTGCAAGCTAAGCAGGTCACTAGAGAGACCTAGAGGTCCCAGTTCTGGAAACTTATGCATGTAATCCTTGTGCCACTGCTGACCACAACAAGTTTATTTGTGTACTTAAAGTTAAAAAACTTCATGAAGTGCTTGCAGGATCAGAGTCCTATTTCCCTGGATGGTAGTTCTGCTGCTGGTAAATAAGTGCCAGGAAATAGAGCAGAGACATACTGGTTTGTGCATCCCCAGGCACACAGAAGACAGAAACAAACTCTAATATTTACCAACCTGAAAAAACTGTAAAAACCTGGAGTTTCCAGCTTCCCTGACAGTACTAGCAGCAGAAGAGTGAAATAAATTAAATAATCATGCCATAAATACTAATTAATTGCCATTAAAAAGTACTCAAATCGTTTAAAAGAAAAATGCAGCCATTAATCAGAATAGCTCAGGTACCTAAATAAATATTTACTATTATGCGTGCATATTTAATCTACCTACCCATCAAAGACTAATGCTCTCTTCCTTGCCAGTGAGGCTTATTAACATCCTAGAGGGATAAAACAGCGTCCCAGAACTGTGCAGGAATGTGGCATAGGGATTTAGGAGTAAGACAGTTGCACAGGCAGAAAGCATAAGCCAGCAAAGGTGGTGCTATATTTAGCCTTACATCCAGGAATAGCCTCATCTTATTACTTGTGTTTAAACTAACAGCTCTAGGCCCTAATACACAAACTCATTGTCCCAGGCAAGCCCTTCTTAACGGATAGATCCCATCCTGAACATCTCCTAAGCCTACACATCAAAGTCTTCTCGAGACTGTGATTTAACATATTGTATTAATGAGAATTACTTCCAAGGATCTGTGCAAGAACAAGCCTATCCATAGCTTTCAGAAAACAAAAAAGAACCCCTCTGTGTGTGAAGCCTGCTTAGAGGTAATTTTTTAGGGAGGCAGGTTGGAACATTTTCAGGAGAACAAAATCAGCTAGAAAAGAAAAATATAACTTTAAGATTTAAGGGAGGAAGGCATAACTACTTTTGTTTGAGACACACAGTCCAACTCAAAGATCACAAACAAGAAATAAGGACACTTGCAACGTGGAACAGTGATTTAGTAGTCTACTACCTACTGCAAAATAGACTCTTTAGGGCTTTTGCAATTCTTCCACCCCTTGTGTTAAGAAGTCATCCCTCCAAAAAGTAGGATAGAAAGTGCTCTCATGAAGGGGAAACCTCGACAAGATGCAGCTTGGTGGAAGGAAATGATAAAAAGAGAGAACACTGGGGCTTGTATATGATGCTTCTGGTGCAGTCCTCAATTTGTGTCCTCTTACTTTTTCAGCAAATTATTTTTCCAAGTGTGTTCAGGGGAAATTAAATATAAACAATTAATGAATATTGGCAAGATATTTTAATTGTTCTCAGGAGCATTTGCTATGATTAATATTATATCTAACAAAATAACTGATTGGAAAAGTTTTGAGGATATTTCTGGGTTTGTTTCATTTTGTTGGGTTTTTTTGTTTTTGTTTTTGTTGGGTTTTCTTTTTGTTTGTTTGTGTTTGTTTGTTTTGAGGGTTTTTTTTGTGGTTTTTTTTTCTTCCCAATTGTCCTTTGATAATTCCCCCATGAAATACAAATAAATACTTCAGTGGTGACAAAACAAAGAAAGACTCTAAGGGCAAAGAAGTCAGTTAAGTTTACAAGGAGGGCTTGCTGCAATAATTTTTTGGTACAGTTTTCTAAAACCACTCCTAACTACTTTTATAGAGAGTCAAAGGGTTGTGAGCAAGAAGGGAGTACTCCAGGAACTAAGCTTTTTTAAACACAACTGCCTGTAGAATAGTAAATACTTTTCCCACTTGCTAGCTTCTCTGATGTGGTGTTTGCTTCTCTTGAAAGTGAATTTCAGAGCTTATACAATCCTTTGCAGTTAAGGAGTTGCTACCCTATTGGTCCAACTCACCAAGTTCCATTCCTATTCCTCCAGAAAGAAAAGAATTAGATGATCACATTCTAAGTGAGTAGCAAATGAATTTATGTTCATAAATGAGGAAGTAAGGAAGTAAGTTTTTTAGGGACTAAGAGCTTAATTTAAAACCAGAGTCATGTGTATACCTTCAAAGGGATTTCAAAAACAGATCTGCTAGATAAATAACTTTTTAGATGCAACTCTATATCACCTTCATTTTGGATGGACCATGAATTCACATAGAATGGTTCTCAAAAGGAAAAAATGTTAAGGAAAAAAATCAGAAAAAAGAAAATGGCTTTCCAGCCAACACTTGAGCTGTAGTCTTATTGACTTTGGCAAAGTAATGTGAATTTGTACCAGCTGGGAACCTGTATGACAAATGCAGTGAGTGGGAACCAGGTCTGATCTTACAAGGAGCCCCTGCCTCCATGTGAAATCACTTCAGAAGAGCTGTCAGGAACAGGAGCAAAGCTTTTCAGAGAAGCCTGCCAAAGTCCACCTTCATTTCTGAGAAAAAAAACCCGGTATCCTCTCTCCAAACTATGTGAAAGAGCCCATTTTTGTCCTAACCCTCTATTGTTACACTTTCTCTAGGTAATCCCAGTAGGAGTAATTTTCAGGACCTAATTTGATGGGCTTTAGGGGAAGCAGAAGAAAGTGCTGAGGCATCAGTTGCCTGTCTTATACTTTCCCAGAAATGAAGTGGGGTTGCCAGGGGAATAAAAGAAAAAAAGAAAAAAAAAATTGACACAAAAGTTTGGGTACACCTGCACTAGAGGAATTATGCAATGGAGAGGCCTGTGAAGGTGTTTGGTATTGGGGAGCACAGACATGAAATATCTGTTGACAGCCTGTGGACAGTGTTTCCTAAACCTGGTGTTTATTCTGTGACTGCATAAAATTGACATGCCCTGTTCACAGGTTGCTGTGGTGGCAGCTGAGAGAACCAGTGTTGTTTTGGTGTTTAAAAAAAAAAAAAAAAAAAAAAAGACTCTCTTATCACTCACCTGTCAGCAGTGTTGAAGAATCTCCTGCTTTTCAATGATGACATTGTGTTTTTTTTGCTTTGTTTTCTGAACAGCGTATGTGCTTCTCTGCCCTGCCTTGAGGCTCTGTGCAGCCAAACAGGGGAGCAGAAAATGGAAGCAGTTCCACGTGGTTCAGATGCAGTCTGGGACTTGCATATGCAAAGATGGAGCAGGTGTGACTGTCACTGTAACTGCGTGGGGTCTCTTGCATGAGCAGTCCAGCGTGTGTGTCTGTCTCAAATCTACGTCAGCCTTCCAGCTGTGATACTTTCCAAAGATGTTTGCAGGAGGGGGATAAGCTAACCTTGGTGACTCTGGCATCCCCTTGAGAAGAAAAGTCCTCCTAGGATGTTTCAGCAGGAAGATCCTAATGCAAGCATTTTAGATTTACTATAGACTCCATAAGTTTTGATATCTTGTGGGTTTTTTGCTGATTCTTTTTTAGGATTTATTGTCTTTCTGCTTTGCTTTAAGTGTAAGGCAGGTTCAAATCAATGTTTTAGAAAACAGCAACTTGATTCTTTGTCCTTGGCCCCAGCCTGCTTTCCTCTGCAAAGAAGCAATATTGTTTTTTGTTGCCTTTTTTTGGTTTTTTTTCCCCCTGTCAATTGCTAGAGAAACCAGGAGCTTTGTGTTTCCATGACCCAGCCTGGTTTTTAGTGCCAAGGAGATTTTAACAGAAAATCCTCAGAATACCCAGTGCCCTAAACATTTCAGATAAATATTTGTCTTGTATATTTGCGTGGAGAGAGAGAGAGAGAGAGAGAGAGAGAGAGGTTTTTGGTTGGATAGGCACAGAGGAGAGCAGGCAGCTGCTCTGGGTGTGCTGAGCAGAGCTGGGGGATGCTGGTACTGGAGGTGGCTCTCTGGACCAGCACAGGTGAGTGAGTACCCCACCAAGTACATGACAGTGATTTGATGTGACAGCTACTACGGTTCCCAAAACAGTGTACACCAAAAAAGAATCAAGGTGGTACTTTGGATGCAATAAGGAGATAAAAATGTTTTGCTGTTTCTTGTGTCTTAATTCTGAACCCGAGATTTGATAAAATGATGCTCTGGTAAGGGCATTTATGCGACTCAGAGGAGACCTCAGATCTGGGCCCTGTTCCAAGATATGGATTCATTAGAGAAGGAGTATTTATGCTGATGGAATAGGTGCTTTTGGGGTTGAGTAGAAACTGAGCAGGGCCTTTGAGGTTGGGACATAAGCACCACAAATTATGGTCTAGACATATTTATTTATTTATTTATCTATTTATTTATTTATTTATTTATCTATTTATCTATTTATCTATTTATCTATCTATGGCTGTAACTCCAGCTTTTTCCTGTATATCAATTGCTCTTACATTACGGGGAACAGAAGCAGCTTTTACTTTCTAGGGGCTAAAAAAGAATATAGGCTGTGAGGTGCTCTTGCATGGTGATAGTGTAAAGTGCGTAAATACAAAACCCTCTCTGACCTCACTGATGGCACAGAGAATGGTGCAGCATAAGGAACACTGGGCTGGTGGTCAAAAAACTTAAGTTCATTTTTTCCCTTGGCTGCTGAGTTGCTGCACGGCCTTGAGTGTATGACTTCCTCTCTTCTGTTTCTCTTGGCTTGTGTTTTTGTTAAAGAATGAACAGCACCTTGCACTGTGGGGCACTGATTGCAGCTGAGCTTTCCAAATGCAACCATATTGCATAAGGCAAACTTATGAATTATTGCTATTGGTTGTCTGATAGAAAACAAATTTATTCTTACTCTTGTAGTAGAATGTCATTACTATTGCAAGGAAATGGAGTTTCTCCCAGCTCTGCAAAGCTGGTGACAGAACTAGGCAGCTTTGAACTTCCCGTGAATTTGCTAATGTATGAATCGTCACTGACTGGCAAGCAGAATTTTTCTTCATGTTGTTTGTGGGTGAAATTCATTCCTGTTTAGGCTTCTACAGTCATTTAAGCTGAGGTTGACATAGAGGGTTTAAGGATTTCATAGGTGTGAGATTGCTCTCTGCAGAGGAGTTCAAGCTTTTCATCTCCTATCTGTCCTTAGTTTTCTGCTAAGACGGATTATGTGCTGTTAATGTTAATTTGAAGCTGGAATCAGGGTTGCTGTGAAGAGTCAAAGAGTTGGTGGGGAGAGTTAAACAACAATGATTTCAGAGGAGCGTCATCTATTTACAGTCGTGTTCTGAATCAGACACTGGGAATTTAGTTCAATGACTCGTGGTTTTGCATCGGTTGACTGGAAGTCACATAAACTGTCTCTTGCCTGATGTAAGGCCAGAAAGAACAAAAGAGCTGCTTCCTGTTGCATCAGCTTCTTTTCTAATGCTAGACAGAGACACTCATTTAAACCTGGATCTCGTGAATCATTTCTTAAAAGCAAAGGCTAGGTAAAATCTGCCCTAGTGGAAAACTGAAAGAGGTTTCTGGATTCCACACAAGAAATGCAGTGTATCCTTGCAGATTACCAGAAACTGATCTGTGGAGAGAGATCAAGACAACATGAGGAGAAACCTTCCTGCCAGCTAATGTTACTTACCTACCTTCTCTCCTTGTAACGAGGGTATATTTTTACATTACTTTTCAGAAGGGAAGGCTACTGATGGTGACGTTACTATCTCTCTACTCTCCCCTACTCTGCTCCAAAGATTTCTGAAAATCTATTTAACCTCAGAAAACTTGACTAGGTCAAAAATCTGAGTGACTAAACTGGAAGAAACAGTATGAAAATGGGTATCTCTGTAGAAAAGAAAGGTTTAATTTAAAGGTGCCCTAGTGAGAGACCACAGAGATGGCTCAACTATGCTACCTGAAAGAACCTAAGCTCTGTTTTGGCCACACTAACCTCTGTGTCCATGGCAGAACACTTTATCCTGCTGAACTAACTAACTTTTCACCAAAAAAATATAGAGGCAGCAGCTGGAGTAGTGTACTTCTGCTCTGAGATTGCTAAAATTGTTGCACTTAACTTGGTCAAAGCTCGTGAAGTTCCTTGAGTGCTTGATGATTCAATAGCTTGTGTACCCTGCCATGAAACAAACACTGAACTCATCAGGAAAATGTGAAGGAGCTTGAGTGTGCCTTTCTCATCAGGAATGCGTCCGTTTGAGAGCACATCAAAGATGACTTGCAGCAATTATGTCAGTGGGTAATTTTAAACTGATTCCCTAGTGAAATGTGGTTTCTTCAAGCAATATGCTGTCTGCCCACCTCAGGCTGGCTCTGTCTGTCAGTCTGTCCTTCCAATGTGACCCTGAAAATCACTGGGGGAATTCAACATGATATGATAGAGAGGAGAGGTTTCAGTGACCATTGTAAACTTCATTAATGGGGTGACTGGTAGTGAAATCACTGAAGAAAAGGCTGCTAAGCTCACCTTTTAGTAGATATTAAGGAACCTGCACAAAGAGAAAGACATCAAAAGAGAAACATCACCAGTTTTCTCTGGTCTCCAAACAACTCATATTTAGCTGTGCTGGACTTGAGTGAGACCGGGGAAGGACCGATTTAATTCCCCCGCCCTGGCAAGGGAATATGCTTAGCCCCTGACATCATTATAGATGAATCCCTCCAGGGATATTAAAGATGGAGAGCATAGTTCAATCTTGGTGGCGTCATGTCCAGAAGGCCAGTGGGAGAAATCCTCCTTGCCTAGTTAGGCTTAAAGGGAAACTTAACATAGGGAGGATGACTAAAGTGCATTTAGAGAGAGTGATTTATGTAAAACTATAACCTTTATAAAATAGGATTAAGTGCCAATGTGCTTACATTTGGATGGGGAACACTTGTTATTTGCCCTGCAAGAATTATGGCCAATAGGTCTCTGAAACAGAGACCGAGCAAGAGACAGAGAGTCTCAGTCACTTTTTCTTTTTGCCTTCCCTCCTGCCTGCCCCCCTCCTTGTTTCATTAAAGCTACATATCATGAGAAGTGGCACCAACCTCAGAGAGTTTCTGTCAAAACCATTGCATGGAGCCTCAGGACAGAACTTGCTGCAGTTCATGTTCTCTCCCCCTGCCCTTCCTCTCTCTGCCTTTTGCTTTCCAAGTGTACATCCAATAAGTCAGATGAAACTTAATCTTGTTTGCTCTGTTTCTAATTCTCTCTTCCTTTCTCTGTTCTTCCTTTCTCTTGCTACTCTTCTTCCTTGTCTCTCCTCTGCCCTCCAGCTTCTAGAACAGCAGTGCTTTTTGGGCTTACCTTTATCCTTTGCTGTTTCTGGCCTTCTCCCTTAGTTGCAGATCAATAAGTGAAAATATTGGCCAAGGGAATATCAATGGAATAAAAATGAATTTATATCATTCTTTCCTTATTTTCTCCCTCTTAAATTGCTGAGTGGGCTGATTTTACAACAGAGGTGTGCTCAGAGCAGAGGGAAAAATGTGCCCTTTTATTCTGAGACCCACAGAATTTGTGTACCTCTGCTCAGGGACCCAAACACTGTCATGAAGATGAATCCCTTTCCCAAGTGGTGCAGAATGTCAAGTAAAATGATGCTATGATCTGTGTTGATTATTTGGAAGATAATATCTACTTGCCACCATCTCTCTTTTCTTATTGCACAACCCTAGGTGCTCTGGGACTTACATTGGTTTTGTTTGGGTTTGTTCTTTTGTTTTGTCAGTTTCTGGGTATGTGTAAAAATTTATCAACAAGAGATCTGTTCCTGTGGCATGGATTCTACTCTCTAAGAATATGAGTAATAATTGTCTAGCATTTTTAATTGTTTCTTCTTTGGCTTTGTATTTTGCCTTTACTTTAATTCAAACCCCATTACTTAATTAGTAGACAAGGTATGCAATACTCACTGAAGTGTGAATTCAGCTAGTATCTTTAGTTCTGCACAAAAATGTTCTCATTTTTAATGTCTTCCTGTCATGAAAATGGAATATATCACCCACCTGAAATGATGGAAGTGGGTAGCTCAAGCCACTTAAAAATAACCACTGTCCAATGAATCTGACTCCAGTAATTTCTTGAGTTTAGGATAATCTTTCCCTTCTCATGCCGGGAGGAGAACAGAATTATTGGTAGTCTTTGCTTTTCACATCCGCTGCTGCTATCTCAGAAGGAAATTGTGAGTATAAATCAGTTGGGGGCTCTGATCCAGTGATTCTCTTCTCTTTTTGAGTGCAGATTGCTATGTTTTCCTCCCTATGAAATGGGAATTAGACTCATGGAAATGCAAGGCCTGTAAAGCTGATTTTTATCATGCTCCAGTTTTCTGATGATATTATTGCAGTGACTTCCGTGTTCTTTGTTCTCGGTATATATCAGGATTTATGAAGATAAGGGTTGGTGCAATAAAGTTTCTTAATATTAGCGAGAAAATTAATTTCTAGTGTGTGCCCTAACATGACATGTGCCAGTTATTGATGGATGAACAGTAAAAGGAGCAGAAGCTTTGCTCAATTTGAATTCTTGCTCCTCCAAACCTTTTCAATATACTTTCAACTTTATCCAGGAGCTGTAATGTTGCATTTCTGCAATAAGTCCTTTCTCAAATTTTTCATCTTGACTTAATAGGACCTCTCTCTCAAATGGTTACTTGCAGCTGTCAGGATTAGGAGCACTGATTTGTTCATGAGACAAAGCATGAAGACACTTTCAGGATCTGATTTTCTCAGATTTTCTCATCCTCATGGCTAAGCTGACCATGCTCAAACAACAAATTTTCTGCCAGTGACTCTGCTTTAGTACTGGAGCTCTAAGCCCTGCATTGAGCAGGGAGCCAGGAGAGCACTGAGGTAACTGAACTTCCCCCTCCCAAAACCCAAGACATCCCAAATCTGTTTGATTACAGCTTTGCTTGAAAGCTGCTGGGTCCCTTAGAGCCTAAATGGCTGTCATGTTTTACAGATGGATTGCTCCGAATCCTTAGGGAAGGGGAAAAAAAAACCAAACCAAAACAAAAAAACTAAAAAAACAAGGAGGATAAAGGAAAAACCCACTGTTGCAACCATCTCCCCAGCTCCAGCTCCCCGGCAGCGGCTGCTCTGTAACGCGATCCCTGCATGTGGTGCATTACTGATTTCCAATATGTGGTAATATTTACATTAACATTAGGACACCATCAAACCTTTACTTATCCACATAGTTAAAATTGTTATCTGTATATGAACCCCAGAGATGATATATCTAATTGTCAGCAGTGACCTGATGATAATAGCAGTACAATTTAGTTACACTATACAATATCATTAATCATCCAAATGTAGCATAAACAGAATGGACCATTTGCTAAGGTCTTTCCAGGGGTGGGAGGAAGATCCCTCACTTTTAACAGCTGTAAATGCCAGAGGCTTCCCTAGGAAAGGGGCTGACAGGATGGGGAGAAGATTTCTTTATTGAAATCAGAATCACCTTCAAGGGTGGTACATGCCTCTATTTATTAGTGTTATGCTACATATGCTAATGGCAGACTGTACACTATTTCTGAGCATTAACATCTGCTCAAAGCAACAGACTTTCACTTACAGAAACTGATTTAAACTCAGTGAAGCAGATAAACACAGAAATCTAAGCAGGTGGCTGCAACTGAAGGAAGAATTCTCAATTCCTGCACTCAACCGATGAACTTCACTAAAACCATAATTAATATTCAGATAACTGTATTCCAACACATAGAATAAACAAGATCATTTAAGGGATGCAAATGTCTACCTGGGATGAGGGGAGGCAGGGGCTTGGGTTTGGAATACAGAGTGGTTTGAATAGAAATCCAAAGCTGGCCTGAGCCAGAGGATGAAATATCACAAAAAGCAAGAGGATGCTATTACATAGTTCAGAGGCACAAAGTGGAAATTAAACTTCTAAACCAGCATTTTGTGTAAGGTGATGATAGAAATTGATCTTTCATTGTAGGATATTAGATGATCTAAAGATCTTGTTACAGAAGTGTGGGTAAATTTGGTCACCACTTTTAATACACCAACTTTTCATTTGAGAAGTGTTGTAAAGGAATGATAAAAATATGAACAAAATAAATCCTTTTCTGCTCTCTCAAGTCACACTTTTTCAAGATTTTTTTGAATACTGGTAGCTGGTCCCAAGTGAAAGGCTCACCACTGTTCCATCTTCATGATAATATAGAAAAAACTAAAGTCATTCCCATTTCTCTCAAACTCCAGGCTCATCTGAAATGTTGGACAGACTTTAATTCTAATCTAGCTGACCCTGAAGCTTAGAGTGAAACACTAAATGCAAGTGAATTTTACTTGCATTCAGTTTTTATTGCAGACATTTGATCTGGTTCCAGATGTACTGCTTCTCCGAGGAATTATGTGATCTCTCTTTTTCTCATATTAGTGATATTTATTCCTAAAATGGCAGTCCTAAAAGGCAAACCTTGTCTACTCCGGGCAGGTCTCCGGACTGGTATTTCCTCATGGGTGCTTCCAGAAGATTCTGCTCAAGGTTTTATTGTGCCCTCTGAAGTACTTTTCTTTTCTCTTCTGACCTGATGCACCAACATAAATGGAATATCATACAGCTATGGTACAAGGCCTTCAAGACTTGTGGGTTGGAGCTGCATGGGGAAATAGCTCATTATGGTTCACTACAGAAAGAAGTGAGAAGAATCAGGCTTTGGAAGTCCCTTGTGCTTCCAAATGGCGAAAATGGTGAGAGTCTCAGAGAATGTCTGAGGGAGGTGTTGCACACACTTACCCTGTTCTTTGTTTTCTCTGTCTTTCTTTTATATTTCTTTTTCCCATTATATCATTAATGTTGAAAAGGCTTTCTAAGCAATCCTGTTGGATGTCAACTTTGTTTACAAAGCTGATACCTGTGTTCACTGGTCTCCAGGAGATGTATGGGAATGAATAGCAAGCAAAGCAAAATTTAAAGGATAATTTTGAGATATGTCCCTAAAAGTAAATGAATGCACTATGTGCATACTCAAAGAAAATTATTCTAATTCTTTTTTTGGTGTTGCTCTCTTTTCTAGTTCCTCCAAGTCTGGTGTGTTTTGCTCTACTTCCTCACAACCAGCTCCAGAATATGTGAGAATATATGAGAATCTCAACCTCTTTTTTTTTTTTTTTTTTTTTTTTTTTTTAATGTACATTTTTCAGTCTCTGTGTTAACTTAGAAAATCTGAATCTTATAGATTGAAATATTGCAAAACAGAATGTACTGTTTTGAGCTAAAATGATTGAATATATTTTGTCTAGATATTTTCAGCCCAGCATCATAATTTTTGATGATCTATTCCATTTTTCTGAATGCATAAGAGCTGACAATAAAGCCCTATTAACGTTCAAACATCAATTTATTTTCTTTGAAATCAAAAAATAACAACATCATGCATTCCAAACTCTAAGAGTAACTCCCTCTTCTGTGTACACTGGGAATCACAGGGTATAACTGGGTTGCCCTGATCTTTTGGGAGGAGGCCTAAGAGGTTGAATACCTAAATCACCTATATTACTGTGAAGATTTGGGATTTATGCCTGCTGATCCAACTACTTTCACTTTCATTCCCCAGATATAGGTCCCCCTATTGTCCCTCTATGAGTTCTGGATATTGGAGTGTGTTCAGTGGGGGGGGGGGAGGTTGTTACACATTATCAGAAATGTAGGGGCAAATTCTGCTACAACTCTGCAGTCCTTTTGACTTAAGGCAGGCTGCACTTCATCATATGCTCAACAAAGTCAGTGATAAAGCTATCATCCTCAACTGTGCAGGATCAGGGGCAAACTGGGGGCAGAATATATATTATTCTAGATTTAAAATGATAAACTTTCATATGTTCCCAAATTTGTTGGTATATAAAATGATTGTTAGAGGCATGCATGATTTTTTTCAATTTTTGCTCAAAAGGACCTGTTGCTTCAGAATATTAGATGACTGAAGGATTTTTTCAGGTGCAATTATTGGCTGTTGTAGCTGAAGCTTTTTTTCTGCTTTCATCCCCTCCCTTGTGCTTAATTGTATGCATGCAAATGGTTTCATTGACTGCTTTGGAGGGGTGCAAAAAGATCTGCCTGAAAAAGTGTTCTGTATAAAATCACAAGGGAGAAATTAAAAGAATGCCTACCAATCTGTTAAAAAAAATAAAATCGCCCAAGTGTGTGGTATCAATTTCCAGGGTGTTTTCAAGAGCCCCTAATGCAGTCCTAAGTAAGTCTTCACTGCCAGTTTAAAAGAAGTATTTGTCTGAGAAAAAACAAAGCAAGAGTAACCACCAAAGATGGAGCATGCCTGAAAAAAACCCAAACTTTCTTTGAAAATGAACTTGCAGCTTTTGTCAGACCATGCTGCAAAATGTGACACATTTGCAGCCATCTTTTCCCTCCTGGGTGCCTCTGCCTTTTTCTGTGTCTGTATTAAATGCCTGGCTGTTACCCACTCAGCACAGTAGGGTCACTAAAAATGAGATGGTATTCCTTTAGTTAGCCATTACTGAGCAAAACCCAGCACCTATATTTGGGGATAGATCCCTGGTTCTGCACCATCAGGAGGCACAGACCCCTCAAATGGGGACAGGAGTAACCATGGGGTTAAAGTGAAACAGCGTGGAGATGTTTTTGGGACACAGGCTGCTGCTACAGAGAGCAGGAAAACAAAACATGTGTAATGGGTGGACTGACCCTGCAGCTAAGCTGCCCTGCTGCCCTAAATATGTGAGTTGCTTTGCGCCAGGGCACCCCTTTGGGTACTAGGAATGCTGTCGTTTTCCTTCTCTCTGCAAGTGAAGGAGAGGCATAAGGTTTGCAAGGCAGTCAGAAATCTCCATTTCAGCAGTAGGACAGCTGTACCAAGATGTATAGTTATTATAGACATATATATAGCAAATAAACCCGACTGGAATCAGGACATCAAAAGACTGATGCTCTCTCCCAAGTATTCATCCTTTAAGTACTGTGTCTTTCTTTCTTTCTTGTTTTGTTGACTGCCTATTAGTGTGCTAATCTCTTGGGGGAGATTACTGAACAAATAGCTGTTGGACAAAAATAATGACAGGGAAGGAAAGCACAAAAAAAAAAAAAATCTAAGAAATGGAGGAGGGGCCAGTGACTGCAGAAGCAGAGATGTATGAAATCACACACTCGTTTCAGAGTGAAGGAGAGCAAAAAGACTATTTTCCCTATAGGTTAAGGAGAAGGAGAAACCTCTGAACAGAGGGAACTCAGCACCTTTGTAGGATCTGTCCATATCTTTCCCAAAACCATTTGAAATCACATCCTATATGAGAAAAGCAGCTGTCACTGTTTAGTTTCCCTCTTCACTGTTCCTGTGAGTGTGATGGTTGCTGTCCCCATGAATGCTTCAGATTAAAGCAAAGACTTCCCCCGCTAAAAAGTGTGAGCTGGGACAGAATACATTGTTCATGGATCTGGTGTGGATGGGATGGAAGAAGCACACCCCAACCCATGGGTGGTTGCAGCTACCCTCTGGATGTCCACCAGCCCTGATCCCAGTGTCCACAGCCCCCAGCCCTGGCCTCAGTGGAGGCACAGCTCAATGTGAGACAGAGCCCTAACTGATTTTCCAGCTAACTCGTTCAGAAAACAAATCTATTGTCCACATTATGTGCCGCACAAATGTTGTCGCTTCCTGGGAGAGGCTGTTTATCTATATTTGCCTAGGATTGCTTTTGAACCGGACATTGAACCCATTTCCATGCAATGATTAACACTGGTAGTGGAGCAAACAAAGAGAAGCAGCTCGGAGTGAGCTGGTTTTAAAAGAAAATAAAAAGAAGAAAAAAAAAAAATCCCTGTGGACTGAAAATGCTACAGTCAAGGGAAGGCATTCTGTAATCTGGGAACAGTCCTATATATAGCAATATGCCTGAGTGCCTCTGGGGAGCTGAAGCACTTATAAATCTCACGTATTAGATGGAGGCAGAGTACAGCACTCTCTCTGTTCATATGGAGGTGGCTGTTTCTAGTGGTTCTTGTGCCTCTTGGAGTAATATCTCCGTACTCCAAACTGATGCTTTAAGAGAATAAATCCTCTTTGCTTTTGTTCAGGTCTCTTTGGTGCTTTCCTAATTTCTTTTCTATTTTGTATACTGTTTGCTTAGTTTGGAGAGACTGAGAGCAGACTGTTAGCTTGATGACTAGACTTGCACAGTTTTTTTTGTCAGCTGATATTTGTAGGGGAAAAATAGCTTAGCAAGAAGGAAATCTGTTCGCAGATTTGGAGGAAATTTGGCAAGTTGTTTCAAGCAGGACATAAAAAAGATAAATTCAATACATTTTCTTTTTACTGTCTTAAAAAAAAAAAAAAAAAAAAAAAAAAAAAAAGAAGGTTTATCTGTGGGGAATAACTTTTTTTTCTTAAATGTGTGTGACCTGGATTTGTCATTGCATTTCATGAAAAGTATAGAAGATGACCCAACATAGATGTGTTAAAAAATAAAATACCTGAGGGTTTTTCTTTTTCATAGAAAAATAACAAATTAACTTTTGAGCTTAACCTAAACTTTTTTTTTCTTCTTTTTTCTTTTTCTTTTTTTTTTTTTTTTTTTTTTTTAATCCCCACTGGTGAAAAAATATCCCAAACATCCTCAGCAAGACTTGATTAAGTGCTTGCAGCTCTGATTTCTCCCTGGAGCTGCAATCCTTGGCTTTCACTGCAACTTCTGTCATTAATGTGCCCTACATCCTTAGTCAAGTCACCAGATCTTTCACTAAAGGTTTCTTTTTCCACACGTGTGTGTGCAGTGCCTTGCACAGAGGGGACTGGTTTTGGTAGTAACCTGAAGGTGTCACTACTACACAATGAATACTGGTACCCACCATGTCCTGCTTTTTAGCAGCAGGATGGCTGCACTGCAGCTACAATGAATATGCAAAAAAAAAAAAAAAAAAAAAAAAAAAAAAAAAAAAAAAAAAAAAAAGAAAAAAGGAAAAAAATTGCAATAGGTACCTCAAAGTACAGTTTTAGCACTTAAAAGACACCAATATATTGACCCACTTATGTCAATATTTATTTCTGAGCAGCTGCATTACTTCGGCTTATAAACCCCTAACTTCCATTAAAATCAGTGACAAACTCCCATTGACTTAAATGGTGCAGAATAGAGCCCTAAATCTTTAATGTAGTCATGTGCATTTCTCTGTTTTTTCTAGATAATGTAACCACTACAATGTAAAAATACATCTATTATATGCACTTTGCTCAATTATCTGTAAGTGTGACAGTAATCACTTGTTCAAATTATATGCTGTATATCAACAAGTTATTTCTATTTAGTGATAAAGGAGGGAAAAAAAAAAAGTTCATAAAAGTTCTTTTCCAAGAATGCAAATGTACCTCTGTGTAGAAATTCCCAGCTAAGAGCTAAGATGGTCTATAAATATTAATTCTTCATAACATCTACCAAGACTGTCTCACACTAGAAATTTCACTCCGAAGGTTTCAATCCTTGCGCAGTCACTGCATGCAAATTTTCCTTGGTGCCTTTACATCCTCTCATTAAGAGCATCAACTGGGTTAAAACAGGGCTGGCACTTACACCGAATGCTGTCACTGAGGATAGCAGGTCCTTTTCAACCTCACTGCAGCCTGGTCCTGCAGTTGGGATCCTGTTATGGACAGTTTTATTCCCATAATCTGCAGCTGCTCCTGAAGCATCTTCCCTGTTTCTGCCCTACAGTGTTATTCCCACACAGTGAATGTGAGAGCATCTTCTGGACTGCCACAGCTTCCACAGGTTTGGTGGGCAAAATTGTCACACTGGTACCTAAATGTCCTTTCTGGCTACCCTCAGAAGTCTCACCCACAGAAATAGGTGAAAAATCAAGAGACCCTTGTAGCTCTGGAGGGTTTGGTCATCACAAAGGAAAGAAAAGGAGGAGAACACTTTCCCTAGCTGTACTGCAGTCTTTCTTACACACTGACAGCTCCCCCGTTTTCCCTGCCCGCACCTGCACCTCCCGACTCCTTAAAGGCAGGGGTGAAAGGCTGCAGAGGGGTCTACTATGTGAAGATGCATCAGCAAAGCAGACCCTTTCAGGCCAGGAATCAACCCTGTGTTGTTGCCAGAGTAAACAAGACCCAAGGACACCTTCCTGCCAGCAGTTCTCAAGCTGGGGTAGAGAAGAGCTGGAAGGGCAAGAACGGATTTTGTGGGAGACATCCCCGGATAGCTGTCACATTTGCTAGGTTAATAAACCAAGACCAAAACTCCCTCAGTTGCTGCTGAGCCCCTTCTCACCCCTGGCTCTTGCCTGAGAACCTGAAGTGGCTGGGTGGGTGGGATGGCTGCCAGCCACGTTGCTGAAAAACATCTCAGCACCAACTCACTGTCTGCCAGTATCCATCTGCTGTCTCCTGTCCCCTGCCTGGCAATCCCAGCACCTTGAGGCTGGAGGTTCTGTTTGTCCCCCACCTGTGCAGCACCCAGCAGTGGGGTTCTCAGCCCCAGCAGAGGTGACAGACTCTTGCCCAGAGTCGATGCAATCCCATGGTGCGACCGTGCCACCTGCAGCATGAGGATGCATTTAATGCAGAGGGGAGTCTGAACTGCCCTTCATCTCTTTCCTGTCTAAGCCCCATCATGTGGATTTTACTACACCCAAAGACGAAACACAGACTCATCCCATGTGCCCCCCAAAAGCAGTCTCACTGCACCCTCTAAGAATAAAGCACCCACACAGGAGTGTGGTGAGACAGCTCAGCCAGCAGTGGTGTCTTTAGGCCTGGTCTGCAGTTGGATTTGAAAGATGGGAATTAATATGTGTTAATCCTGCAGCCTTGTTGATGCAACGTCTAAATAGCTTATACGAATTAAACACTCACAGCCCTGGCTGCCCAAGCCTATTTCAGCCCTTCAGCTAATGCCTCTAGAGAAGGTCCTAACCAGACACCAAGAGAGAACACAGAATATAACTTCAGACAGACTGATCTCAAGCAAGGGTTTTTGGAGAGAGAGAAGTAGGGGCACAGATTGCATCTCAAGTGACCCTGATGCTCTTTTAACTGGCAGGTTTCCTGTCGTCCTGGCAGGTAAATGCACAGAAAAGCATAGCCACAGTGCAGTGACTCATGATCCTCCAGAAAACTCTCCCTGTGTGCTCCAAATACTCTCTTCAATCCTGCAGTATCAAGCCAGCAGGCTTGTAGGAGATGAACTTAAATCAACATTTTCAACATAATTTTTTGGGTAGGCTTTAACCCTGTTCTGTGAATCAAAGGAGCTGCATCAGCATAGGTACTTCCCCAGCCCATTCCCCTATATAATTTCATCCAAACTAGTAGTCCATTAGGGCTGTGATCTTTTTGGAGAGTGTAACACACACACTCAGCTTGTGCAATGTCTTCTGGTCCCAGAGACTTCCTAGTGGCTTTTAGAAGGTTTGGTCATGGCCTCTCCTTTTTGTGCTTTAGCTGCCTCTCTAATTGTGAATTTTAGTGTCTGGGGAAGGCAGAGGATAATGGTCCCCATCTGTCCTGGTTCTGAGAAACTCAAGCCTGATCCTTCCCTGAGTAATTCTGCCCTGCCAGCCCATCCCAAGCAATAGGGAATTATTTGCAGGGAGTAAAGGCAAAAGAGAAGAATGTCAGACAGCCCCTCCTGGAAATATTTATAAATGCATCATAACCGACTTCACAGGCTTAGTGCCTTGGAGAGTAATTGAAAGAGATGTTCCATATTGATCTTTTCAGAAAGTTCAGTTTGTCTAATCCATCCCCTCCCTAGAGCTGGGTGAAAAATGTTTGAACTTGTAGTGCTGGGGTTGGATTCTGCTCTCTGTCACCTGGAAGTGAAGAGGAAACTCTGAAGACAAGGGAAGCTTCTATGATGTAAAGAACAGAAGCCAACTTCAAGCACAGAAGTGTAATGATGTGTGTCTGTAGCTGGGTTTGTTTTGAGGAAAACTATTTTTGTCGCTGCAGGTTTCCAGTGATTTGATGGGGTGGACATTGTGTATCCATATTGTGATGTGAATGCTGGGGATTTATTGCACAAAATGCAGAAAGGAAAGATGATTTTGTGATTAAGAAATCAGACTGAGACTTGTATAATCTGTGTTTAATTCCCAACCCAGCTGTAGATTGCTGCTCTGCCCTTGGATAAGTTATTTATGCTCGGATCCATAAAGCTATTTAGGTATCTAACACCCATTGATTTCAATGAGAGTTGGGCTCTAAGTGCCTTTAAGGATCTGAGTCTTAATCTCAGTTCAACTCTGGATTGGGAAGCTAACATGTTTGACCACAATCTGGTACTTCCTTTCTCCTACGGGGTGTGTGCTTGTTCGTGTCCATTTGAAACATGGCAGCTCTGTAAGTACCTGTACAGCATCTAGCACAGTGCATTCTTGATCTCAGCTGCTGCTGAAAAAATATAATACAAATATGATCACAACTGCCAAAAAACAAAAAAACAAAAAAACCCACAAACAAACAAACAAACAAACAAAATAAAAACAAAAAAAAAAACCACCAAAAAAACCCACAACCAAAATACATAACAAAAAATGAAAGTTAAACTTAAAAAAAAAAAAAAAAAAAATCTAAGGACTTTATTATTATAGTCTATTTGCTAATGTTCTCTTGTGCTTTAAAACTTACCAGCAAACACCATGTATTTTGCTGTGCATTGACCTCCTGTGGCCTTTTCAATTATTCAGCTCTTCTAGTGACCCTTCCTCAAAACATCTCAATTATTTTACAAGTATGAATTAGGCTTTCCATCCTGCCCTCCCAGACATGGGATTATTACCTTGCTTACTTTGCAGTCCAGGAAACTGAGTCACAGAACTTTGCCCCAGACAAAGGATGCTTAAATAAGCACTTGGATCATGAAACAGCAAAACATCCCTGTAAACACTGCCCTGGAACAAACACACATTTCCCTTGTTTTGATCAGATTTACAAGAATCCAAATTTTAAACATATCTCCTGGGATGAGAGTCACAGTTCCACACCCTTTATGCTGCCTCTGTCTGCACCTCACCAGTTTTGTTGTTTTTTTCCTAGTAACAGCACTCAGCACCCTAAAGCTGTCCCTCTCCCTCAGTAAGAGCAGGCAGTGTGTGGTCCTTAGTGCCAATAGGAACACAGAATGAAGCAACCACGGAGAACACAGTGATTTCTGGGTTTGTAGAGTGTGTGAATAAGAAACTGTTTAAACCTTGTGGCAGATACTGCATCAGGCATGTGGCAGTGTTTGCACAGCATGAAGACTGCAGGTGTATCCTTTGATAATTTCCACCAGGGACGTACGGGGCAGGAGAGTTTTCACTATTCTCATTCCCTTGGGCTATTCCACCCTGTGCCGGATGTGTGGGGAAATGCCCAGCCCGCAGTTGAAGGTTGGGGCTTGTTGGGACTATGTCACAGCTGTTTCTTATCACACTGGAACAAGTTTTCAGGAAGAGTAAGACACTTCCATGGGCGAATGCTGGAATCTTCCTGTCTGGGGCACATATTTCTCAGAAATAGTGACTTTCTTTGATTTACTTCCACTTTTTTGAAGTGCAAATTCCTAAACTTGTGGCACTTCCCTCCTGCTCTTTCGATTTTGATATCTCCAAGGGGCAGATCATCTCTGAGGATTTGCTGCATGGAGGCAAACCATGCTGTCTGGGGAGCACTGAGGACGAGCAGGGAGCCAGAGACATCCAGTGCTTCCTGGCTGTAATGTTCATATCCTCGTAAAAAAGCAAGAGGGATTTGAAGGACCTGCTATGGCCTTATTTTGAAACAAACTTTTGGTACAAAGCAATGGGAGTCATTTAAATTAAAAGGAGCCTTAGAATGCCTAGTGGTGTTGCAATAACCAGAATGATGTGGGGAGAATCTCGCCAGGAGGAAGCCATTATCCTTATCATATCCAGGAAAATGGGAGCAGTTCCACCTGGCGTTTCATTCATGTGAGTGTTGCTGGTGGGTTTAAAACTCTTTTGATTTTCTCATGTGTGTAGGGGAAAAGCAACAACCAATGTCTGAGCTCTCCAAATAAAGGACTTTTTTTCCTCCACGTAGTTACCCTCTCTGTCTCATCCTTTTGCTCTCACGGTTTCCTTTCTCCCCTATAAAAAAATTATCAGTGCAAAACAAACAAGTGAAAAGCCAGCATCTTACCAAATCATCTTTGTACAAAGGTTTAATTTCCTGTCCTGCTGTGTTTTTTATGTGTAAGTGTTTTTCTTTTCCTCAAAGGAAGGAAGGAAATAAGAAAAAAAAAAAATGGTAGAAAAAATAAAGAAGATCAAAACCTGGCAGACAAGAAAGAGAAAAGCTGTATAGGGAAAGAGTGGCCCGAGTACATTTTTCTTGCACCATTATCCTCAGCCACCTCTGGAATGATCTGGAGAGGATGGTAAAACCGTGTGGTGTGTATTTGAGAAATGAAGTTTGGCATCCTTATACCTTCCCTTCCAACTCAGACGGTCTTAGTTGGAAGCACTAGCTGCCACACATGACATGCTAGAGGAGTGCACAAGGGGCTTGCATAGATGACTGCTGGCAGAAGGATTTTCTTTTTGGTCTCAGCCTGTTGTGGATGCAGGAGGGGCTGGACATCATCCTCGACCAGGCAGTGTGAGAGTTGGTGTCACTAGTCCTCCCTGGAGAGAAAGCTGGGATGCTCTCTGGCAGGATGAGAGTGCTGGGTGAATGTGTGCAGCAGAACAGAGAGGAAGGAACCACAAAGTGGCAGCATTGTATCTGGTGTGTGGAAGAGACAGCCTGAGTCAAGCGAGCCTGACCTTGGTCCTGCACGTATCAAATTCAACCTAACTTATTAGGAGAGGGTCAGTGCTGAAGGTGACATGTGAGGAGTAAACTTTGTTCTCAGGAACTGGTGCCTCAGAACTGCCCCTCTCTGGAGAAGAAGGGAAAAAACAAAAACAAAAAAACCCACCAACCCCAAAAAGCAAAAAAGAAAAAAAAGGAAATTGGGGTGGCTTAATTATTATGCACCAAAACAAGCTGGAATCCCTTATGCAAAAATCTGGCAAATTATTCCTGTTAGGAAATATCTTTTTACACAGCATGTGCAAGTCCAGAAAAGTCTGATCCCTGATACTTCAAGTGACTGTCAATTCATGACCTTTTGGAAAATCTCAAAGTTCTTTATGGGGAAATTTTATTCATCCAGTTTTGCGAAGAAAGAATCAGAAGGACAATGCCAACAAGTTAAGTATCTTGAAATTTTTAAATCAATCTTGAATTTACAGTGTCCAGCTTGAAATACCAATTTTTCTGGGGACACTCCTTCCCCAAAGCATGTACATAACAAGTGCACAAAACAAGTAGGCACTAAAAAGAGTGACAGACAGTTTTAATTTTTCTCTACAAATTACTTGCTCAGCGTCTACAGAGTAAACCGACAGCTGAGCGAGGAAAAAAAATCAAAACAACTATGTCTCCTAACTCTCAGCTCTCAACAACACCGTGTGTTAAACTCTAGGAAGGGATGTGAAACACAGGCTATGCCTGTGGAAGGACTTGGGTAAGGTGGGTGGCTTTTCTGGGTTCACTCCAGCAGCTCACCTGGAGCAGAGGGGAAATGAGCCACCACGACAGCCAGGTTGCTCATGAGGCTCATTTAGTCTGCAGCTCCTCAGGACTCCTGTGCCTCTTTCTCCACCCCTTAGAGAGAGAATGTGTCCCATTGGGGCAAGGGGAGGGGAAGGAAAATGAATTTGGGTTGCATAATATGAGCACGAAGCTGACATAAAAATAAGGGCTTCATCATTTGGGCTTGGCGAGGGAGGGGAAGAGGGAAGAATTGGAGGAGGGGTAAGAAAATAACAATTTGCTGTCTCCCGAAGTATTGCTTAATGCTTTACTTAAAAACGCTGACGGCTTCTGCACAGCTGTATTCACGATAGAAGCAGCTTGCTGGCACATTGATAAAGTATTAAGACGAGCACAGATCTGGGCACGATACAAAGATGAGAGCTCCTCGCAGCTGAATTAAGGCAACGCGCACAAAGTAACCGTTACCTGGCAAAGGATCGTTTTGATGCCGGCGTCTTTTGTTTTGATTCCAGATCAAAGGGAGGAGGATAGGTGGTTTAGGGCTGCTGCTCCGAGTTGCATGGCCAACTTATCTGTGCCATTAAAGCAGGCATCATCACATTGCCTGCTTGTAAGCAGAGAAAGATCTGAAACACATGAGGGAGGGATGGGAGACAAGGGGGAAAAGCAACACCAACGCTGTACTGGGAATACGTGCTGTCTGGAGTCCTGCAGGAGAGTGTTTAAATACCTGTCTTTCTTTCTTAAAGAGCCCTAGGTGCAAAGTCCTCCTGCTGTTCTCAGCCTCGATAGTTTCACTCCAAATCCAGATCTGAGGTTGTCTGTGCTCTTAGAAAGCTCTGGTTAGGACATCCTTTGGATCTGCAGACCCAGTGTAACAACAACTGGTCACAGGAAATACTATCCCAGTGGAATGGCCACAGTCATTTTGGTTTAAAAATGCCTAATGACAGCATGCTTTTACTTTCCTTTCACATTTTCTATATTTGTGTGTACATCTGTGCACTTATACAGGAGTGTGACGATTTCTATATAGGTTCTGTTACTACAGAAAAGTTTTGTCATCCTGATCATGCTGTTGCAGTGAAAACAGCACAGTTTCCTCCTTCCACAGATCTAGACACAATCTTGTAAGATGTCAAGCCCTCTCAGTTCCTGCTGGCTTCGAGGGAACCTCAAAGCTTCTTTTCTGAGGGTCTCAGCAATTCTTTCTGCACCCCAAAGGAGAACTGGGCCCCAGGTTAATAAAAAGTAGGGCAGCCTTATCCTATCAGCTGCCTGAGAGGGTGCCTGGCATTTTGAGGATGAACGACAGAGAAAATTCAAGTTACCAAGGCAATGGGAAACCTCAACATAGTGGAGACAGACGTAAAAAATATGTGCTGGATCCTCACAGCTGCTCGGAGACAAACTCACTGCATGCCCTGCCTCAGTTTCCCATAGGAAAAAGCTTCCTTTAAACATTTTCTCACTAAAGTGTGAGTTGGTATCTGGTTTGTGTTGCATCAAAGTCAAATAGATTGGCGTTTCCACTGCCTCTGCTGCAGCTTCCGCAGAAATGAGTCGTGCAGTGTGAGATCCCAGCCCAGCCCATACACACTTGGAAGGGAGAAAGAGAACGCCAACCCTTTCCCTTCTTTATTTGTCTGATCAGACTGGGCCAAACTTCAGTCTCATTTATATCACAGCAATCCTGGAAAAAAATCACGAGTCTGTTCCTCTAGATTTACATGAAAATTACCAAGAGGGGTTCTCATCACCAAGTCTTCATCGATGGTTCATCAACAAGGAAAACACTGAGGCCTACTTTATCTTGGCAGCACAAGATGGCTCAATAAATGTAAAGCACGTGTTACATAACAGTAGAATAATCTATGGTATTGAGGACTCACAGATTCTGAAAGTAGTTTCTACTTGCAGTGGAGGGGGGGGGGAAGGAATTAAATAAGGAGAAAAATATATATTGAATAAAGTGCTTGTTGCAGAATATTTTTTTTAAATACAGAACTGTGAAACCTAAAGTAGGGCAATACCCTCCCTTTCAACAATACTTTGACTTCCTACAGTCAGCAGATGCAATATGCATAGGATTCAGAAAGATCCCATTAAAATTCATTAAACTGTGTTTCCAGCTATTTAGTAAATTTTGAAGAAAAGAAACCTATTGCCTCTTCTGCTCCATACGATGGCCTCTTTGAATGCAATTAACCCTTCATTCATGGGTCCTTCTATCCAACTAATCTCCCACCCCGTGCCTTCCGATGCATTTTTAATACCGCAGCTAATACTGCCACCTAAAATCCTCCAGCAGACACCATGCAATAGAGCTCTTTGCACAGGCAAGGAACTATAAATCTCCATAAACAGTACTTGAATGAACAGCAAATTCCAATAAGTGATGTGCTCTTTTTCATGGCTTCCAGTTCCAAATGGGGGTGCTCTTTATCCTTAAAGGTAGATTTTTATCCAGCAATTACCGTTGTTTCATAACTGCCCAAGGGATTTAGCCACTGGGTTTGGGGAAGCTAGGCAAAGAAAGGGTTTAAAACCGTTCAAGGGAGCATAAATAAACAGTGAAACAATAAAGACTAACCTGGTAGAACATATGCAAATAAACATTCAAAATTTTAAAAAAGAAAAAAAAAAAAAAAAAAAAAAAGAAGAGAGAAAAGAATAAAGAATAAAGATCCAGAAAAATCAGAAGACATTACATGAAGTGTCAGATTTATCTGTCTGAAGTGTAAAATTCTGTTTTATTTATTACATGGTTGACAGAGACTCAGGACTCAATCTGGTCTCATCCTGAGTTCGATAAACTGTGACCAATTTCAGATTGGAGCTCCTATTTACGGAGGTGCTAAGTGGAGAGGGGGATTATATCATGCAAAACAGAAGCAACCAAAAATATTCCTATTTCCCCCCATCCTCTTTTCCCATCTGATAAATGAGCTGGTTTGTCAAAACAGGGAGTGGAACTGGAGGGGCCAGGGAAAAGGATCTGCTATAAAAAAGAAAACAGAAGATGAGAACTGAAAATATTCTGTGTTTCTCTTTGCTTGAAGCAAATCCCATTCCCAAGCCAAATCCAATCAGAATCTGTACATGAAGAAAGAATTCATAAAGGAAATATTTCAAAATATAGAGGTGGTCTCAGCCTGATCCACCCTGCAAGGTGTTCAAGGTGCACAGTGCTTCTTTCGTTATTTCACTGTTCTGTCACAGCTATGAAGGAGTGTTATTTCTGAGTCACAGAATTATGCTTTTCACTTGGCTTCTGTAACACCCCTACGCTTAATTATTTCATCTGAACTACAGATTTCCACAGATCCAGCAAAGCATTTAAGCACCTGCTCAACTTTAAGAACTTACTGTGTTCTGGGAGGCTTTCCACAATGTGAATTAAGTGCACACTTTGCTGGATGGACAGCTCTATACCATAACTACATTACATCTGGAAGTGAGCCATACTCTTTCCCAAAGAGTTTTCTGCTCTCCAGTGTATCAGTCTAAAATTTTTCCATAAGCGTACGTGCCTTTTTTAATCGAAGACTTTGTCATATCAAATCAAACCCGTGCGCCGTGTTTACGAGGAATCTTGGACAACTTGGAAAGGACTGATCCTGGCACTTCAGAACGGGACAGAAGCATTACAGTTTGTGTATCGAATGTGAGTATCACCCTGAGCCACTGGGAAGCCAATCTGAAATCCGCCTGCTTAACAGAAAGGCACTGCTACTGCTTTACTCTGCCAAATCAGGGTATTTTAAAGAGATAGCAGAGTGATTCTGTTTAAAATTCGTAATGCATCTGTACAGAGGATGAGAATTTCAAAGTACGGTACAAGTCTTACTTTATGGGAAAGTATTATTCTCATTGTTCTTCCAGAGCTGGAAAAGGAGGAGAAAAAAATGTATAGGAGCTCAACTCTGCAAAATTTGTGGACCTGAGTGGCAGGCTAAGAGCTACACAGCAAGCTGTGGAAAAATATCAGCAATCAAAAGCCAAAAATCTGGTCTCCTAGCTTCCTATTCAAAGACATGTAATGTACTGTCCTCCTACCCAAGAGAGAGTGGCAAGTTTTCACTAAATTCTAGAGGTTAAATGCCCGTATAGGGGGATACATTGGCTACCTCACATTCCACTGGCACTGGGCATGTTGCCCGTGGAATGTTACAGAAGTGTGGGTACGATTAACAGCAAAGTTCAGTTGCTGCAAGAAGACATGTATGGATTCATCCACTTTATTTTTTTCCTTTATTTAAGCATTAGGCACCAGAAAATTAATCTGGGCAATAGTCAAGACAATCTGCAGAAAGCTGGGTCCAATGTTGCTAAAACAAGCTGGCTGAAATATAAAAGTGCAGCTGTGACTCTTCCTGATACCAACACACAAACACACGCTTGCACACAAAAACCAGCCCTTAGTCTTATTATTTATGGACACAGATGAAAAGCCAAAGGGGGCAAGGTAATGCACACAGATGCTGATTAGCTGGAGATTATATTGATGATGTAATAAAAATTCACTTTGCCTCTTAAGCTGCACCAGGACAATCAAAGAGAGATTAGATAAAAATCAGAGAGAATGAATAATAGAAGGGAGAGGTAACATTGTAAACCATAACTCCCTGCGAAATGTTCTACCTTTGACTGTCCTCAGTCAGAATAAATAAGAGCTGGAGGGAGTAAATACAGCCCAACTGTACAGAAGAACAAGGCAGATGTGGCTTTGTAAGTGTATTATTTATCAATAAGCAGCCAGATACGCACATTTACCTGAGCGAGTTTGCAAATACAGACATACACATATCTACAAGCACACACCTTTCTAAGTCTGTTGAAGAGATGATGACAGGGAGTGCGAGAGAGTGTTTGGAGAGGGACAGATGGACAGAGAAATGGACGAGGTGAACAGTTAACAGCATACAGGAAATGATCTGAGTGAGAAAGACATGAACTTGTTGGGAACAATCAACTCTGTCTCTACTTGACAGGGTAAGGGACACACATTTGGAGACCCACATGCACACCTGTTTATCCAGACTTAAAATCATGTGGATTCCTGTCTGAAAAAAGAATCCCTCCATCCACAAAAGGTCTCCCAAAAGACAAAGACAGGCGAAAACTTCCCTCTCTTGGTGTGCTTGCTTGAACAGGAACAGAACTCCTGCATGTCTAACGTTGGTTTAAGTTTACTGACCATGTTTAAGATTTGATTAAACCTTTGGCATAGCTGACTATCCTGATCTGAATAGATGATCCGACGCTTTCCCTGGTAGTAAAGCCAAGCATAAGTAATAGCTGTCCTCTGACTACTGCTGCCTTATGCGTACGAGTCAGATTTTGCTGTGTCTGAAAACCTGCTATCTGCTTCTGGACTCTTTTCTGCTGCTCAGTATTTTCAGCAACACTTATTGAAATCAAACAAACAAACAGAAAAAAAAAAAAAAAGAACCCAACACCAAAATGCTTCTCCCAGCCATGGAGGGGGCTGCAATTTATGAAGAGCTGCGGAAAAAAATCCCTTCTTTCCAAAGCCTTCCCTGGTTTAAGCATTTTACCTGTTCTCCTTGCTGTACTTTTTTTGCGTGTGGTTTGCATTATTACTTGCTAAATACATTAGAAAATGCTCATCAGCTTGCTCGACAGCTTGGGGTTGTTTGTGTGGTTGCCCACACGCATACGCACACACACATACACGCAGCAATTTTATAAATAAATCACAGTCACAGGGGTGAGGAGAGGGCATGTGGTGCTTTGGAAGGGAGCAGAACAGCAAAAAAGGAAGGACATCTTCAGGATCAGAAAACAGGGTCTGTCAGAGTTTCTCTGCACCTCTCAGTGCCTGTGAGATGGTCACTGCCATTGATCACAGAAAGTGAGAGACAGGGACCCCAGCCCGGGGTGCTTTTTCCCTTGCCCATCTAGGTGAGGAAAAGTCTAATCCCTCATGACAGACAAAACCCAGGCCTAAATTACCAACCTACATACTTTACATCTCAAATGAGACAAGCCTTGCTGGGAGAGGTAATATCTTTTATTAGACTGAGTGATACAATTGGAAAAAAATAGACAAGCTTTCAGGCACGCAAGGAAGTCTGTCTTTTCTTTTTCCCAGCCATATCAGCTGGACTAATAAAAGATATTACCTCTCCTTACAAATGTGGTCTCATTTATAACCTTAGACCATCACCGCTAAAGCTCCAGCATGACTTCTGCCTTAAATATACACAAAGTTCTTTGCAAAGCTGGATATCATAAATTCCTCTTTACACATAGCAAACTACGGAAGAACAAGGTCTAGGAACGGGATCAGGTAGGATACAGAAGGTTAGTAAGAGGACTGGGCAAGAAATAGGCTCCTAATCCCTTCCTACCTACCTCTGAATGAAGAAGACTCTGATGCAACACCACATCAAATGCTTATTTTGCATTCTTGCATTAATTTTGGATTGCTAGAGAGAGGTTCTGGAAGTGAAGTTCTGGTAGTTAGGTTTAAAACAGCAGGAAAAGAATTTTTTACAAGAAACTGAAGCATAGTCCCCAAATGGACTACCACAAATAGTTAAGAATAAGATCACAGTTTTTAGGATTCAAAGGAAAATATATGCAGGATCTTTGTTCAGGTGTGAGAAACCAGGTGCTGATTTAATGAAACAAGCAAAGTTAGAAAATAAAAAGTTGTAATTGTCTGGGTGAAATTAAGGGCTTATTGCACTATATATTTTTTCTTTTACTCTTTGAAAGAGGACATTGAGCTTTGAACCTCAAAAAGGAGGGAAAAAAACAGAGTGTTTTTCTTTTTACTCTCTTAGAAGTTTACATACAGAAATGTGCCTGTGTATCTGTGTTTCTGCATGCTTTGTGAATGCGAGTCTTTCTGCTACTACCCATAGCTGTTTTGCTTTCCAAAAATGTAAGACAGAATGTCTTCCATTTTCCAAAACCTGCTAGGGAAGGAGATGAGAAAAGAGATGAGAGATAGCTAGCATGGTCTGAGAGAACCCAGGTGGTGACTCGCGACATGAACCGGTGAAGTGTTTTCTGTAAGGGACGGTGCGAGGGCAGAACATCGGTGCAGAGCTGAACCAAGGGAAGAGGAGTGTGAAAAGCAATGGTGAGAGCTGGGGAAAATGATCTGCAGCTTGGCTATGGAAAATAAACAACTCATGAGCACGGTAAGCTGACAAGTGGGAATGGGAAACGAGCCTGGAGCAGCACCTGGAGAAGGGACGTGATCTGGGAGTGTATCTAAGCCTGTGGTCTGCACACCCACACCTGTAACTGCAGCCAGGCTGGTAAGTCAGGATGAAGAGCTGGTCTTGGATGCAAGCCCAGTGAGTGAAAGCCTGGGCGCTGCACTTGAACAGCAAAGGCAGAGGCCAAGGATAGAGGCCCAAGCCGGGGGAGTGCGCTGCTCGCCTGGCAATCGGACCTGTATCTTTTGTCACAGCAGGGTCATCTGGTTTGCTGGTTGCTCAGCTATTTCTTTTTGAATTAAGAAGCTGCTGCCAGAAGTCCTGTCCCTGGATCGGTGCAGAGGAAAAGACAAGGGAATGACACACCTATTGTGCAACTCCTTTTATGAATAAACTCGTGAAATCTAATTCTACCAGCACTTCTCTGGCCTTTTTCAATGAGCCAGTCAGTAACAAATGACCATTTAACAGCACAAAGCAGCTGTTATATGGGAGAACAGATTGAGGCTAATGCAACACACATTCCCCTCCAAAAAGAACCCAACATTCCTTCCTCATTTTTTTTTTCTTTTTTTTCCCCCATCTGCAAACACTGTCAGTAAAGCTGAGTAAATATATAAATAATTAAACAAACAAATACTTTCTCTGCTGCCCCCAGGCCTTTGAAACTGAGACTTAGTTAGATTTCAGGCAATCAAACAGCACCGCGTTCACGCACTCACACTGCACGCAGGCTTCCTCTCCACCTTTGACAGAATATCATTGACTTGAGTGCACTGTGATGATTTCAAATAGACTAGGGGTTAGATAATCGACTCTACACACACACATAACCACATGCACACTCCAGCTCCTTCATTTAGTTCATAAAACACATGGGCACAAATGGGATGGAAACACTGAAAAAGACCCCCAAACAAACAAACAAAAGAATCCCACGTACTTTGCTACTGATCAACAAACTAAAACTCCAACTGAAATAATAAAAAAAAAACAAAAAAGAGAAGCCTGATTCATTTGTTTGTCAGATCTTTGCTGCAGGCAATCACCTGAAACCCTCCTCTTTGATTAAAATATTACTAAATTATTTTTTTTTTTTGTGGCTGGATACCTAAGGACACTGGGATGTTGTTTATTCCCCACAACCTACACTTTGGGTAGCAGCAACTAAAACTCCCTTCTGGACTACCTTGCTCTGCCAAAGTCAGGAATATTCACATCCCTGCTTAAGGATTCACACAGTGTCTGTCTGTTGTTTGTGAGGCTGGGTCAGAGTCTAACTATTGACTTCAGAGGGTGTTGGGTCGGTGCTTGGCAAATGGGTGACGACTGCCAATTCCATCTGCCTGTCCTGAGGGCAGGAATATACTTGTCTAGAGGGAACTTGCTCTTTTTACTGACCCGGTGAAGGCAGATACTTTCAGCTTGATCCAAACTCTGTTGAAAACAATAGGTTTGGATCAGGCCCTTAAAGAAGAAAGGTGGGATGCAGCCCTTCCTCAAATCCTCGCTTTGCAGCTCCCTCAGTTGCCATAACAATGAAGAGTATGTATGTGATTCACTAAAAGAAGGGAAAAAAAAAAAAATCAAGATCCTGAATCAGTGAATGATGACATTCCTGTAGACAGAGAAATTGCAAAGGCTGAATCCTACTCACACAAAGAAAACTGGCAAAATTGCCATTGACCCTTTCTTAGCAAAGCAGGGACAAACATGCATTTACAAGCAAAATGAGCAAAGCTAATTTTCCGTGCCCCACTGAGTGTTTTTTGAAAGCATGTTTTCCGGATCTATGCTGAAAAGGGCTCTGATGTAATACATTTACCATCAGAAATTCACCAAAACCTTTACACAGAAAAAAGTAAATGTCAAATTTATGCCATTACCTTCTCTCTCATTTGGTCAAAGAAGGTGGTGTTGAGGTTGCGGGAAAAAAAGAAAAAAAATTAACAAAATAAGAATAAAACAAACAAACAAACAAAAAATCCAGCTGGACTAATATTGCAGTTGAGGAAATGAAAGATCAATAGCTCACTAGAGCCAATGGGAATCTTTCCATTGATTCAACAGGTTTCAGTTTAGGCCTGAAGGCACCGAGCTTAAGTGACTCCATCAGAGAGTGTTGGTGAGTAATTATCCACGCTGTGATTAGAACTTAGGCGTCCTCACTGCCCGCCCTCACCCACCAGATAATGCCCTTCCTTTGAATGAAGCTGTAGGCTCAGGCAGCAATTTAAATGGAGCAGCTCTGAGGTGTATTAGCCATTACAAATAATTCAGAAGGAATGGCAATGATTGTGTTCCTTTTTTTTTTTCTTTATTTGTTTGTTTAATTTGCTGTTAACTTTTCCAAACCCCTAGCAGAATGTAGAAACTAGCACCACTCTGGCACCCTTGTCTCCTGCAAGTTCTTTAGGTGCCTTTTCTGCCAGTGTTCCTACGGGCTGACTCACTTCCTTTTTTTTCCTTCTCTGTTAATTCCTGAACTTGGAGTTAAATAATTCCTAAAATACTCTTTATTTTTGGTATCAAAATTGGCTGTATCCCCTCTTGCAAATAAATATGAAGCAATGGTACGCTTTTAAAGACTTTGCCAAAGGATTTTTGTTGGTTGTCTTGCCCATTCCTCATTTCCACTCCTACTTTTCTCATTCATTGTCAATATCTTGAATGAGATTTCTTTTTCTAAAAAGAAAAAAAAATCCATATAAATAATAATAAAAAGAAGATAGGAAGAAGGAAAGCAAAGTAAAAAAGTAACCAAGCTCCCTTTGAATGCACAAAACAGAACAAATCCCACAGAATAGCATAATTGAATAACAGTATATCTTTATAAAAGAGGGTGAAAAATTGCATCCTCATCCATGTATTATTGAAGATGGAATGCGATCAAATAAATCGTGTTTAAAAGCAATTAAATGCTCACAAACAAAAATCACTTGCCCTGTAAACTAAAAAAAAAAAAAAAAGCAAAATGAAATGCAAACCTTCTTGAAACTACCATGCGGACACTGGAACGAGAGCGGGTGAAGCTGAATGGTATAGCAGGAGAGAACTAGCTTACCTAGATAAGGCAGCCTATTGTTGCAGAGGGAGTAGTCAGGAAATTCGGATGGAGGCAGGTCTGTGTGTTCTGGGTTTAGGTGAGTAACAACCTTAAGTCAGGCACATCGCTTGTGATCGGCCGCTCCTGCTTCAACCAGCGGCATCTTGCAGAACTGCCCGTAACTTCGGGCCCAGTCCAAACACTGCTACAGGAAAGGTAGAGTTTTTTCTGGCTTTCAGCAGGCTTTGGGGCAGGTGTGTGGCTGCTCTGCAAAGTTCTTTCTTGTCAGTTATAGATTTTATGCAGTGTTAAAGATACATTGTTTCCACCATGTTTTTATCCCCATCCCTTAAATGCTGATAAAGGTGTGGGGAAAAAAAAAAAAAAAGAAACACTTTCATTGCAATTGTATGTTGAAAAAGAACTCTCTATGATTAATCCTATTTTGGCAGGGGCTGCAGTTGTTGACTAAAATGCTCCTCGCTGCAAGAAGTTTCTCATGTCCCTGGCTTTTGTGCACCTGCTGGGCTAAGACCCGATCCTACAGAAAAACAAATCTGGTTTCCATCTCCGTTGGGTGAAATAATGAGCAGGAAACAGAGCCTAGGCAAGAAAACTGAGTTTTCTCTAGGTTAGCTTTCACAGAGGTGCAAACCAATTCAATCTGCTCGGCAAAGGTATCTCACTCTCCCCCTGCTTCCTCCATGCACCATTTCAAAGAAGTGCATCTTTACCTTATTATATTATTAGAATCAATCAATATTATTAATATTACATGTGGGCAATTCTGTAAATTCTTCATAGTTCTCCTCCCTGCCTGTTAACAGCAGGTACATTATACAGTCTCTGGTTAGATTGGTCAACTAGGCTATCGATAGTCTTAATAAGCAATACCTATAGTGTGACCTTTGCTCACAGAACTGAATCTCTCATATAGGGCTGTCAAATTCCTTAAAGAAGTATTGATAAGTTCATTACCGTATTGCTACATATAATTTTAGGTGTGATTTTCACTCACCCTGAAGCATCTAGTAACCTACTACTTTTTTTTTCCTCCTAAAGCATTGGCCTTTTTACAATTGATCAAATAGTGAATTAGAGCATTATAGAGAGGAAACATAATCAGGGGATTTCTACAAGCACACTGTGATACATCTTTTGATCTTCTGACAACCTTCATCCCTCTCAATCCTAGGAAGGAAGTGCTGTTTTATAGGGATATTATTAGGCTGATGCTGCTTTATACATCTACCTGCAAGAAGCTACCGAGTCCGACAAAGATATTTGTGTGCGTTTGCAGTGAGTGATGCATATTATGTGATGCGAATCTATCCTTAGGGACTAGAAAGGAGAAGAACTATGTGCAAATGTAAGTCTGCCCTTTCAATACATGCATGCATACACAGTCCTTGTGTAGTATATACACAGGCATTTGAATTAGAAGCAGGCCAAATATGCAGTCAGATCTCATCAGACCAACTCTGTCTGCAAAGCTCCGTTTTTATTCTGTTAGAAGAAGCTTCATGTCCAGAGTTATCTGCCCTGGTGCATTGGGAAGGCAGCCTGGTGGCCTCTAAAATATTTTGGAAGCTCAGACACAATGTACAAATAAACCAGAGATGAATTAATTAAGTGTGACTGTATCATTAAAATAGTATAATGAGCAAATGGTTACGTATTATATTAAGCTCTGCATATGATTCCAGGAATATATATTTCCAGGATATTCCCTCTTAAGTCACCTGCCACTTTCATGTAAGAGTTTGTTCTCTGCATTGTCTTTTGGAAAGGAATTTTTTTAGAAACCTATGTTATCCGGTCTGTACTGAATGCAAGTTTTCATTAATATGCACAAAAAATAGTTGCATGTGTGTGATATACAAACATCTATCTCACTGTATATGCCGTTTTCCCATAAAAGTTCATTCTCAGCTACACTTTTTATGTATTTTTTTAGGGTTGTTTTTTTTTTAATTATTTTTTGTGTGTTTTCTGTGTTTAAATAAGGAAATTAAACATCTTAGCCACCTGAAGGTGAGTCTCTGACACAGCTCTGAAAACTGTGTCTGCACTACACTTTGGTCTATCAAACCATAAACAACTTTCCATTGGCAAAATACTTTAAAGACATTACAGTGACGGTCCCCATCACCACAACCATATATCCCTGAAGGCATCAAAATTGCCAACAAAGTCATCTATTAAATAGTTAATGTTAAACAATGACTTTCCATGTTCAACAAAGGAGGGAGAAATAAACAGATAAGGGTGAGGTAGATCGAAATCTGCATGCCTCATTGGCTGAGCTGTCGGATATTTCTAATGCATCTGAAGGGTTTGTTACTAAGAACCTGTTAAGTATCTTTAAACCTTTGATCTGTAGCCAGTCTTAACAAAGGTGACAATTAATTACAGGAGAGTGCATTGCAATAAAGTTACATCGTGGTCAGTTTATATATACTGTCCAAAGCTGGTTCACAGAAGTCACTGTCAATTAAAGTCTTCTTGGAGTCCAGTTCATTATCAATTTTTCCCCCTTGCCTTGATCAATATTTTTGGCTGCTTCTGCTTGACAAACTTAACACAATGTCTATATCTATATGTCTTGCCATTCATTTACATGCAATAGATGGCCGTATATGATTTATTTTTAGCTACTACGTATGGTCAGGCACTTTATTTGAGAGGTTTAGAGCTCTCATCCATCTTTATTTTAAGGAGCGACAATAATAAGCCCTCTCTTCCTTCAAGGGGATGTCAGTTGGATATAATGAATGCACATTAAAAGCTGCATTCACCTGTATGTGCATTCAGGCTGTGGCTCACAGTGACAAAAGCAAACAAATGCAATCTCTGTGGTGACATGCTGACTCCAGACCACACCAAGAGATGCAGCACAGATAAAGTGACTCACTAGATCCTGAGATCCCCAAAATGTGATGATGGCTCCCCGGGCAGTAGAGGAAAAGAGACACCCTTGTAAAATATATATCTCAGCTCAGAAAGTGGAGCAATGGTGGAAGAAAACCATGACTTTTATTCACCATGGTTAATTTTTTCCCTGTTTCTGCAGCAGATTTTAATGCATAAAGGTCCATCCACCATGACAAGCCCCAGCAACAGTCATATAAGCATTGGTGAAGCATTTAAGTGTGCAAGCAATGTGTCAGAAATCCGGCTTTTATCAGTTCTTTAGCTTTGTTTAAGTTTTAGTTTCACTCACAGAATTAAAGCTAAGTTAAGGGACAAACCAGCAAGCGCAGAAATTAGTAGCATTAGCTGCAAAAGTTGAGGTTTGCTACATAAACTCATAAGCCAGAATTTTAAAGGGAATGTGTAACACTAAGTGCAAACCTGCAGAAGGATTTCCAAATGTGAAGTCACATAAGTGACGGAAGAAATATCTCTGAGTTCTGCCTAGCAAGCAGGTAACAGGACTTTGCTCCAGGAGTAAATGTGATGCAGGGATTAATGAAGCACCAGCTATTTGTTAAAAGTCAGGATTCAACTTAGTTTCCTTAACACTTAGTGCACTCTTATGGGCCAGAAACAACACAGTGCTTGATGGACAAGTGGTGTTGAGTTCTGCAGCTCCCTGCTTTTTTTGGAATATTACTTTGAGGCTATGACCAACACCTGCATGGGTCTTTGGGCATCTGATGCTTTCTCTCTCTTTTAAATGCAGGTAAGTGGTCCAACAGCCTAGATCATCTCCCCCACTTTTTCTCCCTTGGCAACATTACTGCCTGTCGAATACACCCGCCTGGGTTCACACTTGATTGACGGGAGGGACAGTAACAGCTCCTTTAGTGTCGTTATGGTCTGTCGGGTCAGTGCGGCTGGTATGCATGCGCACAGGGTATGCATGACAAAAAAATGCTCTGGTGTCTTGCTGAAAAATGTGGCTGCATACTTACAGCTCTTAAGGCTGGAGGAGACCCTCCTGGATCACTCAAACCCTTCTGTCCCTGGCTCTTGACCACCATGAACAAAGAGTCCTCTGCCTGACCTCCCTGACAGGTACAATCCGCTTTTCGGTTGAGCAGAAGGCACTTTCCGCAATCTTGCTCACTCTTTACCCAGACAAAATTTCCAGGTGCTTTCTGACAATCTCCTTCAAAAGACTATTCCATCAGCTGCCTGGCTTTTATTATGCTATGCAATTTGAATCCTCTGCTAAAGAAAGCCCTGCCGGTGGCACTGGCCACTAGCAGATGCGGGATACAGGACCAGATGAACCGCGCTTCTCATGCAAGGTGACAAGGATCCTCAATTTTCCCCTGTGCTTCAGTGCTGAAATTTCTAATTTTTTCTGGCTTGATATGTGGAAATAAATTACATAAAACTAAATCAAACTATTCCCTGCTCCTATTGTTTCTTGCAGAAATTAGTGAGTTTCTGATTCATCCCTTAATTAAAACCTTGGTAGGGACAAGTAAATACTATGAAATTTGGTTATTCCTAATTAGTTATTTATAAAAAAAAAGCATCCTTTTTTTATTCCATAAAGTGCCCAAAGGCACCAGTATATGTGCATATTGAGGGACAGAAGCAATCTTAATCTGTAAAAGTGTACAAAATATAAATCTAACCTGGAGAAATGTAAGAGAAGAAACAAAAACTGTGGACAAACAAACTAATTTCTTTCTTTTTTCCGCATTAATGTAACTTTTAAACAAATTCATCTTGTAAGGATGATTAGTTCATATGGTAGTGGGACTAGCTGAGGAACAGCTTTCAGTGCAAAACTTGACAGGCAAGCAAGAGATCCTAGAAAATTAGAGTTTGTATTGGAAATGCTGACACAACCGTAACAACAGCACCATAACTGACTGCAGCTGCTTTTAGAAACCAGAATCCATGTCCAGACCCTGAAAAAAAGAGTTAACATATACTCTTCTAATTTATGAGCAATCTGGGCTATCTGTTTGACATTATCAAAACACATAGACACTCATATGTACGGGAGATTTTAATGAACGGGGGTTACTTTTTTTCTTCCATCAAGGTATCCAATTGCATTGTGACTGTTTTAAGGGGTTGTTCTTTAGACCTAAGGCTTAAAGTCTCCTCTGTTTTATTCCTGTTTATTTGTGCATTTCCCTCCCTGAAACTTGTTTGGTTTACTACCATACTAAATGCTGTATGTGTTGCTTTCAACCAGGCAAGTCTTATGTTTCAATTATGGAGGAGTTTATTCAGCACCTGTATTGTGTTGTGCTTCTTTTCAACTAAATTTCCATTTCCCAAAGGCTGTACTCATGAATGTGTACACATGTCTTTTTCTGTATGTATACACACAAAAATCTATACATTTCTGCATATAAACATACACATCATCTTAACTGAATGCTCATTTTCATTGCACCTTTGAATTTCTGACATATCCAAAACCTTCGTAACATCCTTAAACTTAACAAGGTTTTAATTTTTCTGTCATCTATCTTTGTAATCAAACAGAACAGAATACAATGAATGGAAGCCTTGTTCCCCTACCCAAGAAGTGTCTTAAATTTTGAAATTATTTATACTTTTAAGAAGATAAAGCTGTAAAAGAACTAAACTATTCTCTTCATACTGCATTTTTCTCTCTGCATTGAATGCTTACACAGTGAGGTTCGGGTCAGGTAGGAAAAACACCCCAATCACGGGACTGCAGCAGTGAATTCAAGGAGTTTTTCTGGGGGTTGTGCTTTTTCCACCACTAAATAAGCATTGAAAGAGTGTTGTTGGTCTCAAGTCTGTGTAAGACTCCTGCTTTCCCAGTGTACACCATCTCCACACTTTAAGTGCATTCGCCTTCATGTGTTTCAGTAAATCTCAGTTAAGTGTGGAATGCTGATTTCTACTGACTTCCTAAATAGAATATTATGGAGACCTGTGTGTTTTAAATTAAACTATTTCCCAGGCCTTGGGTACAAGAAAGCTTCAACAGAAAAGACTGTTTAAACCTATGGGGACAGTCCTATATTTAGATTACATTAATTCATAAATATTATACTAAATACCACTTAAATTGGCCTTAAATGACTTCAAAGATAATGCATTATAATATGGCTGTCCTGAGAGCACTAACCTTTATATCTCCCAGTAACTCAGCCTTTAAGCATACTCCACATCTAGATAAGATGGAGGGAAGTTATGAATGAATGTCTTACTAAATTGTTAAAGTGTGATTAGTTAAGACAGTGCATGTGTGTGTGTGTATGTGTGAGCGCGTGGGTGGGTCAGCTCAGCCCCGGTAGATTTCTACCCGAGGATCTCAGCACACAGCCTCTCCCCAACCCTACAGCAAAGTAGCAGAGCAGGAGCCTGTTCCTGCCCCGTGTGGAGAGAAGCGAGGATGGGGGAAATATGCAGCAGCTAAGCTCGTGCCATGAAAGCTTATTTTCTCGGGGAGCTGGCAAGCTTTTCCTGCCTTCCCCCACATGCTGCTTCCCCCGTACCCTTTCTCTCTTTGCGTATCTGCAAGAGAATCATAATCCCCTGCCTCTTTCCTGGTGTCTGTACTGGTATCAGCCAGAGCTGCTGGGGAGAGAACCTGGGACTTCACTCTCCTTTTGTGAGTTTTTCTTGGAGGAGGGCATAGTAATGTACTTTAGGTTCTTAATTTTCAATTTCCTTCTGCTGTACAGGGGCACTGCAATAGGATAGCTTCATAATATTTTCAAGAATACACATCTTTGATCTTGTTTCAATGGATTTACACCTGAAATTACTCTGGTTGCTGTTGTTTTACTTTAAGCTAATTCCCTTTTCTTCCCTCCTCCCAGAACAATCCCACCTTCTCCCCCTCTACACCCAAGGTTTGCTCTCCGCACACTTAAATAAACTGCAGCCTACTATTAACCCTTCAGGGTGTACCTCTGCCACAGCCTCATCCCCTGAATTAGGAATGAAATCAACTGAGAGTGATGGATCAATTAATGTATGAGCATTATGCATCTCTTATGGAAAGCATCTTGGGGTTTTGTATTGCCAACCTACCCCTGTGAGCCAAGTTGGACTATCTTTATGCAATTCTTCACCTATGCCTGTAAAGCAAAGCCAAAATAAGGACATCTGAGTGAATACAATGCTTCACATGACTGCATTTAGAGAAGGGAAAAGAGAAAAAATAGATTAAAAATGAAATAAAATGAATAAAATAATAATAAAAGAAGCCAAACACAACCCTCATCCTTCAAAGCCCCATTGCGCTTTTTGACTTAATAGTAATTAATCACTACTGGCAAGAAAGTAATTTTTTTCCAGGTAGCCAGAGGCACATTTTTATCAGGATTAGCTAATAAATCAGCGGCATCGCTAGAAAGGAGTTCAAACTCTTCTCGGATGTACTAAATAAAACCAATCTCTGAAATGTTGGCAACTCGGTGTCTATTGAAGCTTTGCTCAAACCCTAGCCTGCAAAATAACAACCATCATCATAAATTTTCTTTCCAAAGTCCAAAACTTATAGCAGGTTAAAAACGACTGTTTGTTTTGAGATGAACTCATGCAATTTGGTTTGATGATGTGACAAGATTCCCCACCTGGCTTTTTTCCTAGGTTGCAGCTTTACAACAGAAATGAAATGAAGGGAAATGAAGTTAGTATCTTGCTTAATTCAGGGATATGTGTTAAACACATCCAAGTAAGATAAATGATCCCTCTCTCTCTCCTCTCTCTCTCTCTCTCTCTCTCGCTCTCTCTCGCTCTCTCTCTCTCTCGCTCTCTCTCTCTCTCTCTCCCTCTCTCTCTCTCTCTCCCCCTTCCTGAGTTTGTCTCTGTGAATACAGGCATACAGCAAAAGCAAAACGGAACTAAAAGAGAAAGAATCTGTGAAACAGAAATTGAAGTTACCGAACGGAACGATTAATTTCAGGTCTAAGATAAATCATAAGAAAAGAATAAAATCTCATCAACAAATTACAGTAACCTGCCACTACCAAAATAAATACTTTATCAAAGAGTTAGCTCAAAGATTTCCTCTACACTATGTTGAGTGATTCTATTCATCGCAGCTTTTACTGCTGTTATTTTTATTTTACAGAAACCTTAGATAATTTTTTGCAAACACATGCACACACACACACAAAAGCTCAGTGTCAACTCTCACTATTAGATGAAATCTCTCAGGACATTTCCTTCCCTACATTTCTTACTATTATTTTTATTGCCATTATTAATAATTATTATAGTACTGGTGTCATGTTTAAATGATGCCAATCAGACCTTGATGTAGCTTCTAGGAAGACAGTTTGAAAAGAAAGCAAGGTTCGAAAGAGCTACACTGATCATTTTAAAAATGAGAAGAGTGTTTGAAGTGACCGGCAAGTAAGGATGGAAGAAATATCCCGTAACTTAGACTTAGTCCCTAGACCCCGAGCCCTGAACATTTTCTCTAGACTGTGTAAAACTGGTACTTTGCACTATCAGGATATATTTTCATTCGCATTTCCTGAAAGTGGAAGCAAGGAGGAGAGTGAGTAAGAAGGGGGAAGAGATGCCTGCTAAACATGCCGTTAAGTTCAAGATTTACAACTCGACAAGGCAACTGGAAAGCCGGAAAGCCAGTAATGCCATTACCGGTGACTGTCACTGCCAGGAGTCCACCAAGCTGGACTAGACACCGATACTGAGGCTGTCCTGTAAAAGATACAACTTCCACTCTCCCCGTGCAAAAGGCTTTCTCCTCCTGCACTAAATCTGGAGTCACACCCCAGTCACTTCTGACCCTGTCTTTTTCTTTTCCCTTTTTAAAAAATAAATAAAAACACACACAAACACACACACACACACACACACACACACACGCACACACACACACACATACAGAGTCTGAGTTAATAAGGTGGCTCATATCTCTCCTGGTTCTCTCCTGCTCCTAAGTGGGGCTACCATGCAAATTTCCTTCAACTTCCTCCCTGCGAGTCCTACTTTCCTACCCGAGGATCTGAGCATCTCTCCCCCACTACACACACCCTCCCCCACCCCCAAAACGGAGCACCATCTAATCTGATAGGCACCTCCGGAGAGCCTGAGCTCAGCAGGGAAATGAGCGGGCAGAGATGGAGCAAGTGAAGCGTCGTGTGAGGAGTACATCTCCACTATGTTTAGAGAAAACCTAAAAAGTTCCTGGGATGGACTTCAGGCACATTAAAGTAGTGCTTGGAATATGCCTGGTCAGACTTCTTCCCTCTGGAACTAAGCTGCCACCTGTCCTTTCTGTCTTGCCTTCTCCCACACATGCATGCATACCATGATTTTGTGCACACACCCTTGCCCCGTTTGAGATGGGCTTCTTTATTGTTGTTTATATTCCTGTTCCCGTGTTGAATAGAACCAAATGAAACAGCCCCCCCCCGGAGCAACTCACTCTCCTCCACTTCTTGTTTGTAAAGGACTACAAATAACAAATATGACAGAAGCAAAAATAAAATATTGCACGCCCCCTCCCTTCAAAAAAAAAAAAAAAAAAAAGAGGAAGGGAAAAAAAAAAGAGAGAGAGAAAAAAAAGAAAAGAAAAAAATCGCCGATGCAAGATACAGAACAGTTGTAAAATCGAGGGTTGCCAGCAAGCCCAGGGACTGACAGACGGACACACACACACCCCTGGGCTGATGAAGAGCGGCTCCCGAAGGTAAATACAGAGCACCCGCTCCGGATTCAGCACCGCGGACAGCTGCCGCCGGCCCCGAGCCCGCGCCGCCGCTCGCCCGGCGCTCCCCGGGAGCTGCCTCTCACCCCCCAAAAAAAGCGGGGAAAGAAATACAAATACTAATAAATAAGCCAAACGGAGCTGACTCCCTGCCCTGACTCTCGGTCTTCTCTTCCCAGGATGGGTCTATTATTTCTTTCCCTGCCCCCCCAGCCTGCCGCCTCCGCCCCCGGGCCAACCAAAAATGAAATAAAATGAAATGAAATCGAAAGGAAAGAGAGAGAGAAAGAGAGAGCCAGGGAGAGAGAGGGAGCCTGCCTTTCTCTCCCGATCTCTCCCGGGAAAGTTCAGGAGGTAACTCACCTTTGTGCATGCCAGTGAACCTGTCCTTCAGCACCGTCAGTTCATAGATCTTCCCGAACTCCTCGAAGAGCGGTTTGAGGTCTTTCTCGTCCAGGTTACGGGGGATCTGCCCAATAAAGAGCTTAATGGCATCGTGGTCCTTCATTGGGATGGTGGATGGGTTTCCGGGACTATGGTTTAATCCGTTCATATGCCCGTTGGTGCTGGGGTTGCTGTGATTGCTACTCAGGCTGGTATTGTCTGGTTGTCCGTTTGCTAACGTGGCCATCTTTATATACATAGAGAAAATCTTCTTTCCTTTTTTTCCCCCTCTTCTTTTCTCTCTCCCTCCCTCTCTCTCCCTCTCTCTCTCCCTCTCTCTCGCTCTCTCGCTCCCTCTCCCTCTTTCACACACACACACACACACACTCACACACACACACACTCCTCCCTCTCTCTCTCTCTCTCTCTCTCTCTCTCTCTCTCTCTCTCTCTCTCTCTCTCTCTCTCTGGGTCTGATCTGATTTTTTTTTTACATTGAAGATCTGTGTCCTTTCCGTTTAAACAGGCTGGATCGGTTCAAATTCCCAGCCAGACTAGGGGGTGGGGTGTGAGTGTGTGGATGTGTGTGTGTACGGGGAAGGGAGGCTAGGGGTGGGGGATTGCTTTTGCCTCTACTCTGGCTAAACCCCCTCCTCCCATCCAACCACCCCCCTGTCTGTCTGCCCGGCAGAGGCTTAATGGTATCTTCCAACACAGCCCCTGGCTATAAATAGCACTAGGCGCATGGCTCTTTGAGAGACAGTCAATTTCTATTGTGCCAAGTGAGCAAAGGGGAACGGTTGCGTTTTTAGGACCAATGATGATGATTTTTTTTTTCCTTTTCCTTTGCAAGCCCTCCGATCAATCGCTGTCGTTATAATTTCAGTGATCATCGGGAAGTCTGCCTTTTTATTTGAGAGGGGAAAAAACCCCAAACCCAAGGTGTTCTGACTTCTTTCTGTTATGATGATGCCTCTTACTTATTATTTACTCTTATTATAATTTCGCAAATGATAATAAAAAGCAGTTCAGATACGGATGAACCCCCCGGCTCAGAGGTTGCTTTTGCTGTTGTTGTTGTGATTGTGATGTTACAAGCTCTCTTTACTATATCTGTTCATGTTGCATCTTAAAAAAAAAAAAAAAATGCATGCTCTTTAAGCTCTTTTTCTTTTTTTAATATAAATTATGCTACTGATGATGGCATCGAACTAGGAAAGCACAAGCTATATTATCGTAGTGCTTTGAAGAGAGACAAAAAATATCAAAATGACTGTTGTTAATTTTCGTGCTGCCGATATTTATTTTATGTATAGTCAGTGCGGGCGTTATCTCCTATACGGGCTCCGTGTGTGTGTGTGTGTGTGTGTGTGTGTGTGTGTGTGTGTGTGTGTGTGTATGTGTATTGGAAAGGGATTGATTAGGTAAGATTTTCTTGCCCGACTTTCAAGCCATCAGGATATTTTGTCTGTCTCTGACGGAAACATAAATCGCATTTTGTAGTCATCAGTGATCGGGAGTTGCTTGTCCGAACAATGCTCTCTAGACAAAGTGTACTGTATGGTGGAGACGAAATCAGCTCTTTTTTCATAGCATCTGGGGGTGGGGAAGGCAGGGAGCCTCGGATTAAGGACACAACTCCCCCTTGTCCCCCAAATAATAATAACAGTAATCCGGACAGTAACAAAACAAGGCTCTGCGTGCGCTCAGAGCAATTTCCCCCTCGTTCTTCTCTCCCCTTTCCCATTTCTCCGGCTCTCCCGCTTCCCGTGCGAGCCGTGCGGGGATGAAGCTCGGAGGAGAGCACCAGCAGGCGAGCTCGGAGCGAGCCTGCGAGTTACCTGGCCTGAACCCCCTCTCCCTTCCCGGGCGGGCTGCAATCCGCCCGGCTCTCGGCTCTCTTCCCGGGGGTGTCCGCAGCCCCCGCCGCGCCCCCGCCGCCCGGCCCCGCGGGGCCCCGGCCATTGTTCCCGGCGCCGCCGGCTGAGCCCCGCGGCGGAGGCGGCGGCAGCCCGGGGAGTTGCGGAGCCGGGGGACGGGGCTGGGAGCGGGACCCCCCCCGGCCGCCCGTCCCCCGGGAGCGCAGGTAGCACGTGTGACTGCCGACGGAAGGGGCAGCCGCGGAGGAAGGAGGTTATTAGTTTAAAATTTCAACCTTCCTGCCTGTTTTGCTGACCGGGATTTGTTTGGGGTTT
>CM031878.1:5880367-5909214 GCA_018697195.1 Certhia americana | reverse complement strand
AAAACCTTAAAGAAAGAAAATCACCCCATTGCAGGTGCAGGTGGCTCGGCTGTTCCAACTACTCCTGTGTCTAGAGTGCTCCCGTGTCCTGCCAGCAGAGGAGCGGGGATGGATCGGGGGGCGGCAGGACTGCGCCCCTCCCCGGGGCCACCGCCGATCCCTGCGAGGGGAACGCTGCGGGCGGGGGGCGGGACAGGACCGGCCCCGAGGAGCCTTCCCATCCCACCCTCCGGGGGCCCGCACCTGGGGGCGACACCCGTGCGGAGCTCTCGGCAGCCTGCGCTGCCTTTTACGGCTCTTTAAATATCTTGGGGCGCTGATGGGCAGCAGCGGCTGTCAGCCGCCTGGTGCCGGGCTGGTGGCAAGCACCGCGCATTGTCTGCCGTCTGACCAGGCGTGCCGGGTACTGGGGTCTAAGCTGGGGGGGTGAGGGAGCTGGTCTGCCCGTCTTCCCTTCCTGGGCACACTCCTGAAACCTTTAAAGGCTACAGACACGGAAATGTGACAGCCTAGGAGCTGCGGGGAGGGTAAAACCCTCAGACAGCCCCACTCCCAAATTCCCAGCCCCGTGACTCACCTGTTTTCAAATCCTGCCTTGTGCCTTGGACTGCGATAAAAGAATGACAACAAAAACAAAACCCACATGAACCAAAATCTTTCAGCCCTCCCCCCCCCCCGCCCCTTAAAAATCCTAATATCTGCTCTTTCTGATCCCTAGAACCACACCCGTGATAGAATTAGAAGGACTCACTGAAAGAAGACACAAACCTTTTTATTTTTTCTTTTTTTTAAAGAAGAAATATCCACTACAGTGAAAAGTGAAACATCATCCGGCACTGATCCATCCCAGGGATAGCTCTGTTAACACCTTGTCCACGAGCAGGCCACTCTGCCTGCAATCACGGCTTACCCCAAAAGAAAGCCAATTAAAAAGAACAGAGCAGTAAAAAGAGTCATTTTGCCGCTCAGTGCGGGCGTCCCTTTTATAACAATCTCTATTTTTTAAAACTTTGAGCTGGTCCACGCCCCGTTTTCACAGAGCCGTAAGTATAGTCATTTAGAAATGGATGCTGTTCAAGTACAGCCCCCTGGTGCACAGGCACAGCTGTGAGGGGTGGCAGGATGAAATAATACGGACACAAATATTGCTACAAGGGCTCCAAGATGAACACAGCTGCTGCTGTGGGTGGAAATAAGCTATACCCCATAAGCACCTTTACACATGTACAAGGGGCTGTAGTGGATTTTAAACAGATACAGGCAAAGGAGGAGTGAAATTGTTATCTATAAACCAGCTTTTGCTGAACAGTTCCCCAGTGAGAAATGTTCCCAGTGTAATCACAGTGGGTCCAGTTCAGCAATCCAGAGGCAGAGAAGTCCACAGGAATTTTGAAAGGATAAGGTCTTTTGTAACAGGCTTCAGATTCTCCAGGAGAGTAAAAAATTATTTATCTGCTTGGGACCAAAATAAAGCACTTCATTTTTTTACTTTTATTTCCCCTACTTGCAGTGGAAAACCAGCCCCCTCCCACAGACATTTGGAGCCCCATTTTCTCTTGCTTCCTTCTTCTCACTCTGGTTAGTGTGGGGATTTTTCTTGTGGGGTTTTCTGGGGGGGTTTTTTGGGTTTTTTTGTTTGGTTTTTTTGTTTGTTTGTGTGGGTTTTTTTGTGTTTTTTTTTTTTTTTTTTGTTTTTTTTTTTTTTTTTTTTTTTTTTTTTAAGAACACAAGCACCTTTTATTTTGGAGGTAGATGGACATTAATTTTCACCTCCTCAGAAGAAATGTTACCCCAAATCACCACGTCTGGAAAAAGGCACCGGCACACGGCCAAGCCGGGAGCAGAAGGATGCAGCAGGACCAGCCACAGGTATATACACACCTCCTGCGAGAAAGGGCTTGCAGACCAGGCTTTGGCTTTAAATGTGCCTTTCAAAGGGCTTGATTGATTGCTGTTAATCCTGTGAACAACTTCGGTGTTGTTAACAGGACTGGCCGCATTAGTAAAGGTACTTGCATGCATTAGTATGCTCCTCGTCCCCATGACGTCAATAGACAGCTTTCCAATGACTTCCAGGAGGGCTGGATCAGGCCCTTGCTAGCAGCAAGTTTTTAATGAACACCGTGTGGTGCAGGCAAGGGGGACACAGTGATACATCAGTCCTGACTGTCTTCATTCTCCAGGAAACAAGCAAGGTAAAGAAGAAAGGCAGGAATAGGCTGAAAGGTTGCTGGAGGGGGATTCTTCTGCTGAACTGCAGCCCCCTGGACCCATAGCACACAAACCCATCAGTCGTTGTATGATGTAAAAAGAGTTGCAGGCAGGTTTTTGGTCCAAATAAATAAGCAATATATGTGATTTTCTTTTTAATAGATAAGCTAAGTAGCTGGCAAGTTTCTCCCTGAAGAAATAATTCATGTGACTTTTGTTTTTAAATAGCAATTTCTCCTTTAGATTTTTTAGCTATACCAGCTCATATACTCACAGATTTTCTGCTAGCTTTTTGTATTAAGATGATTTCTAAATGGAACATGAGTCTGTTAATATCAAAGAATTCTGATCACAATTCAGATACAGCTCACAACTGCTATTAAAGGGCCCAATCCTACCAAGTCCTCTAACTCAGCTGGAATTGTTTACTTCAGCTTGCTAGACTTTGCAGGGAGTGCTGACAGGATCAGGGCATATTAGCTATGTAATCAAATGAAATAATTGAGAGCTGCATGTGGGCCTCTAATAAAATCTAACAAAAGGAGAGGGACCATCATCCACTAAACTTTCGACGAGAACCCAAGCATCAGGGCATGGGCCAGATCCTGAAAACCTTAATCTGCATTGTTGTTAATCATTCTGCTGTGGTCAGAGGGATTATTCATCTGGGGAAGGATTACCCATGTGAACATTTGCAAGATTGGTCCCTAAATTAATGCATAAGTCAGTGTGTATTGGTGTGTTTTTTTGGTTGGTCGTTTCAGTTTTGTTTTTTTCTGCTTTAGTTAGAATCAAGAAGGTTGATTGAGGAGAGAAATGAAAAATTATTTGTATCCAAAGGAGCTTAGCACAGGATTGTAGTCAATGTAGGCAGCAAAAGGTATTGCCATTAAAAATAAAATAAAATAAAAAAAAGTTTGTTTATGGAGACATTTTGTTATTAAAGTAGCACTGGTGAGTTTGAGGTGGCAAGGGGAGGGCTGCAAAGAAACCCATGGTTAACAGAGGACAGAAAAGTAGAAGAGAGCTTGCATACATGTGTTTGCAAGTATGCTTAGACATAGCATTTGTGCAGACACATACACACACATCATTACATTCCACACAATAGATTCTGCAATCTAAACAGAGCTCTCCAGAATATTCCTATTGCCTGTGCTGCACACACCGTAAACACGTTAGATTAGTCCTTTGAAGGGAATATCAAGTTTATTATCTCCACATTCCTTTTCATAATAGGTATGTCCCTGTACATAATGAGTAATGAAAGCAGGCAAGCCTGTATTGTAGGGACAATAATGCTTCATGTTAATATGGTCCTTTTCATCATCAAATCATTGTGCAGTCATTAACAAATTAATGCTTACAGCGCCCCTGTGAGGAAGGGAGATTTCACTTTAATAGGATCTGGTAGCACCACCAATTAAAAAGGTTGCCTATGTCTAATAAAATCTTGTTCAGCTTTGATAAACTGCACGTGTTTTGGCTGAAACTCTAAGCTGGGCACCAGCACGCAGCTCAGACTCTTTAATTATTTCTCAAAATTTTTGTTTGGAGTTATTTGTCTGTTGCTGAGAACAACCTGTAGGAGAACTGGGCTGGTTTGAACTGAGTCAAATGAGATGCCTTGTAAAGCTCTCCTGTCCCTATTCTTTACAGCATGATACTAAGAGCTGTCAGGAGGTGAAGCTCTGTCTCAAGTTTTTTTGCTATCTCTGGCAAAATCTGCCCCAAAGTGGCCAATTAAAAGCCTGGGGAAAATGGCAGCTCTCAGATGCTCACTGGAGATGCAGATTTCCAAAACCAGATTCCCCAGTGACTTGGGTCTCACTGCGTTTGCTGCAGTAGAGAGTTACTCCTGTCATTGCAGCTCAGGGCCAGGACAGACCTGGAAAAATTGGAGCCTGGACAAAAACAGGGAATGTGTATTCCCTTTGTTTTCAGGGACTGACAGAGAGATCCAACAGTGAGACTAGAACAGAAACTAAAAAGAAAGAGCTGAGGGGAAATTCGGGTAATTTGGAAAGACAAGGAGGTTGGAATATCATTGAGTTGGATTCAAAAGAGACTCAAATAGAGAACAGACTGGGATTCAGATTCCAAGACAGTATGTGTACCAAGAAATGAACGACCAAGTTCGGAGTGTATACTTAAGTATTTATTTCCCTAACCTTAGCACAGTCCTTGACAGATTTGGTCCTTACCGTCCACCCAGGTAACTTCTGCACTTCTGGGTGCAGCTTGGAGGTCATCACAGACCAGTGTGCTGTTTTCAATAGTCACTACAGACAAGATAATATGAGGGTTTTTTTTTAAATAGAAAAGAGCATTTAGTCATATGGATAGTTGGTGCCATGACGTTTGGACCCAGGGTTAAAGAATTCTCTGGTTATTTATTTGTATTGAACCAGTCACATTAGCCACAGAGAGCTTTGGAGAAAAGGTTGTGCTGAGACACAGCAGTCTGCTTCTCAGTAGGAAGAAGCTGGGAAAATGAAGAGAGATGGGAGGGGAGATAAATCTAATGGGCAACCATCTGTAATACAAAAACAGGGAAAAATGAGGGGTTAATACACAAACCATGATGTAAGAAAACATCCAAAAATAAATTCTGGTAAAGCACAGAGGATCTGAGATCTCTGGGGCTGGTAAACTCAGGGGTAAGGCACTTAAAGACTGAGGCAAGATAAAAGAGACAAATTGAGAAAGAGCCAAAAAGTGAAATTGGATACAGGACTGGAACAGGGAAACGGACTACAGAGTGAAAGGGGTGGATCTGAGATGATTTGCTTGCAAAAATACTTGCCCCTAAAAGTCCACTCTCCTGTGTACTTGAAATGTGAGGCAGAGTCCCTCAGTCCTCTACAGTCAACAAACAGCACTACACATGCCATCTACTCTGTGAATGATCATGTAATTAAAGTCTGAATTAGAATGCATCTGTACAACAAAGGAAAATCCAGGTTGTGCAAGTAACCTCAATTCTGGGAGCTCTTAATATTTAAGTGCTTGTCTTTGCAACCAGAATAATTTCCTTTTAATTAGGGCTTGTGTGGAAGGAAAAAAAAAAAAAAAAAAAAAACACCAAACCCTCTTCCTTTTATTTTTTTTTTTTTAAATATCCAGTTTGGTATTTGGGTACTTTAACTCAATTTAACAAGGTTAAAGATGGATTATAAACTAGCTTTTGGAGATTGTGGTGCTGCTAGAGTTGCAGTCACAGTCAGTGTGTATTTTTGAAAATCAGGCCTAACTCTGAAAAAAGACTTTAAGCAGATAATTCATATTTTGACACCCAGCTGCTTGCTGAACTTTAGAGAGAATGAAGCGTGGAGATTAGGTGTGTGATGTTAGTATCCCAAATCACTGGTCCCTTTTCACATGGACCTTTAGAGCCCCAGGGGAAAAAAATGGCAAAGTCAGAGCCAAGATTCAGAACACCCTGACATCCCATGGCATGTTTTACTTCTGAAGCTATGCCCAGCATGGCTTTGAACAACACATGTTGTAAGCACAGTCTCAATGCTGTATTTATTTGCATGAGTGAATACTTGTTTTATAAAACCCATTCTTGCTCCTATTTTATTCTCCAAGTGCCTGGAGGGAATGACAGTCAGGGTCCAGCATTAATGCTGTATCTAATTCTAACGCAGATGCATGGCAGATGACCAAGTGCTGACAGCGTGTGTGTGTGTGTGTGTGTGTGTGTGTGTGTGTGTGTGTGTGTGTGTGTTTGGTGTGTGTTTTGGGGGGGCTGTGGGCCCTCGTAGCAGTGCATCTACACATGCACACATGTGGAAAGACTGCAATCAGAGAAGGAGGGTACTCCACAGCCGAACGTGCAAAAATACTCCTCATTATCTTTCTGCTAGAATTTCATAGAGACCTTAAATTTTTATTTTTTTCTCTTCTCTCTGACAGTCTCTCTGCCTATTTCACTCCCTTCCTTCATGTTTGTCTACATATCTACAAATATATCAGTTATTTGCTGTCTGATAGATGATATCTCTAACTGCTTTATTTGTTACTGGTGTTGCAAATATGCTCAGTTTCCTTAATGGTCAAATTTATAAATCTGTCCTAGAATTTATGAATGTAATAAAAGGTAGATATGTTGTTATATCTCTTTAAACTCCTATTGATTATTTCTTTTTTGTCTGTTTCTGTCCAGAATAGTAAATCACCTGTACAGCGAGCTGCCTTCTTAAGGCCAGATGTGCAGGTAGAGACAGAAAAGGAAATACGTGGGGATAGTTGAGTTGTCCATGGCTTCAACAGCAGTGGGAGAGAATAATCATGGTTCTAGTTAGCTGTGGGGCCAATCCCACATTAATAAGCTTATGGAACAAATGCAAGAGGCTTTCTGGCTGCCTTGTGCACACTCAAGTGTGCGTTCTCTAGCAAAGTGTAGGGTCTTGGTCATTTCAGAATTTTCCATGAATGTTCTTCTTGTACTTGGTCACTTTTTTCATTTTCCACCTGCAAGCTGGTTTTCCCTCAGCCAGTCCTCCAGCATCTCAGAAAAACTGTGCATTGCATGTACCTCTCCATGATCTAAAAGTGATAGTTATAGTACAAGTGACAGCATAATACAAAGATTCAGACTCTGTTTGTTCCATTGAATGAAACAGGAGGGTGAAGAGGTCTTTTCCTGCATTTCCAGCTGGTGGGTTGTGCTGGGCCTGAAATTAGAACTGACAATTTTTCATCCTTTGTGCTTTCTGCATGTATCCATTTAATTTAGGAGCCCCAGTTACATCTGTGGTTGATGCTAAAAGATAGGTGTTATTGAGGGCTGTTCATCTCTCCAGACCTTTAGCTGAAGAGGAAATGGTAGATTAGAATTCAGAAAGCTGAAATGCCAGATCTCTAGGAGGCAACAGATGAGAAAAATGCTCAGAGAAGGTCAGAAAAGGGACTGGGAAAGGGAGGTAGAGAGGGAAACGAAATTCAGGGGTGAAGGGAAAAATCTAAAAGTCACAGTGCAGGCAGGAGAAGGTAAAACAACTTCATTTCCTGGAAGAACTAGCAAAGTCTTGCTTAGGAAATTTGTTGGAATACAAAAAAAATAAAGAAGAAGATTTTGTCAGAAAAGAACAGGGTAGGAAAGGCTACTGAGGTCTTTCTGAGGAAGGTCTGAACAAACACTTCAGAAAACTAGATGTAAGAGCCTGGAGGGGTAAAAACATAAAGTCAAAGAGATCACACACGGGGAGAAATGGCAAAAAACTCACAGGCACTTCCAGAGCCCATAACAGAGTAACAGTCCTCTGGAACTTGCCATACTTTCACAGCTCTGAATTAATCTAAGAGTCTGAACAAAATGTTCAAGTTCCATCTACAGTGGCTCCTCATGGAAACCTTCTATCACTACCATCTATTATGTTGTGGCAGGAAATAAGGGAATGAGTGCAAAGATACCATGAGCTTTGTGAATTTATTTACACCAAAAAAGGGTGTAAGATGAGCAGAGAATTTTGTACATGTATTTATATGCATATTTAGATATTTTGAAATTTAGGATATGGCAGCACTAGCTTCATGCACAGTTGTAAGCCAGCTTTTTTGTGTGAAATAATGGGGCAAGTTTAAATATGAGTTTAAACTTCCACCCACTGGACAGGTTGGAAAGTCTGTCAAAAGAATAAACACCAAGTCATCTCAAGCACATTGAACAAGTCAAATGAAGCACAGGAATCCAAAGTAAGACCAGTTGGAGACTCAGAGACAAAATGGGAGAGTTTCTATCCAGTAGCTCTGCTTCTATGTGTTGGTCCATGCTTCTGCTGGCAAGCAGCCAGAGAAGCACTATGAAGAGAGGGAGGAGAGCCCTGCTAGGTGCCAGACTGACAGAATCAGACCTTGCTTTCCAGGGGCAATTGATTTTGAATAGAAAAGGCCTGGTCTTCTTCCCAGTCTGTGCAGAGGAAAGGAAATACTGGATTTCTTCTTGGTTTCAGCTGCATGAATTGTCCAACTGGCTAAAGGAGAGCATGGTGTCTGCTTGCTTGCAGTGCAACTTGAGCAGAATCACGACTCTGTAGAATGGGACATAAGGGTAAGGTTATACCTGTCTTTTATCAGAGATTTCCAGCAAATGCCAGCCATGTGTATTATTACTCTTGTCTATGAAATCAGCGGGGAGAGAGGCTTTCTTAGTAACACATGTGAGAGAGAATTCTGATCCCTTGAAGAGCTGGGATCAGGCCATGGGGAAACTGGCTACTTTGAAGATTTTTACATGGCTGATAAACAATATGTAATGAGATTACAACCCTGCATTTAGCAACAGATTCGTTGTCTTTGGGGTTCAGTTGTTAAAAAATGGAGCATTTTTAGAAACGGCTTGTCTATCTCTAGGTGATCTTTTTTTGCATCCACACAGATGAATCAGATGAATTTCTGTAACTCCATATGGCCTCAGGCCTGAGGGAGCTTGTCCTGCTGACATGTGGTCAAACAAGGCTGTTAGAGCCTGAAAGCTTGGTTGTCTTCCACAGTCACTTTAAGGGGTCAAATTATGACAAGAGCCTTGCTGGTGGTTTGTGAGTTTCCATTATATAAAGTGGACTGGTCTAGGTTTCAGAACACACAGTATTTTGTGGGTTAACTACATCATAACTAAAGATGTAGGATGCAATTTTTTTGGTGACTGTGTTCTGTAGGAAATTCACTTCCCAAGAGAGCAAGTGTGGCTTCCCAAAGGACATCAGTTCCCTCTATCTTTACCTCTCCCAAGCTTTACAGAAAATTTAGATCAGATTTCACAGCCCATCACAAAAACCCCACAGCTTTTTCATCTAAAAGGAAGAGCTCTTTCATGTAAATGTGAGTTCTGTTTTAATGATTGGTATAAAATATCTTAGTCCATATCAGGTAAGGATCTGCTATTTCATGCCAAACAATTAAATAAGAAACCTTGCTGCTATTCAAGTCCTCTATTCTACTTTTTAAAAGGAAAATAAGAACTGAAGGGTCAAAGCTAAGCACATAAGACTCAAAGACAGTGTATCCCTCACTAAGTCTCTCAGTTTCAAAGCTCACCTCAAGTGTTTCTAAATGTTGAAAGCTGCAAAAACATCTTCATTATTACCTCTCAAATATATACATCAAATGTATAAGTATACATTTCAAGGAACTCTTTTGGCTGCCATATCTCCTTTCCTTTCTTCCAAAGCATTCAACTTGGTCAGCTGCAGACTAAATACCAAATCATCCCTAGTCATCATACATCATTGATTTTGCTATACTTGCCATAGAACGAATTACAGCTTTGAAAATCACAGATTCTAATATAGAACTCAATAATGTCAGGTGGGCTTGGGAGAGAAATGTGCCTTCTGATAAATCAATACATCAGCTGAACAGTCTCGATGTGGACCCTAATATTGACCTTAGTAATCACATAGAGATTTCAATAATTATAATTACTATTGGGACATTGTAGGGAACAGTAGGGCCATGTTCTTCTTGCACTTAAGCTTGTGTAAACTGGAAGCACTGTTATAAACTGATTTACAGGCAAGCAGTACTGTCTCCAAACTTAACTAAGTACAGAACAGCTTGTAGACCCAACATTGTTTTTGAGTCCCTGGGCTCATATTAGAATGAGTTTCAGGACTGAATCAAGGCTCCAGTGCCATGGTTTCCATGGAAAGAAATGTGAGACATGTAGTCTCGATGGGAACCGTTGTATGGTTTTTCAGATCCCCCAGGTCTGAGCAATCAACAAATTAGAACAATAGTGATTTAATAAAATGAACAAAATAAATAAGTATTTGCTATTCAGTTTGGATATAGTTTTTAAATATGTTGACTTACACTGAATGCTAAAACACTCAATAGACTTTCCAAAGCTCCGGCACAAAGTTTGCATTGTGCTGGAAGTGAAGGATGTGAATGATAAGGATGGAATTTCATTCCTGGCTGTAATGCTGTCCACAATGAGGACATTATCTATCTATGCTGACCTCCAGCTTCCCATTAAAACTGAGTAACAGAGTCAGAAATGAAGAGCCACTCTATTTTTTTTTTTTTTCAGAAGAGATGAATTTAGATTTTTGCCCACACAAGACTCCAGAAAACAGGAGGTGAACCTCCACCTGAATCTCTGGATTACATTTTATTCCTGACTAATCAAAGTTGGCAGCTTCAGATACCTTTATCCATTCAAAAACCAGAGTGTGACATGGAAAGACTCACAACTAGTCACTAACTTGAGTGAATTACTGAAAGCAAGTGAGAAAATTTTGGTTCCGAGTTCATAAGTAGTCCATGAATGCATATGAGAAAGGTGACTATAGTACCTAAATACCATATGACAAATAGCAGTTCTCCTGGACTCAATAATTTTCTGGGAGATAATTTGCATGATGGTGGATTGAGATGCCTGGGAATCTTAGCGACGATGAAACGCTCTTTTGCAATATGACTCAATGCATGCAGTGAATGGAACGGGCTGAGTGTAATGCTGCTGTTGGCCCTTATCCAGTCTTCTGATTGAATAACAGTCTGATATCCTCAATCACATACACTCAATCAGACAAGGTCCAAGATGGAAGAAAAGAAAGAAAAGACCAGTACAGTCATAACTGTGCTGTGAAATGTAAGTACTTGGAAGTGATAATAGCAGGGGTTTTTAAAGAGAATGCAAACAGTGATGCTCTTCAAGCCATCCTCTCAGAGGTTGTCCAAGGAGAAGTTCAGCATCCCTTGGCAATAAGGAAACAGATGAATATGGAGTTAATAATGTTCCCAAGACCATTCTCCTGCTGAAACAGATTCTAATATAGAAGACTACATGTGAGCTATTTTTGTGCCTACAATGACTTCTGTGTTTGCCTCTACTCCTGGCATCACCCTCATTGTACTGTATGTAAAGCACTTTAGGACACATTGGCTATGAAAGGGAGTTCAATTTGTGAAACCAAATTCTATTTTACCCTCAGTCACTGCACACTGAGCCAGGTCAGCTCTGCATTCACTTAACCTTTTTTTTTTTTTTCCCAGGATTTCCAGCTCCTGCCTGCCTTCAGAGTTACCAAGGAAGCACACACATGATTTTATATAAGTCATACAGATATTATGGTTTTATGTGTAAAAATATATACACGCTTACACATATACAGAGAGACTTTGTAGAAATGACTCATAATGACAAGCAGGAGACAGGGAAAAATAGCAGTTCATGCCTTTCTTTGCTTAAAATTTTCTGTTGCTTTTCTGCTGAATGATGTTCCTTTACTATCTACATAATGAATACCCTCTTTCTTCTGATAATTAAAGAGTTGCAGCCCATATCCAGCCAAAATTATATATTTACACATGGCGACCTTCTATTAATAAACATGTGAGATTGCTGCACTGAACAAAACCTCACAAGTCTTCATTATTTCCCTCCACTTAGAGTCTTTGTTATTCTTCTCCTTATGTGTTTGGCACTGGTGAGAGATGCCAGGGAAACAGCCTCAATAAAAGGACAAGGCAATATTGTCTGCTTTCTCACACCTGGAGTCTGATGATTTGGACTGACTCCTTGGTTCTGATCTCTGAGGTGGCTGTAGACCACTTTGTTTTATGTTTCATGAGCTCTAAAATGGAAATGTCTTTAATTTCTCCTTTGCCTTCCCCCTGCCCCTCATTTTTTCCAGGAAACATTATAAACCCATTATCTTTTTAAGGTCAAATACTCATACTTGGTATATCACTGTTCAGTTCATCTCCTGACTGTGATCCTGTGTTCACTGCCCCCAGCCTACAAAAACATCCCCTTGAGTGTATGTGGTGACTCATTTTGGATTCCAGTTTTTTGGTCTTCCCTGTAACACTGGAAGCAGAGGAAGATATTTTAGACCAACAGGTGAAGCAGGAAAAAAACACACAATTCAACCACCAATGCCCAAACCCAAAAAATCTCAGTCACATGAGCTTGAAGAAGACCTTGGAGAAATCTGATGGGTGAAGAAATTTTTATTGTTAGGTTTTTGTATTGTTTTGCTTTGTTTTACTCTCTTTTCCTCAGCAGTACAGCTGGATTAATAATAAGATTTAACTTCCTTTTAATCTAACTCACCTTAGTCCTATGCTTAATTAATTCTCCCTATAAAAACAATGTCAACGCCATGTAGTGCACCTCTGAAAGAAAAAACAACACTAGCCATATTCACTTGTGTAAAACAGTCTACAAGGAAACAGACATTTCTCCAGCTACAAAAGGCAAACATGCAAAGTATATATTGTAGTTTGCCATCTTCCCCGTGTGCTGAGGAACCTGAAATCAGCTGTTCTTGCTCCATAACCAATGGACTCAGGTAATCAGCAAGATGAAGAGCTGAAGAAGGAAGCTAGATTTTATTTTTTGTGTTTCCCATTAAACAAACACATGGACAATATTTTCATACATGTCTCTTATTTTCAGCATGATTGTGGTCAAGAAAAAATGCAGATAATGAAGCATGGCTAGTTCAAGTTCAAGCAGTATGTTATTTACCTGTTTCCCACAGCCTGGCCTTGAGCCCAAGCAAAAGGATTTTATCCACTCTCTTTCCTGCTCAGCATTCATCATTTCATCTCATCTTCCTGCTCCCCTGTTAAGGTGTGAGTTCTTTTTTGTTTGACTGCTTTATTTTTTCTCTGTTAAAAATCATTTGTTCTCTTTCTCCTATCTTCTGTTACACCGGGTCTAGGAGTTTGATTTTTCTGAGGGCCCAGTTTGGTGTCCCTTGTTTTATTGTTTTAAATCATTTGGTTGCCAAAAAACCCACTTCAATTCACGTTTGATTTCCCCAATAAATCCTGTTATCTCTTCCAGGTTGCCAGCCTTCTCACTCACTGTCATTATCAGTTATATCCTATTTGCCCTAATCTAGTTATCCAGTCTTTTTATCAGCTTATTTTATCAGCCCACACACAAGCAAAACTCCTTTGAATGTAGTAGAAGGCAAAGGCAAAGGTGCTCCTGTCCTGTTTGGAGTGGATAATTCAAAAACTCACAGCATGTGACGAGGCAGTTCTGAAAGAAGACTTGGAACCAACATCCATGCAAAATAGCTCAGGACAGCAATTCTCCTCAGAGGCCAGGTAGGCTAAATGATTCTACCCAAGCCATACAGTAAGCAATAATCTGGGAGTAAGATCTCCAAGATTCTGCTTCATAACATCACACTACATAGGAGATCTCCAAGATTCTGCTTCATAACATCACACTACATAGGCAGCAAAATCTTCCACTTGTCCTACAACTGGCAGCTGTTGAGAGTAGAGCATACATGGCAGTACATTTCTACAGTTGCCCACTTTTTAGCCTCTTGAAGACTTTCACTGATAGAAAACACTCTCCTGGTAAAGAAAGTTTTGGCAATATACACAGTGTGTCCCTATTTCTCACTAATAGCAGTAGTTCTCAGCCACTGATATGTGTTTCTGAGTCTGGGCTAAAACTGCTGCAATTATTACTTCTGATAGTCTAAAAGGCATGTCTTGAAATGTTTGAATTTTATATGTAAAGCACCACCTCTTCACCTGTCAGATCCCTTGGAAAAATCTCCTTCATAGTTCTCTGTGTTGAACCCAAAGAACTCAAAGTGCAGTGCAATGGCCCTTACAGATGAGGTGCAAAATTTCTGTCCCAAGAGGACAGAGATTGTTGAGAAGAGTGTCTGTTTAACAACAGACATCAACCAGGCAAAGTTTCAGATCTGTAATTCAAGGAAAAGCTTCTTGGCTGCTAATGAAGGATCACATATGGAGAGCAACAGAGAAAACTTTTGGACTTTGGGTAGGACAGAATCTGAGGCTTTCAATAACTATCAGTAGTAGGACTTGATTTGTTATCTTATTTGAAGGCAGGCACCTGCAAGATCATTATATCCTTCACAGCCTCAGCAGAGCCCTACTTGGTAAGTAGCAAAAGTGGGAAAGGAGAAAGGTCTTATATTGACTCATTCTATTTCCTGAGCCACTTGGGTTTCCCTTGCAGATCCCCAGCTAAATATTATTCTAAGCTTGCATGAGTGGCAATCCTGTAGTTAAAACTGAGTTGTGATACCTTACAATGCAAATTTCTTCTGCATTACACTTCAGTGATTTAATTCTTCCTGCAATCCTTTACTAAAATTGATCAAGAAAAATATGTTTTCCAACACTTTTTTTCTCTTTGACATGGAGATACACTGATACTTTTACTGACTTAGAAAGCTTTTAAAGACAACTTATCTAGAAAGATGAATATCTTTCTTTTGTTAGTCTGGTTTTGTGGTTTTGGTTTTTTTGGTGGGTCTTTTTTTTTTTTTTCAGTTATTTTTTCATGACACCCATTAATTACAAACAACCTCTCCACACTTCCTATTTCACACTCTGACTCATCTTTAGGATTTCTCAGTCATCTGCTGTGCAATGGGAATAGAAATAATCAGCAGAAAAGTTGGGTTCTTGTCTCCCTATTCTTTTTCCTAATGCCATACCTGAACTGAGATATGTTAAATAAAAGCGAACTTGACAAAGACACATTAAAAAAAAAGCTACAAATACTCTACAGTGTTAAACTGAATGAGTGCCGCAGGATCTAATTAGTAGCAATATTATTTTTTAAACCTTTGTCTGTTGTTCAGGCAATCAGTTCTAACAACATAAGAGGGAACATTCAACAGCTACAATCTAGGAGACAGAGACTCGATTTCCTTCTTGAGCACAAACTCTCTGTGTGACTGTTTCTGCTGCCCATATGTCAGGAAGGAATTATAGCATCTCTTTCCTTCACAGGAACGTTGGTAGGATAAATACATTGAGGACTGGGAGATTCTCAGGTCCAGACTCATCCCACTTAGCTGTGACAATCCTCTAAGGAAACCAAGAAGTTTGGTTATTCAAAGATATATAAATTAGAGGCAGAAGGATGGACATCTGCAGATGCATTAGGAGATGTCAATCCACTGGATTGACAACGCCGTGTACCTGGGGATGAGATACATGTGTCTGAACACAGGTATCCCGTGATATCTCAAATGCCCCACAAAAGCTAAGACATGTGCTTGGGGCAGATTGATATGACATGAGATTCCCAAGACAGTGGGCTGTCCCACTGCTCTTTCTGTAACAGTGGATGTTTTTGTTGAAAAAAATGAATTTTGCTCTAAGTGTTTAACCTAGGTAAATAAAAGCCTAAAACCTTAATAAATGACTAAATTCCTTTCCTGAAGTGCTGCCTCCACCAGCCTGAAACACCTCTGCACCCAGCCTAGGAACCCCAGCTAAATACAGCTTTGCAGGTCGCAGTAGTTTGAAAAAATCATATTTAGACAAATTCCTTCCTCTGCAGCAGAGATACAACCCAGGTGCATCATATCACTGGTTTCTTTTCCCATCCCTCAGCTCTAGAGACTTGCCTCTGATTTGCTGAGTGTGAAAGATTATAAACTCTTCTCTGTCCTCTTGATTATTCCTTCCAAACTTGCTAATAGCTGACCAGCTTTCCACTGTACTGTAGAACAGTATATAATAACCTGCAATTATTGTCCATTTAGGCTTTCCCCTGGGTCTGCTTTATTCCTGCCATCAGTGGACCCGTACATTGCTTTTCTGCTGATTTTACTACCAGATTCATTGCTGCTGAGAAGGAAAAAAAAAAAAACAAAAGACACTGATGATCTACAACCTGTTATATAATTTTTCCGTCTGTTGTTCTTATCCCTTTTTTTTTTTTTTTTTTTTTTTTCCAGTTCTTTGGCCTACTGTAGAGACTTTATGAAAATTGCTTTATAATAGGCCTTGCTCAGCTGTTGCATTCCGTTCTGTACTGGATCATTCCTAAAGTTTTTGCTACTCTTTTTTCACTTCTGTACAACAGTTAAAGTTTACAGGGTATCTGGAGGTTAGTATGCACAACGGCTGTGTTTTAATTGTCTTTGACTTTGCTTCTTCACCCTCTCTTCTGATCTGGACAGCCAAGGTGGATGGAATCCTAGCTTGGGTATTGTATTTCACTGCTTTTCATTTTCATTAGAAGGAAGAACACTTTTACACCAGGTCTGACCTGTTTCTTAGTAGCTACACAGGAAATTTACTCTACCTCCAGAATTCCATCACCTGTCTTTCTTATCAGTCTTGGGCTATGCTTCAGGCTTGGGGTATGTAGGCTAGTAAACCTTTCATCCTTTGGATTGACATGTAAATTCTCAAGGCAAATTCAGGACGCAGTCACTTATAAGCCAAAGGGTTAATAGTTGGAACAAGATTTCTAAACAATTCAGAGAATTCAGGATACTGCACATGTGAATTCATAGAGGCACGGTGCTGCGACTCCCACTTCTTTCATATGTCTTAGTTACGCTTTTTTCAACATCGCACTCATTAATTCTACCATCATTGAGTTTATCCAGTTTGCTCCTATAAACATTACAATTAATGTCCCGTGCACTCTCAATCAGATCCAGATGATTACTGCCCAAAGGGTTAAACACAGATTCTCATTTAAACAAAACCAACCTCTGCTGAAAATCGTTGATATGTATGCATGAATACCCATCCTTATCTCCCCGAAACCACACCTAGGCTTGGTTAATAGGAATGATCCATGTCTAGGCCCAGCTGGTTCAGGGATGGCTTCACTCTTGAGTTGAGCAGAGGCAAGGAGCTCTGTCCACAGCCCCTCGCTCCTGCTTCACCACCCTGCTCCACCTCTCCTGTCCCCCGTGGTCCTCCTGGGGGTCCTTGGACCATCGCTCCAGGAGGCTGTTTGTGCTACCCTCTAGTGGCCAAAGCACAGAGAAAACAGACAAATTAGGAGCACAGACAAAATTTTACATGAAGGTGATCACAGATTTTATTTTCACCAAGATGAAATCAAAGCAAGCAATTTTGGAAAGTGGAAATAAATTAAAAAAACAAAACAAAGAAACAACAACAACAAAAAAAAAAAATCCACCCCCAAAAAACCTCCTCAAGAATACAAGGGGAAAAAAACCCTAAACCACCCAACAAATAAATCTGTTTAAAGATGATGGTTGGGAATGAATCAGAACTTCTAAAATATGAGTGTCTTCTCACATTTGCATAATACAAAACCTTGATGAAATGGAAGGTGATTTTGTAGTCTAGGCAGAGAAGCAGAGTATTTTAAAACATCAGAGATTTCTTGTGTGAACAGAAGGCAATAGTTTGGTATTCCCACTCAACCTCAGAAAAAATATGACAAAAATACTATGTTTCCCTCACTATTTGTTTCTTTTGACCATAAATTTTTCAGCAATAGAAACTCTCCTATATTGTTCATACAGATCAGTGAAGTTCTTGTCTAGGCTGAACCCTACCACAACAGTGAAATGAATAAATAATGTTTGATGAGTTACAAGACTGTAGGATGGGATGAGATGAAATTCAGTGGTGGAGCACTCTTGGCCAAAGACAGATGTCAGAGAACAGTGGGGGAGAATGAGACAGGGTTTCCAAAGTTACTGATCCACCTTAGGTTCTTGATTTTACTGCAGGACTCATGCAGGGCAAGGGAGAAAATTCAGGTGAAAATAAGGAAGGCTAAAGGGGTAATTCAGCTAAGTGACCTCTGAAGAAAAATATAGCAAAGGTGTAAAGCTGAGTGCTGCAGCATCACAAATGGCACCGAGATTTAACACATACAACAAAGCAACTAAACATCTCTCATTGTTCCATTCCTTTCTAGCCCTTGCCAAGAATTATTTGAAACATTCTAATACATGCTTTTTTGGCCAATTCTGACTCTTAGAAAGTCATAGATTTTTGTAAAAAAAAATAGGCTCAACAAAAAATATGTGAAATGCTGGGCGACAGAACCAGCAGAATTCATGTACTTCCAGACTTGCTTTTCAAACCAGTGGAAACAATATTTGACAGAAGACCTGTTTCAATCTCAGACTTGAAATAGGGACTTTATGGCTATTTGTAAGGTTGCTGGGAGCTATGGTAGAGGTATTCACACATATTGCTGCTGGTCTTATGTACTTCCAAATAGCTGAAGGCTTTTTAGCAGTTTCAGACATCTCAGAGGACCCCTCTGTTCATCTACACTGAAGAAATTTAACTACTAGTTATCTGAATATTCAGATAATTCCAATTGTTTTCAAAACACCATGCTATGACTCCCATGAGACATATGTTCTTACTTGGGAAAATACCAAATTACAGTACAAATGACAGAGAACACACTTAGGTGAAAGTTCTTACCAGTAGTTTAAGGTAAGAAAAAAAAAAACAAAACAAAACAAAAAAAAAAAAAACAAAGCAAAACAAATCTTTTTAACTGGTTTAGGTAGAGTGAGACATCATTTTATTGCATTACCTGGTAGTTAATAGTCATCTTACAGTGAAAATTGCTCAGGCAAATTTTTTTCTAATATTAAGCAAGTGGAGGAGTGCTTCCATTTTGTTTGTGCTGTGCTGCTGGAGACATATGTCCCATGAGGTTGTTTTGGTCTCATGAAATAGTAACCCTTGCTTTGAGGGGCTTGATGCAGCAGGCAAAAATCAAAATAAGACTTACATTTATAAAAAACTCATGAGTTTGTCAAATAGAGGATAAGACAGCAGCTGAGAGTTTTGAACGGTTGCTTAGTGTTTGCCTTGAAACACTACCAGGGAAGGAGGGCAGGCAACCTAGATATAAATTGGAAGAACAGATTAACCCTGACATTTCTAGGTCAAGGGAATAACCGAGGTCATGCCTTTCCCAGGCCTACCAAAGTCACATCTGCACTGATCAGGAGAGCTCATGGAAGTACTGATACAAAATTCAGGAGGGCAAATGGTGCCGCTACTCTTCAAAATGCAACATGTTAACAATTACTTTTGTTTTCACTCACTACATCACTGTGCATCTTCTACTCTGTCTCTCTAAAGCAATCTTATAAATCATTGAAGAGAATGGTTCTATTTTTGCCTCAAATATCCTAGCCTTGAAATCTCATGAATATTTTCCAAATTAGGTCTTCAGTTTACAAGATCATATGCTTGTCTCCTGGTTCTGTATGTTACAGAAAGTTCTGTTTAGGAAGAAACAAAAGCTGACTCCGGTTAGTAAGACAGGGAAGATAATAGTAGGACATGAAAGTTAATTCAGGGTTAGGAAGTAGAATAATGAAATAATCTATTATTTTGTCCTTCTAATGCTGATTTTCTACCTGTTTGAGGCCCAACAGGTCTCCACTATGTTTTAAAGAACCTTCAGAAATGAAGATGTTGCAAGATTCCCAAACAGTTTACTCTGCTACTTAATTATTTCACATCAGGAGAACATATTACTGGTGTCTACTTTAAAACTTTGCTACAATTTAAGTTCATGCCTTTTTTCCTGCTCATGGTACCTCTGAAAAAATAATTCATCACACTTTCCCTGGCAGCTCTTGAGCTGAAGAACCATTACTTTGCCTATCACATTTTTGTAAAAACTACCCCAGTTCCTTCAACTTTTCTTTTGGAGGACAGGTATAACTTAATAATGTATCACCATATTTATGTCCATAATATCCCATTTTCTTTTGCATTAGGATTTTTGTTGGTGCTGTTACTTCTTGTCTCACACATCAATGTAAACAGAAATTATTTTCTATTTGGCCTTGATTGTCTGTAACCCTACATCTCACCCTTTGCCCTCTGACAGTAATTTAGAGAAGAAGCTATAACACTGTAGCTCTGGTACAACTGGGTGTAAGGACGTTAGGGGCTGTGCTTGAGTCTGTGTAAGAACTGCAGGTTTCAGCAAAGTGACTGCAGGTTTTCCATCTAAGACTCCAAGCTGTGCCATCCAGTGAGGACACCACTGAAAAAATACTGAGCCCTGCCAGTGGGGAAACAATTTATTTCTAGGACTTATGGAGTGAGAGCAAATATTGTCCCCAATGCACTTTTCACAGAAAACCCCATTCAAATGTCTTATTGCTACCTGTATGACTGTGGGTAAATCATTAAGCTTTCTCTTGTCTAAGTTTTCTCTCACTTGAAGATGGAAAAGGAGATTTCCAGACCTCATAAGGAGAAAAGAATTTAGAACTGTATAATGGTACTAAAAAAATTATAAGATGCATAAGCACCATTATGGAAAGAACAACTGCTCTGTAACAAACTCTGAAGAACAGACATTCTTAAGATTATGCACAAAAATCTAGGTACACAAAAGTCTTTTACTGTTTAACTCATAAACAAATGCATTTGCTCCAGGAACAAATCATAATATGTATAAAAAATACATGCCAGTTTACCTCAAATTAGATTTCCCATACATATTAATTTTACAAAGCACTTATTTTGTAGGCATTTCTTATTTTGCTGAGTATATTTGGGTACCAAAATCAGGACGTGAAATAAATATAAAAATTGGTTTCCTAGTGTAGCATCACTTTAAATGTCCATTTCTTGATACCTTACATGACTCATGCATTTGTCTGTTTTGTGGGCAATGTGTTAGCCTCAGTGTTTTCAATAGGTAGGTTTTTTAAACTGTCTGATTTGTAAACTATGCAAACGATGGCAATTTGCAACTGTAATTATTCCTTAAGTGAAGAGTTTGGCATTTTATAAAGCAGATAATAGCTCAGGTAATGGATTCATGAAGTGTTGTTGGGTCTTGTCACCTCAAAAAAATAGGCCTTTTTCTCTCAAATAAGCAGCTCTGGTTTTCCTGTTTCTTCCTAAGGTTCATGACACTACTTAGTATTTGGCCCTAAATCCAGTTCCTTACAGCTCTGACATCTTGCATATCTTCTTAGAGAGAACAAAAAACAAAACAAAACAAAACAAAACAAAAACAAAAAAAACCCAACAAAAATTAAAAAGCAACCAAGCAAAAGAAAACAAATAACAATGTACAGGCCTCTAAAATTGACAAGTTCCTTGAGTTCTTTGAGATATCTTAAATTTCAGCTGCTAAATTCAATTTCAGCTCCAGCTGCAGGTTGGGTGGTGATCTGTGAAACTCAACATTTTGGTACCTGAATGCAATGACTGTCCTGTGCTTTCCCTAGCATGCATTCTTTCTCCTCTTCTCAGGTGAGCCTTGCTTGGAAAAGATGACAAAATTACTTGCTGCACATATGAGAAAGAGAAACCTGGCTTGAGAATGTTAGAAACAGCTCAGGACAAGAAATTTATAATGCGGGAAAAACAGAGGAAAAGGAATGAAAAATAAATTGGAATTAAGTACTTTTGAGGAAGAAAGGAGGGAAACTAAAAATGGACTGGACAGTTGATGCATTTAATTAAAAATGAATGGGTTGTGGAACAAGAAGGCAAGAAGGACCCAAGGACGGACGCTGTGCTGTGGGCAGAAACCATTGTGGCCACACAATATGTGCAAGAAGGGCAATTATCCTAATTGATGAAAATGCTGAGTCTTCAGCGACAGATGAATTCACTACAGCTGGATTTTGAACATGCAAAAAGGAGTATAAAGTGAACCACACTGTAAGGTCAGGTACTGGCTATTTTCATAGAGAATCTCTGATTTTAAACTTTAATATCTCAGTGCCTCGATTTCCCATTATGCCATCGAAACAATGAAGAACTGTAAAGTAATCCCTTGATTTATCCATACACTGAACAGAAAGGAATTTTTTTTAAAAATTCTTTTTTTAAAGGACTAAAAGGACCCTTTTAGTGCTTTTCCTTCTCCACTCCCCCACAGTTAAGATGTATTATAAAAGTAATGAACATTTATCTTTATTAATAAAACAACTTTTTAAAATCATGTTTTTAAATTCCCTAGGAGCAAAATATCTGACTTAATTAAAAAAACACCTCTGTCCTTCACATGAGTATTTAATTATATAAAAGACTTCACTTCTCAGTTCTACTCATCTACGCTGTCTGTTTCCCTCAGTGTCATGTGAGAGGAGCTAGAAATAAAACATAAACCTGTGAATCTTTCCTGTTGCAAGCCAGGAAGCTGCCAGCACGGTTCTCCTTGATGCAACGGGGAGTGGCGGTTTCTTTGTATTTTTTTTTTTTTTTATCCCGAGACGAACATTTGCAGCATCTAAACTCACTTCCCCAAGCAACCATCAGATGGTAGCAATGCTTGTTTGCTATCTACCATGGGCCTGATTCAAAATGGGATGCAGAAGCCCAGGCACTACCTCCAGCCCCAGCAGCCACCCAGTCGCCTTTTGAGAGTGCCCTAGCATTTCGGAGGACGCGGAAAGCTGCAGACCTGAGTGTTAATGCTGAGCTAGACACTATGCAAAGCAACCTGATCTTATATGCACAGAGTTGTAGCCAATAGCCCCATGCATGAGGGAACAGATGAAACCCAAGGGAAATGCAGATGTCCTGTCCCTGGGTTTGTTCCCTGGGTTTTGGTTTGCTGCAAAGGAGGACTCCAAGGGGTGTGGAAATGAAAATACCAAGAAAATTAGCTCAGGACCTTGAAACTAGCTGTAGTAGAGACTCTCTGGGAAATCGATCCAATGTCGCAAAAGGGTGACAGAGCAGACTCCTGTAGCATGTAGGAGTCCTTGGTGAAGGGATAAAAAGCTTTCTTATTGAAGGCCTGGCCTAAGGTCACTGAAAAGGTCATGGAAAACAGCTGTCTCCTAGGGATACTGTTAGTCAAGCATCATCCTTGAGGCTGAGGACAGGATTCAGTGCCCCTGATTCTAAATGTCACACAGTAAGACACTTAAGCCTGACTTCCCATCTGTGTTGCCTGTATATCCCATGGGAAGAAAGAGACACAGAGAGAGAGAGACAGAGGGAAAAACTTTTCCCAGTTTAGATTCCTGGCTTGAGGTGTAGAAAAGCATCCTATGAAGGTGTTCGGTTTTCTCCACTAGACAGAAATGAATCTTGTTTTACTCACTTAGGTTTTCATCCTGATTTTAAATGTCTAAGGTGGTATAAATAGATGCCTGTGTTTTCCATTGAAAGGCGCAATTCCCAACATATGTTCTGCTTTGCTGTCTTAGGCGAACGAAAAACAAAACAAAACAAAAACTCAAAACCAAATCCAAAACCAAAACAAACCCCAAAACACCAACAAAAACCCAAAAACTCCAACAAACGTCATAAAATGTAGGCAAATGGCATCCTGTCACAAATACCTGTAACCATCCTATTTACTTCATTAACAATTTTACATTAAGTTAGGCCTCTCTAGTTCTTTAAATTACTGAGTTTCTCCTGAGATATCAGTGGTATTGGGAGTTTCATCTGTACTTAGAATCTGTTCTTGTTCACTCATGCTATTTTTGCCAGTACTGACTCCTTTAAAGTGCACCATTGCTGCTCTGAAGTACCAGATCCAACTTTCCTGGGACAGCTATCTTTCTTAGGTTTTTTGCTTGGCTGTTTGGTGCTTGTATGATGGTTTATTCAGCAAAAATGTCCCTTTCATTTTGCCTCTGTCACCTTTGTCTGCATGTGTGTACCACTTGGTCCTCCCGAGGCTGCTGAGGTGAGTAGATCTGGTGAGTAGATCTGCTGGCGGGACTGCCAGCAAGACACTCTGGTGCAGTGCACAACAGAGTTCCTGTCCTCAGGGAAGCTCAGGAGGAGATGGGAGAGCTGCAGGAAGCCCAGAGGTCACATTGCTTTGGGCAAGAGAAGCCAGGTGGGGCCAGTGGCAATGGTGGCCAAGCCTCTGCACCTGTGAAATAAGTCCTTAGGGAGCACTAGCAGCCAGGAGTGGCACCAGCAAGGTGGGAAAACAGGGCACTACACAGCTTTCAGGCATAGCCTGGCAGTTCAGGTGGCAGCCCCTGCAGAAAGGCATGCAAAAGGATTGCACTATAGCTCTGTTAGTGAGCAGTGGTGTCCACAGGGAAGAAAGGCACGGCCTCCTGTGAGCTCCATGCCCACTGTGGCTGAGCAGCCGTCCAGAGACAGAGCTCTGGGAGAGTGCCCAGCTCTGGGTGGGCTCTGTTCTTGTGCCAGTGGAAAGCCACCCAGGTGGAGAAGCTCCTCTCTCTACTGACAACACTCCAGGAGGAGAGGAGTAGTTTGAGGAGTGAGAGGGAATGTGAGACAGAATGGCATTGCACTCTGACTTCCCTGAAACAGGCCTGACAGACAGACAGGCATAAACTTGTCCCTGTCCTCTCCCCACCTGATTGAACATACTGACTGAAGGCGCAGAGGGCAATGGGGATAAATTCCTGCCCAGCACAGCCGCTGTGTCTGTGTCTGCAGACCAGCCCCACTCCTTAGGGAATGCTGTTGCTGCCCTTTGGCCCAGTTATCAACATGAAGGGAAGGGCCTTCTCTGAGACTATTTTCACTATTGATTTCCCAGGTGGGCATTTATGAAGATCCAACAAAAAGTCTGATGACCAGGAGGGACTTCAGGGCCTTGGAATGAGTGGCTAAGGGCTCAGAAGCACAAGCAGTGCTCTCCTCTATCCTTCCAACAGCAGGGAATAAACAGAAGGAAACATGGTTTGGCTTCTTGAACCACTGGTGTGCTGCAACAGATGGTTTTAACCTCATCAGAAGGGAAGGAAGGAGAGGTGGTGAGGTATGTTAGCGAGTGTTTTGGTTGTCTAGAACCTAATGATAGCTGGTAATTTATGGATCAAGGGGAAGGCCAAGGCAGATAACAACTAGGACTGGCTGGTAATAATGAGATCACAGAATGGACTGGGTTGGAAGGGACTTTAAAAACCCCTCAGTTCCAACCCCTCTGCCATGAGCATGGACACCTCCCACTAGCCCAGCTTGCTCAGAGCTAGAGGTGGTACTGCAGCTGGGGTCTCAGTAGAACAGAGTAGAGGGACACCTTGCACCTGGTCCTGTTCAATGTCCTGAGGATCCCCCAGACATCGTCGTGGTCGGGAGGTCTGTAGAAGACTCACAAAATGGCATCTGCAGTATCTGTCCCTGGACTCTTACCCAGAGCTCTTAGCTGTTCCATTACCAGCTGTGAGTCCCACACATTCCAGCCCTTTCATTTAAGCAGTGCCACCCCTCCAGCTCTCCTGCCCTGCCCATCTCCCCTGAAGAACCTGCAAGCCCCCAACGGGGCACTTCAATCTCAGTGGGTTTCACTTACACCTATGATGTCAGATATCAGGGAGTGGGCCAGAGCTTTGAGCTCATCTTGGGGCAATGGGACAACCATTAAACCAGTTCTTTATTCATCTAGCAGTTCGCGTGTTGAATCCATCTCGATTTGGAGAGAAGGATGTTGAGGGTCAGCATATCAAAGACTTACAGAAGTCTAGATGAATGGCATCTATATTCCTTCCCTGGTCCACTGACATTGTCATCCATCATAGAAGGCCACTGAGCTGCTCAGGCAGCCACAGCTGGTCAGTGATGTGATGGTCAGAAGCTGCCCCAGGCATAGTAATCATGAAATAATAGAGCTTTTGATTCTTGGAGAAGTAAGCAGGATGGGATGAACAATGCTGACACCTTGGACGGCAGACTCTCCTCCTTAAGAGGCTGGGCTCCTCATAAAAAGAAAAATATTGAGGTGCTGGAGAGTGTCCAGCAAAAGACAACAAAAATGGGGAAGTATCTGGAGCATAAGTCACGCTGGAAATGATGTGGAGCAGCTGAAAGAACTGAGGTTGTTCAGTTTGGAGAAAAGGAGACTTTATTGTCCTCTGAAAGTATCTAAAAAGAAGTGACATTTAGTCTCTTCTACCAAATACAGAAACAACACAAGAGGAAATGGCCTCAGTTTGCCTCAGGGGAGGTTCAGATTGGATATTAGGAAAAATTTCTTTATGGAAAGGGTTGTCAAGAGTTGGAATAGACTGCCCAGAGTTGTGATGATGTGATTGAGTCATCATACCTGTACCTGTTTAAAAGACATGTAGATGTGGCTCTTAGGCACACGGTTTTGTGGTAGACATGACAGTGTTGGGTTAATGATTGGACTCCATGTTCTTAAAAGTGTTTCTTTCAATATAAACAATTACATGAATCTATGGTTCTAAGGAGACAACTTCATTAAACCACAGGATGGATGCTTGGGCCTCTTTACAGCTTAATATATCTAATTTCCATCAGTAAATTACAAAACTGTAGCCCACTGTCAGACTTTTTGATCGCAGGTGTACTATATTTAGAAAAAATAGATTTGGAATGTCTGATTATCTGTTTAGCCATAAAACATTAAACTCCTAGTAAGCTCTCAGGGAAGTTAGAATAGTATTCTAGAATAAGTACTTTATTTTCCTCTGTCAGCATAATCAGACCTATGTCAGCTTTGCTCCAGAGAGCCTTTTCTTTTTTTCTTCCTGGGTCAGTGACATTGGGCTTTTTTTACTTGGACTGGACTTATATTTGTGGCATGTATAGCACGTCTTGACAACTTTTTAAATGTCAATTTATATTTGTCTAGTTGTTTGTTTTCTCGTTTTTTTGTGGGTTTTTTTTTTTGGTTTGTTTTTTTTTAATATATTTTATTATTATTTTTTATCTTCTGTTCTTTTTAAAATAGATCTTTTAGCATTTTCTTAGGCTTTTCACTCCTTAACAGGACATAGTAGATTCCCAGAATTGGTTGCGATATCTGAGTGCAGCCAGGAAATGGGAAAAACAGAAATGGTCTGAAGAAATTACTTTTATTCTACATGCTCATCACCAGGCAGCACAGTCAGCTTGGTCACCCTGGTGTTGCCTCTCCAGAACTGGGATATTATGTTTTACCTCCCAAGATGTGTAGCCTCTCTTTCAGAGCAGTTGTTTAACAAGTACAGTTTGTTTTTTTTAAGGCGTTTGTTTGCATTAAATGAAACAATAAGCTCAGAGGAAACCTCTGCACTGTGTTCCTTCACACTTCCAGCAGATGTTCCAGAGAGAGAGACTGAAGTATTAGCTGTCTGCAGAGTTTAGCTTTACCTCAAAAATCATATCAAAACCAAAAAACTATATTTCCAGCATGACAATAGGAAGTTGTGAGATGGTTACACATGGCTTATGGCCAAAATGGAAAGCAGTTACCTCGTATTAAATAAGTACATGCTGCCTTTAGCACTTAGGGCAATTAATGGCTGAGCCCTTGTAAATTAATGTGTTCTGTCTGCAGTTCTTCACTGAGGGTTGATCACATTAACATCTAGGTGGCTTCTCTGCCTGTCACTGGTTTGGATAGTCAGACCGGTGGTCAGTGTTCTGTATTGCTTAACTGTGCAATTCCGCTTTCTTTTGCCCCAGAGTGACTAGCAATGACTTATGCAATTGACTTAAACACATCAGACTTAATCATGTGTTTGTTTCCAGTCTCACAATTGTTTGAGGCTGCCCAAATCCATCCATTTTGGAGTTCTAGTGTCCCATGACAGAGCCATCATAACTGGCTCAGCTCTCTGCCATCCAAGGTGTGGCTTGTTTGTAGTTGGCGCTGAAGCCAACCTAAACATTAGAGTGTGGAACTGATGCCTCCTGAATATGCAGAGATCTAGGGCATTGGTAGAAGCACATGTCAAAGTTTGAGCTTATTAAACAGGAAATATTTTACATTAACCCTAACCTTTCTTTTCCCCATTTTCAGTCCTGTTTTTTCTCTTTAAGGATGATAGAACACTTTTTTTTTTTTTTTTGTTCAGTTTGGAAATTCCTGTAAGTGGAAGATACTTCTTTCTCCCGAGCATCCCCATTTGTCCTTTACTCATTGAATGGCCTCATGGCAGTAAGATTATATCTGATTTTCTTTTAGTCTCCTTTTTAACAAGAAGTTCTATTTCATGGCAGTTGCAATGGCCACAAAATTCACCTATGTGCTGAGAAATTCTCTCTTTCCCTTCATGGATTTCCAAAATTGTTCCAGTCGTCAAGGCTGGGTTTTTTGGTGTTTTTTGAGGGTTTTTTGTTTGTTTGTTTGTTTGTTTGATTGATTGATTGATTGTTTTTTCCCCTCCAAGGATTGGCAATTGCCACACAGCAAGCGTTTCTGCTAAATGAAATAATCTTTTGCTTGTGTGACATCGTGGAAAGCAGAAAACTTGGAAGAGAGGAGGATGCAATAAATTGCTTTTAGCTGCTTGTTTGTGACCTTCCTGCATAGCCTGAAGGTGGAGAATTTCTCCCCACAGTTTCTCTCTGGCCCAAACACCTATGACAGAGGTGCAAAACTCCTTTTTGAGAGCTGAACCCATTTTGATCTTTTTGATGTCTTCAAAGGGAAGGAAGTGGGTATGCATAATGCAAGTGGTGACGATCTGAGCAATGTTTCTCCTTATTTGTAGCAGTGACTGGGCTTGTGCTTTGATGTGCCTTTGAAAACCCCAGCTGTATCTCTGAGCATGAGACTTTATGAGTCTAAACAAATATGTGTATTCTCTTAACTAGTAATAAGAGTAACAGCAGCTAATATATATCAGACCTCTATTTTGACCTTTTTTTTTTTTCTGTTGTTGTCAGAGTGATAACTAATGTTCCTTGCTTGATGGACAACAAAATAAGGTGAATAAAATACAGTGAAAAATTAAATCAAAGTAATCTCTGGTTACTAAAAAGTACCATTTAACAGAAGGCATAGAGATTCAAAATCTGGGATCTCAAATTTTTGCCTTTGGTTTAAATGTCAGTCATCAATATGATATTTTTCTGAGTCTGTAGAATTTAGATTCTGAATCTTTAAAATAAAATAAGATAAAATAAAATAAGATAAAATAAAATAAGATAAAATAAAATAAAATAAAATAAAATAAAATAAAATAAAATAAAAT
>CM031878.1:5824167-5874647 GCA_018697195.1 Certhia americana | reverse complement strand
TCCTTCCTTCCTTTACTTACCCTTACCTCTCCTTCCCTTCCTTCCTCCTTCCTTCCTTCCTTCCTTCCTTCCTTCCTTCCGCGCCTTCCGCGCCTTCCGCGCCTTCCGCGCCTTCCGCGCCTTCCGCGCCTTCCTTCCACACCTTCCGCACCTTCCGCACTTTCCACACGTTCCACACCTTCCGCACTTTCTGCCTTCCTTCCTGCCTGCCTGACTGACTGCCTCCCTTCCTCCCTCATTTCTTTTTTTCTTTCACTCTTCCTCACTTCCTCTTTCCCTGTTATACTACCTCCGTCAAACTAAAATTTTCCATACAATTTATGGGAGATTTATTTAGACAGTCACTACCTAAATCAGAACTAAAACTCAGGTAAAGAGTCATGATTAAATCTTTGAAGCTTAAATGAAGGAAATTACATTGTCTAGTGTGTCTAATGGGAGATTTATGCTTCAGATATTTGCTTTATATATGATTTATGATGTCATATAACTTTGAAAAAATAAAACTCCAACAGGTCAACATCTGGGATTGAATAGCTGATAGTTTCCTACAACTGAAAAAAAAACATAACCAAAAAAGAAAAACCCAAAAACCCTAAAAAAATAAATAAATTACAAAATGAAATAATTAAACCACCATAACTCATTAATTCTAAAATGAATCCTTTCTTTGAAGGAGCAGTAATGACCTTAATTTTTTTTCACATTTTAAAATATTTAAAATACTATTATATAATTAATATATTTTTCAGCCAGTATAAACATGGACAATGTGTGTCTAAGATAAATCTCCCTGCAGTTACCCTTTGTGATTCTATTGATGTGGTGACTGCTTTTTGTTTGGTTTTTATTTTTTTTTTAGATCAATATGAATTAGTGTAAGTTTTTAATGCAGACCAAATAATATGGTTTAACAGAAAAAGTAAAATTTGCAAGTGAATGTAATTGTAACGTTCAACCCTAGATTCAAATTTGATTTTTTTTTAAAAAAGGTCTGAAACATAAGATTTTTCAACAAAATTTTCAAATAGCTATATGCTAATTACTGAGCTTTCCCTCCCATACTTTTTTCTGGCCAGATGTGACCACATTTAGGAATTTAACAAGAAAGTATTATTTAAGAAACATTTCCCATAGTTGTAAACAAAGTTCATAGCTCAGTTAAATGGACTCTGTAAATTCAGCTGGGGATTAATATGTAGGTTTGATACACTTCTATTTTCTGTAATTTAGCTATATCTACTCCATCTTGCTCTCAACCATAAAATTTCAGAAATATACTCCAGAGGAAATTAAACAAGGGCTATTTAAATGATCAGAACTTGTTAAGGAGATGTGATTTCTGTGTTTCACAGTGATGCATAAATGTTGCATGGGGCAGAAAAGTAGAAAAAACTGAGTTATCTTTTCCTAGTTTTTATGTATTTCTAAACTTTCCTAACAGTCAATTAAAATTGTCATTTAACCTACTATATATGAAGTGTTAAATATCTCCATATGATGCTTTAAATGCAAACAACAAAATATTCCAAAATTGTAATTGGAAATGAGGAAGTGAAATAGATTGTAAACCTGAACTTAAACTGATTCTTCAATTTCAGTGTCCCATTATGCAGAAGCATAAAACACAACAGGAAAAAAAGGAGATCAGATTCTTCATTAAAAAATTGAGAACCAAATTACTCACTCTGGAATCACTATCTGGAAAGGGGGAGGGTTGCAGACAGTTTGGGGGATTCATATGGGTAGAAGCTATGCCTATTTCTTTTATAGGTGGGAGGGAAGGCTTGGTACTTTTTGTTCTTGCTATATACCTTCATACCTTCAAGATATTGAAAAAAGGGTGATATTCTGTGATCTAAGACGGAATTTATCCAGACAAGGAAACATCTCTTTTTTAGATACTCAGCTTTTCTTTCATGTTTTTCTCCTTTAATGTTAAATGGGTCACAGGACTTACATCCTACCCACCTTTTAAAACTATCCATGCTTCCTTCTCTTGTCTGATTTAACCAGCAGTGTTTAGAATTGCTTGATATTTCAGGTGAAGATGCGTGGGGGGGAGAAATGCTCTAGCTTATTGGTAAGCAAAGTAGGCAGCACTGGTCTCACTGGTAGCAGGAAGATAAGTGGTTTAGCATCAGACATTATATACTTGGAAGAAATAAAAAAATCAGGAAAAATATAAATAAAAAAGAGTGCAAAGTTTTATTGTCAAGCGCGGCTGTCACTTCATGAAACCAGAGTCATATATAAGATATATGTGACATACTAATAGGAAGTAATTTACCCAAGGATGTTTTTGTGCCTTGAAGTGCCTTCAACATTTCTGCTTTGAAAACTTTGCAAGTGTGTATGCATCAGAGCAGTTACTGAGGCACTGAAGTTCCCAATTTGTGCACAATGTGACTTTTATAATGCTATTAAGCTCATCTCATGGAAAGTGGTGTGCACAAAACAATGATACATGAGATCTCAAGGAGGCTGCTGAATGGGAGAGAAGACTGGAGTGAGGAGAAAGCTTTTATAAAGTCACTTTGAGAATGCACCTCTGCTGCAGAAGCCCTCTGTTTATTCTCAATAAGATATATATTCTCCATAAGTGTCTCCTCCACTTTGGGTGGAGATTCATGTATGTGCTGGCTTTGTCTGGGGTAGAGTAAATTTCCTTCACAGTATCTACCACGGGGATGTGTTTTGAATTTTTGCTGAAACAGTGTAATTAAATACAGAGGTGTTGTCATTATTGCTGGGCAGGGCTTTCAAAGGATCAAGCACTTCTTCTCACCTCATCTCAGCAGTATGCAGGTGCACAGGGACTTGGGATGGGACAGACACAAGAGCTGACCCCAGATGATCACAGAGGTATCATTCTAGGCATCACTCTCAGCATACAAGAAGAAAGTGTGTGCAGGGAATTTGGAGTGGTAGCATTTGTCTTCCCAAGTCATCGTTGTGTGTGATGGATCCCCTGCTTTCCTGGGAGTTGCTCAGCACCTGCCTGATGATGGGAAATGTTATGGATGCATTCCTTGTTTTGCTTTGCTTTTTACGCACTTTGTGAGTGTGGTTTTTCCTTTGCCTGTTAGTCGTCTTCATGAAAAACCCATGTGTTTCTTCATTTCTTCCCTTCTGATTCTCTCCCCATCCCACCAAGGCCAGGTAGTGAATGAGTGGCTGTATAGGGCAGAACTGTGTTCAAAACACGACAGTGCTGCTTGCATCCTGTATCCCCTCATTATAATAAATTGCATGCATCTGTTTCTCTCATTAAAGTAAATTTATTATGGTACTCATCTGTTTACCTCCAGCATGGGGCAGAGATAGCCCAAGACTCCCTCCTGTCCCATGAGGTCTGACTTGAAGGCATGGGCTCAGAGGAGTCTGTAGGATGTGCAAGTCTGCTAGTCAGACAATCAGAAACAGAAGCTCACAATTTTCCAGCTGAAGTGTAACTTTTTCTCTTGTACTTTTGCTCCTGCCTTTGCCACTTCCTCTGCTGTTTTCTCATCTCTCTTTTTCTGCATCCTGACTGTAAATTCAGAATAATTTTTGTCACCTGTGTGAGCAATAGCAGATCCACTGTGTCTAGTTCTGAAACTGGATTATCAAAGAGGGCATTGGAAAACAAATAATGCCTACAATTTCACTGCTGAAGATGCCTTCCCTCCTTTTTGTGTACTGGGAGAGTTCTGAGCATTACTTTTGCCCCATGGGAAGCAAACTCAGTGCACAGATTAACTACCTACAGAAAAGTGGTGGAATGGTGGTAGACCTGGGGAGATAGGACAAACAGATTTTCCGGTATGATGGGAATATCAGAATCCATGATTTTGTTTGTTCATTCATAAAATACAATATAAATTCCTTGAGAACAAATAAATAAACATCTTGCTTCAAAATTAAATTCCTTGAAGGGAAAAAAAATGATGGAGGAGAAGGTCAGTCTAAATATTTTGTCGTACCAGGTTCAGAGCATTTAATTCACAGTATATGTTTTTTTAATGCACTAAACCAATGATTTTTTAAGAGCTATTTTGAATTTTTAAAAGAAATATCCCATGTTGAAGTTTTTGCCACAGTACAGTTTGTCACCATCACTGTGTTTCATTTCTTTTCTTCCTTGTATGAAATTTGCTTGAAAACAGTACTTTTTTAGGCATTTTGAAAGACACAATTTTCCTCACCAGGCAAGCTTCAGACAACGTTGTTTTGAACAGTTTTAATTTTTCAGATTTAGGCTCTGAAATGCTCTGACCAGCTTAAGGTATCTAAAGAAGGAGTGCAGGCAGAAACTCCAGACTACTGAGTGGGTAGTAGCCTTTTTCCTCATGGAAGATTGGACTAGATTGTCCTTAGTCATAGACTTGCATATGTTGTATTTTTTCAGACTTGGAACAGCTTGGAACCCAATACAACTGGGTTTAGATGTAGGAATATCTGTTAGGAAAGGGAACAGGCTTGGCTCCATCCTCTTTCTCCACTGGCCTTCAGAGCTGAGGTAGCTCTGCAGCAAATAAATGGCCTCACAATAAAGCAAGGAAAAAGCAGTGGACAAAGATGAGCAGTGATAACTTAAGACCTAGTCCTGAGGTGGTCCAATTAATAAGTTTTCTTTTGTCCATGTCTCCTTTCACCTGAAGACACAGCTTGAGTCTTTTTCTGGGGTGTGAATGTGAAAATATCTACATGTGAGCTTGTGCCCCTGTTTCTGTCCCCTCCTCTTCAATTTTCTTAATGGTATTCAGGGACAGTCATACTTTTATTTTTCAAATTACACCAAGGCATTGTATTAAATATAGGATTTGGGACTTGGCAAATCAACAAGCACATTGTACTCCTATGGAGACAAAAGGTGACTGAACAGTTTAGCCAGCCAACATACAGGCAAAAGTAATGCTCCACGGTAAGAGGATTGCTGGCTCTATTGTTGAGCCCACAACAGGAACCAACTTATTGCAACATTAATTTTCCATTTCACATGGAAGTTATTTAAGGGAGAAGACTAACAAGCAAGCAGTGCCCACAGTTTAATCCTATTGTCACCCTGATGGATTTATATTTGCTGCTGGGTTGTAGAGGTGGAATGAGGCTGCTTTGTTATTATTTCAACTGCATTTGTTGGGGGAAAAAAAACAACCCCAGGATTAGGAAAACATGGCTTCTGCTACCTTTAGATAGTCAGGAACTGCTGTTCTGTTAGTATAGGTATAAGATGACTAAAATTATATCTTAATGATGCAGAAATTCTTCACTCAGGAATGATAGAAATATTTTTAACTGCAATTAAGGCTTGTGAAATGTCTATTTTTTTTTTTCTTCTTTTCTGCATCTGTTCATATGACTTTATTTCTCATTTGCCTTTTTAAAATTTGTATAGCAGTAGTCACAGCAGTACATGGGGCCAAGTGTAGCAGTTACTGCATGTTTCCTGCTCTCTGCATCCTGGAAATATTTGCAGAATTTCATCTATAGATATATATTTCCACTTAAACCAGAAGGGGATCCTTTAGTTGGTTTTGTAGTTACTTTACTGGTGTTGACCAGCAGCAACAGCTGTCTCCAGTAGACCAGGCATTCAAATATTTATTTCTCCAGATTTGGACTAGGTGTCAGAGCCTGTGATGATCCTTTTGAGTACAGAGCTGTTTAGCCTCACATACAAAGAAAGTCACAACTTTGGACTTCCATACAGAAATAGCTGAGATTCCATTTAGACAAAACTTTCATTGATCTTGATCATCATAATTGCACTAAAGTCAGAAAGTGTCACAGTGGTTTGCATGAGAAAGATGGCCATACCTGTAGTTTTTACGGCTTCCTTGAAAGAGATTGATGCTTTTCAAGGTATTCACAGGCAGAGTGAGTAACACAGGAGGAAGTGAGGAGTTCTCATTTCTCCTGTAGAAATCAAAAATCTGGGTCATTTACAGGTAGTCACCATTCCTTGTGCTTAGGAACTCCTAGAAAGTTTTATTTGAAAACACACAAAAAATTCACAGATCTTTTAGAATGAAAATTACCACCAAGTTTATTTTTGGTTTTCCAGAAATGCATATGATTTTGTTGTTTGTTGTTTATTTTTTGTTTGTTAGAGGGGTTTTTTGCGTGGTTGGGGGTTATTTTGTTTTGGTTTGGTTTTTTTTTTCAATTTGCTGAAACACATACCTGCAAGTGTTCATTGAATATTTTTATTTATATTTTGTTTACAGGAAAAAAATTGAAAATAAACCCACTCCTAACTTTTTCAATTGCTTGTGAACAGTGTTTACTTATTCTTTTATCTACTATTAACTGAAAATATATTTTTTTCTGACAGGCAACCAGCCTAAAGCAGAATCTTTCTTCTGTGATGCACACACAAACTCTGTCTTTCTCCCCACTTCATTTTGACTGCATCAGTCTAGCATTCAGAATGGCACCATGGCTTTTCTTAATGCTCCTCATAATGTCATTTAGTTATGTATGTTTCTTTTTCTTGCATATGCATTTTATATTTTTTGCTGCTCAATACTCTATTCCATACGGATGGAACATATTCAAGAGCCTGTCAGCCTGACAGTCTTTCTCAGTCTTCTTTAAAAATAATCTCTTTAAGTATTTCTTGATCTAGATCTCTGCCTTATGCTCTTTGGTGCAAGGAACATATCTAATTTTTAAGCACAAAGAGTTCCCTTCTACTAATAGTAAACCATTTTCAAGGGTGGAAATCTGATACACAATTCTCTAAAAAGACAAAATATGCAAAGTATTAACCAGTCCTCTTTGTATAACCCTGGTGTTAGCATTAAGATTTTATACTCCCCAAATACCTTCCTTCAGATAGATTTGAGGCAAGTCTGTTGGAAGTGTCTGTCTAGCACCATTTTAAGTCCTACGTGAGGTCCCCAGTTTCCTCTTATAGCTTATTCCTGAACTTTAGCAGCCATCATCTTCCAGCCCAACTCTGGAATCTTTGATCAGAAATTACTGCAGATCCCTGCTCAGTGGCTCATTTGCATTTAATATAACTATAGCTATTTAAAAATTATGAATTTGGGATTCATTTCACCTAATTTTAGTTAACTGCAGGGTAAGTGTCTACATAAGAGATGGTTTTCTGAGCTTCAGTTGCTAAAATTGTGTGACTCCTCAGAGGGATTCCTCTGATTAAATGCCGTGTCTACTTCAGGCAGAGCTTGATTATTCACCAGAACACACTGGATCTCCCTGGAAAAGGATCCTAAGCACAAGGTTCATGTTGCAGGACAAGAGGCACCTGGAAGGTCCTGCATGCTGTCTGCCAGCCCAGCCTGGATGCCCTGGATCATCAGATGTCAGTGCATGCAGGGAGCTGAGCCATGAATGTCCAGGAATTTCTGAGCTGTCTTGGTTCCCTCTGGAGTCAGCAAGGAGAGAGATCTGGGAGGAATTTGTTTTGGGAGGTGGGTATTCCTCACTCTTTGCTGAACAGAAAAATTATGTTTTCCCAAATTTTAAGTTATCTGGAATGGTCCATTGTGAAGTCCACCATTGGATACTCATGGCAAATAATATCAGCATTTTAATTGTGCTTTTAGAGAAACATATCATTTTATCATGCCTTGAAAGTGAATCTTAATCTACTTTGGTTTAGGAGGTTGTTTCTGCCCTTGATTTGTATAGGAGCCTAGGGCAATTACCTACTTACTTATTTCAATTTTTCTGTACCTGAGCAGTGAATCTTACAGGGTTTATATTATTTATTATTAACGCTGATACAGCACTGATTATATACAGACATATTTAGTATCACATTATGTTAGATGCTGTAAAAATAAATCAAATGTTACCATTTCTATTCCACAGAATTTGCAGCCTGAAAAAGATATGTAACAAAAATGTCCTAATAAAGATGTGAGGATGGTAAGGACGAACAAAATTAATCATACAAAATCCATAGACCATCAGAAGTAGCAATTATAAGTCATTACCTGATATTTTTCAGTGCTTTTACATGTTTGGATAAAGTCTCTAGATTGTCTAATGCCAGTGTAAATAAATCATATAGGGGATGAGTACTTATGAGCAGACTTGCTATATTTGGGAGAGTAAAAGTTTGTGTTATGCCAAAAAAACAGATAAAAACCCTCCAGGATCAAAATAAATTAAAAAAAAAAAAACCCAAACCCAAAAACCAGCAACAAATATATTTTTTAAAAAATATTTTGAATAGAATTCCATTCACATTTAATAAAATTCATTGTTATAGAAATTAATCACTTTATATTTAATGTGCAACAGTTCAGCAAAAGGTTATGAAAGTTTATTTTTTTTATTTCTGCAATAAACAGATTTTTGCAGTGCCTATAGTAAGAGTAGTCTAGTGGATTGGATTGAAGATAAAATATACCATCATAGGAGAAACATATTAGCTGTACAGGAGAGGGAATATATATATATATTGGACTAAAGCAAACAAGCCAAACATGCATAGAAGTCCAGGATGATTTAACACACAACCTTCTCTCTAGAACAGTGTCACGCTGTCGTGCGCTAGATACTAAGGCACCCATGTGCAGTTATCCTAGACAGCTTCCACAGCTTCCAGAGAACAGCAGTCACATATTGAGAATTTTTTGCATCATAGCTGAATCTCAGTCCAAAGATTTGATGCCAAAAACCCCAGATTTTGTGCATAAGAAGCTGATGCAATTAATTTAATTTCAAAATGTACTGTAATTTACTAATTTGGATGTATACGTATGCAGTCACCTATGCAGGACTGTGACCTAAAACTGCAACATAAGCTAGCATGATAGATTCCAACACCTGTCTAAGAACAAGTTCCTACACACTGCTGTCCTAGCTGTTGAAGGCTCATCTTCACTGTACAAACTTCGGTTTGTATCTGATAATCTGTGAGTGAAGTATCCAGATAAAGGAAAAAATGTATATGACTGAATTAGAAAACAAAACAAAACACAACACAACAAAACAACCACAATAACAACAACCTCACAAACAAACAAACAAACAAAACAAAAAACACAAAACAAAACAAAACCAGAAAACAAACAAACAAACAAAAACCAAACAAAAACCCACCAAAAACCAAACCAAAACAAAACAAAACACCCCAAAAACTCCAAACAAACTAAAAGAACCTGGAATAGCAAAACCAGGATGTGTTATGAGGAAATGCTGAGGAAACAGAGATTGTTCAGTCTGGAATAGAAAAGGCTTTGGAATGACCTAATTGAGACCTTCCATCTTGCAAAAGAGCCTACAGGAAAGATGGAAAGGAATTTTTTACAGGGGTGTGCACTGACAGGTTGAGGGGGAATGTCTCCAGTCTGAAATAGAGGAGGTTTAGGTTACATTTTAGGAGGAAATCCTTCACTGTGAGGCACTGGCAGAGAGAAGCTGTGAATGCCCCAGCCCTGGAAGTGTTCAAGGCTCTGAGCAACCTGTTTGGAATGAACACTGATAAAGTCGGAACAAGGTTGATCTTTAGGATTCATTCTATCCCTGGCTATTCTATGATTTTGGCATTCTATGTACAGCACAGCCTTACCTTTCCAGTTAGGATTGCTAAAGTGGGTTCTTCCTGTTACATAAAAAATGTAGTCATTCCTTTTCCTGGCTCACTGTGACAAGACAACTGCACAACTGTCAACATAAAGCATGAATTCAAAATCTAACTTTTACCATTCTCCAATTTTTTTGTTGTTTTTGTTTTTGTTTTTGCCATAAGTACCATAATTTCCTTAGAAAATTGCTGAAAAGCAGCTCTTCCTCAAAGCTACTCAAAATTGTAGGAATAATTTGAAGTCTACGAATCAGAATATTATTTCTTAATTTGTGTGTTGTGCATATTCTTCTCTCCTACCCCTAAAAGTATTCCCTGCTTTAGTCATTAAAAATGAACCATTTAAATAGGCAAAGATGGGAATGGGTAGTGTCTCAGTCTTGCCTATCACAATGGAATACCTCTGTTGGTTATTCTTTGGGTGTTAACATGTATCTAATAAATAGTAGTGACAAACTGCAGACACCATGGAAAGTTGCATTGATTATGATATTAATTCAAGAGCAAACAAGACAGATCTTTTTCTTTAATTCAGGGGGAACAAAACAAAGCATAGAAATTGAACATAAACAGAGTTGGGATCTGCAATTCATTTTTCTTGTTTACTGGGAAATTGGGCCTAGTTAAGTTTCAAAAATGCTAATGAAGAAATAAATTAGGTAGCAATTTTCAAAAGCAATATCTCATTGGATTTGTATTTGTTTACTTTTATCTATATTTGTCCCTGTTAACCCCTTTTTGCCCAGCCATTCAACTTCATTCACTCTGATTTTTTTTCCTCTTTCTATATTTGCATATTTTTTTTTTTTGGTATGATAGCATTTATATGTTTCTAAGAAATTAATATACACACTTCACAATAAAGAAAGAGATAATCCACTCTGAGGGTCTTGTACTCTCGCTGTCAACTGAATGACACATCACCCCTAGTGGATTTCTAGAAAGCTTCTATATTTGACTACCTCTATTCAAACTAGAGTTAACAGTAGTTCATTGAAACCAGTGAAATCAAAGTTAGGCCAGCAGTAATTACTTTTGGAAATTCCATCCTTAATCCCCAATAGTTCCTATTGACCTTTGTGAGATGTTTCTCTGGAAGGAAACTTTAACTGTAATGAACCTTAGAAACAAGAGGTAAATTAAGATTTTTTTTTCCTTAAGGCTAAACTATATGCTCATAAATTTAAACATAACTCTCCTGTAAGTATGGGGGGTTTGTGGGGTTTTTGTGGGTTTTTTTTTTTTTTTTTTTTTTGAAGTGAGAACCAATTCACCATTATAAGAAAATTTTTAAGAGTAAATTATTGCATGATACTAAAGGTATATGACTCAATGTAATGTCATTGCACTATAATTCCCTTAAGTTTTGCTCTGGGCAACATACTTAGTGCATGGGCATCAATCTGGGTAGAGAAAAGAAAATGCACTTGCATCAGAAAATTCATCAGCAATGCAATTCCTTTCTGTTTCACAGGATTGTCACCATTAAGAAGTCAATTTTCAAACCCCATATAGTGACTTTGAGAATGACACTCGAGGACCTGCTGATATAAAACCTATCATTATCAGGTCAATCATTTCCCAAAGCAGTGACAGATATTCAACATTATTTTCAGAGATAAATGAATAGTCTTCATCGCAGCTCCTCTGCTTGTTGGCAATTTCAGTAAAAAGGCCAAGAGGTGAATAGCCTGCAGAACTGGTTCTCTTTTTTTCATGCCTTGGGTTGACTTTTTTAAGTTAAAGACCTTTTGGAGAAAGTTTGCCCCCTCACAGCCTTTTTTGCAAAAAGTGGCCATGTATGTGAATTTCGAGCAACCAGCAACACCCATTGCTAAAGGGCAGGAGCTAACCAGGGAAAGGTCATTCCAATTCACAAAGGGCTTTGATATTTCAGAATAGCTGACTTTGTTATGAACTGAAGGAGAACCTCACATTTCAAATTCTTTGTGTAAAATAAAAAATGTCACGGTCTTCAGGAAACCCACCAGAAGAGCCATCCTGAAGGTATGAACACTGGAAGCTCCTGGGAGGGTGGCTGTACAGAGGCTCCACAAGTTTTCTGTTTCTCTTATCCTAGACTTTTAAAATGGGAAGCCACTTCAGTAAGTAGCAAGATGAGGAGGGGTCAAGTTTTTCAGGAACTAAAGATCCAATAGCTTCCAAGTTTTCATCTTCCCTTCCATATAAAGAGACACAGTTGGATCTTGCCAATCCCTGAAGCCAACAAGTGAAAAAGATGGAGAGAGAGACAATGACCAAAGAAAAGACTTTTTTAATGGAACCCAGTCTTAGGTTCCAACATAGCTCTATCAACATTCAACAGTTGTCATATAATATTTATAATTTAGGAATTTTTATTTTATAAATTATCCCACCTGAGGGAATATTATTATTCAGGAAGTTTCTACTAAACTATCCTCAGTTATGAGGATAAAGCTGTTCTAGAAATTTTGGGGTTTTTATTCTCTTGTTTTTCAATTTTGCTGCTATTTTATGTTAATAGCTTATACATATATTTAGGGGCCACAATCCCAGCTTTAATATTATTTTTCATGCTTATTCATTCTCTAGTTTGTTTTTCAAAATACTTTGCTGTCATGTACTTCTATTAGCATATTCATTCAATGTCAGATATAAGGTAGATTCAGAAAATTTTGTTTGTTTGTGTCTTTTTATTTTTCAGAACTGGGAAGTGACTGTGACTCCCTTCTGTCCTAGAGGTAAAGCTGGGAATAGATAGAAAAAAGCTTTCTAAAAATAAGCCTTTATAAAGTTTTCTTCAGCAGGGTTATAGTCCTCTAAGACATGGGAGGAGAGCAAAAAAAAAAAAGATAAAAATCACCAACATGAGAAAAAAAAGGGTTTTGTTAATACTACATTTCTGGTCTGATTGTTGCCTCTTCTATGCTCATCATCCCAGAAATCAATTGTTTTTTAAGCAGTTGTTTAATTTGCCTTGTGTAGACCCTCATTCCTGTGAAATAAAATAGGTCAGTATAATTTTCACACGGAAAGCAAATCCACCGCCTGCCTGAAACCTCCAGTAGAGGCCTCTTTACATCAGGCATATTCCCCTGACAAAGTCCAGATAGTCACAAACTGAGCCCTTTCTCATCCTCTGATGGGGTTTTCCCCTGCTAGCCCATGCCTTCCTGCCTTCCTTTTTGTACTCTCTAAATGCTGGCATCAGGACCTCATTCCTTGAAACAAGGCGCCCATTCCCTGCTAAGCAGCTATTTAACAAGCCTCGTGCTAAATAAACATCATCCATCACATAACTGCGTGATTTATACTTTTCATCTAGGAAGGTGTGCTGATCTAGGCACCAAATGCAGACTAAGCTCCCTTAGGGAACGAATTCATCCTTATGAAACTTCCTCTTCAAACTCCATTTCTCATTAGAATGAGTGTTTTCTTTTTTTTCTTCATTTTGTCCCACATTTTACTGTCTCCTGTCTCCCTCCCATGCATCAAACAGTTTTACATTACTCTTCCTACATTAAAAAAGTACTTTGTTACAGGCAACCTTTCAATTAAATTTCTAAGTAAAATGACTGTATTAGGCAAAAGTTTGTGTAGTAGCCAATAAAATGTCAGATAATATTGAACACAAGCTTGGACTAACCTTGCAACCCAATAAGTTATTATGTGCAAATGTTACAACTTGATTTTGAAGAGAATACACATGCATGATGAAGCCATTTTATGGCTAAGCTGAGTGATTGATTACAGCATTCTGATCCATCTTGACAAGATAAACTCAGATAAAAGAATCTGATAATATTTAAGACTTGACAATTTATTATCCAAAGACTCCTGTAAAAATGATTTTATAATTCCCTTCATTTAAGTGGGTTTTTTTGAATGTAATAAAATATATTTTTCAGAGTAACTGACTGTGATCAGAAACCCTTTTTGCTCGCTAGCAGCAAATTCTTCTAAGAAATAAAAATGTGATGAGACAAAAACAAACACTACTGTTTGTCCTAGCTGCTTCTTGAAGATGCTTTATGAAAGCTAGTCAAATGGGAACTTGTTTTTCTGTTAAAACTTTAAGCTTTTTATTATGCTTAAAATCTTCTTATGTGCTAAATGGAAATGCAGTGAATACATGAAGTCAAGAATTTATTATTAGTAAAAATGAAATCTTAATGGCAAAGCTAGACAAGTGTTATTGGTTCAGATATATTTATTACAGGAAAAAAACATAAAGAATATTTGTTTCAAGAAAAATGCCTTAGCATTATGACAAAGCAGTAGTAATTGTTATACATATAGTGGCACCTATTCCTTTCATGAACATTTTGCTCACCTTGCCATTGTACCTCTGGATCGTATACCACACATCTTGCTCAAACAAAGAAACATTTGGATCAGGCCATCAGTGTTCCAAGTTCACAAATGGGAAAAAACATGTGGTGCTAATAGGGTTTCTTCACTGTTTCTCCTTTCTGGGGGAATTGGCATGGATTATTTTTATATTTTCTAACATCCTTATGCACCTTGATTTTTCTTCCATGTTTGTATCCTTTTATTGTGTTCCAGTTTACTACACATGACGTGCTCTATTTATGTTAGATATGTGGTCTTTTATGTCTTCACTGCCCTTAAACATAATTTTACCCATCTCCCAAGTCCTCATTTCTTTCACCAACTGTAGGTGCTCCAGAACTAACCTGTAGAGCAGGATCCTTTTCTCCTAACTTTACCTATTAAGTTGGTCCAACTACTTGACTAAGCAGAATGATAAAGCACTTTCAAATGGCCAAAAAGGAGCCTAAAATATGTGGAACTAATTGCATACTGGAGGCATTTGTCTTTCCTACACTCTGAGAGTTCTATGCCCTTCTTTTAGCACTAGTTACATGTACTCCTTGCTTCAGTGCACTATTTAACATTTAAGGCCAAAATTAGTCTATCAATCCGCCATACTTTCATTGTGGTAATGTGGATCCCAGATTATTAGGAAAATATGAGATGATCTTCTGAAAGCCATTGCAGGTTACTCAGTCTTTCCCTCATCTTCAATACTGATGAGTCCCTTTAATTAAACCCAGAGTAAACAACACCAATTTAATTAAAGAGAAAGCAAACCCACCAAACTTCCAAACCAAAATAATTTTTTGGAAAGCTCCTGTTGACTTTTCTGAGAACTGGATCTGTATTTATGAATGCATTCAGACTTCCTGTATTTCAGACAAATATTTTCTAAACTGACTCGATTGATGTGAAAATCAATCCGTTTTGGTGATATGGCTGCAGGAGTAACTCAGATGTCTACCACTGGGAGTTTTTTCATCTATCACTCTTAGTTCTCTTTGGTCTCAAAAATACAATGCAACATATTGTTCCAGAAGCAATTAGAGCCAGAAGACTGTGAATGCCTGCTCCAGCTAATTTTCTCTCCTTAACCTTGGGCAAGATTTTTAATTATTATTTCCTTCTATCTCTGATATATAAAGTGGGGAAACTGTTATAGCCTGATATCAGAGATAGCAAATATCAAGACGGTGGAACTGTCTAACTACCATATGAATAATACTCTGCATATATTCCCTACACATACTAATAATCATAATAAATGTCATAATAGATAATAATGCATTTGCTTGCTGTGCATATTCTTTCAAATAGAGTACAACCAGAAGAACAGCAATAATTGGTATGAGTAATCAACCATCACAACAATGAAAGTTTCAACTGAAAATAAGTACCAGATGTTGAATGAAAAATAGTTTAATAAATAACCTAGAGGTGTGAAAAAGAAGCAAATTTCATTTCATCAACAATTTCTGAGTTGATGAAGTAATTTTTTCTCTGAACTGTATAAAATAATGTTCATTAGGAAAAAAATAATATTTCAAAGATTTTCCTTTAGCAAAATAATGAGGTTCTACCTTAAAATAAGTCATTACAATCTTATTAGATTGCATGTAAGATGAAATGTTATCATGATATACAAATCATATTGTAGCACAAATGACAAGTTTTTGTTCTACCAGTACTGAAAAGGACATTACAATGCCACAAGAATTCTTCCTATATTACCTTAAATTAAACCAGTCTTTCTCCTAAAGCTTAATTTTGTACAATTTGTCAACTTATAACCCCAACATAGGAAGAGCATGGACATATTGGAATGGGCCCAGAGGACAAAGGTGATTGGAGAGTGAAGAGAAGAGAAGGTTCTAAAAGAAAAAAATGAATAAATAGGGGTTTGTCAATCTGGAGAATAGAAGGCCCTGGGCAGAGCTTCTAACAGCCTTACAGTACTCCAAAGAACTTTATAAGAAAGATGGGGACAGACATGTTAGCAGGACCTAAAGCAAGAGGACTAGGGGTCATGGTTTTAAACTAAGATGGTAGATTTAGCTTAGATATAAAAAGGAAGATTTTTACAACAAGTGGTAAAGCACTGCCACAAGTGACCCAGAGACATGGTGGATGTCTCATCCCTGGAAACATTCAAGGTAAGGCTGGAGAGTTCTCTGAGCAGCCTGATCCATATGAATACATCCTTGCTCAGTGCAGGGCTTTGGATTAGATGACCTTTACCAGTCCCTCCCAACCCAACCCATTCTATGATTCTTTATTCACGACCACATGCAGTCATAACACATGGCAAATATGTCCTGTTTCTGCCAGGTGGGTTTGTTTGTTTGTTTGTTTGTTTGTTTGTTTGTTTGTTTGTTTTTATTTTTCCTGTTTTCTTCTTCTAACAGATGATAAGAGATAATTCTTCATCTGATATTACTGCATGTGAATGACATGTTTCAAATTAGAGGTTCTGTCATACACCCTTGCTGTCCCACCAGACATGCTGCAACCATCATTCAGCAAATCACATGATACCACTCTGGAGAGGGTCACATCCCACTTTGTTGACTCTAGATGGAGATTAGACTACCTTGTCTCTTAGTTTAAAAGAGTTGTTGTTTAGACTTTAAGTTTTGGCAAGAAACATATAAGACCTTTGTCTCATGTTTTGAAGATTTCCAGTGATTCATTTTGGGTTTCTATCAGTATTGGAGGTCACCTGTTTAGCTGCAGAAAGTTCTATCATGTAAACTCTGGGTTACCTGAAAATTAGGAAGACTATACCCACATGCACTAGATAGATATAAACTGACTTTGGAATTACCAGTCAGCATTATTTAACTACCTGCTAGTGATGAGTTATTCTCCTACCAGCTGAGGAGGTCTGAATATAGCTGAGTTTTTGTGAGTTTGGGACAAACAAGCAGACAAACTTACACTCTTGAACAGTTTATAATAGTTTCAAAACAATTGCTATATGATACATCTGTTTAGTTCAAATATATAATTGCATCTCATTACCATCTGGAAATGCACAACTGTTTTGCCACATTTTCAGTTTATTTTGAGACAATTCGTTCTCACAATCTCAGTTCACTGGATCTCTGTTTCTACCAGTGTGAGTATATCTTGGTCTAAAGCCTCAAATTGTTACGACGAAAATTTTCAACCCAAAATCATTTCGTCCTAAAACAGCTGTACCTTGGAGGAGTACACCATCCACTGCTTTGTCTTGGCCCTGACCTGATGGATGCGCATTGCTCATCAGGCTGACAGAGGCGAAGCCTTTTCCTTTGCAGGGTGTTTTTGGGCTTTTCTTTGTGGAGCCACTGAATGTGGTCAAGACAGGTTGGTGAAACCAAGACAGAGGCCCAGACAAGAGGTGAAATGCTTATTACTGCAGACACAAAACTTGGCTGAATGTCCAACTTTCAAACTGGCCCAGCTTTGAGCCATCCTGACCCTTCAGGAGTTTGTCACTATTGAAATTACTCTGTGAGTCTCTGATCTTAAATATGTGAAGCTGGAGTTCAGAAATCAAGTTATCTGACCTCATGGGTATTGACTCAAAAGTTTAATTGTACATGCTTTACTGAAAACTATAACTGTAGAAATAAACATAAATTATATGTTCAAAATCTGTCCGTATAAAAAGAAAATGAAAGTCATAGTCAAATAAATAATTTGAAAAAACCTCAAAACTTTTATTTAAAAAAAAAAACAAAAACAACAAAAAACCCAAAACAAAAACTAAACAAACACAATAAATCTGCTTCTCAGGAAGCTTTAAAATATAACATTAGATAAATAATACTACAAATTCTGTGAGTAACAGTTTAATCCTAATATGGGTTAATTTGTAAATAACCTAGTTGAGCTTTTAAAAAAAATGAGAAAAATCAAGTCTAAGAAGCAGACACGGAAGATAAATATTTTTTTAAAATATCTAGATGACATGTGAAAACAACAAAAACAAGCCCAAATCCCTAATGTTTCTCACTTCTTAGCAGAAACCTGAGGAAGATAATTTGTGTTTCTTGTCTGGGGTTACGTTCCTATTTCTTGCCCAACATTGCAGCCTTTCTGAAATGGCTAGCTTTACAAAACTTCAGGACAAGTCTCTCTTCTGTCTGATAGCCATGAAGTCTGTAAAGGATCTTTCAGCTGATTATTTATCTCCCAAGGCAAACTGCAAAAACACAAAAAGGGACACAAATCAGAAGGCATCTTTTACATTTTTGATGTGGAAGGGGTAAGCACTAGGATTTATGGAACCACGGCCAGGAAAAAACATAAAGTATTTTGTCTCAGAATTACTTGACTTCTGTCAGATGACTTTGAGTTTTGTACCTTCTAGTGGGAAGTGGGTTCAGCGGGTCAAGCTCTACTGCTTGCATAATATTTGCTGACATAAATACACATTTCACCAGTTCAAAACTCTTCTGATGTAGCTGGACATATTCATGATAACAACCTGTATCTAATAAAACAGTGTGAAGTATGGTAAGTGAGGAATACTATCCCTCTGTAACCGGGATTGTCTAGGTCTCACTGTCCAGTGTCCATTCAAGACCTGTGACACGTCTCACTTTGTTTTTATGCCATTATAACTCTTCCCTGCTCTCTTCTGGAGTATGAATTTGTGGAAAAGTCTTATGTAGGAAGGGTAATAAATCTCAACAGATCTCTGCTTATCTTCTTGACTGTTCTGTGTAACATCCCACAGCCAAAGGAACATACAGGAATACATACTAAAAAATCCTCCTTCTAAGGAATTCAGAGCACCCAGTTGTGTGAACAGATGTGAAGGTCGGTGCCTTGTGCCGTGCTCTGGGTTTTATATGCAGATGAAGTAGGAACTAATATTTACCTTATCCATATACTCAGCCTAGGCTAAAAGACTCAGACTGGCAGGTAATCTTTGACCTATGCAAAACTTCAACCCCATCCATTTAAATACGGCTTTTCTCTGGGATAAGGACAGCTTTTTTAACAATTTCAGGGAATCCAGTAAGTCTCTTGGAGAATCAGTCTTTCCTTTGTGTTACAGGATCCTGCTTTGCCTTCCTCCTAGGGCTCAGAAAACTCTAGAATTGCATCTTTCCTGCTATGCAGACACAGCCAGGAAACTTGTTTTGAGTTGTAGTTTCCAGCCTTTCTGTTCTATCAGAACGGTATTGGACATTCCTAATCTGATGTGCAGAATCCCTTGGCTCCTCTCAGATTCTCATTAGGAAAGAGTGAACCTGTCATATAACTTCATGGACACTCACCACATCCATACTTCAACTAATATTGTCTTCCCTGTGAATGGTGCCACTTCATCATGGCTGTCTGAAGATAGAAGTTTTCACTTCCCAGGGAAGCAGTTAGAAAGACAGGCTCTTAGTCTTTTCTGGCCTGCAAGGGGAAGGACCAACAAATGCTGCATTTACTAGGAATATGAGACAGAATTTCTTCAAGGCAGTAAAGACATTTAACATGCTCATCTGTCACTAGAATTTGACTGTCACAAGAGGGGCAAATTTTTAAGTGTAAGGACTATAGGAAAGCCATGACTGTGGAGAGGTTTAATAAATGTCCCAGGATCGGTAAAGAAAGATGTGTCATGTTATTTGTTCTGATCTAAACAAAATGAAAAAAAAAAAAACAAACCCACAAAAACCCCCCAAAAACCCAAACAAAAATCAAAACAACAAAAAAAAAATCTTCACCTCTGAATATAATACTAATTCTATCCTGTCTATCCTGTAGCCCACATGGCACACTGGGAAAGGGAAATGTAAGCTACGAGGAGGGAGCAAATGGATCCAGTGCAATCAGATGTCCTGTGGCAAAGAACACAGGGTGTTAAAAGTCAATGTCTCCAAGAGCATGTCATAACAGAAATACTTTTCACAGCAGTTGTGAGCATTTATCATATTAAGCAACGCAGTAAGCCTCAGTAAGCAATGAGTAAGCCTCACAAGGAACAACTAAAGGGTAAGCATCATTGTTCAAACCTATCACATTTGACTCTTTTATAATTAAGTGAAAAAGAGCAGTATATGCAAAGGATGGATTATTTAATCCAAACCCAGCTAAGTTTAGATCAGCTAGGTTACCAACTGGACATGCTACCTTTTCTTCATTGACTTTGAGAACCTAAATTGACCTGTACATCTGAGTTCAGGTGCCTAAATATAAGTGATAAAAATCACACCAATGTGACTTTGACAATAACACCAGTCATTTAATTTAATGATGGAGTGAAACAGTCTAAGAGTAGTAGAAGAGCCATAATGCTGGTCATTTCATGAAATATCTGAAAATTTCAGTTATTTCATAAAATGACTGCTTTCAACATCTGACTGTAACATACAGCTAGGATTAGAAATGAACAAGCTACAGCCACATTCCTAGTTATTGCATTTGTATCTGAGCACAGTTCTCTCACTGTGGCTAAATCCTTATGTAGGTTCTTATCAGGAAATTTTGCTATTGCAATTCCTTTTTAGCAGATAACAATTTTTGCTGTTCTTTTTTTTTGTTTTTTTTTTCCCTATTGTTACCAAAATAAAAATGATTATAAGCATCACTTTAAAAGCATGCAATGCTAGGGATGACTGTGCTGCAATATATCATTCTGAACTCTACCGTATTCGTTTATGGTGAAGCATTTTATATTAATGTTTCCACTGCTTATCACAGACGCTGGCATTATAAGTGCTTGAGTCAACTCAGCTTGCTTATTTATTAGGATGAGTTTCACTGCCATTTCCTTGAATAAAATCTTCCCTGTCCCCATTCAGTGAAGCTGGTTAATTCCTGCCAGTCACTGATCCTTGACTGTTTTTTACCCATTACACAATTCAGTCCATCACCATTAACTAAATTAATAATACACTTGGATTCTGGTAACTAATAACTGTGATTTCTTTGTCAGAAATGCAGATTATATGCACATCTTTAAATCCACAAGATTTATAGCAATTAGAAAACAATGCAGCATCTGAAAATCCAGCCACACATGAAATTTCAGGTGTTGGAAACCTCGACCTTTGAATTCCAAGTTCAACAATTCTGGGCTGTACTGATTCTTGTTATTCTATAGAATTCCCTGAAATAACCTTTCTGTTTAAGGCCTTGACCTCTGTTGATGAATATTAAGTAGTCCAAGGCAGTGCACAAGAAGTTGTGTTTCCCTGTATTCCTTGTAAACTTCCCTGTACATCAGTTGCTATTTTTCCACAGTGAACAGCTCAGGTGGCAGCAGAGAGATGACCTTTTTTCTTTTTTTTTTTTTAATCTGATTCTTTGCCTGTAAGCTTCCTTCTTAGTCTGCTCTTCAATATGCATTTTATTCTCAGGTATATCTTACTGAGTGTCTCCCAGCAGAGAAGATTTTGTACTGAGGTCTTTTCTGTTACAACCAGAAATCTTTGTGCTGAACCCAGTGGAACTGGAATGCTCCATAGCAGTCAATGGTTTGCCCCCATGTTATTGCCTCTTCACCTCGCAAACTCAGGTACTTAACTGGTCCTAATTACATGTTAGGTGATTATTTGAGCATACTGAAACCAGGATATTTAATAGGCTGTAGCCTAGAAATATTTTAGGAAAAAAAAAATGTTTTGAGAAGGAATTTGTAGCTACTGGAAAAAGCGGGACAGAGAAAGATCTTGCAGGATATTTGTGCAAGTCCAGTCTGAAGATAGTATGATAATATTTAGCCTCTAAATAATTTCTCACCAGGGGAAAAAAAAAAAAATTAGTCTAACTAAGATGTGAGAAGTTGAAATGGATGGTAGCCAAACAGAATCTCACTATATAAGGGGGTCAAATTAATTTTTACTTTGATATTTCATGTAAAAAGAACAGAGTGATGAACATTCTAGGATTATCTTTAAACCACTTCTTTTTTTTCCTAGAAGTTATACACGTATTTTTAAAATATAGATGGACTTGCTTCCCCTCTCTTTTATTACCTTTTTTTTTTGTCTGCACCTTGAAGAATGGTGCTAAAAATGCTACTTTGTCTGTAAAAATGTAAACAAATTCAATGGTGTTGTGGTCCATGATACATCCTATTATGAGGAACAAATGATAAACAATAGCATGCATATGTGACTTGGCCCATTTCTGGAGGCAGGAAATTATTTTTCTTCATTATGACTCAGTGTGTAAATAGTTCTTGTACTGCAACATCTCAGATCATAGTCTGATGTCCTACCCTGTCTCCAGGGTCCTGGTAATGCATTTATATTATTTAAGTTAAGAAGGGGTTCAAGATCTTTGTTTGGTGAAGGATTTTAGGGGACCTAAATTAAAACATCTGTAAAAATTGAAAATATCTAGTAGCATAATCTACTAGTGATGGGCATGATCTGATAGAAAGTAATACTGAAAGTTCAGCAGAAGAAATTTCTGGTGCATCTAGAGGCATGGTAGTTAAGTTTTCTATTTCCTGGAGAAAGAAGCATTAAAAGAAAAAATAAACACCTTTGCCTCATGAAGGACTGCTTTCAGAGCACAGAAAGAGCTACTAGTTCATAGGGCATGTGTCATTACTTGTCAAGATCAGCAGTAATTGGTTTAATTTTATCCAAGAAAAATACTTCAGAAAAGTAATTGAAATCTGGAGAGGTAACAGAAAGGGTGGAAAATGACTATGATATTGATTTTTGAAATGAAAAAAAAAAAAAAAAAAAAAAAAGAAAAAAGAAAAAGAATGATCATGGTAGTTATCACTTTCTAGGCCCAGCTGAAAACTGCAATGACATAATGGATTAAGTACTACAAAATAAAAATTATGGAGTTTCTGGATAACTTTGTGACCACAATTAGCACTGTGAGTTTATTAAATTATAGTGCTTGAGACTCATACCTTGACTCATCACTGCATCATAGTTACAGGAATATAGATTCCAGTATCTATGCAAAAACAAACACAAACAGATTTGTCCCACTAGTAACAAAAGGGTTTTCTCTGAAATGTCTATAAAGCCCTCCACAGAAGGTATGCTGAAGCTGTGGGAAGAACCTATATCAAAATTCCTCTGCTATGCATTTTGATAAAGCTTCAAACACGTATTTTCTTGAAACAGAAAAGTGTGTTCATAATTTATGAGTTATATCATTGTTCAGATGTTAAAGAATAAAGTGCTGGATTCCTGCTATGAAAACAGAGACCTTCTGAAATCCCTGAATATAGCCAGGAGATAGTAAGAATATTTCTTACTTATTAAGATTTTTATTTTTTTTATTTCTTATTTATTAAGGTTTTTAATTTCTGCCATTTTCCCCTCACCACTAAATTGCTTTGGAGCGCATCCTTTTCTTTGGACACTGTCATAGCTCTTGTAACAATCCTGGATGCCACTGCAATAAAGAATGAGACATTTTGCATGTGTATAACTGTATATCAGCTAGATTTCAGAAAGAGTTTTTCTGTCTACCTTAGATGAGAATGTCTTCAGTCAACTTGAACCTTTGTCTGAAGGTGTAAACCCATACTGGCAAAAATTACACACAGACAGCAAGTTCTTCCCTACCCCAGCTCCAAATTAAAAAAAAATACCTAAACTGTGGTCAAGTGGCATCAAACTATCACAGCTCTTCTATCATTAAAAAGGGTGCTAAATTATGTGCGTTGTCACAAGGCATGATAGGCTCAAAAAAGACCTTTATAAGGAAAAAGACACAATTTTCATTTAAATGCCATGTTAAACCTCAAGAATTGAAAAAAAAGTTGACGGATATTAAATAAATCATACTTATTCATGTAAACTTCTCAGCTGAGCAGTTTCTACTGAGGTTTATAAACCATTCTCAGAAGTGCTACCTGAGGAAGTAAAAGTGTCCAGGACTGGGCCTTCACTTTCATCACCCTGTTCTGAACTACAGAAATTATATTGAGGGTCATTATTAATCAAAATCTAACCAGTGTGGAAACTGACATATCAAGAATTGATTTATTAAAGGTCATAGAATAAATTCTGATTGCAGAAGCTAGATGAAAAGATTTCCAGCCTTTTTTCTTTAGCATGAGATTAACATCTCCCATCATATGAAATTCATGTGCAAGGAAATATTCTTAGAAATACCATAATCAAGTAAGTAAGTAAATAAAAAATTGCGTGTATAGATATGAGAGGTTTTGGGGTTTCCAAAGCAAAAACTTCTTTGTTGCTTTAACTCCATCTACACTAACTGGCCAACAATAGGAATGTGCTTGGTTGTTAAGAATTTTGATTAAATCGTATTATGTGCCTACCTGTGTTTTGCTAAAAAGGAAAAAGGCAATAATCTACTTTTCAGTTAGTTTTCATGGTCATAAAAAACTACACTTTGATGATTATCTGCATTTCAGTGTGTGATGGGCCTATGGGTTTGTCCCATCTGAAATCAGGTTATACTAGACAAAAACAGGATACTGAAAATTCATTATGAGCTGCAAAGAAAATGAACAAATAATAAACTTTTTGGTCTAATACAGGTTGAAAGCAAAAAATTTTACTCTCTGAACATAAATAACCATTTAGCTAAAAGATATGTCCAAAAAGGGCTCAAAAGGAGGAGTTTATAAAGAGTAGGAGGCCTTTTAGTTCTGAGTTTCAAAACTTCAGTCAAAATGGATAGAAGTGGAAAGGCCTACAAAGAAACCGACTAAAAATCTCATTCTTCATTTCCAGGTGAGCGTCAAGTATGATTTCTATGAAGTATTTGGGGCATTTATAGTTGCAGAGAAAAATAAGTAAGAATGGATATGCTTCAGAAGGCTTTGACCGGAGGTGTATTATACCGTATTTTTAGCTACAAACCCATCTGTTTATTCTTGAGGAAAAAGAAAAGGAGAAGAAAAAAGAATGAAGAGAATTTCATTAAACAACCAACTGATGAACCTGTATCTCCCTCTACTCAAAATGAGGGAGAAAAGAAAGCTTGAAAAAGTTTAACAAAGGACCAATTTTTGGTGTAAGCTGCTAACTCTGCTGAATTCACTAGTTGAAAGGTGCAGTTCAATACAAAGAAGAAGGAAAAAACATATCATTATAATGAGTTTTTACATAGATCTCAAAGCTACTTCCTAAGCTTTGTTCTTTGGGAAGCACCTGGCACAGGCTGGGGGCTGCAATAACCTAGAAAGAATTAAGAAAGAAATAGTTCTATGGGGCTACAACAACTTGCTGTACAACATATGGAAGGATAGAGGAACCTTAGCTGAGATGCTGATTACTAGATGCTTAGGAAAGAAAATCAATAACGTATCCCTAAGTCATATTACAATGTGCAAATGCTGATATTATTGTGAATCAACATGTAATACTGCAGCATTAAGTTTTAGCTTGTAGTCTTCTTAAGGGAGCTTTAGTTTCTAAGCTCTTGGGACTTAAAAATAAGTTCCTTTGCTGTTTCGTGCACAAACCAGTGCTCCAGAGTTTGCCAAAAGCTGTGCTTTTTAACAACAACATAACAAAAATAGTTTAGTGGTGATATCTTTAACCTCATCCAAGACAATTATAAATTTTGGGTGAGTCAGGTTTCATTGTCTACTGCACTGATGCAGTCCCTCAGTCAGCATTCAGAATACAATAATAAAATACAATCAATAACTACAATATTATGCTCTGTTCTTGTGAGCAGAAATCCTGGGAGATGCCAGACACGTTGCCAGGAATCTTGTGGGGTGGCAAAGTTGCTCTGGACTTTTCACAATTCTGATTTCTACCTGAACTCTTACCCTGACTTTAACTTTGCTTTAAGAAGGTTTTTCCCATCTGTTTTTTTCTTCCACTGATTTTTACTCTGTCAGAGCAGGTGTATGAAACTAAGGATGCTGGAGGGATTTAGGACAGAACTACCACAGTTTTTCATTGAGAATACTCCTCTATACCCTTAATTTAAAAAAAAAAAAAAAAATATTAATCTGAACTGCGAGGTGTTACAAGGTGACATGCAATGAAAGGCCAGATTTATCCCTGAATTCTGCATAAACTATTTCATGACAGAGTAAAACTACTTATGATATAAATAACCTAGCATCATGTCTTTCTTCTATTTGGTTATCCAAAAGAGAGGAGAATTGTTTTCTCCACTTTACCAAACCACTCTGGACATATATTTGAATAGGAAAACAATCTTGCAAAAATCTCTTTTTACTTGGATCTAGTAGTTTCTTCTCCCTCTGAAAGATGCTTATATTTGACTTTGTCATTGTTAACTGGGAAGGACACAGGAAGGAAAAGAGGGAATTTGTACATCAGAATTACCTCTTCTGTAAGTATAAAAGTGAATAAAATTGTGTCTGACAGTGAAACACGCAAAAATTTGAAATACAACTTCAGTGCATGCATAATGATCTTGGAATCATCTCTTAGAGCTACAGGAATTTAGAGATGCCCCAGAAATATGAGCCTATTCTTCCTCCCTGCAAAGAATCACCAAATACAGTACAACGGCTAAATTATTTTTTTACTCTGTCCATGTGTAAGATCAGAATTATTAGGGAAGCACTTACTAGCTATTGCTGATTCAGAAAGAAAAGCAAGTGTGACATGATGTAAAACTACGTGTTGAAATCAGGATGTACATGGATTTGCTTTTAAGCTTAGCTTGCTTAGGGGCTGTGTAGTTAGGGCAGAGTAAAATCCCCTGGGAATTATTAGCCACTATGACATCAGCCAGGCTTTCTTGATTGACTGTCTTTCTGGAGCTGAAACAGAACAAACCAACAGCATTTTCCTGTATTCTGATTTACCCTTGCTGTTTCAATTGGATATGTGCAGTTGAGGACATGCATCCTAGTGAAACCTCTTGGTGCCTAGTAACAGATGTTTTTATATACAAGAAAGTGGTATCATATTATTCTCTACATCCTCTGTGCAGGGAGAGGGAAAAGATAGACTATCTGGGAAAAAAAAGTTGTATTCATTATTTCTTGGCCTTAAGAAAATGTGCCTATCAATCCATCAAAACCAAATTTTATTCTGTAATATTAATGTTTAAGGCTATGCTCTTCTGGCGTATTGATTCTCCATAGGCAGAAGAACACTGAAATGGAAGCAATTTTAGAAATGTAGTTTTCAGTTTCCTTAATATCATATGTTCCTGTTGCAAAAGAAAGTGGCTTTTCCTTCCCCTTTCTCCCTTTCTGTACTGTATATATTAGACACAGGAAAGTGGGCCAAGTTTATGTCTTGCACAAGTCCAAGGACATTACATCTCTGAAATTTCCACAACTAGTTTGTTTCTTAAATAATTAAACACCACCGTGTCTTTATTTATAAATATTCCAATAAAATGCTGGTCCAAAGTCAGGATTACAATTATAATTTCTTTTTCTTTTTTTTATTTTTCATTGAGCCTCCACATGCAGGGCAACAACTGAGTCAGGATGCTGGTTAAACATATGCTTAAATTGGGCTGCGCCCTTTAGGAATTTGAACATTTACTACGTCTAAAAGATGGAGTTAAACATGTGTTGAACATTTTACTTCTGTTGTATAATTGGGGAATGTTTGGGCAGAATCTTCAACTGCTTTGGAACCAAAATCCTGGTTTTGAATGAGCACTGGGGATAAACGTTGGAGAGTGTTACAGAAATAAAAGGTGCAGCATTGGACAAAGTTCTGGGGAAGTAAATTCTAGATCTCTAAAGTTGAGACTGGAATTGAGATGGTAACTAAAATCTTCTCACATCTCTACATCTGGTGCCTCTATATCGTGGCTAACATACATGAATGCTTCCATTGCCAGTGATTCTAGTATGTGACGTGGTTAGAAATCTGTTTTTCGCTGTAGGGGAACAGAAGGTTTAGGTCTCCAGTTCTGTCAGTTTGACACCTCTTGACAGCACAGACCTCCCACTTTGGCACTGTGTTTTTTAGCTTTTCTGTCAAACATCTCATGCTTTTTTGAAGAAAGAAATCAGTTAATTCATTATGGCTGAAATGCAGTCCTCTACAGATAGCCAGCATATGATCTGTGCAACCCTGGGGCATTGTCAGCCAGGATCTAACACAATGCCTGTAAAGAGGACTTTGGAGGCATTTCAGAGGTGAATGGATCTGGTTCTGGGCCACTGCCTACAAGAGAACTTCAGTGTAAGGGAAGAAAATGCACATGAAATAATATCACAGATTCCATCCAATATGCTGTTATTTATATAACAGCTACTGATAACCCACAGAAGGTCTCTAAGCATGGCTTACCAAAGGAGATCATGTAAACAGGAATGTTTGATAGACAGCTGTTCTCTTGAGCCAAAAAAAAGAACAAATGTAGCTTGTTTATAAACTCTGCTAAAATGAGATCTAAATGGCATTAAAAGAAAAAAAGAAAAGTCCTATTTATAATCTCTGTTTCCACACTCCATAAAAGTCTGCAGGCTAAAAGTGTGAAAAGCCTTCCACCATACGGATTTGTAAAACACATGGAAAAATAAAGATGTGTGTGTTTACAGAAAATATCCCAAACTCTCAGTGCCCTGGTGATGATCACAGTTGACGAGATCCATGGTGTTGCTGTGCGACTCATTATGTCAAGCATTCATGTTGGCTCAAAGATTTCCTACATTCCTGATCACATATCTCTGCTGAAATTAATCCTGCAACTCATAGGAGGGAGAAGTGATGTGCAGAGAAGGCAGCAAAGTTAGGTGGAAGGAAAACTGGTTCCTGCCCTACTTATGCAGTACCGTGGGGAAACGTGATTCCTGACGTCCATCTATAAGTTTTGGTCAGCACTAAATCGGTATTTTTAAACAACTTCTCCAAGATGTAATTGTGTGATTTTGAAACATCACACAGTCTCACAGAGCTTCCCAATTTGTGCAGCTTAGTCACCACATGGATCCTGGTACAAAGAAGCTTCTTAAAGTTTAGGCTTTTAGTTATGTGAGTGGAATTAAACACTGAGTTATTCCCAGTCCATGCCTATATCCTCGCTCTGGAGCTCACAACACAATTTAGGGTGGCATTTGATTCAAGGATGATACATATTTCCATATAATTTTTTTTTAGTATCTATAGTATATACACTTGGCAGTATTTTAGAAGGTGGATTGACCACATCTAAATTAGAGATATAATTGGGAAAAGGAAGAAATGCTTGATGGTTAATCAAAAGAGTAGTATAGAGGGAAAACCAATGCAGCAGAGCTGTGTCTCTAACTTATGCCAAATGATTAAGAGGTGATTAACCAGGGGTTGAAATCCTGAGCTCTGGACTTTTAATAATGTGTCAAATAAAGATTAAAAAGAAGAAGAAAGAGTAGTCAAAGAAGAAACTCAGTAAGCTTCTATTTTATTAGTTTCTTTATTCAGTGTAGATTTTTTTAAGTCTTATATATTTGTACTCTCACATAAAATCCTGTAATAGAGATGGACATTTAGAATGCAATATACAAATTCACTTAATGGATTTGAAAGCCTGCCTGTTATCAGGTAGTTTTTCATGCTACCAAACTTTGCAATGTGTTAAATGGAATCTTGATTATTTACAGTATCACTTTTAAGTATAGACAGATATCTTTGTTACATCATTTGTCTAAGCTATATTAAAACTCCACGGTAAAGCATTTAGTAGCTTCATAAACCACTGATCATACTCTGCAGATTTTACTCAGCTTGGATGACAATTACTTGGGAAAGCAACCTTGCTGAAGTAAATGGACAGAGGCATTGGTGCTACTGTGCTACAAATGTATGTCATGGAATCAAAACCTGTGGTAGCCAAAACACCTTACAGACTACAGAAGACTTACTAACATGCATTAAAAACATTCAAGGTGCTTCTACTCTTCAGAGCAAATGATTCATGCCATCTACTATCTTGTTTTGAGGGCTGTTCAACTGCAGTCCATCTCGTCACATAAAAAGAATTTAATTTCTGGAATTCACCACAAAAAATTTAACTCTTCTTTTGGACAATCAGATGTGGTACGTACCTGAAACCAGTATGTGGGAACAAAACATCCCCTTCAGGAAAAAAAAAAAAAACAATAATTGAAAAGCAATAAATTTCTTGCATGTTTTTTTCTCAACCTCATGACTGAGCCATCATGGGAGCTCGAAAAACCAGTCTCCAACAACTCCTGTGTCTTCTTGGAGTAAAATTGTCAGATTACTTCTTACCAGCCATGTGCAGCTGCTTCGTGGCACTTCCCAAATTTTCACTGCAAAGGCAGAATAGGAATATTAGATATTTTCTCCTAAGTGAGGACTTCTAGCATGGGAACTGCTGTAGTAATGTTGCAAATTTACCAGGAATTTACCATGCCAAGTGAAATCTGAAAGACCATCCAAAAAGTAAAATATCTGTTACATCCATGTCAACTTAGACTAAAGAAAGAAGTCATCCTGTCTGGAAAATGTATGGCTTTCACCACTGCAGCTTCAGTGAATCTTGTTAATTTTCATGAGTGTAAGGAATGAGTGAGTATAAACACTCTTATCATGCAGTGAAATAGGTACTTCTTGAACGTGTGACACGGAGTCTCTACTTTCCTTGCTTTAGATGTCTGGAAAAAAACCCAATGCTTTCTTGAACATGCAGAACCTTTTTACTTCTAACACTAAATTTACCCATTGGGTTGCAGAAGGGTACAACCTGTCCTCTGAAAAGAGAAAAACCTACCCCTAATGAAAAAAAAAATGCCTGGGCGAGGTTTTGACGGCTGTGGTTCAAGTCAAGAATAAGATTTTTTGTAGCAAGAATGTTAAATGAAAAGCAATATTTATAATGATCTTGATGGAATCTTTTCTAATTTTGATCATCCACACCTCTCTATATCTCCTTTCTGTCACCATCTGGATTAAGGAGTTCTAGCATCTGGTAACTGGAACTCACAGAAATCACTCACATAAAGGGTTGACTCTAATAATCCTACTTCGCCTCTATTCCAAGTTCAGGTGGAAAGCTGATTAACACAGACATTGTCACCAAGAAAATGGTAATTGCCTATCCAAAAACTCTGAAAAAGATGTGTTTTTCTCTCATTGTAGAAGTCAGATAATTTTTTTCTTTTCTTTGTGTCACAGTCCTGCAAACTTTCCTTTGATGAAACCTTGCTCAGCTTGTCATCTACTGCTGTGAATATACACTTAACACTGCTGTGAAGAAGTGCTGAAGTTAAAAAAAGAAAAAAAAAAGTTTCTTGTATATAGAAAAAATATGAAGAATGTTTGCTACCTTTGCCTTCTTGCATTGCTGATTCCTATTTCTTCTAGTTTCCAATGCATTGCTCTCACAGGAATGTGACTTTAACAGAAACAACCATTACCTCCCTGATCTTAATTTTTGGACAGCTTGGGGGATTGAATTCATGCTCTCCTGTTGGAAATAGGAAAACAGGAGTGCTTTTGAAAGCAACTCTTTTGTGTTGAATTGCTTATTGCATTCATGTAAATCAGTCTGAGGTGGAACCTGTGGCCACTGAAAGAGACATGCCCTTTGTTTCATCTCCCATTGGCACTTCCTGGCCTGCATTGTTGGGCACCATTATCAGGAGGGACTTGTTTGGATAGGCAGATGCTACAGTGTAATAGTCATAGCCCATTTACAAATCCAGCACAGTTGGCTTAACGTAATAATAATAATGAAAAAAAAATCAAACATAAAATAATGGGAAAATATGTGTATTGTTTGCTTTGTTTGACACCATAAAAAAGGTGCACATTTGGGATGCTTATGCCCCAGATTGTTATTTTCTGATAATGTACCTGGTTAAAGTAAAGTTTTCCCTCTGGATGCATATATAACGCTTAGATAAGAACAATTCACAAAATCCTATTATACTGCTGCTGTACACAAACACATTTTCGAATGCTTCAGATAATATCAGGTACATATATACAAGAGGAAAAGGTATTTCTAGGAATATCATTATCGGTGCCATATCTGTTTAAGTTCCCATATGCACTGGTGGCTCTTTTTTCTGAGTCAGACACTAAAAACATTAAAAAAAAAATACATTTGACTTTTTGAAATAGCGGGCTTCTTTATACACACAAACAAAGAAACATGAAGTTTTAATATTCTTCCTCCCCTCTAGCTACCTCTATTCCATCTTTATACCCAGAAATAAAATCATCACCTTTAGATCTCCAAGATATTCTATTCCTTTTAGTATATGTTTAGTTCCATCTAAAGGGAGAATGCATGAAAATTTTCAACTGTCAGAAAATATAAAATGCAATTTTTTTCTTGTTTTTTAATAGATACCTAAACAAGTAAAATGACTAAATCTTATACTCTGAGAGACACTGCTTTATTGATGTAGCACTACCCTGAAGGAGAGCAGAATTCTGAAAGGGACACGTAATCACTGCTGGCCCTTGAGTACCTGTAGATAGCATTGGAACATATTATCAGCAGAATTTACTCTGGGTGGTTAGTAGCTTGCCAGAAAATTTTAAGATAGCTTTGTAATTGTTTTAATTCTCATATGTTTAAAATAGGTTTAAAAGTATCTGGGTATGTATTTTACTAAAATATTCAGGCTATTCAAATATTCAAGCTAATTAAAAATAGTCCATTCTAGTCTTATTTCTTTCATCCAAGAATCAGCTGTACATGTTAGAGGAGGATAATACCACAGGCTATAGAACAGCCATATTATATGAAGTCTGAAAATCATCTTGCATAATTATAACATGTTTTAGCTTTCACTGTCTTCAGCTATTCTTGGCAATATATTTATAAACATTGAATATTTTATAACACCTATAAAAAAAAACCCTCTTTCAAAAAGAAAATCATTAACATCTTTTTAGTAGATTTAAACTGGAGTTTAAACTAGAATTGATATAAGCATTATATTTTTTGCTTTCTATATTATATTGAATAAAAGCTCATAATTATAAACTTGCAAATGCAATGCAGTTGTAAAACTAGGAGCCATTTGGTCAAGAATTAAGCTACTAGCATGAATGTCTCCTCAAAGAACAAGACTCCTTGTACTAGACATCCAGCTGGTAGAGACATTATCATAATCTTGCAAAAACAGATTTTTATAAAATATGCTTTAGAAAGAATCCTGACTTTCAAAAACGTAAAGAGCAAAGAGTAATGTAGGGATATGTTAACAGAATATATCATAAACAACCCTCATTCCACACTCTAAAAAAACCTTCTTGTTGAAATAAAATCAAGTCTTCCTGATGATTTCTTATTGAACATGTTTTCTTCTAAAAATGCTCTAAACTTTTGAACCTTCAGAAGCATATTTATAACTCAAAAAGGTTTTAGAGGAGAAGGCAATGACTTCTATATTAAATGTGTTTTCTCTTATTCTTATAGTTGCTTCTTTGTTTTGTTCTCCTGATAACCATGAAACAGTAAGATTCTTTTGAGACATCTGTTCATAAATATAATATTTTAGTTTGTACAAGGTATGAGCCTCACCTTCAACAGTAAATGAGAGTATTGTATTGTATAAAGTATTGTAAAATAAAATTTGGATTAATTTTACCATGCTTTATTACCTAAGAGAAAGGAATCTAATCTAAATTAGTCTCACAGGTTCCCCCTGTAGTGAATACAGGATGTTTATATCCCTTGTGGCATTTGTCATTTGTTTGACGTGTGACACGAAGCCAACCAAAGCACAGTGTCCTGCAGCTGCCTGTCTGACACAGGGGACATCTTAGCTGACCAATCCCATGAGATGCTAAATCCACACAGTTGAAGACAAGTGAGATAAGCTTTCCTGCCATAGTGAAAAGTTGGTTTCTTCATAGGGTTCTTTCCAAGGGGAGATTGTGTCCATATACTTATAACACCTAAACTTGCATAGACTTTGTCTCTATTTAATGGCTTTTAAAGGCTTATTTACTTCCCTCAGAGAAATGAGAGGTTGTTCAGTATGTGTTTTTGGGAGGCAAACAGTTTAGGATCATAAAAACTTGCCTTTCCTTGACTTATAAAGCTTACAGAAGACTCATGGACAGAGAGGAACTGCACCTGTGAAAGGACTGGTTATTAACAGGAAACCTTGCAAATACAAGGCTGTGTGCTGTTCTGTAGTGTATACAATACCAGATGAATATTTCAGTAAGACCGTGTATTTGTTGTTTAGCACTGGATGTACTCATTAAGTATGACCTATGCTGAAGATTAGGCTGAAAAAAGAGAAAGCTTGTTAAAACCATTGTTCAGGCAGAGCAGAAGTGTGCTCTACTGAATAAAACGTAGTGTTCCTTCCTAGTTCTGCTTATTCATTTAGGCTTAGTGTTTTTTAACCAAATTCTTACATGTTCTGATCAACTTAGCAGAAAAGTCAAACCATTGCTCTTGCCAGCAACTGATGTTACAGCTACAGCCTTCCTTACCAAATGGGAAATCAAAGGTAAAAAGCAAGAGATCAAGCTTGTACACACAGGTTAATAAGTTAAACAGAACTGGTTTCGACATGGTCATTCAATTTGGAAAACCATCTTGAAAACCAAGTCTTAAAAGATTTTTATGAGAAGTGTTAGGCTGTTCCCTTATTCTTTTATAAAAGGGAAGCTAACTGTAAGGTAAATTGAAGCAGAACTTCAGATTGTATTGAGCCTCATGTAACTAAGTGGCTCAAATAAATGCAAAAATGTAAAACCTTGCCTTGAAAGAAACTCTGAGTCATTCTTTCCAGATACACATACATACAAAAGCCAGTTAGAAGTGTCCTACATAAGTATTAAATTGACTGCATAGTCCTGAGCTATGTTTCTAAAGCCATGGAGGTGTTGAGGAGTAGATGAAAAGAGCTGATTTTGAATCCAGTGAAGCCTGAAAGAGATGCTCATTTTCCCCTGCCTAAAGTAAGAGAGAAGGTTATAAAATCCTCTGAAATAAAGAGGCAGCTCTCCTACTGCTCAGCTTTATAGTATGGCCAACAGCTTTTCCAGTTCAGTCCTGGGAGTTTTCAGCAACCAGAGGCCTAAGAAGAAGGACTGAGAACAAAAGACAATACAACTCAAAACAAAACAGCAGTATTCAATAACTCAGCATTATTCCTACCATGTGATTACATCGCTGAGGTAACATTTGAAGAGGTTATGTGCAGCTGGAAAGTTTTGCCACAGAACTTAATTTAAATTCTTTTTGAACAGTTCTACCAGTATGTGGAAGTGCTATAGCCATGTACATGTCTGAGGGTTTTTTACTCTTGAATGCCAGCTTTTTTAGAATATACGTTTCTGGAGAAGGCACTGAAGTTACAATTTGGTAAACAAAGATAAGTAATGGGATTTAATACAGATTTAAGGTTCTTGATATTCATTGATTTACCTGCCTCAAGACAGCTGCCTGACTGGCTTTTTTTGATTAACTGATTTAAAGGCTTTCTTTGGCTTCATAGGATTTATTTAAGATTAGTCACATTTGCCCATTTAAAAATTGCTTAAGTTGTCTATGATACACCAAATAGGACTCATCAAGCTTTAATGAAATTTTCCTATCTATAAATTATTTTAATTACCTGGGGTACAGGTATATTACTTGTCTGCTACTAATTTTTATAATAGAGTACTTGGTTCCCTCAAGAATCAGCTGACCTCCAGGTATAATATCTTCCAAAAACCCTTTATAAAGAAATATGCAGAAGACTGAAGTAATCATTATTTGTATAGTGTTTTGCTTTTAATGCAATTCCCTTTTTCTGAGAATGAAATGATCATAGGAAAGAACCATCCATTTTTCCATTTCTTTCTTTAATTATGACATGACAAATAACTAAGTAAGGAGACTAAATGAAGGGAATCAACCCTGAGTCACCATTCAAAGATACAGATATCAAGATTTAGTTTCTAACTTTAATGATTTCTTCAGATTAGAAATAAATATAAAAAACATATAAAGAAAATGAAAGTATACTCAGTAACTTGAAATAACTCCTTCAAAAATCACAAGTATTATTAGCAATCAAGAGTTCTTCATGGTCATCTTTCATTTGATTGTTAATTCTTGCTTAAGAGGAAACCTTTTTATCAGGGATTTTTTTTGTTTGTTTGTTTTTTGGGGTTTTTTTGGGTTTTTTTTGTTTGTTTTTGTTTGAGAAATGAGGAACTGCAAACCAGCAAGTGTGACACAGTATCAAGCTAATTGGAAGGAACTGTAATCAAGAACAGAACTGGCAGGCAAGTAGATGGATATAATGTAATGTGAAAGTGGCAACACAACTTTTATAGGAGGCAGTTATCCCTAACGAAATATGTTATAGTGCTTTTAAAGAGTCAGCAAGCATATGGATAAAAGCAAACTTGGAATTTTGAAAAGTTCCTTACCAAACGCTTGTAAAGAAACCAAGGTTTTGCAGAAAGAAGTAGGAAATGCTTTTCTTGGGTTAATAACTGCCTAAAGAAGTAGTGTGAACTTCAGTGGTGAATGCTCAAATTTTATTGGAGGCAGGTGACTAAAGGAGTCCCACAGGATCCTTTCTTTTGCAGTAGGGACAGAACTCTGCTGATGGGATTGAGATAGTCAGAGTAAATAAAATAAATCTGACAGCTAGAAGCACAGATCTCATGATGCTGAATGACAGGGCAAAAAAATGGCAGGTGAAAGTCAGTGTTGATAAATGCAAAGTAATTAAAAAGGGGGAGAAAATCCCTAACTATATAGATATTGTGCTAAGATGTGCTTGGCACTGCTGAATTTACAGTTGAGATGAATGGTTTTCTCTAGCTCAAACGATTCTAAGATTCTACAAAGACAAAAAAATGACAGTACTGGACATGGAGACAAAGGTATTATATGATCAGGAGAGAGAGTCAAACTTTTACAAGTATCAGAAAACTCAATTAAGTTGCTAGAGACTGTCACAGGTATCCCCAGATCACTTGCATGCATTTAACTCATGTAAACAGACAGATACCTGTAGATATAAAACATGGGGGTGACTTATTTTATATTTCTGTACAAAAGTTCATAGCACATACATAAGCACATATACATACATACATATATATATATATATATATATATATATGTATGTATGTATGTATATATATATCTGTGAAAGGCTCATCTGCTGTGTTTCTCTTTATATGCATATATTTATATGGGCCTAACAAGGAAAGCTTCATCTGCTGATCTTCTGAAGTGTTTAAAGCAAGAATTTCACTGAATAGAGGACTCCGGTTTCTGCTGGTGGGAGAGAAGGGTTCTTGTTTGTTATTCTGCTTTAATTTTGACTGATATGCAGCAGAAAGATGCAATGGGACAGGCAGCAACATCCCTCCCCTCGAGCAAGCCCAGAGAAGCCACACCAAAGCCAGCCACATCATTTCCAGTGTGCAGCAGTCTGAGAACACATCCTTGCCACACAAACTTTGATGAGAGCTTGCCACCGCAGAGCTTCTGGAATAAGAGATTACAGTCATATGGCTTAAACTCTGAAAGTTTCTGACATTTAATATCAGTAATTAAGAGTTCAGATTGGTGGCTGAATCAATAACCCCTTGCAGTTATTGATCAGAAGCTACCGCCCTGCCAATCAAGGAGCAGCTCTGACCTTATGAAAGCTGGTCTCTGCTCCCAGCGCTGTCCCTGTACCACCTCCTTATGGCCTGTGTGCCTCAGAAGTGCTTAAAAAGACGTGAGGATGCTGTCATCAAGATGTGCTCTGACAGGAGGCTACTGGGACACCCAGCAGCAGCTGCTCACTCAGGTATGGAAAAACCTACAAAGGCACAAAAGGCAGGACCACTGGATATGGGCTCCTTCCCCCAACTGCCTCCCAATCTGCTACGTACCTGCTGCCAGCCCAGAGCAGCTGTCCCCTCTCCCCAGACTGAGGCAGCACCATCCTTTCTCTCCCAAGTGTAAACACAGAAGTGCTCGAGGCACCCTCTGCAGCCTGGAAAATTTCACAAACCATGGGGTGAAACCTCCCTGCCATCCCTCCTTGCTAATTGCTGCTGCTGAGGTACCCCTGGGTTCCTCAGGACAACCTGTGGATGAGGGCTCTTACTTTGGTGTGCAAAAGGTGCTTGGGTGGAGAAAACACCCACAGAAAAGTTTAGATAGACATCCAAGTTATTTATTTCACCACTGGATCTCTAATGTCTTCCACAAGATCTCCCACCTGTGATGCAGGAGCAGCAGAGAACTGCTGTCAATGGTTTTTAAAAAGTATTGTACAAATACACATATGCAATACATATACATATACACATATATATGTACATATATATAAAATAATAAAAATAAATTACTATTATTAATGAAGCATCACCATATTTTTTTTACAAACAAAATCTTTTCTGCAAATAAAATGTCAAATTTTTCTTTCATCAATAATTATTCTGTGAAACAACTCATATTCCCCCCAATTATATGAACAAACACAAATATCTTCATTCATGGATCTGCCTCTTGGACCATGTCTGCCTGGTTAGCTGTATTCAGGGGCTCTTTTGCCTTAGTATCTACTCACTTAGCATGTAGAAACTCTGGGGTGCAATGGGAAATGTAGTTTAACCAGACAATTTGGCCAATTAAGTGGAAAGAATACACTAAATTCCCATAAAACCTCTGGAAACTCTGACTCTTGTGAAACACCCAGGTGACATTCTGAATAAAAACTTTTCAGATCTTTATTTTTTAATATTTGTAAAAAAAAATCAGATAAAGAAAGAACCAAATCTGCAAAGCCCAGCATACAATCTATTTTTCTTACCAGCTTCAGTAGTACTAAGCAGATCCTGTCATCCCTACCATTTCTTCCACTGCAGCCTGCCAAATGGGTCCTAGCCAATTAGCTTGGAGCTTTAAAAGATTCACAAGGCAGTGTTCAGATTCTTCCCACTACTAAATAGTACACTTTATCTTCTTTGCCTTATGCTGTGCCATGAGTGGCACGTGACAGTGTTTCACGTCCTCTTTCACACAATGCATCTCTACAGTCTGGTATAAAACCTGGCCCTGAAGGGGAATTAATAGTTATTTAACATTTTGGACTAACAGTGGATAAGTATTTTTAGACTTGGAGATATCTATAGATCTGGATTTTAGTCTTTAGAGATATTAATGTCACATAAGGGCTTAGATGATAAAAGAAAATTTGATTAAAGTTTAAATTAAGAAATATCTGAAGAAGTGGGTGTCTGTGGAAAGCAGGAAGGAAAAGCATGCAAAAGGAACAGCTCTGGTTATCTTTCCTCTCTTGAGACAGCTCCCTCCTGAGCTGACCCTTCTGAGATGGGACCTGCACTCAGTGCACCTCCTTCAGCAGGCAGCCTGGGAGCAGTAGGAGCTGGAGAATGCTGTGAGTCTGCTCAATTAGCTAATGAAAATTAGCTCTGCTGATCAGGTTCAGCATGTTAGTGGCTGAGTGCAGTGAGAGTTAGTTATGGATGAGGAAAAGTCACTGTGTTTGTCTCCACAGTATGCTGCCCAATTAAGCCCAGTCATTATGTTTATCCTCATTCAGCACTGAGCTTCACCTTCTTCCCTTGGCAGAGAGGTTGACATGCAGCAGCAGTAGGGAGGAGAGAAGATAGGCTGAAAATGCCTTGAAAGTCTGATTCATGGGCAACACCTTGCTGCTATATGGTAGGACAACGTGACATTTAAAGGGGTCCTTCCAACACAAACCTCTTGGTGATTCCATGAGCTCATCAGCCTAAACCAGAACCTCAATGCTCACTGTCAGATAAAGTCTTTCACACAGAGAGGCTCTGATTCACCCTGATGTGTTTTAAATGAGAAAGACTGAACGTACACTCAGGAGCTGAGACCTGGGCCCAGCCAGTCAAACATAATGATTTGAGTGTTTCTGTGTACTATAATACACAAATACTGAGAAGGAATTCCTGTCCACACAACTACTTAATAATCAGGGACAGAGTCTGCAGTGTAGTGTAAGATTTCAATTTTTCTCAATGATTTTCTCAGTCTTTAGGGTACAGAATATTTCCACCATGGGCATCAGGCATTGCACCTATCTCAAATTGGCTTAGTCTAAACTTCAAAAAAGGAAAAAATATTGCTTCAAACCACTTCAAAAAGATTGAGGGTTTAGAAGTTAGTTACCACATACCTGTGTGACCACTCTTTTCTGTACTTCTGGATAAAAAATAGCTTTTTCTAGCAGAAGAATTTGTCAAATGCTTTCAAGATATTTATTGAACATGACTTGGATATGAAACAGACAGTTTCACAATACACAGTTTGGTCTGCCCAGGACTTCGTCATTTTTGGTCAAGTCTAGGAACACTTCTGCACATCCTGTTTCACTTACTATTAGCTAACAGGATCGTTCCAAGAGCTCAAAGAGCTCTGTATGGAGAGAAGTGTACCCCAAGATGATTGTTTTCCCTTTTCTGCACCAGCAGTAGGTGCTAACATCATCTGTGTCTGTTATACTCCTTTTTTTCGCAGTGGCCCATCTGGGACAGGGATAAATGTCTCCTCCTGGAGCTTCCCTGGGAATAAGGGTGCTTTTGTCTTGCATGGTATCTGAGGGCTTGAGTCTTCTATGGTTGATGAAAACTTGGTCTGTCCGATGCCCATGCTGATGCACCAAAAAAAGGGGTTTTATAGCATGCTTTAAAAGCTTTCTTATCATAAGCTTCTTCTTATCAAAGAAAACACAAGAAAGATATGGTGAAGTCATACCTTTTTCTTTGGTTTTAGCCTTTGAATTAGGTGCTCAAATCCCTGTCTAACTCCTATGGGACATGTGTAGCCTTCTGATTGCTTCTCTAGAAGCCTTCTGTCCCACAGTGCTGTCTGTGTGCTTTGGTAAGGTCTCTCAACCAAACCAGGCTGTTCTCACAGTTTGCCTTGCAAAGAAATTAGAAAGGATTCCCAAACAGGAGGAGTTTTCACCAAAACTCACTGAACAGCAGGCAAGTCTCAAGATCCAAAGGGTGGTCCAGACTGTGAGGAGGCCATAAATCCTTGTTGTCCATGATAACCCTTCTTCTGTCATATGCTCCTTATTTCTATTACCTGTGCTAAGGAAACTCAGCCAGCCTTTCCTTATGCTGTGAATATACCTTAATTCCATGCAAACACACACTCAGATGTTTTGCTCCTCAGCACCCCATCTGCAGAGAGGGAGATGACAACACTTTCCCACCTCAGAGATACTCATAGTGGAGTCTGTCGTGATTTCAACAGATGGTGCCTTTGAATTTAGGGGAGGAAATCAGCTGGTAATCTGGATTTAGAGAGCTACATGCACTTCATTTCATGCATCACATTGGGACAAACCTCCTGGAGTCTGTTCCTCAGGCTGGGAGCTTGCCCAGGGAAGGGCTGTGAGATATTTCATTTCCTACAGTGGCTATTTCAATTTTAGCCCCTTTTCTAAACAGGGACAAATGTCTTAATTTTGCAAATAATGGCAAAATGCATCTAAGGCAAGACAATTTAGATGGATGGATTTTGGCTGATATATTAGAACTGTAATAAATTATCTCCTCCTCACCCACGCCTCTCCTAGAAATCTACATACCTTTGTGCATATATTATAACAAACCCTAATAAAGAAATAATCCAAAATGGCACCTGCTAAAAAAGAAAAAAAAAAAGAATAACCCCAAAATGTAGGTTATTGAAATATGAGTGTAATATAGAAAAGATAGCAGTTCAGATATTAATGACCTGTCTCCTGGTGCACTTAAAAGGTCTCTCATGTATTTTATTTTATTTTTTATTAGAAACTGTATCATTAGCTCTAAAGATCTTCCTGGGAAGGGCGAAGAGAAAGATCTGACTTTTTAAAAGACAAATTCAGCTAGATTTTTTTCTTATTAAAAAAAAAAAAAAAAAAAAAAAAAAAAAAAAAAAAAGAAGAATTTTTTCATAAATATTTTTTCCCCTCTGGCTGGAATATTAGGACAGTATATTAAATTCCTGCCCCCAATTCCACAAAAGGAAGACCCAACTACATTTACATAATAATGTCCCTACTGTGCTTTTGACAGATGGGTTTCATCGACACAGACATACTGTTAGAGGCCTAGCAATAGATTAAAAAAACAACAACACTAGATTGTAACATAATAAAAGTGTATTGTAATGTACATCATAACTTTTGGCCAAGGTTAAATATCCAGTTGGTGTATGAAAGTCGTATTCCATTAGACAAAATAGATGTCACGCAGCAAAACATTAAAGATGAGTTGACTGAACCATTTGTTTTTATTTATATTGCATTATGTTTTCCTTGATTCTATTTATGCAGTAAGTTTAAAAAAAAATCCTCTAGTCCCCCTTTCCCACCTACACTACCACAATATTATTGACAGTGAATGCCTCCAAGTGAGGCTGCCCCTGGTGCAGGGTGCTGCACAAAGCCACAGGATCCACCTGCTGAAGGGCCAACACTCCTGTATGGATACACGTGAGCAGCCTGGAAACTCTTACATGGTTAACAAGCCAGACACAGCATCACCAAGCTCACCAAGTACTGGCCTTTTCTTATGATTTCAGAGTCCATGTTGAAAGTCACTTGCTCTGTTGCCATGAGGTCCCTGCTGCCCCCTCTCCTTGCTGTCTGCCCTAATGCTGAAAGAATAAACTGATTTCTAATATAGGGAGTCTTGGAGGTATTATCCAGGTAAATTTATTGGAGTGGGATATGTAGTGCTTCACCAGTGCACTACATAGCACCAGTGGTACTGTCCATTTCAGTGCTCATGCTGGGTCAAATTACAGGTGGGTTGTGTGCTCTTTTCCCACTTTACAGCATCTCTGCAGCTGCCTCTAGTCCTCAGGAGATTCCCCCAAAGCCTCTGAAGAGAGAAGAGCAGCATGTGTCTTATTTTTATTGTTGTTGGTTCTTTCCCCTTTCCTCCCCCCTCCAAGCTCCAGCAAATTTGTGCCTTTCTTAGTAATGGCTTTGTGCTGCTTCACGATAAAAGTCATCCACCAAAGAGACAGAGCAGTTTTCTCTGCATGTCTCCCTGAAAGGTACTCTTGGTTGCAAGAGCTCTCTTTAATGTCAAGTTATATGGTTTTGGGGGCTTTCCCAACTCCATCAATCCCCCTGACGGCACAGACACTTTGAGTGGACTGGTGAGGACAGAACTGATAAACTGCAGCCTCCTCCGGTACTGGACTCTCTCCAAGGAGACAATAATGCTCTCCCCAGGAAGCGGTTTTTGCTCCATATAAAAACATTTTCCCACCAGGAGGTGGTAGCCAAGATGCACACGGGGATGGAGTGCCACCAGGCATCAAGTGAGGCTGACCTCACTGCTGACACCATCCTTCCCCAACCCAACCCCTCAGTGGTTGGGGTGGGGATAATGGACTCCTCGAGTTGTTTCTCACATTGTCCTGACACAGCCAGACGGTCCCAACCTGCCTTGGAGAAGCTGTTGTGGTGCCCAGAGCAGCCCAAGATCAGAGATCACTGAGAGAAGCCATTCACTCTCAGGAAGACAGGAAGGATGAAGAGAAGGAAATGCAACCTCTAATGATTTGGGAATTAACAAGTCTGTCACTCTAGGTTTGAAGTGGTATGTGCCTAGTCAGGCTATGCAGAGTATGGCACAGGTAAAGGGAGATCTCATGGAAAGGATTTACAACCTGAGGGAATGGACTTCTGCTAGAATAAAGGAAATGTATTTTGCTGCTCTACGCAAAGGAGGCTGAGATAGACCCAGTCTACTGTATTTATTGTATTTACACTTTATGTCTGCAGAAGAGCAAGAAAATTAATTCCAGATCATCTGTAAGCACACTAAATATATTCTTGCTTTGATTTCACTTCCAATAAACTCCAGAAGTGGCCCCTGGAGAGAAAGAAGTTACCTGGGCAGGCAGGTGCTCCTCTTTTCTCTTTTGGTCTTAACAGTCAGAGACTGAAGGTATTTGTCTACAAAAACAAGCCCTTGGGATGGACATGCACCACACAAAGAGGTAGAAGCAGCAAGTGCTATTTTCCCTTCCTTACCCTGTGCTGTAAAGTATAGGGGGTCACACAACATTTTGACTATTTCCAGACTCCAATTCTATGCTGTCATAACACCAGGATCATGTCAGGACCATCATAACTTGATTTACTTCCCATCCTGGAAAGAGACTTTTTTCCTGCCATCACATTGCTGAACTTGATTTCTAACATTAAATTCTAAATATACAGAGATCCATGTTTTTCAGTTGGTTAACATAGCACTAATCCAAACTACTCTTTATTCATAAGTACATTACATATACCAGAAGGAAGATTTTTGTTTGTTTTTATTTCTTAATCACATTCTGGAGAGGTCATATGTGAAACACAGATACAAGAAATTTTATTTTTCTTTGTTTTTTTTTGTTTTTTTATCAGTCTTCCTCCTCATTTATTCTTATAAGATTATACAGCTATCTGCTTTTAATTTCCTATTTACAGCATATCTCCAACTTGTAAATAAATATGCTTTTTCTAGTTCAGGTCAAGTTTTAGTCTCCAATTAATGAGGAAAATGCATTAGACATCAATGCCCTCTTCTAGGGTTGTTGGTAAAGTAAAATCTAATTATATTCTGGTCTTTGCACTTGCAGGAGATATTTAGAATGTGTTTATACTCAGAGCCTTGTCTGAAGGTAAACTGACACATCATGTTTGTGTTTTGAGAACTACATCTACTTTTACTGACTGAAGAATATTTTTGTGGTCTATCATCTGTCTGCACAGGGATGCAGGTGAGGAAGAAGAAGGACAAAGCCATTCCTTCAATGTATTCAGTTTGTGAATGTCAGTTTAACCTGAAGGAAAACTCTGACCAGCCCTTTGAGATTAATGGAATCTCCCACATAAACCCACGTCCATAGAATCAGGATATGGGAATAAGCACCAGTGAAGGATCCAGAAATTCTGATTAATATGTGGTTTAAACTGACTAGTAAATTATGAAGTTACTTACTCTAATGAAGTTACGGGTAGTTCTTTCCAACAAAAGATGGGAAGAAATTCAGCAAGGTCTAGGAAGTACTCACTGTTGCCCCAGGACAGAAAACAGCTTTTGTTTCTATACCTAAACTCTGACACACAGTGGGTAAAAAGAGAAGCATCCATGCAGATAAGATCCTCAGAAGCTGCTGCAGGGCTAGCTCAATTGCTTTCCTCCTGTGTTTGCTAAAATTGGTACCTCCTGTGCAAAAGCCATGATAAACAAATAGCAGTATCATTCCAAATGTAGTGTCATCATCATCATCACAGGCCTCCTCCCGACCACTACAAGATGAAGACCTGACCTTAAAAATGGCACCCCTGGCTCGGACCAAATGTGACCACTTTTGTCCGTGCCATCTGTCTATTCATCTTGGTGACAGGCAGCCCTGGCTCTGCTTTCTGCCCAACCACTATGAATAGACAAGTGACTGCAAATGAGCTCCACTAAAATGGAGAGAGTTGATACCAGCCTCGGGAAAGTATTTCACACATCACAGTAGGCAAGGACCGCTGTTTTTGTTCAGATTTGGATTTTATTTCTTGCTGTGCTTATAAGGAAGGAAATTTTGTTCCTCGGGGGTAATGCAGATGTTTGTATGGGTAGTTAGTCAAGGGACAATAGAACAGTTTTAGGGATGTCGTCCAAGCAGAAAGGGTATCATGGGGCAAGAACTGAAGAGACCAGTGAGAGAAGAAAATAAGTGGATTCTCTTTTCTCTTTTTTTTTTTTTTTTTTTTTTTATTTATTTTTTTTTTTTCCCCTGAGGTAAATACTCAGAGGTAAGACTATAGCGAAGGTAATAAGTCTCTGGAAGACATTTGGGATTTGTTTTGAAAATCATCTGATTAAACCCTGTTCCTCACGCAGCCAGTAAAGACACGTCTCTTTTCTTTCTCAGAAAAAAATTTTACCTCCTAGGAATTAATGAAAATTTAGAGACTAGAAATCACGGTGAGAGAGGAAATAAAAAGCAGTGTTCAAGATGCAAAAAGAACTGAATTAATGTCTCTGTTCTGCCATAAAGCGTCTTTTATAAATCGGGACAAAATAACCTTTCTACACTGAAGTTTCACAGGTGAAATAGACATAATAAGACACTTATTTACCTTTCCAGAGCTTGGAAAGTGCACACAAATGTGAATAATCTAATATAGGGACATCGTTTTCTAGTGACATCATTGTCTTTTTATGCGGGGTCACTTGAGTAATAGGGTGTGCTCTTCGGGCCACAGATTTTGCCATAAGCTCTCACTGGTTTCTATTTCACAGAATCACAGAAGTGTTGGGGTTGGAAGGGATCTCTGGAAAACATCTGGTCCAACTCCCTGTCAAGGCAGGGCCACCTGGAGCAGGCGACACAGGAACATGGTCAGGTGTGGTTTGGATGTCTCCAGAGAGGAAGACTCTACCAACCTCCCTGAGCTGTTCCAGTGCTCTGACACCCTCAATGCAAATAAGGTTTTCCTCATACTGAGCTGAAACATTTTGTGGTTTAGTTTATAACCACTGTTCCTCATCCTGTCACTGGCTACCACTGAAAAGAATCTGGCACAATCCTCTGCCTCTGAGATACTTATATGCGTTAATGAAATCCCCTCCCAGTGCTCTCTTCTCTGGACTAAGCCAGCCCAGCTCTCATACCTCTTCTCATACAAGAGAGGCTCCAGATTCCATATATGCCAGCTCTTTGTGGCCTTTCCTAGACACTCTGCAGAAGCTCCTTGTGCTTCCTGTGAGGAACACAGACTGAACAGAGCATTTCTTCCAGGACTGCAGATGAGCATAGTGTGTTCCTTGACAATACTGTATCAAACTGATTCTATAAATCTCTTTTGTTCTTGATGCACAGAGCAGTACTTTATCTGATGGAGATAGACGAGAAAATAAGACAGCTGTTAGGAAAGAAGTGCATGGAATATTTTGGGAATGGTATGAGGAAACTAGGGGAAAACGACAAGTGAAATAGGAATGGAGGAGGAGGAGGGAAATCTGGATTACAGAGAGTAGGCTGAAGGAGTGATAAAGTGAGCTCCTGGGTAAGAGTGAGGAGGGTGGCTCAGACAGCAGTGTCATTGTGTGCTGCTTGGATGCTTCTCCAGGTGGAGACTCTTGAAGGCAGGCATCATTGACAGTTTGCCCATAAGTGGTGTGCCAGTGCCCGAGATATTCATTAAACTAGGGCTATTAATTAGTCACTTACACAAGCACTTAAGTTCACCGACAACTGTTTAAAAGTTGTTGATAGTATTTAATGGTAGTGAGATGATCAGCTTTTCGTTTTGCCTCTAAGAATCATTAATGTAGGAGACAAAGCCAGAGGAATACAAAACAGCTCCCACATTGGTACAAAAATATTAGCATTTTGTATTCAGTGTGATTATTTTGATTAATAGTCTACTACCACTTGTGGACATTTCAGATGAGATGGGGGTCCATTGGACATCGGTATGAAACAAAACAGACTGCCCTGAAGAACTGGTCATATACCTGGGTAGTTCAAAGGAAAGATGGGAAGGAAAAAAATAAATAATAGAATGGTTTGGATTGAAAGGGACCTTAAATATAATCTAGTTCCAGTCTCCCTGCCATGAGCAGGGGCACCTTCCACAAATACAAAGATATTTTTTCCAGGAGCCACAGCAAGAGAGAAAAACTATAAAAATCCCCTGATTACTAGAGTTCCCTTTAATCTACATCCATAGACTTCTGGACCAGTTTGTAACATGACTGTCTAGTGTTCTAGGAACCAAAATAGATGGCATCATATGAAGAAGACATCCTTGACTGCATTGTGCAGCTCTGCTCAGACAGTTGGTCAGATTATTCAGGAAACTACTCCCTTTTTTTCCCCCAGATCCCACCATGAGGTCTTTCTGCCACAACACAGTCAAGGAATCTTTCTTGCAGCAGTAATCTGGTGGAACAGACCTAGTTATTAAGTACAGAGGAGAGGAAAGACACCCATGTTGGTGTTTAATAGCTCAACCCATCTCTGTGTTGGCCTGAGAGTCTCAATGTGGTGACTGGAAGTCTAGAGGTCTGGAATTATGCATAATATTCCCAGATAACATTTATGTGCCTCTACTGCCCATTTGAGGCTTTGGAAGACTGTGACCAGGAAGCTACGTTTTAAAGTGTGTATCAAGGAAAGCACAGACCACAAGGGTGGTAAATCCAGGTCTAGAATTCAGAAAGAAAAGGAAACATCACCTCAGCAAGGAACTGAGATCTTGCTGCAAGCAAGTGTACAGCATTTTAGCACAGCACATTACCTAGATTTAGGTGGCAGCTTGTCACTGTGGGACCTTGTGCTGCCTCTCTGTTGTGACTAATGAGCCTGTACAGCCAAGTGGGCTCCTAGCACAGCTACCAGAGAGGAAAGAGAAAGGTGATCTTAGAGTTTTTATGGCATTTAATAAAGCCCTTGAGCACACAGCCTCTCTCCTTCCTCCTGTTGCTATTCCTGATTCCATTTTGCCCTATAAAGCAGAGAAAAGAACTTCAAAGAGAGGAAAGTCATTATTGTTTCTGGGTAACACTTATGGGATGATGGTGAAAATTTGGCAGATTGTCCCAGAGGTGAGCAAGAAAAATGGAAATCTCATGGCCTTGGCAGAGACAGGAAGTTCTGTGAGTGAAGTCTGGTCTTGGCATGTATAATAACCTAAACAAGTTACTTGAAGGACCAGCTTCCCCCTGCAAGACTACACATCTGATGTCTCTGCTGAAGTAGAAAGGAAGGCTTTGAATCAAAGCTGGTCTCTAGGAATGTGTGTACTTGGCCCAGAGATCGACTTTGTGGTTGGGAGTTAGACTTTTTGAGACCCTGATTCAAACAAGTAGAAAACATCCATTTTACTGAGGGAGATGCTCAGTTCAGACTATTTTTTTGTAGTATTGTAGAAATTTGCTGCCAACTCCTTTTTTTTTTCTTTCTGTCTGTATTAAAAATTACTCTGAATGCAATAAGAACAAGGTGTTCTAATTAAATAGATTTGTTTACATCTTGTAGCATGAAAAACTAATTCAGTCTGATATACTGTCGGTTCTTGCACTATCTCTCTCCCACTTTGTGCAAAATTACCCGTTTTAAGTAGTATTTTATTTAAGAATATTTAAAAAGTGGACTTGATTAAACAAAAACTGATTTAAGTTCCAAAGTGTTTATTTCTAAAAAAAAGGTTTCACATCAGAGTGCAAGAAGATGGGAGGGGGAGAGCAGAACCTGTGTTATATCTCACAGATTTTCCTCCCTGTTTTTATTACATTGCAAAGGTCCCTACCTTTGCGAGTCATGAGAACTCATAGCCTGTGGCTAGAACACATTTTTATTAAGTGGAGGTTAAGTCAGGGCCCAAACAGATCCACACTTATATGATTACAAACATAATATCCTGACCCAGACCTGTGCCACAGTATCAGCTCCAGATCAGAATCAAAGGCTAAAGCTTCCTGACTTTAACTGTGTCTCTAGCAGTATAAAGAATTCTGCATGTTCTCCACCCAGGTAGAGCTGGATCACCTTAAAGGTGCCACCACATGAATTATGTGAAGATAAAGACTGCAGTTAACACAGGGCCCAGCTGCAAAACAAGAATAAATCTTGGCAACTCACAGGACAGGCCTGCCAATCAAGTAATTTTTGTAGGTTTATACAGTAAGGCTGGATGAAACTGTTGCAGGGAAGAATAATATACCAATTAATTTTATTTCTCAGGTGGACAAAGTTAGATAAGTAGGAAACTTTACTGCCACTTAGACAAAATTCCCTTTGGAGCTGAGAGAAGAACCCAAACATCCAGTCCATCCTTGAACCAGAATGGCAGCAATGTTTGCGTGCAGTACCTACCAAAACACGATTCTGTACATTACATTTCCATCCACGTGGGCTCAAGTGGTGAAGTAATGGCCTGCTTGAGAAGCAGAACAACTACCAGATCGGCCAGTATTCTTTAAAAGAAATTCCCGTGTAAAAAGACATAAACAGGACCATTTCCAGAGACCACCATGAGCCATAGTAACAAGATAAGGAGACTCAGAATCCTGAATAAGTTATTGCTGCACTATCCTTTCACTCATGGTGCTGAATAGGACTCTTGTAGGCAGCTGTGTTCATCCTGAAACAAAGTTAGGGAACTGGTGGCTGCAGGGAGGCTTGGTCATCCCTTGGCCACAGGGAGAGAATGTCTCAGTGTGTAACCCCAGCTGACAAAGGTGCAATTCTTAAGACATCAAAGCCACTCTTAATATAATGGTTTCATTATGTGCATCAAAGGAAAACAAAGGTTTGAAACATGCCTCTTCTTTGTTAAATCCTTTTCCTTAATTTAAAAATATTGTGCTAACTTGCAAAGTTCTTTTTTTGAGAGGTAAGCAAATGTCTTTGGCAAGTTCCCACTCTGTTCCAGCTCTCTGGCAGCCAGAATGGCAGGAGTTGTGGGGATGTTAAGTGACTTGGGTTAGTGTCTCTCTGCAGCTGGAGCTGTGGGGAGACTGGGAGCTGGGCAGGAGGTGGGTGCTCAGCCCCTGTCGCCCTGCCTGCTTCAAGGCTCCTGCTTTCATCAATTAACTGTCTCTGCACAGAAAGCTAAAGTGATGAAAACCTTTGCGGGTGGCGGGGGGGGAGGATAAAAGGAGCAGCCAGTCAAAAAACACAACCATCTCTCCAAAACCAAAAGAATTAAACAGAAAAGAAAATAAAGACAAGACAGAAAAGAAAAAGAAAGAAAGAAGAAAACTACAGAAAAGAA
>CM031878.1:5799040-5823839 GCA_018697195.1 Certhia americana | reverse complement strand
AAAGAAAAGAAAAGAAAAGAAAAGAAAAGAAAAGAAAAGAAAAGAAAGGAAAAGAAAAGAAAAGAAAAGAAGAGAAAAGAAAAGAATAGAAAAGAAAAGAAAAGAAAAGAAAAGAAAAGAAAAGAAAAGAAAAGAAAAGAAAAGAAAAGAAAAGAAAAGAAAAGAAAGGAAAAGAAAAGAAAAGAAAAGAAGAGAAAAGAAAAGAATAGAAAAGAAAAGAAAAGAAAAGAAAAGAAAAGAAAAGAAAAGAAAAGAAAAGAAAAGAAAAGAAAAGAAAAGAAAAGAAAGGAAAAGAAAAGAAAAGAAAAGAAGAGAAAAGAAAAGAATAGAAAAGAAAAGAAAAGAAAAGAAAAGAAAAGAAAAGAAAAGAAAAGAAAAGAAAAGAAAAGAAAAGAAAAAAAAGAAAAGCCTCAAAATTTTCACTGATTTGAAATTTTCCACTGGAATATGGTTTGATTGGAGTGGGAATGTTATATCAGGAAATCATTCCAGTGGGCAAGGGAAGAAGGTGAATTATACAAAATTATCCCAGGCTGCTTATGGTCTCACTGAAATGTGCCTACCACCTTTCAGGAAAATGATCAGTACTTTCTAAGAGACACTTTGCACCTTCTGAGGGTTTTGCCTTAAATTTGATGTAACTTGGAGATAAGGCACACAGAGGGTAAGAGCTTAAGGGAAGAGTAATTTTCACCTTTCGGGTGCTTACAGCATGATAAAAAACTTTCCTCCGTGCTTTTGAATTAATTCCTCAAAAGTTCCAATGCCTGCACACCCATTTGTTTCCTCATTGTTTTTATTAAACAAGAAAGGCGAGCTTTATTACTGTGCAAATGAAAGCATCACCAGAAGATAGATACTTCCCAGATTCTTATTAATCTCTAAGACTTATGAGGCTGCCTAAGTTCCACAGAAATTAACATACTCTACAGATTTCTTCCAGCAAGTCACTGAGTCCTTGCTATCCTGTATGTGGAGTGAAGGGAAGCCAAAAAAGCAAAACAAAAGTAGAATAAATCTGTATTATTAGGATGTTGTTCCAAGTCAAAATGTGCATGTGCATGCGTGTCTTTTTCTACAGATATAGTGCAAGGCTTTGGGCTGTGGTGCATCATCTACAGCACCATTATAGTAATTTACCATAGACTGGGACTGCACAGACTGAACTGTGTGCCACAAAGTAGAGGTCATAATCATAATTAAAGTCCAATTGGATTTGCAATTCAAAATAATTTAAGACTAATCTCCAAAACTGCAACTGTGCAAATTAATACGGTGGGACATTGAATTTATTCTTTTTTGCAGTTTCCGCTGTAAGATTACTTGTGCCTGACTGCAGGCACGCTTAATGCCTGTGTGGTAGCAACATTTAATATCCCTAGCAAAGACCAAGGTCCCATAGCAGTATCTATTATACACAAGACAGACCCTTCCCTGAACATAACAGTCAAGGGAGAACTCAGAGTAATATCAGATTGGTGAAATAATCATCCAGGTCGGTGCCTGAACACGCAGTTGAATGCCCAAACCAGGACATTCTATGTCTAATGACTCAAAAAAAATAAAAGGGAGAAGTAAAATGAAAGAAGAATAAAGAGTACAGAAACCCCTGTTCTAGGCCAGGAATAACACACATGCAATTAGGGCAGAAGAGACTTACAGCACTGAAAATATACTTTGTATTTTCTGTTCTTTTGTAGTAGCAAATTGTGTGTTTTATACTTTTTGGTTTCTTGTGGTGCAGGGTTCCATTCAGCTCTATCAGGATGTGCAATGCTGGTAAAGTTTTTCTAGGTTTTTGTTTTTTGTTTTTTTTTTTTTTTTTTCTATGTGCAATAGATTTTTTTTAAATTTTTTTTTTTTTTATTTTTTTGCCATGTAAGTGGCTAAAACAAGTTTTCCTGAGAGAAGACTGAAGTATATGTTCCTCTTGGTATTCACATGACTTGTGCTGCCCAGATACTCTGTTCTCTTTTATGCTTCAATTTCCATAAGATTTCAGCTATTCTGCCAACTTTAATCTATACATCATGTATTTTCTACAAGTCAGTACTGGTTAGCCAGTGATAACAAAACAGAGAATGGGTGTGCTGGTTTTTGGCTGGTGTAAGGAGCATTTTCAGTGGCTGGTGTGGGGCTGTGCTTTGGGTTTTTGCTGAACACAGGGTTGATAACACAGAGATGTTTTTGTTATTGCTGAGCAGGGCTTACACAGAGCCAAGGCCTTTCCTGCTTTTTATATGGCCAGGCTGGGGAGGGGTTGGAAGTGCTGGGGAGGCTGGGAGAACACACAGCCAGGGCAGGTGATCCTAGTTGATCAAAGGGACATTCCAGACTATGTGACATCATGCTTAGCAGGTCAAGTAGGGCAAAGAAAGAGGGAGAGGGGGAATAATTTGGAGTTTGTCGTCCCAAGTCACAGTTGACCATAGTGTTGCTCTGTTCTCCTGGAGATGGATGAGTACCTCTCTGACCATAGGTAGCAGTGAATTAATTCTTGCTTTGCTTGTATGCATGGCTTTTTTGCTTTCCCTATTAAGTTGCTTTCATCCCAACCCATGAGTCTTCCAGCTTTTAGTCTTCCAGTCCTTTCCCTAGTCCAGCTAGTGGGAGTGAGTGAGTGACTGTGTGAGGCTTGGTGGTCACAACTGATGCACACAAAGCTCAGCTGCCCTCTAATTGCCCCAGGACATAAACAGTTACCAAGATGAGCTGAACTGCAATGACTTAGAATCAGCTAAACCTATATTTTCAGAGCTAAACTGTTCTCTTTCAGCTGAAAATCCTCAGTAGCTAATTTAAACTTCTTGCAAAAGAGACAACACACAATTCTTTGGTTGTATATTGTTTTGTGCATTGGTTTGGGGGTTCGTTTGGTTTTTTTTGGGATTTCTTTCTTTCCCTACCCCCCCCCCCCGCCCCCCCCTTCTCTTTGATTTTGGACTGCTGAGGTTAGCACTTGCAGTGTTCCTACTTTAACAAAAAATTCCAATGTATACGCATTGTGTTCCTCATTTATGCTTCCCCACTACCCAATTAATGTCACACTAAATTATATACCTGCAACAGATTTAATTCCAGACCACTGAGCTGTCGCTTTTTAACCCTCTGCATGTATCTCTACAATATTTATGAGAAAGCTGTAGTTACTTTAACAAGTAATGAGAGATTTCGATATGTATTTAGCAATTCAATTTGTTATAAGAAAGAGTATATTCCTCCACTGAAATCTGTGGGATGATTCCAAATGCATACAGGATTTTGATATCTATTCAGTTCTCGAGGTTTTAGAGCAGTTTTCCAAATCCCTATTATGCTGCTATGGAATGAAAATGGATGGATCTATGGCTAGAGTTAAGCAGAGATCTGGGCTCATTTCCAAGATCCATTGAACTCCTCTCAGATGACCTTGAACAAAGCACTTGAGATGTGGTCCAGAGTGTTTATTTCAGTGTCCAAATGGGGCTTTGAATGAACTTAAAACCTTAAATTCCAGGAAGCTGTTTTCAAGGGATTGTCTAAGCTTAGAGCCTCACAAATCTCACTGCAGATTTCCATGAAGCCTGACCTCAGAAAGAACAGGACAATCATTAGTTTCCTGTCCTGAGGCATTAGGTGCAGTCAGGCCCATCACATACAAGAACTTCCTTAAAAAATGTCTAAATATGAAAGGCTTCCCACCAGTCTGTTATTCAACTTGAAAAGAATTTTATTGACCTCTAACAAGGAGAAACAAAACCAACCCCCAAAAAGTTCAGCAATATCAGATGAAGAGCTGATTGGTGCAGACTGATATGTGCCTGCATTTTCTGTAGAGGTATGGAAGTGGACATTAAGTGAGTAGCTTGGGATGGAATCCAGAGGGTTCATCATCATTCTGCTTTTAAGAACTGGAGCTGTGGATGGCTCTTCCTCTCAACAACATATTTTGGTGTATTGGAAAGAGACCTTTCATCTCTTCCCGTGTGGTACCAAACTATTGTATAAGCAGGGTGATGAAGGCAGGTTTTTTCTAGATGTCAGCAAGAAATTCTTTACTGTGAAGGTGGTGAGGCCCTGGCACAGGTTGCCCAGAGAAGCTGTGGAAGACCCTGGAAATGTTCAAGGCCACGTTGGATGGAGCCTCGAGTAACCTGGTCTAGTGGAAGGTGTCCTTGGCAGGGGTTGGAACGAGATGATCTTTCCAATCCAAATGATTCAATGAATGAGGAGCTAGGTCCTAAGGCAAGGAGGGAGCCATTTTTACAATGAAGGTGTATCCTTAAAAATATCTACAGGTTGTAGGTGACTCTTGAACAGTTCCCACAGAAGCTCTGATATGAGAGTCAGGAGCTCTCCCTGCTTAACAGCCAGCATTGAATCAATGAAATTGATTTTTTTCACATTATGATGTGAAAGTGAGTACTCTGAATATTGCTTTTAAAGTTTATAGTACATCTCCAAAGATATTGTTATATGATTATTTCAAAAGGAAGTAGGAGTTTAAATACCTTTTTGATTTGGCCTTCTCTGTCTCAATTTCTTTCATGTAAAACTGAAACAAAAGTACCCAGTACCTTCCATAGCTGTTGAAATGGAAAAAAATGTGTCGCTTTGAAGAAATTAAATCACATGAATGCTATGATGTCATTTCTGAAGAACAAACAAACAAACAAACAAATAAACAAAAACACAACTCCAAAACAACTTGCATGAATAAACACTCTTTGGTCTTGGCACAGTTTTCAAAAGACATTTTTGATAGAGAGGCACAAATAAGCTCTAATTATGTATGAATAGGCATTTTCAATTCTTGAAAGTTTTGAATATTTTTTAACACTTCTGTCTTATCCTTTCCCTGTGCATGTTCTGCTTTCTGAATTTTTTTAGTATTCAGTATGATGTCATTCAGTCTTTCAACTTCATCAGACTTATCTGAAGCTGATGGTCAAAACTTTGTATCTCCTCTATTTAACAAGGAATGAAATTGTCTCCCGATATTTCATGAAAACAAAAGCAAACAAAACCACCCAACTACAAACAAAAACAATCCCCCCGGCAGCAACTGCAAATATTAAGCATAAAACCCAACAAAACCAAAACCCTCCAAAATACCAAAGCTTGAGTAAACATTTTCAACAAGGTAAAGTCTACATATGCAACTGCATAGAGCTGAATATTATTTTACTCACCCCTTATGCCAGAGCAGCCAGAGCAGATCTGATTCAGATACTAATACTCAAAGTTAACAAGACTTTAAAGTTTTGGCGTGAAGCTCTGGTTGTAAGGTTACTTGAATCCTCAGTCAGGTCTGGCCAGTACTGCTAGCCAGGTGGAGAAAATAAGGGACTTGTGTAGCTATCTCTTAATAGAATCACAGAATCAGGGAATATCCTGAGTTGCAAGGGATCCAGAAGGATTACTGAGTCTAACTCCTGGCCCTGGACAGGATAGACCTGAGAATTCCACCCTGTGTCTGAGAGCCTTGTCCAAAGTCTTTTGAACTCTTTCAGTGCTGTGGTCAGCTTGGTGCTGTGACAGCTGTCCTGGGGAGACTGTCCAGTGCCCAACCACCCTCTGTGAGAAGAGCCTTCTCCTGATGTTCAACTAAAACCTCCCCTGACACACTTAGTTTGATGACAGTGCAATCCATCTTTTGAAGTTTTGATTGGTATTTCATGACGATTCAGAATGAGGAAGCAAATCTCCACGTACATGATGCTGCTGTTTTGTTCTTCAGAAGCCCAGTTTCTGATTTTTAAAATAATTTTGTTGTCTTTTGTTTGTTTGTTTGATTGATTTTATTTTGTTTTGTTTTGTTTTGTCTTGTTTTCTTTTTTTCCCCCCCAATTTCTGCAATTCATCAAAGGAGAAAGCAGTGTGGTCATCTGCTCTATCCAGCCAAGGGTAGATGAAAGCTCAAAGAAAGCTCAAAAATGGGTGCAAAGGTCTTGTAGTTTTCAATTAATTTATCTTAATTAGGAGCCTAAAAGTTAGTGGTGTGATTAGGCTCAGGGATTAAGACATCTAATTTTAGATGTCCGCATGCAAGATAAATGGCCAGGTACCCATTAAAGAGAGTAGAGGTCTAGTCAATACAATTAGTGGTTTAGAAAGAGATGAAGCAAATGTCTATATCTGGTCAACCAATAGCTCTCCAAGCTTAGACACCTAGCTCATATGCAAACACCTAAATTTAGATATATAGTGGCTTGAGTCAGTTACCTGAAAATAGAAGTCTGACAACACTTGAAGTGTCCTTGTGTTTTGGAGACACCCTCACAGAGCTGACCTATGTGGAACAGGACTTTTGGGAGATGTCTGGAACTACCTGCCACTGTAAGGGAGATGTGGTGCCCTACCACTGAAAAGGTCCCCTAGCATTGAGCTCCACCTGGGACTTTCAGCTGCTCATGTAAAAAGTGGTAACACTCAAAGTGCTCTAGGCTGAGACAGCTAGGAGGGCTGGCAGATACTGCATATTATCAAAAGGATGTTGCTCCCAGAAAATAGAGATTGATCAGAGTAGTCAGGGCCTAATTTTAAGGAACTGCATAGAGCTCCAGTTGTTAAGCTCATCTTGTGGGTCTTGTTTTCATAGTCATGGAAAGGAATTCAGAAAGAAGCTCATCTCATTCTAAGATAAAGGTCAAAGGCAGGTCAGATGAATTGCCCTCCAGATTTCACTCTGCTGGCAGTAAAGAGAAACTAGCATAGCTTGTCTTTGTTTCCAGTCTGGGAGACAGAGCTGGTAAAAATGCAGGTTGCAAAGGAGTCCATGTAGCATCCTAAGCAGCCAGGGCCCATCATCCTTCTAACATAATATTCAGATATACCATATGCATTTATACTGTCACTATATGCCTTTCAAACTCTATTACCAACAACTGACTGAAGAGACTGACACACGATGTGTATTACAAACATCTATATTGGGATGGAATCCCTGGCAACAGTGCCCATCAGTATAAAACAAACCACCACATCTTGCAGTCCTGAATAAGATCCAGTGCAGAGATAGCATATGACAAATTTTCAGACAGCTTGTTTATGACCAACAGACCATTTTTTTCTGTTTGCTTTACAAGCTAATGTGGTTATACTGCATGGAGCTTTCCTCCCAGAATGATCTCAAAGCATTTCATAAACTGAAAAGATGCAAAGGAACTGGGGGCAGAAGGAGGAGGAGGAGGAGAAGAAAGAAAAAAAGCTTCACCTCTGCTGGAAAAATGAAGCTATTTTTTCTAGGTGAGGAGTCTGGCAGTTAAAATTGGTTAAAGGACATTGGCAGCAGATATCATCTCTGAGCAACTTCAAAAGGTTAGTTCTTCTGAGATGCGAGGCTGGATCTTTTAGTTATATGATGTGGCAGACTGGAGGGGTAGAGTTAGAGGCATTTCCTAGGTTTGATTTCCCCTTTGATTTTCTCCTAAGTGAAAGGTCTGATTCTCATTGCACCTTAGAAAAAGTTCAGCTAGTGGAGGGAAAGAAAGTCCCAGCAAACCTTTCATGCTTACTGCTAAAGCCATATGCAGAGTGAATCTTATGTCTTGTACTGTTGACCAGACGTTATTTCTTATTTACATGCAGTGTATAATGCATTGCAGTTTATATTTCACTATGTAAATTCCCGTCTTCAGCCTAAAAATCTCTGAGTTCTACTTCCTCATACTAGCTTAACTGTCTTTTCTAGGGCTGTGGCTGCACATGCTTCAGTCAATGACATGGCTGGTTAACTAAATTTCACCTGTCTTGTTGCTGCTTTTTACAGGTACTAAGCTTAATGATTGCTTGGAATCAGCAGATTCCCTTTTTGGTTTTGGTCTGAGTGTTTTGTTCACTGGCATTACTGCACCAAGAGCTCTTACATCTGCTCTCAGAACAGAGATAATCATTGAGTTCATTAAAGCCAGGCACTATGTTAGGCATGGTCTTTCAGATTCAACAAATGAAGCAAGAAAACCTCTTCTTGCAACAAAATTAACAAAGGATTAACAATCTAGCATCCCAAGAGATGATGCATGAAAGGCAAAAGGGGGAAGCTGTCTGGCCCAAAGTGTGCTTCTACAAACCCAGAACTAAAGGGTTGTGTGTGCAGCTTGTGTGATGGGAGGCTGGGAAAATCAAACTGGATCCAGAGCAAAACTGAAACTGCAGTTTAAAGCTTACTGGAGATGGAAGCTGGGATTTAGACAGAAAATAAATACTCCAGATAGACTTGCTGCCTGTAGGAAAATGAGGTAACTTCCTCTATATTTTGTGTACAAGGTTGCTTGTAGGACAGCTGCCTTCTGCCACAGTGTTCTCACCCTTTCATATGTGACCACCCAGAAGACAGAGGCTGGTGAACTTCTGGTATGCCCATTCTCTTTTGATTGACACTGATATGTCAGCTGTTGCAGAAACAGGAGAACATCTGATAGAAGAAAAGTTCTTCTGCTTTCAGGAGAGACTGAATATTGTCCAAATTAAAATAAATAGTACTCAGATGGGGCATGGATATCAAACTGATTCAGCAGCCCTCATTCCAGGGCTCCAGCCCAGAGCCTGCACTCCGGCTCAGCCTGACAATCCACTCCCTCCATGGGCAGCTTTGGCCACCCACCTGGCAACTCCTCCTGCTTTGTCCTGTGTGTCCCCAGCCTCTGGCCACACACCCCCTTCACAGAGCACCACTCTGTGCTCTGCTCCCACCCCGTGCTGCAGCAGGAGATGTTATTGCACTGGTGACATTTCCTTGCGCAGGCTGACATTTCCCTTTGGAAGAAGCTACTCACTTTACAGTCACTTTTATTTATTGTTGCTTTGGCTCGTGGGCCACTATAGAGGTTACTTTAGCATAGCTGTAATTAAGGATCTATGATGATAAGGTCCTTTAAGTACGGGTCTGCTATTTTTATTCTACTGTAAAAATTACATACAACCGAAGGGATTGTGAAAACCATAAATAGGGACATGGTTGTGATTCAGAACTCAGCAACAGTGGTGTAAATCACATTAAAAAGCACTGTATTTAGGAGAGTCTTACTGCTGTAAATTAGAAATAACTCTATATAGTATTAAGCATTCTAAATGTATAAATTTTGAAAGACTGTGGTAAAATTATTTTTTTCAAAAAAAAGTGGATGCAGAAGATCTAGGGTTGCATTCCAAATCAACCTGATAAAGAAATTTTTTTTTCTTTTTTTTTTGTATTTAGGATAATAATTTATAGTTTCGATTAATGAAATAAATAACTAATTGGTAAAAGTGCTAGAATACCAATTATTTTTCATTTTTGCATCTGAAGGTTGAAATAGAAAGCTACAGGGTTGGAATGAAGGAAAATGCATCCACATGAAACTGTTTCAATTATTTTAAATTATTTTCTCTCAAATATGAGTACACAAAATGAAAAGTCCCACAAATGGATCACCGAAGAAAATATTCAAATAAAAAAGTTAAACTTTTTTTTTATTTGAAGACGCAGCAGGGAGGAGAAGATTAATCTTTCAAGGGAATAACAGAAATTGTATTTTGGAAATTGAAAGCTATAATGTTTCATTCTAAAATATGTCAAAATGTGATATCATAACAAAACGGGCACTAAAACTTTTTTTTTATTCAGATGACTTTTTCTTTTTCCCCATACAGCCAAAATAAAATAAAACAAACACATTTAAAAGTAACAAGTAATAGGACAAGAGGAAATAGCCCAAGTTGAGACAGAGGAGGGGAAATTATTAGGGAAATAATTCTTCATCAAAAGGGTCGAAAAGCATGGGAAGTGTGTCCAGGGTTGAGTCACCATCCAGTGGTGGGGCTTAGGGACATGTGAGCTTGGCAATGTTGGGTCTGCTGTTGGATTTGATGATCTTAAAGGCTGTTTCCAACTTAACTGACTGCATGATCCTACAAAAAAGGGCTTTTTTATGTGTCTTAGAAATTCCTTCTAAATCCAGATTTAGTTTTTAATTGTTCATTAAAAAGTTCTTTTTTGCTTTCTATAGAGCAACATAAGAAGTTTTGAAGTACTGAATTAATTAAGAGGTCTTAGAATATTTAATACACAAATGATGGTGTCCTTATGACTTATTTCATTTCTCTTATTGGGCCTTGATTAACAAATTTAGTTTAAGAGAAGTAGTGATCTGATACATGTTGCAATTATTTAGCTACTTACAGAATATATTGGTTGGGATATATCTTTTGAAGCCTCTAGACCAGCTGCTGCCTATTTGAAGTAAGGCACATTTTTACCTGCCTGGTCTTGAAAGCATCCAGGGATAGAAACTCCTTCAATTTCCTATGTGATTACCTCCAGGACTGCAAAATCCTAATAGCAGATATTTTCCCACTGTCCAGCCTGGCCTACACTTCCAGGGAAACTGGAATTTATATTTTCTTAAATATTTTCTGATATTTTCATAATAAAATTTAAGCTTAGAAGAATCATTTCCACATCGCTCTATATGGACTGTTCTTTGATGCTCTTGTGCTCTATACAGTGAATCACGTGTCAAAATGAAAAAATAAAATTTAAAAAAATACACTAACATTAAAATTTTCTCATATTTGATTGGAAAGCATGTAAAGTAGAGAATTTGAGACAAATTTTTACTAAATTTGTGTAAAGTTTCATCACTTTCTCTTTGGAACATTTCAGAGGGTTTTACATCAGGTTTGTTCAGGACTTGTAGTCTCAGGCAGAAGCTCTCAGGCTTAAGCCAGTTCATTTTTCAGGAATATATTGACTTTTCCTAAATCTTTGGTAAGTTTACTGCTTTAGGACTTGTAAAATGAAACAGGTTAGAAACAAGGTGAAATGATGCAAGTGGTTTTTTTTAGTGTTACTGGAAATCATAAGATATTTGTGCAAAACCAAATGGAAAAAAAAAATTGGTCACATCTATCACCTTTTACATGTTTTTCATCTCTTCAGTCTAAGCTTCATTTTTTGAAAATATCTTTTCCACGTGCCACATAGGTTTTTCACAAAAGCAGGGCTGGTAATTGTAAATTCTGGTTGAATTCCTGATCCATACACTCTTAAATCAAAGAGTTATTCCTGTAGAAGTTGCTGGCCAATTTTACCTCAGCTGTAAAACCTTTGGTGTCACCATTGTATTGTGTTTGTTTGGTCTGTGTATAACTCAGAGGAGACTGAGACCTAACTGGGGACTCCAGCCATAACCATATTCCTGTCATGATCTGATGTTTACTCTTTCTTTATAACCTTGTCATCAATTGTTTCACATGACTTGCCATGAATTCTGGAAAAAAAAAATGGGGAAAATATGTCATTTATCTTGAAAGCGCATTCTGAAATCAGAATCCTCTCTAACGTAGTGAAAAGGCAAAGAAGAGGCCACACTTAATAACACTTTTCTTGTCTTCATATTACAAATTTGAAATGTAATAAATATTGGTTTTCATTGAAATGGCAACCTTAAACAGTGGACACTTATAAAAAATAATTAAACAGCTAGACTAAATCTCATAGACATTGAATGAATTTTAAAGCAATTTCTGTTCAGGAATGTAGCCCTTCTTTAAATGGGCACAAAGAAAAGAATGTAAAATTGAAGCATGTATTTTTTTTTTGTTTCCACTCATTATGCAGTGCTTTGGAAAAAAAGCCCCTCAGATCTGCTGGAAGATGCAGCAGATCACTCTGAAAATATCAAATTCAGACACTAAGAAGAGACTTGTGTTTAATTACAGAAACACAGAATAGGTTAGGTTGGAAGGACCACAATGGGCCATCCTGGAGCACATTGCACAGGATTGTATCCAGACTGTTCTGGGGTATCTCCAGTTAGGGAGGTTTCTCAGCCTCTCTGGGCAGTCTGTCCCAGTGCTCAGTCACTGAACAAGAAGTGAAGTTCTTCCTCATGTTCAGGTGGAACTTCGTGGGCATCAGTTCCTGCTGTTGCCTCTTGCCCTGCTGCTGAGCACGACTGAGCAGAGCCTGCCCCATCCTCCGTCACCTCCCTGCAGACCCTGACAGACAGGGATGAGGTTCCCTCTCAGATGTCTCTCCTTGGGTCTCAACAGCCCCAGTTCCCTCAGCCTGTGCTCATAATGGAGACACTTCAGTCCAGTATCATCCATGTAACCTCTCCACAGGACCTGCTCCAAGAGCTCCACATCTCCCCTGTCCTGAGGAATCGAGAACTGGGCACAGTGCTTCACATGACACAGGGCTCATCAGAGGTCAGGATCAGCTCCCTGACCAGCTGGAAATGTTCTTCTGAATGTCCAGGGCACCACTGGCCTTCCACCAGGGAATACTGCTGGCTCAGGGGCAGAGGGGCAGGTTCTTGTCCAGCAGGAGCTCCAGCTGCTTCTATGCAGAGCAGCTTCCCCAGAGTGGACTGGGGCATGGAGTGCATGGCATTATTCTTCCCCAGTGCTGCACAGCACTCTGGAATATCAGCAAAAAGAAAAAGAAAACAAAAAGTGAAAAAGAAAAAAAAACAAAAAAACAACAAAAAAACCCCAAACAAACAAACAAAAAAACCAAAAAAAACCCAAAAAAAAAGGAGAAAAAATAAAGAAAAATAAGAAGAGAGAGCACATACTCTTAATAAATACATTTTGCAATGGCATTAAAATCACAACAAAGCAGAGCCATCTGGAAATAATAGAAGGATGCATAGTCTGTATAATCATCATCCCTGGTATCTGTCTGCTTGTAATAAGAAAAGTAGCAAGTGTCTAGCAGCATATTAAAACTCATACCACACTTGTGCATGGTACATAGGTTTCCTGGAATAACTGGTTGAGAAAATGGCAGCATTCCCTTTATTTGAGGCATTGTGGCTAACAAATTCAAAACTCTAGCAGCACAGCTCACATTTTATTAAGCTATTCAAGTTCGATTTTCTAGTTCCTTTGTATTGTCTCCCACTTTGTCTCTGCATTTCATTAGAAACCAAAGAAACAAACAAAAAAAAAAAAAAAAAAAACAACAAAAGAAACCCCCAAACAAACAAACAAAAATCCAAAACACAAAACACCCAAAGAAGATAAAACACTCAGAAAAGAGATCTACAGCTCAATTACATAATGCTATTAACATATTTATTTATTTATTTATTTAAAGTAGAATATTGATCCTTAAAATTGGAAGAGAGCTTTGTGAACTGTAAACCCTGAAATTAAAGTTCTGATGTTGTACCTACCCAGACAAAATTATGTTAATATTGCTTCTCTTTAGAGATATAAAACATCCTTATTTACAAGAAAAGATATTTCTGTGGGGTGCTTCACATAAAAAAAAAGACAAGCTGCATTTCTTTGTGCCAACTGGAAAGCATAAAAGACTCTTGAGACTGGAGTTTTAATGTATGGGTTAGATTACTTACCTCAGACTCATCTCTGTGCTAACTACTTTCACTTAGCTTTTTGTCATCTCAGTGCACATCAAGAGACCTCTTCCACCAACCTGTATCATGTCGAGCTGCACAAACTTGGGCTGAGCTATCCCTTTTTATTAAGAAATAAAACTTCAGCCAAAACAGATGTGAAAAAAAAAACAAGTAAAAAAACCCACCAAAAACCCAAAACAAAAAAAAAACTGTCTGTTCTGATTTTGAAGATCTCAAGCAATGGAAAAAACACTGTTTCCCTCAGTAGTTTGTGACTCTGGTTAATCATCTCCTCCGTTGTGCCTAATTTCTAATTTGAATTTGTCTGGCTTCAGCTCCCAGCCATTAGTTCTTGATGTGCCTTTCCCCACTAGATTAAAGAGCCCATTAATACCCAGCGTTCTTCCCCTGTGAAGGTACTGATACGCTGTACTGCAGTCACCTCTCAGTCTTCATTTTAATAGGCTGAACAGATTGAGCTCTTTAAGTCTCTCTCTGTGAAGCAGTTTCTCTGGACCTGAAATCACTTCCATGGCTCTTTTCTGCACCCAGCTCATTTTTTTTAATAAACTCTTTATTTTTATTCATGCAGATGCCACAATTGTATTCTAGTCTCAGTCCTATGAATGCTGAATGCTGAAATGGAATATTTTCTCCGCTCTTTCCTACTACTTCCCTTTGTTTTTCAGCCTAGCATCACACATGTTTCTCTTCTATCAGTGCCTCTCTTAAAATCATTGTTTACACTTCACCTTTTGAAAGTCTTCAGTTTCCAGCATCTTGTTGTTTCTGGGGTGAATCTGTTGTTCCAAAATATGTGATTGCATTTAAAGAACGAAACACAGCAAAACTAAATATCATGGATGGCAGACACCAGTTTGCCAAGCAACCCACATGCCCTTGCATGGCTGCTTGGATATTGGTAATATTTATCCCTCAATCAGCTAGAGGAAGGGCAAATATTGTGTCATCTGCACATTTCACCAGTAATGACTTTATATTTCCTTCCAGTTCCCTGTTTAAAATGTTGATGAACACAAAATCATTTTCTAACCTTCTTATATTCACTGTTGATTCTTTATTGATAATTTTTTTTTTTTCCCCCAGCTGTCAGTTAATCATCTGGCAGGATAACACACGGAAGGGGGTGTGTGTGGATGGTATTCTGACATACATATTTTTAATCAAAATGGTGTGCTGAAATAAGGAATTCTTTAATGTATAGCATAGTAGCTGAATTATTCCTAACCCACTTGTAAGAATCTCCAAATATTAAACCAGGTTTGCTTTATGGGACTAATTTTTGATAGAACCTTATTATTATTATTATTGTTGTTGTTTTTGTTGTTGTTATTAATTAATGATCATAATCTATCCTTTTTCTACCACTTATATACTATTCTATTTCCTATTTTTTGAGTGTTTGGTAAAATTTTCCATTGTCTTACCCAGAACTGAACTATTTTTTTTTTTTCATCTATATAATGGAATAAAAATGCTATTTTTTTTTTTAATCCTGTGGTGATTTTGTGTTAATTTGTTGGGTTTTTTTCCTAAAAGAATAGTACAAATTTATATTAACAGGAAAATGGGCACGTAGGGCACCTGCTTGCATTCCTAATATGAGAACTTCAGTCGCATGATCTGTAAATGTCCACATGTAGAAAAAATATTTCTCTATCTTTATTGGTTGTTGCTGGACTGAAAAGTGCTTAATTGACTTCATCTACTCCAAGTACTTCATATTGCTTCTTTCAAATATGAAAGCTCACTTCCCATATAAAATATATTCTTTTTTTTATCCTTATTATATTTTTTGGTATTACTATTTAGTAATGGGAATATTCCACTCTTCTTTTTACTCCTAATATACTCGATAAATTATTCTTTTGTTTATTTTGTTTGTATTGTTCTGAAGCCTGAAAGAAACATAATTTTACTTGAGGTTTATAAATTTTCTTTATATTTAATTTCTGTTCCAGACAAACCAGAATGCTCATAACTGGTATATTTTGTTAATATATCATTAGTATTGGTTGCACCAGGTTCAGATGGACTTCAGTTTGTACCAAGCACTGGGGATATCTGCAGCATTGAGCCACTCCAGATATTAATTTTTCAAGCTTTTCAATTGCCAATATTATAAAATGCAAAAAAAGTGGTAATTATGACTGTAATTGTTGTGTAGTGCACAATACGTTCTAAAATTTAAAAAGCAAATGAATAGCTATGGTGATTAACCCTTTTTTATTTTTTTAAAAAAATAATATTTTCAACGACTCTTTTATCTTATATTTGTCTTTTTTTTTTTTTTTTTTTTTTTTTTTCCTACTTAGAACAACAAAGACAAAAGACTTAGGGAATTAACACCTACTCATGGGCAGCATGTGATTGGGTTATCTGACACAGCCATTGATAAGGCTGTCTGGAAACCTAAAACTGACTTACTCATGGTAGTTTGCAGAAAACAGCCTCAGTTTCTATTCAAGGCAGGTGTCAAGTCAGTTTGGCTAAATAGGGAACACCTCCACATTCCAGAGAAGCTGTGGATACCCCACAGTGGAAGTGTTCAAGACCATGTTGGATGGAGCTCTGAGCAGCCTGGTCTAGTGGAAAGTGTCCATGTCCCTGGCAGAGGTTTGGAACTGGATAACCTCTAAGATCCCTTCCAACCTAATTTTATTATTCAGTGGTCTCTTCTTACTCATGATTCTTACTCATCACCAACCCTGATTCCCATGAGAGTCATGCAGAAATATTTAAAAAAGGAAATATTTACATTAACTAACAGGCACAAGTCAGAAAGAAAGCTTAACATCTCCTGAGGCTTGTATTGATAAACATTTTGAAGACGTGACCATTTTCACAAGGATTTGACCCTTATTATTATCATCACAATATCTTTTCCTTAAATTGTAATGTGGCAATATTCTGTGATACGAGTTCTTGCATCTGGCAAAAGTTTAGAGTGGCTTTACTTTGCTGTGGTAGTTAATTACAATTTTTCCTTTGCCCCAACATAACTCATCTCTCTGACAGAGACAGGAGGTGGTGAAATATCAAAGTATTGAAAAACCCTACCCTTAATGCTGAAAAACACACAAACCTACCTAATAATAGTGTTAACAGGCTTTTACTGTAGCACTTTGAAGTATCTACCTGGCATATATTTTCTTTCCCCATGTGCATTTCTACATGTATCTGCATGTAATTTTAGATATACATGCAAAAAATATGTACATGCATATAAATAATTTCAAATCAAATATGCATTTGCCTGATATCTCTCCCCGTCTCGCAACTGTTCAGATAAGAGTAGAAACATGTCTGTGTTTTTGAAATTGTGAGTCTCAAATTGCTCAAGGAGAACTATAAAACCTGTGTTTCTTGAAAGCTGTTCCTGTGAAGGGCTGGCTGAGGGACTGCAAGTCCACAATCCACACTGACAAAGTAACAAGTGAAAGGGAACAACAAAATGAGTGGTGAGAGAACAGGTACAGGAGGTATCTGTCATTTCTCCTTACAGAGTCTCTCTTGATATTTTTGCTCTTTATATTCTCAGCCTTAACGTGGCTTGAACTTTTGTGGAAAAACCTATGCAGAGTGGGATCTTGCAGCTCACACGTGATAAATGGGATGCCTCTCAGGAACATAAATCTGTGCTGGTGCATCCTGATGCAGAATTGGTGTTGATGCTAACATGTCATTTTCCCAAATGCCTCAGAGTCCTTTGGGCCTGCCATGAAGGTAAGGATTTATCTTCTAATCTCAAAACCACTTTTCTCTGTCTGGATTAGCCATGAGCAGGAAAGTCATTAACATTTATGAACTGGGAATTAATAATACTCCAGAGTATATTATGCAGTCTGTTTATGCCCTGGACAGCCCCTTAACCTATGTCAGAGATAGGTAGGAAAAAATGGTAGCACAAAGCCTTACTCACCTGGAAATTTACCTCATTCACAAAATAGGTGAGGCTGACAGAGATCTCTAGATTACCCAGTCCAGCTCCATGATCAAATCAGGGTCAGATTAGGTCCAGAGGGATGTTGAGTATCTCCATGGATAAAGACTATGCAACTTCTTTATACAATTTATTGTGATGTTTGATCACACTTACAATTAAGCAGTTTTCTTTATGTTTAAATAGAATTTTCTGTATATCCTTTTGTGGCTGTTGCTTGTAATGTAAACATGATAAGGGTTCACTTTCCCATCATTCAGTTTATTAAACCAGATTTTAAACAGTATTAGCCCTCATGGAAGCACCTTGGGATTTACCATTAGTAAGTGGCCTCCATGGATTTTGCTGATCACCAACTCTTTAAGAAGAGAAGCTTAGCAGATTTCAGACTACCTCACTGTCTATTTAACTGGCCCATATTTAATCAATTTATTAATTTTGTCATAAATTTTGATATAATCAAGAAAAACAAAAATTCGCAGCTCTTCTCTTTTTCGCTAAACTATTCCTTTCACCTTAGATGATTATCAAGTTTTTCAGACCTGATTTCCCCTTTTGTACTACTCCAAATCACCTCTTTGTCCCTGTGTGTTTTCTCCATGATCTTCCCAAGCATCGACATAGCATTGAGCATTCTACAGTTCCTCAACCCCCCCCCGGTTGCTTTTCATGCCTGCAAGGGTGGTGTTTGGTTCCTCATGAACCTCCCATAAATGCTATGACATTTTAAAAATTATTTTAAAGTGGCCTCACAATGGCACTGACCAGGACCTCAACTTTTGCAGGTGCATTCCAACAAGGTCCCAAGTTCTTGTGTATGCTCAGTCTGTTAAAATGTGCTTTATGATCCTCCTCCACCAAGAGTAAATCTTCCTTGCTATGACTTTTCCACTGCTTCTGGGGTTGGAGCTTTGGAATTCCTGATGTCAAATTGCATCACTAAAAATCAAACCAAATAAGGCATTGAGTACTTCAGTCTTCACCACACTGCAAATACACTACTCCATTCAGAAGTAAACTTAAATTTTCCATAAATTCTCTTTTTATTCTTTTTGTCCCTCATGTCTCTTGCCAGAGACAACTCCACTGAGTGGCTTTTGCTAGCATCACTTGTATGAACTCAGTCTCTGTATTCCTCCGAGGTCATCAGATCGTGAATTAACTTTTTCTATATTTATTTTCATATCTTAAATTCTGTCATATTACTGTCCACGCATGCAGGCTTTTTGATACATTTTCTTGGTTCCTGTTAGTTGAAGTGAACTATTTTAGTGCTTGGCTTTTGGAAAATCAACCAGCTGTGCTGGACCTATTTTCACTTCAGGTCTGTATTTCATGGGATTCCTTCAAGCAGATCTCCAAACAGATCAAAGTTTGCTGACTTGAAATCCAGGCTTGTGATCCTGCTGTTAGATTTTTTTTTGCCTCTTCTGATGGTCCTGGACTCCAACATCTCATAGTTAGTCTGTAATTGAAGAGTCAGTCTTCGAAACAATGAATGAGGAGTATTGAACTTTCTGTTGTATACTAGTGCTGGACCTCTTCTGAGATACTCTAGCAGAAATTATTATGAGCCTGATACAAAGGACATGGAGGTCAATAAGAAGATTTTCAGACTTTATGATCTACAGATTACATTTGATGACCTTTTTTTCAACACAGAAAATAGAGGACATCAAATTCAATCATTAAAAAGCAAACACAAATCTAACAAATCAAGAGTGTTCTGATTGTAAAGACTAAAAGCCTGATGAGTTGTTGAACTCCCTGCTGCAGGAACATTTGAAGATTAAATATCTATATAGGTTCATAAAAAGCCCTTCATGAAAGAAAAAGCCATCAAGACTAACATAAAGAGGCCATCCCTTATCTTAGAAATCTCTGCACTGCAAATTGCAGTTAGCATTAGAGACTGAGAGAATATTCTGATAAAATGTCACTATATGTTTATCTTACCTGGACATCCACCAATTGTCAGTAATGAGAGGCTACTTAGTTTGATAGATTACAATATTTCAAAATATTGTCAGAGTCCTGGTGGTGTAAGCTCCTAAGGTGCTTGGGGCAAAGCATTTGAATTTGCCACTGTTTTCAACTAAGTTGAGATTCAGTTCTCAACAATTCATTCTAGCAAATCTCTTGTATTTTGATCTTATTAGCAAAAGACTGATGGATCTCAATCCATTATGGCAATTTGAGCCAAACTTTCAAAGCATTTTATAATTAATAAAAGGACCTGCTTTTCTAAAAGAATGAAATTTGTGGTGTGTTTTAGACACCTGTCTCATAATTAAAATCTGAATTTCTAAACAGAATGGAAAGATAAATAATGCTACTTCTTAGAACATATGTCAAGAGTAAATATAATGCAAGTTCTTTAATCCTTGCATTTATGTATGTATAAAATGAAGAAATAATCCCATTCTGAAGTGGTTTCCTGGTTTTATTTTTAAGTGCTTCTTTTATACAAGTAATTTTGTTGGTCCAGATTAATTTCTGGTGCAAGTCTACAAAAAGCTCTGCATCAACAGAAGGGATAGATTTGTTGGGTAATCTTTTTTCATTCCAGTCAATGATAAGCCCAGCACTTTACTCACTGTTTCTCTTTGTGAGTTAATACACAGTATTGAATTTCCTCTTTGTATTCTCATTCTTCCTTTGTGTAGGCATTTGTTTTTTTCTTTTCTTTTTTGTTAGTTTCCTTAGGGGATGAGGCAAAGACATCATTACCAAGAAATCCTTCAAAAAACAGCTTCAAAAAAATAAAAAAAAAAAAGAAAAAAATAGAAAAAGGCAGTCTGTTTGTCCTTGTTTTGAGCAACATTTTATAGCTAATAATTACTGAATAGATAGGATATTGGAATTATTAGTAGTCAGAAGACAACATATAATTATAATGTAGTAAGTCACAACAGGACTGAAGAAAAGAAAGGGGAGACAGAAAGGACAGAATAGAGTAGAAAAGACAGAGTAAGGACAAAGACAAAAAGAGCAGTGGAACATATCTTTCACTGTTGTGAAAGCATACATATGCTTTTATTAAATATAGACTAGTTTCTAGTCCTACTTGCTATTGTGGGAATCCAAAATTCTTACAGAGCTGCTCTGTTTTATTACAACCAAGATCAGGATCAGGATCATGTGGGAGGAATGAACGACATGTCCTGTTGTACCCTGAGACACTGTCCTGTTCTCTCTGCTCTGTTGGCTGAGGATAGCACTGACATTTTCAGTGTTGTTTAACGTGTACTAAAAGGTAAAACTAAACCTAGCTGAGATTTCTGAAACTGACCTGAGAATTCACACAGTTGTCAACTGGCATTGCATGTTTTTAGTGACAGGTTAACAACAGTCGGACTTCTGTTATTTTGCACCAAGCAGGGTCTGGGGTCTGGTCCAGAGCAGCAGAACTAGGTGCTAAGGAATACAAATAGCACAACTATTCCTGAGTTTTGAGGCAAATTACAGCAAGAAAAGGACCAAAGTAAGACACTTAGAATCCTTCCTGTCCTGTGTTCTTATTAAAACAGTCATTCTCACTATAGTATTTTCTTTGCATTTCTTTGCTGAAGAAACAGAATATATAACTATAAATATATATCTGCCAGGAGTACTTCATGCCATTCTAAGAAACATGAGATAAGTCCTGTGGTGATTTCTTTCTCTGTTTTTTCTCCATGGATCCCAGAGGTAGTCTAGATACTTTCTTAGAACTATTCACATCTAACAGTAGATAACATAAACCCTACTTCATGTATCTACAAAATTGCTCACTCATGGTTTGACCAATTTACTTTTAAAAGTAGAACCTGGTTACAAATGTATTTTCTGTTTGATAGAAAATTACATTATTCCCATAATTTTCACTCTTTTTAGCTGTATAATAATAATAGGAGAAATGTGAAATTTACTCGTGAATGTGAGCCTGAAATAAAATAATAATGATTTTTATTTGAAACCTGCTTTTTCAAAGAAAATGAAATGATTCATTGTAATGCTCATGTTTGATTTTATACACTATGAACAGCTTTAAAATGATATACAGAAAAGGCTGTACTGAAATGGAAACATCTGAACATTCTGTTCCATTACAAGCTCATCAGAACAATCTTCTCAGATTTCTTCATAATGGAATTTTATTAGAATTGATAGATTTTCACACAAGCATGCAGTTTTGACAAGCATTTTCTGCAAGAAAGAAAGAAAGGTTGGTAGAGGACATTCTGCCAGTTTTATTTAAAAATATCTGTATTATATTAAAAGAAAAAAAAAAAAGAAAAAGGAACCCCACAAAAAATTAGCTAATCAGTTCATTTGAGTTCTCCCTAGACACTTATCTACTATAGTTCTTCTGCAGAAAGATTTAATTACTTTGTACCTAAAAATATTTTTCAAATAAAGGAACTTTACCTCATATACATTTTTTCTTAAAACAGCTCCAAAGGACAGTCTAATTTATTTTCATTTATCTTCTCACTAATAGGCTAAGGTATAGAGATGCTAAATTTTTTGCAAAAATTAAATGCTTGATGCAGAATCTGGACTGAAACATCAAATAAAGCACCATTTTACACCCCTGCCACTCTTTTTTAAAATAAAAGAAAATTCATCTTTTTTTGGATAAATGTTACAGATCCGGCATGTGCAGCATAAAGAGAAAGCTATCATATTAAGAATTGAAGAAACACTTATGAGGAAAAAAAAAAAAAACATACTGGAACACACCCATTTTTGATTCTGCTGCATAAATAATGAAACCCAAGGGCAATTAACATCTGGAGAGTAGTTTCTTGTCTTATCAAGCACCACTTCAGCAACCAAATGTTACAGACAAGTCCCCATTACAATGGAAAACAGTGTGACAAAAGAAAATATTTCACTTCACTAGGTAAAATCCTTTATATAAAGGCAAGCTACAAAAGAGACAATGATCTTTGCTCCTGAACACCTACTAGCCATTAATGGAAAAGTTCTGAAAACATACACATGCACTTACAACTTGGGCTCTAATGAGGACTTTGCTGTTTGATGACGACACATCTGGCATGCTTTCAGAACTCTGCAGTCCCAATTATAAAGCTGTCCAGCAGGAAGACCCATTACAGTTCCGAGCTGTCAGACCTCCAAAATGAGGTTGAAGAAAAAAAAAAGAAAAAAAAAAAAAAAAAAAAAAAAAGAAAGAGGCAAAGAAAAGGAGTTAAAGATGAAGGAAAAAAATAAAAAAGAAAGGAAGAAGAAGGAAGAAAAAGGAAGTTAAGGCTTGATTTGCTAAGAAAAAGAGAAAAGAAAAAAGAAAAAACAGAAAAGAAAAAAGAAGAAAATAGTGAAGAGTAAAATGCCTTTAAAGAAAAGTTGTTCCTAGAGCCCCCATAATGTGACAGAGCTAATTTGTGCTTTTAAAGATCTAAAGAGCCTGCTAGCTGCAGGTGTAAAAAAGAGGTTACTTCTGGCCTGGACTGTGGACATCAGATAACATAACACAGAAAACTTCTGTCCCCCATGGAAAAGTTAATGAGATAACCCTTTTAGGATCCCCTAAAAGAGTTCCTGAAATCTCACCCCATCTCATTCTTGCAGGCAAACAAAAAGTGTCTAGTTGAGTTTAATTGGCCAGCCAATACTTTGATATCCAGAGTTTTTTCCTTGTCCTTGGGTTTCCTAAGTGTAACAGAATTAGGCCAACTTGCTGACATATGAAGACCAGTTTTCATCCATTTTTTATTTGTTTGTTTGTGTGAATTTCCAATTCTATTGAAAATCTATATTTGGCAGTGAATTTTAATAAATAGAAGATATTTCAAATATGTTAGCCTTTTCAGTGTGCAGTCTTATCATTTCATCATTCCTAGTGAAGTCCAAGTATTCTGTAGGGCATGTCTAAGATAGCTAGACTTAATAAGAAGAAATGGTATGTTGTGGTGTAATCTAATTTGTGTCTGTAAGAGATAAAACATTATGGAACTCAACTATTATATCCAAAATGTATTAAACACACAAGCTTTGGAGTCACAACTTGGGGATGACTCAATCACATGGAATTGTTCCAAGATTTCCTGTTATATATTCATCAAAAAATATTCATAGCACAGAAAAACTGAACAAAACAACAAAGTTATTCCACATTCCATAAGCCACAATATTAGTCTCTATTTCTATTACAGAACAACAAAAGATCAGATACATGAAGCAAGAAGAAGTCTATATAAGCTTAAACAGTGGTCTCTCGCAGAACTGCTGTCTCAGTAGTGTCCTTCAGCACACTGATCACTGGGTCTTCCCACTACCAGGTTGTCTCAGTAACTCAAAGCATATAAACCCACAGAAAAGGTCTGAACTCAGGACATCCACAGAAAGGATGGACTGCAGTGCATTGAGTCCTGACTGGATATTTTCTGTACAGCCAGTGTGTCTTCTAAGAGCTTGGCTGGAGAGAACAAAACATTCTTGGATGTTCCCCAGCAGGGGAACTGCAGATCTTGGCCCCCATCCATGCCTGCCTGGAATTCGTGTATAAAACAGAAAGTCTGGGTTAGAACCCATCCTTTCCCAGTAGAGGATTATAGGTATCTTTGTCTGAGTCTCAGGAAGTGCAGCAAGTTCTCTGATGTGCCAGCCTCACAATGATCTTTTTCAATCTTTTTTTTTCCAGGTAATCACTCCAGCTCAGCTGTCTAGTTTCTCTGCATCTCCCTTCATAAACTCTGATCTCATCTGGCCTTCAAGCACCATTCCACTCCTGTTCTGTACCTATTCCAGACAGAGAGGATGATGGTATCCTTTTACCCACCCCTGTTGTAATTTATCCAGCCATTCTCCCCTCTGTCGATGGTGCTAAGGGAAATCACCCCTCAGTGCAAGGGGCCTGGCAGTTTAATCTCTCTTCTTTTTCACCTCTTAGGATAATGTGAAAATATTTTCCTTCAAAAAACATGTTTATGTAGCATCAGCATCAAAAAGCCATTTTCCTGTTTTCCCTAATGACATTATCAGACACACAGAAACACAATGAAAGATGTTGTTATTTCTTTTCCTTTCCTTGATCTTTATGTTTTCATGGAAGCATCATTAGTGAGGATAATATTTGTGCCAGATTATATTCAACACATGGACTTGATACTCTAATGTATCACCAAGATCTGGGGTTTTTTTCCTTGACTAAACTCCTCAGCATTCATCAATAGCCATTTCAGAGACAAACCCTGTTTAACCCTTCTGCCCTGGTTTCAAGGGGAGAATGAGAGGATTTATAAAGAATTTATAGGGTCCATGTGGTGGGACTGGTGTATGCAGAGGCTGGTAGCATCTCAATTATCACATTCAGACTTAAACTTTCTCCCTGGAGAAGGAAGGAAGTTGGTCTTTGACAGTTATGCTGACCACCAATGTGATCTTACTCCAAATGCTGTTAGAAACCACTACATAATTAAAAATTACACAAACAAGCAGGAATTTGAAAACAAACTCCCACAAAACCCAAGTTCCATCCTGCTTTTTTTTTTTTTCT
>CM031878.1:5770164-5798940 GCA_018697195.1 Certhia americana | reverse complement strand
TTTTTTTTTTTTTTTTTTTTTTTTTTTTTTTTTGTTCTTTTTTTAAGAAACTTTTTTTCGCCCGGGGGGGGGGGGGGAGGGGGGATATTTCAGGATGTCACTGTAAGTCCCAGCTTTTCTAAACTACCAAAATCTGACACTAGGATAACTTTGCTGAGGGGTGCCACTGCCTTTCCTATGCTACTCAGCAGCTGCTGGAGAAAGCATGGCCTTAGTCTCACTGAGCAGTCATTTCTTCTGGGAATTATAGCCTTCTGAATCTCCATTTCTCTGTGAGGGACTACCAAGCCATGCCTACAGAAAAATCAATATCCAAAGAAGACAACAGAGCTCAACTGTGAGGCAGAGACAGCCCATGTCCTCAAGAGTTTAAAGACCTATTAGACAGTGGAGAAAGAGAGTAAATAAGGAAACAGTGTTAACATACAGAGCAGTCCCAGAGAGAATTCACTCCCCTGACTCCCAGTGCAACGCTGGTTTTGCAGACTTAGGACCTGTCTTTGGAGGACAAACTCAAGTAGTGTATATTCAGAAACTTTGTATGGTAAAGTCCAAATAGATGAACTTTACTTTTCAGGGCTTGCTAGCTTGCAGTCAATGGGTTTATTCCTTTTTGGATTTTCACATATGGAGGAAGCGGATCCAAGTCTCTGCCAACAACTAGTTTATCATCTTCTTATCCACAGGCTCCTACTGATCACTGAGAGCACCCACCCAACCATAATTCTTGGTTGTATGCTGGTGACTGTGTATATGTGGAATGGGAGGCTGGCATTTGAGTTTCCTGCAGGAGGTCTCTGTTTCCTTAACTTTGCAGGCTAGTTTTCAGAGAATTATGGTGGGGTTTTGGTTTGGGGGGTGTTATTTGCTCAAAGGAAAAGGCTAGAAATACACATTTTATTTTTGAACACTTTCTTGGCTGGTCTCTTAAGAAGAGGCTCCTTCAAGTCTTCCCCTCAGCAGTAAGCTTTTCTCTCTGTATATCACTGAGTCCCCTGCTCACAGTTCATCTAGAAGAGAGCGAACTGCTCAGCCTCACTTCATAGCTCTCAGGTCCCAGCTGAGATCTATTCATGAGAAGCTCTACAGCACAAATCAAGGGACCCTTAGGGCGCTGTATAAATTCATAACAAGGAATAATCCATTCTCAGCATTGCATGCAATAACACTTTAAACAAACCCCAACAAAGCACTGTAGAAAACATTGGGGGAAGGAAGAGCAGCAGGGGAATTGCAGAACAGTGTTGCAGAAACACCAAATCATCCTACCCCCAGTGTTGTTAGGGTCCCTGAGCATCAGGCAGCACAGGCAGGAGCTGGGCTGTCTCCTTCAGAGAGGGGGATGCAGGCAATGTGGAACAGCAGGTTGGATCCATGTGCTTGCAGGGGGTGCCCACACAAGGAGTGGGATTTTCCCTTGTTTTCTTCAGAGATAAGGCTGGGACTTGAGACTCCAGTCCAGATCTGGACAATGCTCCAGAGACTTCTCTCTGTCTCATTGTTAGGTTTTCTTGGGGGGAGAAATAGGGTAGTTACTCATATAAAGAAGATAATTCTAAAAAAATTAAACAGCATAACATGGGCCCAAGACCATTACCCAAAATTAAAAGGAAAAAAAATTATAATAGTCCTCAAATTATGCCATAGTTTAACAGGCTCCAGAGTAGACTACAATTCATTTTTCAGTTACAACCATTTGCCTTTTCCTGCCTTTCTTGTCCCCTCTGTTGTAACACAGAAATAAATTCTGGTAATGTAACAGGACATAACAAGGTGACTGGAAAGCTCTATTGTGCAAAGGAATTCTGGAGCAGCTTGAGGCAGAGCTAGGTTTATGCCTTTTACAGAGACCTGACTCAGATATGGGAAGTAACATATTTTCAATGATGAGTGGTTAAGAAATGCCATTTGTTCCACTCTGTGGGGCTTGTTAAATAGTCTTTGTATGCTGAATTTGCCCAGAATAAACAGGAGTAGCTCAGACGGGCTTCTAACTTGGCACTGAAGCCAAACAATGTTTGTGATGTCCCACACAACAACTGAATCTCTCTGAGACACAAAGCCTACAGGTCCTTGATCTTTCACTAATACTTAGTATAACACATTCCATGTGTGCACTGTTAATTCATATATCTCTGACAACAGAACTCAGGAAAGATGGTCATGGACTGTGTGCTATCAAGTGTTAGTCAATATTTCAAAATATGGAAGATTTTTGTGTGTGTGCTTAAAATAACTCCCAGCTTGGATTTATCAAGCAGTCTTTATTCAAACTTGCTTAACTTTCTCTATCCAGACTCAATACTGATAGTATAATGACAGTGCCACTTCATGAGATTTCCAAGAGTTTTAAAATTTATCTGGGAATGTAAATGCTAAAAATTATTTTCTCTCTGTATTATCATAATTTATCTTTCTAAAAGAAGTTTTTGTAGGAAAAAAATGAAAACTTGACCCAATGACCCAATACTTTTTAAACAGCTCAAAAATCCCCAAACTAACTGAATTCGTAAGAGACAAAAATTTTAAAAAACCAAAAAAACAAAAAACAAACAAAAAATTCCACAAAAACAAACAAAAAAATCCAAGTAAACATTGCCAGACAGTAATCTTCAAATTATGAAGTTGAATTACAATGTACTTTTTGTTCTTGTTTAACAAGAACATGAGAAATCCATAGAGCTTTTGCTTTTTGCACAAGTTAATAATAAAAACATAAGGGATTTTACCCAGATTCCATTCCATTGTAGATTTCTCCAGTACTGAAAAATGTGACAACTGGGAGCAGCAATGAGGAACATTACATTCATTACCACTCTAAAAGGTGCTGTAGTTCCTAGGAGTTAAGGAACTCCAAGTATAAGCAAATAGTTATAGGATTTGCTGAGCAAATAGTAGGTGGTATCACTGAAACCTAGAATGGCCTGTGTTGGAAGGGACATTAAAGATTAACTAGTCCCAACTTCCCTGCTGTTGACAGAATCACCTTGCATTAGACCAGGCTTCTCAGAGCTCCTCCTCCCTGGCCTTGAACACTTTCAGGGTTGGGGTATCCACAACTTCCCTGATCAAACCTGTGCTAGTGCCTTACCATCCTCATAGTAAAGAATTTCTTCCTAATAGCTAATCTAAACATGCCTTTTTTGGATGTGAAGCCATTTCCCTTTGTCCTGTCACTACCTGCCCTTGTATGTAGTCCCTCTCCATCTTTTCTGCAGGCTTCCTTCAGGTACTGAGAAGCCTTTGCTTTTCCAGGCTGAACAACCCCAGTTCTCTCAGAATTTCCATGTGGGAGAGGTTCTTTATCCCTGTCATAATCTTGGTGGCCTCCTCTGGGCTCACTCCACAGGTCCCTGTCCCTCCTGTGCTGTGCCCCAGCTCTGGATGCAGTGCTCCAGGTGTGTCTCAGCAGAGCAGAGCAGAGGGGCAGAATCCCCTCCCTGCCCTGCTGCCCACGGGGCTCTGGATGCAGCCCAGGACACGTTTGGCTCTCTGGGCTGGCAGTGCCATGGCTGGGGCATGTCCAGACTCTCACCCCCAGCACCCCCAAGTCCTTCTGGGCAGGGCTGCTCTGGGTCTGTTCATTCCCAGCCTGTGCTGACACCGAGCATGCCCCAACTCAAGTTCATCACCTTGCACTTGGTCCTGTCAAACCTGATGATATTCCCATGGGCCCACTCCTTTTCATTCATTGAACCACTGAAGACCTCATCAAAAGTCTCCTTGAGTCAATGGAAAAACTGCTCTTAGCTTTACTAGGCTTCAGTTGGCTTTGAATTAGGCTTTGAGTTCAACTGCTTTGACAGGGCTGAAGGGAAAGGATGAAAAAGAGCAGAATAATAAAGAATGGAGCAGTAGCAGGGTAAAAGATGTAGCCTTCAATAGCAAGAAGTAAGAAGGAAGCTGGTCTGTAACAGGCAGCAGGGTGGAGAGGGGAAGGAGACTGCAGAGCTGTGTGTCTGAATTCACACCACAGCCATTCACACCATTTCTCAGACACTCACTTTTCTGAGCAGCAAATTCAGTCAGCATTTTTTAAAAAATATGTATTAATTTATTTCTCGGAAAAGAAAAGCATGCTGTTGAATATTGGTGACTCCAGGATGCTGAGTGGAAAGGTAATGATTTATAATATATTATAGGAGTGGGCATGATAAAAGTCTGAAAAAAGATTCTATTGCTCTGCAGCCTCTGGTCTCTGCATAACTTAAGCAACAAGGTGCCTCTTGCAGACTGCATGGTTTTAACCTGAAGCTATTACCAGCATTTGAGATAACATATTGTTTAATCCTTCTAACTTCAACATGAATCACTCAGAGGAATGAGGGGAGGAGGGGAAAACTGAGGGGAGAGAAAGAGAAGAGCTCTTGTAGGAATTATTAGAAGTGTGAGGTGCAGGATCTGATGATAAGGCAGCCAGGGCTGCTGAGCTATCTGAGTAGGAAAGGTAGAATGCTACGTGACAGCTCTTGGGGAACTGTGAGCACATCTACCAGGCTGGGAAACGAGGAGCACACAGTGGCTTTCCCCTAGGCTTTGTTCTCTGTCAAGGGCTATTTGAATCCCTGGCCAGTGATGTCTCTTTTGAAGCCATTCTGTTTCATTCAGCAGTGACTCCTGCTGGTGTCACTGGAGCACTGGAGTCTTTTCCCCATGGTGGGTCCATCTCCTGTGGTGAATTTCTCAGTACTGCCAGGCAAGGCTACATCACAGCTGAGCATGCACCTCACATCAAATACTCTGGAGTTAGGCAGCCTTTGGTCTGTCCAGGGCTGAGCCGAGACCTCAGGGACCACGGCCAGGTAAAATCTTGGAGAAGACTATTTGCATACAATTACCAATAGGTTATCCTAAAGCATTTTTGACTGAAAATAAATAGTTGCCTTATTCAAGTCTATCTCACTGGGACATTCTGCTAAAGGCCCTGTCCCTCTGCCTTTTCTTTGGCTTACTCTCCCAGCCCCTTGGCTCACTCTCAAAGCCCCTTAGCTTATTTATTTCTGTTTTAAGAGGATTATAGAATGCAACTTCTGGTACTTTCTTTACCTACGGGAAGCCTCCATTTTACTTGTCCCCAGCCTGTCAAGTACTTTAGTTTCAGATCTTTGACACAATCCAGCTGTTATACTGCAAAGAACAGCTTGTTTCCTGTTTTTGCTGAGCCTGAAGGATATTTTTTGGCCAAAACATTAGCTTTAATACATCAATACATTTAATGAGATTTGTATCTGCATCCAAAATTCACCCATGGTGGCCTTTCAGCCTTTCAGTCAGCTGTTGGCAGCCTTGTGGTCTTGACTATTTGTTTGAAATTCAAGCTTGCAAAGAGTGTTCCAACCCATTAAGGTGACATGAATTAAATATTCCCTTGGAGATTACTTATGCATAACCAAGAAAATGCATTTTTTTCCTCAAGACAGGAGAACCAAGCCACAAGAAGTAGCTGGGTATCAGCCATATAGACTCTCCTTTCTCAGTCCTATTTGTGGCTTAAGAATAGAAATAGATCATTTTTAAATTATTTTTCACCCTGAATCAAGGTGATTTTGCTAAATTGACCCATTGATTTTAAATTGTAGTGAAGAAGAATCCTTGAAACAAGAGATCTCTATTTTTTAGGTGAATTATAGGCAGATAAAACTTGCATATATGATTCTGTTCATTTTGTAATACCTAAATCTATGTGTCTGTATACTAACTGCCACCTATACGCTCTTATACTGAAAAAAAAAAAAAAAATCCTTTGGGTAGCCAATCTCATGGCGGTCTATTTGTTTTAAATTTTTTTTGTATTAACAGAACTACATCTTCTTTTCTGTCATTATTTCCCCTTCCATTTCAGTAATGATATTTTCAAGGGGGAAAAAAAAACAAAACAAAAACATCAAAGTTTGGAACACAGGCTCATTTTAACTCCATTATGATTGTTATTATTACTACCAGTAGTACTACTTAGCTCTTTATAGCTTTTTCTTATATATATCTTAGAGAACTTCATAAAACAAGGAAATGTTCTTATCCTTGCTTTCCTGAGGCACTGAAATAATGAAATAATTTGCCAACAGTTAAAATGGAGGTTAGTGGAGTGGCTGGAAATAAACCATAGCTCAAACAAAGTTCAAGGGTCAACAGGGTAGAATAGCAGCTTCCAGTGTAAGTTTGTCAAATGTCTGGCAACGTGCCCTGGTTTATATTAGGATTTGTTTTTTAAGACTGAAAACTCTGTTTCAAATGAGGAAAAAATATGGGGCAATGGGTGAAGGGAAAGTGTCATAAGAACAAGTAGGAAGAGAAAAGACTTTGGATTTAAGAGTGAGACAAATGTGGTTGGAGAAAGTAAAACAGATACAAGCAAAAAAATATGAGCAGACCCATTCTAGATGATGGTTCCTCTTACCAGAAAGGGTATTTTAGTCCCTTTTTATGGAGTTTATGGAGGATGGAAAAATATTCACATATGACTCTTTCAACCCCTTTATAAGTAGATAAACACTCTTTATAATTATGCTGAAACCAGGATTTTCTCTAAGGATATTTTAATCCTCGAATGTCTGATTCTTTTCTCAATCCCAGATACATGGAAAAAAAAAAAAGAATAAAATATACGTATATATATATATATATATATATATATATATATATATATATATATATATATATCCCTCTACACACTGCCAACTCCACTGGTATCAGTCACAAATGCTTACAAGGATTACAGTGTGGTAATGAGCTTTTGTACTAATGATACATCTTTTAATAACTGCTATCTGCACTTCCAGTTGCAAGTGATAAGTGAGGCTATATTGTTAATGACAAAATGCCTCACCTTGCTCCCACCTCCCTTCTGATACTTCATCTTTCTCTGAATTCCTTGGCTGAAGGTTGGAGAGAAATTAGGTTGATCCTGAAGCAGTTGTATGTGGCTGGTGCAGTCCAGCTGATCCCAGGGCTGAGCTCCTGCTCTGCTGCTCCCCTGGGCTGAGGCACTGGGCACCCACACAGGAGCCTGGGCACGATGGCCAAGTGGAAAACAGTGAAATGCTCCCAGCCATGTCAGGGACTGAAAAAAAGAAAGGAAGGAGAAACTGTAAGAATAATAGTCATGTTTCAGAGGCAGAGAGAGCTGTGGAAGAACAGGAGGAACAGTGTGGCACTCAGGCAGTGGCTTCAGCTTTCTGTTCCTGCACAGTGTTGGCCAAAACATTTATTTTTTTTTTCCCTGTCTCCTCCAAAGCAAGGCTAACAGCATTTCCCCATCTCACATGAAGGATTGGAATGGAGAGGCAATGGGGATACAATCATTCAGTGAATGTCAGGTCATTATTTCTTGTGATGGAGACGCAATGTTGTGAAACTTTGTTGCTTGGGAGGTTTTTAAGAAGAGATTAGACAGTGTCAGTGCCAGACTGCATTGCTCATCCTCCCTTGGGTGCAGATAGGCCTGTGTCCTGTGATTCTGTAGCTGCAGCTACATCTTTGTTTAAGCTTTACCTTCCCTGTCTTTGCTCATGTGGATGCATCCCTCTCAGTGCTAAGCCAGGCTCTCTGGGGCCTCAGTCTCTAACTGCATTCTCTCTCCCAGCACAATTTAAAGTCTATACCCATATAATCTGTGATACCCTTGTTCCCAAACAACTTGTCTTTCTTTAAGAAGGAGTCTATGCAGCAGCAGGACATTGGAAAATTCTTTCAACTTTAGCACACATTGAATGATCCCTATATTCGTGGTTAATGCTTAGGTTTGTACATGGGGTGCTTAGTGCAAATGCCAGAGATTAATGTGGCCTTGTTTTAATGTGGTCATTGTGACTAATAAGTCTTGTGCTAGCTAATGCTTCCTTGTTTGCTTATATCAGTGACTAATGTGTACTGGTAGATGTCTTAGTTTTGAGAACAAGGATTGTGTGTCAGAACAAAGAACGATAAGGGAAGTACATTATGACCTGACCTGTTGTATGAAACACTCTCAAGGAGAAAAAAATTAATCAGAAGATCTGGAACCATTTCCAAATAAGTCCACTGAAATCATTAGCATATATGAATGTATTCAGGAAATGTGCTGAATATGTATTAATTTCAGGGATATAACCTGGTCTCTTAGGTTACTGAACATGCATGCTTTGATGAGAATTTTCCATGCATCTGACACTGCTAATGAAGTAATTCTGACTCTCTAACCTAGCAAATTGTTTGGAGAGTTTATTTCCCACTTTCCAGTGGCACCCTGATTGTTTTTGCTTTTTTTCATGGTCTCTCTTGAGTACATGAACATTTCTATTCATGGCTCAGAGGTCAAAGAGATATTTGACAGCTGTCTGGAAACCTGTTTGAGCAATATCCTCTAACCTGGGGCTCTGGTCTGGCTCATCAGTTCCAGCAAACCTGGTCCACACCATGGCAAACTGCATGAGAGGCAAAGCTGGAACAGACTAGCTTAAAAAGAGTTCTCTAAGTGATTCTTAGAACTCACCTGAAAATGGATTTTTCAGAAAGATTTCAACTATTCAACTTTTATTTTATTTTAATTTAGAACAAAATGTAGTCTGGAATTTCATGTAAAGAGAATATTTACGGAGGGAAATGTCAGAAGCACAACAAACACAGCTATCACTACCACCTGGAACTGTTTAAAACTGCTTAAAAAAGTTTCCATGGAGAATTTTATCAAAATTAGCACATTCCAGAAACATTTTGGTTTAGCTTCAATGGCACTTTCAAGGGGGAAAAAAAAAAGTTATATAAAAAAAAATAGTTTGAGCAGTTTTATGTTTTTTTTTTTCTTTTTCAGTAAACTCATTTGCTTGGATTTTTAAAACTAGAGATAGAAGAAAATCACTAGACAATGTAAGTGCGGATAATAATTCTACCCTGGGAGAGAAATGGAATATTTTAATAATGTGAGGTCCTTATGATCTCTGCCTGCTAAGATTATATGGTAATAATATTTTTTTGATGCAGAAACAAGTGTAAATTTTTACTGTACAAAATGTCATTGCAGAGAAACAGTGCCATATAATATCAATATAAATATGAAAAAAAAATCTTTTCAAAGAATTCCTCCCTAGTAATATACATAAACATACTTGCTTCGAGTTTGTCAAAACATTTAAAAAAATATATAATTCTGATTATCTGTGCATTTATGTATTCCATATATATATATAAGGTATATGATATAAGGTAATATCATATATATAATATATATATATGATATAAGGTAATTTTCTTTGTTCAACTGTATTTTGAGATATTAAATTTAAATATTCCATTAAGATGTTCAAACAGAAAATGTACTACTCAAAGTTTCTTCTAAGGTACTTGATGGAAAAATATTAATCAGTATTTTATTTCACAGATGTACATGCATACACACAAATATTCACAAAGAATAGTCTTATTGAAACAACAGTTCTGATGGAATTCAGTTTTAAAGATCTTTTTCTAACCAGTTCCACTGCAGAGCTATACAAATGTTGCATGAGAAGAGAGGAGTGACTTTTTTTCCTAAATACCCTCCAAGGATTTCTTGTTTCTGAAACATTTCTTGTTCATGTTCCAAGGGCAGTGTCTTTGAGAATAATAACTATCAACAAATTTTCTACTCATTCTATGTGTTTTTCAAAGCCATAAGAATTTTAGCAGGCCAAACGACCTGTGGTAAAAAGTTAAAAGTGCTTCCTTTTGCTAATTTCTAAATTCCCTTCTGCCAGTTTTATTTCATTGTATTTTGAAAGATCCAATTATTATTGTTTTCACAGAGTCTCATCATATCATCTTTTAGTCATTTCTTTATTTAGGCCACAGAGTTTCATGCATGTTGTTTTACATGTGTGATCTCTCTTGTTGCCTTTCTTCTATATCTTCACTAGTTTTCTTTCTTGCTTTAAGAGATGAGGAAAAGTAGAACTATATACAGCATCACATTAAGGGACACTGCAGACTTGTAGTGCTTTTCTCTCTCTTGCACTCCTAAATTTAACTATTGGTGAGATGATACTTTCTTAGCACTATCTTTTATCATCCCAAGACCTCATTTCCAAATAGCTCTGAGCCTATCATGGCACAAATAAAGTGAAGATTTCTGTTCCCAGGTTCATCAGCAAAACCTGGGACTGAGTTCTTTGTGCGAGGAAAAAGAAAGTAAGGGACAAGAAGTTCTAGATACAGTAATACCTTTAGATAATGATCCTAGGCAAGATGTTCAGAGTGAAAACGCTCACAGAAAGCTGTTATCTACAAGAAAGGCTGAGTGAGCTGAAAGATGATGAAGAGCCTGATGCCAAGGGTATAATTTGTCAGAGAATAAAAGATGGGGAAAGGTTAAAAAAAGGAATTAAAGAAAGATTAGCATTGTTTGGAAACTATGTATAGAAATCAGTCTGCCAAAGGACAGCACTATGGTGAAAAAACGTTCAGCATAAAGTCTGCTTACCCAGGAAAAGGGAAGAAACTGAGGAATAAAGTGCCCAGAGATAGACAGTATCATCACTGCTGCAGCACTGGCAGTTCATTTAATAACTTTCAATCCTATGTCTTGGTATTACAAGCTTTAAAAGCTCCAGCTGAAAACAATTGCTATTAATAACCCTCCTGCTTTACAATATGAAAGCAGCAGGTACAACAGAGAGACACCTATAATCCCCCCATGTTAGACAGCAGCAGAACAGCACTCAGCCAACCATGGAGAAGAATCCTATAAAAATACCCAAATCCATCTCTCCATGATGGATGGTCTTTGTACAAGCACTAAAGTGTATTCCCTTTAGTACCACTGTCTATTGATGCTGAGCTACTAAGTAATCTGAGGGAAACTAGGAAGAGATCGCCATGATAAAAAATAAAATGGATTGGGGATAAAGACGGAATTTCGTCAAAACCATCATGATCAGAACAATATTGCCTGAGAAATGGGGAGCTTTATATCTGTCAGCATGTCAGTGTTTGGACAGGAAACCAAAGCCTTGGAGATTGGTGTCAGAAGAGCGATCTTTTTCTTCGATAAGCACCATGCATGTACCAACATGAAATACAAGGGCAATCTTGCTGACTAGAATTCATGACAAGTAGCTCCTGTGAGAACAGTCTGAAACCATAAGACTACTCAGATATTCCTGGATGACTTCTCATATTCACTAAGCATTTACTCAGACTTTAGTCATGAAATATCTCCTGCTAATTCATAGGACTTTTCTGAACCATTCAGGATTTATTTCTGATTTTTGAATTACGCCAAATCTTGCGTACTTTATGTGGACTAATGAGAAAAAATCATTAATGCGGATAAAATGACTCTCAGGATTAAAGGGAATAGGTAGGATCAAGTTCTACAAAAGTACTGACTTAAATTCTGATAGCATTAGTGGGATTGAAAGATCACTTAAAGAATTAACAAAAAAATTAGGAAAGATGAGTTGACACTATGACTTTAAGAAAGAAAAACTGTGAGAAAAGTCACATAGAAAAAGGTTAACTAGTTAGGATTTCACATCTGGGGTCAACTTTATTTCTGAACAGTATGGGCACAGAGGTTGAATGCCGAAGGACAGAAGCAACAGTACAGAGGAGTAATAGCATGGTGCCAGTAAAGAAAAACAGACTCAACAATATTTCCCCTCTGCATGTGTTAGCTGTTCACAGTAGCAAGCAATCATAAAGTCACAGAATAGGTGAGAATGGGAGGTGCCTCTGAAGTTCCTCTGCTCTTACCCTCAGCTGATAAGGGTCTCCTTAACCAGATTACTTAGGACCATGTCCACTTGTGATTCTAACATTTTCAAGAATTGAGATTCTCTAATCTCTCTGGATGACTTTCTGCAGTGTTTGAGTACCCTTACAGTTAGAAAGTTTTTTCTTGTGTTTGTTTGAATAGATTTTCCTGTGTTTTCATTTATGCCCACTGTCTCTTGTCCTGTTTGCTGTGACTTCTTTACTGTCTCTCCTGTAGTATTTATGCAGACTGATATAAGAGATCCCTGAACCTTCCTTCCTCAAGGATGAACAGTTCCAACCCTCTCAGCTTCTCTTCATATGCCAAATTCTCCATGTATCTCATCATCATTATGACCGTTTGTTGGACATGCTCTGGTATATCCATGTCTCTGTTTTGGGGAGACCAGAATTTGATCTAGCAGTCCAACTGGTAACATGACTCCTTTGTCTGCATTAGAACCGCTTCATGTTTCTGAACAAGGGGAAAAGAAATAAACAATAACCAGCCTGTGGAGTGAGTTTTCATAGCTTTTTATCAGGAGGATTTAAAATAATTCAATAGAAGCACTGGGAAGAGATTGACAGTGAAGAAGAAAGTGAAAGCTGCGTGAGCACCTCTTACACCAACAAAGGAAAATAGTGTCCAATTTCTGTTAAAATGTTTTCGGAAAGAAATTGATTGAAAGCACGAGGTTTCTGATACTTCCAGGCTTTTGAAGTCTGCAGAGGTTCATTCATGAGTAGTAAGGCTAGAAATGTTCAGCTGCTCGGAACTTGATAATTTGCTGCAGAGTTCCAGTGCCTCTCACGAGAGCATTGTCTGGTTAAACTCCAACTAAGACCCTTATAACATAGCCTAAGCACCTTTAACACTTTGAAAAAACTTTTGGCATGGGACAAATTTCTCTAGGCTGTAACACACCTCACTTTCTGAGTTGAATATTTTGGGGTTTATTTTTTTGTTCATAAAATGTTTTCAAATCTCATGGTTTGAGTTATCTGTGGCTGGGGAATCGCAAACCCTTTTCTTGCCTGAAGATTATTTCAGATGTTTTGCTTGTGCACAAATAATTCAATGTTTGGGAAAACAAAATCTTGACATTGAGATCATCTGCAGCAGGTAATAAGACAGTAGCTTCTTAAACAAGGGAATAAGAGGACCAGAAATATAAAAAAAAAAATTGGAAAAATTAAGACCATGGGGCTGAATAACTTCTTTCTCCTAGAAGATGTCATGACTCAAAGGCTGAGACAGATACTCAAATAAGATTAATATAAAGAATTATAATAATTATTTAATGACTACCATCTTTCAAGCTTTAAGAAATAATTTTCTTGGGGGCAGGTTATTCAGTAACCCATAACACCCTTTTTAAATTTGGATGTTTATTTGTTTGTCTTTTTTAGTCATGATTATTTTCTGTCTGTTGTTGATGCCTGTGATTGTTCTTTGAGTCAAGCAAGTCTCTTTTCTTAGGAGACAGGACACTGAATCCTTTAGCTGGTTCTGAACCAGCAGAATGGGCCCTGTGTTCCTCTATTATGAATTATCTGCTTTTGTTCCTATGGATTATCCAAATATTGCCAAAGGATGGAAAAGGATTCACAATCACCTGTGGTCTGTAGGGAAAACAGGGCAGGTGTTCATCTGGGCTTTTCCCTCTTAAACGCTGTATCTAAGATGGCTTACCTAGGCTCTCCCAGGATTCAGGATAGGGATGTATTCAGTGATCTACCTTGGACAATGATGTCAATCTCTGTTGAATCATCTATTGTTCTTGATGTTTCTTCCATTGATATCATCACTGCTTGATCAATTTGCATAGATTAAATCATTAGTGATATAAAGTCCATCTCAAAAATTGCATAAATTGCATAATTGACTTCATACTAGAGGATGGTGAGAAATATGGATATTTTTTGGAATGCCTGAGAGTGAGGGGAAAGGGAAATAAACATCATTGAGGAGGAAGAAACTATTAGGTTAAAAGTCATTGTTGGCACGAGAGTGTATGGAGATAAACTGGCAAAGAATAAATGTGGGATGGAAAGGGAAAGAACATTCCCAGCCAAAAAAAAAGATAATTTTAAAATTCAACTTTAATTTATGTGTATAAAATGGTTCTCCCAGCCTTGTAATGTGAGGATCAGGATAAGGAAACTTAATTCTCTTTTAATTTGATAAATAATAAAAGAATTTTCAGATTTAATACCTGCATTTTGTGAACAGAAAGTTTCTACATTCCTGTGATACTGATTGTATAAGAAGAATTCAGTTCATATAAATTTATTTCAACGCATATACCAAATGTTATGGTTATTAATAATTTCATTTTATTAATGCAAATATTCATTGTATATTTATTTTTATTTTATTCCACTACTTAAATGTTAGTGTAATTGCAACAAACTCCAGCAGAGTGCCATACTATGTTAACAGAACCAAAAATTTTGACTGAATTTTTAAAGTGTTTAAATTAAGTTAGTGAGAACTTTAACATTCAAAATCAGGAGCTAGAGTATGCACAAGCCATCTAGGCTGTCCAGAAAACTGGAAGCTCCAGCTTTCCCAGTGAAAGGATCTGTATAGCAGTCATTTCTATAGCATTTGACCATTGCCCATCAGGGTCTCCAGGCATGCAGGGAGAAGACCTAAAGAAAATTGTATTTCAGATTAATTTCTAAGAAATATTTGGGTTTGGAAGACTCAGAGGATTATGGGTTGTGTCTTAATGACACTCTTGAGAAATGAGTTCTGTCAGCAAATCTTTGTCAGCAGGGTACGATGAAGATAAGGTGAGGAACTTCACATGCCTCAAATTGGTTAAGAATAAATTTGGGCTTGGTTCTTCATATCAGTGTAGAGATCTTACAAGATACAATATGAAGAAATGAGATCAGCACAGTAAACCTGAGCAAACAATTTTGCTTTGTGATGTGCATGTAAAATTCACTGAGAAAAGCAAAACTCTTAATTCCCTGACTTTAATGCATATCAATTTTGCAGCTCTATAGCTTCATTACTTGGAATTTATTGCGATTTGGAGGTTGATTTTTATAATGTTTTCAACTGCTATTGTTTTTTGAACCGAGTTTGGATGCTCAGTACACAATCCCCTTTTACTGCAGAAACCATAGCAAGATCAATCTGTGTAACTAACATGTACAGGAAATTAGGATAGAGTTTTCATAATTCGTGGGCTTGCATACAAATCTCCAATTTCTGAAACACAGACAGCACTTCCCTCCCTCAGAGCTGAGGATAAAAGCCCATGAGTGATTTTGAGGTGCTAAAATATGATAGAGATAAGGAACAGATAAGAATCTTGGTAGATAGGATAGACAGATATAAACACTAACCCTGGATAAGACTTCAAGTAAAAACCTAATCAATAAACATATGGGTAAATGAAAATGCAAATGAGCCACAGAGGTATAAATGTTCAGGAGGAAAGAAAGATTTCTGTAATACTTACCCGTATTGCATTGACTTCAAGTAGCCCTTAAGTGGAACTGACGGTATTACAAACACAATAAGCACTTCTAGACAAACTGGAATAACAATCACTTCAGGAGCCTGGAAGCATTCACAATTCTGCTGTTGTCAACTCTTTCAGTGGCTTTAATTTTCAATGGTAAGCACAACTCCTATATAGTGTTGTCAAAACTGCAATGAAGTTATGTCATTGAATATTAAAGCGCTGGCCTGTGGAATGCCAAACACACAGATTTGAATTTCATGCTCTCTACTAAACATCAAGACAAATATGTCTAATTTCATAAAAACCTCACCAGCCCAGAAAAGCTGACAATCAGGCACAGTGTTGCCACTTTTCCAGCTGAAAACAGGAGTTTCTACTGTAAAAATATCCTCTTCCCATGAGATCAGAGGAAGGAAGAAGTGTGGGATTAGGATTCATGGATGTAGCATGATGTCAAGAATGAAGAGGCTGGGATACTAAAAGGTACTCTTCGTCACTGGACAGAAAATTCACATTTGTGTATGAAATTCCCTTTCTTGTGTTGTTCAGAAGAGTTTGGGAGGCAATTCAAGAATTGCATGAGGAAATTGAATTATATACCCTAAAAATAGGAGATTAATTTGCTGTGGGGTTTTCTGAATTCAAGATTTGATTTGTAAGCCTTAGTGGTAGTTTGTTTGACAGGAGAAGTAGAACAGCTCTGCCCCTCACCACAATACCATAGGTTGCTGCCTCCCTTGTCCTTTCTGCCAATGCTACCTGATGCTCCAAGACATTCACAGAGACTCTGTCTTTCCCTGTCTCTCCATATCTTCATAAGACTAGAAGCAACCTGTGATAATCCTTTGTGAGTTTGTAGTCTCCCTGTTAAATCTACTCAGGCCTGAAACAAGCTTTTTCCTTTGGAGGTAGGTTTAATTCTGTCTTAGAAACAGTAGCGTAATGCTCTGACAACTGGAAAAACCTGTGAAGCCATATGAACATGAAATTCCTGGTAACCTTCAGCCTATAGGCTAAACTGCCTAAAGGTAGTTTTCTTCTGGGATGTTTTCCAAAAGTTCTTGGTTTGACCTTGAAAGTAAAATTTTGTACCTGTTTTTATTGGATGAAATAGGTCTATTCATGGAATAGATACCCAAAGCTTACCAATTATACTCAGATGCTCAAAATAGTCTGGACACTGATATTCTGGACAGAATGAGTTCCATGATGAAGTATTCCTGGCAGGCAACAAAAAAAGAGAAAATTAATTGCTCAGTTTTATTTGGCCTACAGTATATACATAGCACTGTGAAAGGAAGTGTTCACTATTCTGTGTTTGTGCTCTGTGCCCTCTCCAGTGTGAGACTGACTGAAATCCACCAAAGTCTTTTCACTTAAGTATCCTACAGCCTTGAAAATTAAAAATCATTCTTTATCCTGACTGTATTTTTAGTGACTAACAAATAATCAACAATTATAATAATTAATGTTTTGGGATTTTTTTGTTACTCCATAGAGAACTAGAGAAGCAAAAACATATTAGAAACAACACATTTCTCCCAAAGTTACATTGTTTTCAAGATATTTCCCTCTGATTGCTTTATTTCCTTTGGGGGGCATTTCTATGCTCACAGAAATCTTTTGGATGCTCTGTTTTACCAGTGCTTATGCCCTCTGAGATCCTGCATTATTAATAATGCTAATTATTGCAATTGTTTATTATTAGATGAAGGATGAGAGGGTTTCCAGCAATTCAAAAAGCACAGAAGAGGATGTAAACCTTATTGTGTAGAGGTTGTGGTTGAACTTCTAGACTTCTGTGCTGTGAGAAGCTCCTGTGAAAGAGGACTTGTACTCAGCAAGATCTAAATGGATATAGAAAATAAATAAATATAAAGTCCTCATACCTCACTGGACTTCTTACTCAAAATGTCCCAAAGGTGGGTGTTGATAAAAAAACGTATCCAAGATTTTGTAATAACCCAGAGTACTGATCACTATCTGAAGAGGTCAATTAACATATGATAATTTCATGTGCACTTTAAATTTCTGTATGTGACCTTTAACTGTTCTGGAGGACAGAGAAATGCCTGGTCATGAAGAGGAAAGTGTTCTGAATGTTTAACCATATCTCATAGTGTGCAGTGCTATGCAAGTTTTCTGAGCTGAAGCAAAGATAAGAGAGATACTTTATCTGCAGATTCAGAATCAGAGCTCCTAAGCCAGTCAGTCAGAGAGACCAAGTTCAGATACCAAACTGCTCAGAGTAATGACCCAGCATGGCACAAGGTCATCACACAGTCTGACCAGCACAGCACTGTCCTAGTCAAACAAAAAAAAAACCAAAAAAAAACCCCACAAAAAACCCCAAAACCAAAACCAACAACAAAAAAATATCATCACATCTTTGACTTGCAACAAAGACTTTTGTTGTTGTCTTTAGGCTGTAGTGAGTCCTTACTTGTAAGGACTAGATGATATCTAAGTGTGTCCAGTTCTGGGATCCTCAAGACAAGAGAGCTCTTGTAGCATGCAGCTCCTGGGGCTGATCCAGTGAGGGCTATGAGGATGATTAAGGGCTGAGATCACCTTTCTTATGAGGAAAGGATGAGGGAGCTGTGTCATCTTCCTGGAGGAGAGAACTGAGAGAAGACCCCACCGGTGTGTCAGTATCTGCAAAGAGATGTCTGAGGATGGACCAGGCTCTGCTTGCTGGTGAAAAAAGAGCCTAAGAAGATCTAGACAAGTTTTCAACTTTTATATTTGGTCTTCTAATTCTCCCTTCTATTTGTTAGGCAGGTATTTATTCATTCACTGCATAATTCTGATTAGATAATTTAAAAGAAAATGCATTGCTCTTCACACAGGACTGGAAAGCAAGAGGTAGTTGTAGATCAAATATTGTGGTTTCCACTTGGTCTAAAGCTGGAGAAATGCTGCCTGCAGTATCCCTGAGCAAAGCACATGAAGAAACCAGTGACAAAACACACAGAGAACCATGTTTTCAACTATGGCTACAGAAGCTTTTCGGTGTTGCATCTGCCTTCAAAAGATGAACATGTTTCCCCTTTCTGACAGATGCCTTTCTACCCAAGCTCACAGCAAGTTTTTTATATCTGAAACACACTCAATAGAATAAAGAACAATAGATGTACAGTTGGAAACAGATCCAATCCAGCAATCCAAAATGTTGCTTCTGAACAACATCTGACTCAGGAACTTTTTAAAAAAAAAAAAAATAAAATTATTTATTAAACCAATTCAGAAACAAATATTTGTTTTGTTTTAGTTTGCTTTGTTTTCCAGATGGATTTACCCCCACTTCCCTTTATGTTAAAGGAGGAGTTCTGTTTTAGATTCCAAATGCCTTAATAGCAGTGAAGTATGTATTAGATGCAATCACAGAAAAACAGCATTGCAAAGGGTCTTAAGAGGGTGTGTAATCCATGTAGTTCTTTCCCCAAGGCAGGATCAACTACTCTAAGCCATTTGCAAGAGAAGATTGTCTATCTCTTGTTCCAAGTAATGACCAGTGATGTATTGCAAACCATGTACTTACATATATTACACCGAATTTCGAGAATAAAGGCCAGATTAAAGTCTTACCAGCTGACACTCTGCAAACCTGAAGAAAGAAGCAATTCCAGTTCCAAATAGCCTTTGGTCTAGCAGAAAAAGCAGCTAAGGAAAAGAGAAATAATGTCATCATGGTTATTTTGTATGGAATTTCTAACTTTTTAGCTTTAGCCTAATCCATGTTGGGTTTTTTATAGCTAACAGCAAACCTCCAGCTGACCACAACTTGTGTTAACAGAAACCACTGCATACTGCACAAATAATATGCAGAAAACCAAAAAATCTCCATATGGGACTCTTACATAACCCATCTCTCACACATGTTCAAAATGGCAACAAAGACCTAGCAGGATGATTTTTTCTGACTGCACATTTATAAAAGAAAATCCTGCTTTTAAACATAAATAATAATTAGAAAAGCATAGCACATAATGGAGTTTTCCCAACACAGCAAGCAGCTGTGGAGCCAAACAAGCTTATCCACATTCCCTGAGTGATGGTTTATGTTTTGACATTGACTAACTCATCCATGCTCAGGGCACAAGCACTCAGACAATCTCCATCACCAGTTTCCCATTAGAAATCTTGATCTCTGCTGAAACAAGCTCAATTCCCTTCATTATTTCCCAGCTGACAGACGGCTTGAGAGGGAGGATATTACAAGTGTCAGTCTCTTTGCCTCCGGACAGGCCATGGATGACACAAGAAGGAGAGAAACAAACAAATAAAAAATATCTCTCTTTGTGTGGTAACTTTTAATGCGTTTGCTGCACCACTATGCTTCATTCATTCCCCCAAAACTAGTTTAACAGGATTATTTTCTTGAAAATCCCTCATAGAAGGTGCTCTATATCCCCTTTTTCTCTGAATTTTTGTCAGGCTTCTGCTATTTCACAGAAAAAAAGGAGGTGGCAATCCATCTTGAAGAGCTATTTCATTATTAGAAGGAGTTATAAAGTTCTTCAAATTAGTTGTTTAATAAAATATAGCAAATATTTTTGAGAAAGGTGTTATCTTACTAAACAATAAAAAGAAGGAGAAGATGAGTGTTAATGTAGGCTTTTCCATAAAAATCTTCAGAAAGATAATTTAATTTATATTAATAATTGTATTGTTTTGGCAGTGGGGGTTCAAGATCAAGATCTGTAGGTTAGCAACAATTGTCATAACTTCTTTAGCTATGACAGAGGCATGATATTTTGTGCTAAGAGTTAGTCATAAACATAGTGAAAAATAGTCCCTGACCTGAAAATGTTGCTGTTTGAAGGCAGAAAAACGATGAAATTGAGAAGGAGAATGGAGAGCAAAATGAAAGTGTATTTTCCACTCAGTATATGTCATTTGAGAATACAGATTGGTTTTAAACATGCATGCAACTGTTCCCTCATTCTCTGGTGTCTCACCTTAGTGTTTTTGTGGGTATATCCCATGGTTTTCTATGTGAAGGTATTCCATAAATGTTCTTAGACAGTATCATTAGGTGGGAATTAAACATTTGTTGGTCCATTCCTTGATGACTGAATGTCATGAAATGGCTCTAATCCACATTGCAACAATTTCTTGGCTTTTAAAACATGACTTTCACTGACTACTAAGAACAGTCCCTAACCTATACTGGTTGCCTGTCAAGGAACATCTTTGGAGGTTGATAATTGTCATAATCCAAACCCATATCTGGAGCAGTTCTGTTTAGTGCTATCAGTAATCACCCTCTAGTGTTGGTGAATGTTCCCAGGAAGTGTTTTGCTCATGAAGGTGCCTCAGGGCACCTCTGTGATGGCCAGAGAAGGAGCATCACCACACACATGAGTTTTATTAAATGCATGTGAGTAATACCATCTGAGAGGAAAGATAATAAAAAATTGGTTATGTAGGGATGTCACAAGGGTAGTTATTGCCAAACAAGGTCTGTAGCCTCCAGAATATGAAAATTAGACCACATTAAAAAACTAAAACACTTCCTCTTAGATGCTAACATTCACAATTTTGAGGAAAATATTCATTAAAAAGTTAAACTATTTTATTTATTTAATATAAAATAAAAGTCTCTAATCACATGGAACAGAAAAAAAATCAGTATTCTGGCATTAAAATATTAGAAAAAAAGAAATGAAAAATATAAATGATGCAAAATAAAATAAGTCATGGAAAAACACAGGAGGACAGGTATAATGTCTCAAGAAATCTAGTAATGACCTGCTAGGGGATGGAGGAGAAGGAGGTGCACTTTGCTTTATTGTGTATTTCTGTAGAGTGCAGTAAAAGAAAATTCTACCATCTGTCATCTTCAAGAATTTGGCATGCTATGACATTGGACAGGTTTGTTCATACTTCCAATCTGCTGCTCGCTCATTTCTGCTGAACAGTTTTGTTCTCCACTTCTCCCACATAGTTTTTATTTTTATCATTATTGTTATTATTTGGAAGCTGGATTATGTTTCATTATTCTTCTATCTATTGAATTCAGTGAGCTGAATTATAGAATAAAATTATAGTAATAAAAAGGAACGATCTACCAAAAAAAAAAAAAAAAAGTCTTATTCTGCCTCCATTACCTGGGTCAATCTTCCCTTTTGATTTTTCCAGATGTCATTTAGGTATAATTTTTATGGCGATTACGCTCTTCTAACTCAGTGTTTGGGATACAATAATAAATGAAATGTGTCATAATGAACATTAATATAGCACTAATTTCTACTAACATTAAAATCCATAAGTAATAGGTAAGAAATTTATGTAAGTAGGTTATATTTGCCATTATTTCTTCAGGATATAGCAGGGAAATGTCTCTGTCAGAAGTTACAATTGCAAATCCAAAATACAGAATTTCCTTGCTGCATGTCACTGAAAGCCCTTGATGTGGGATTTGTTTTACCCATCTGGCCCAGCTTGGTGATAATGTGGATACCAATTCTCAACTGATCTCCCATCTGGAGAGATCTCTGCTACCACTGTATGCCCAAACAGAGGCCACAAAAAGAGGAGGGCTTATTGTTTCTCACTGACAATCAGGAGGTCTTAGACAACCATTTCAGGATAGAGGCTGATCTTTTCTGTAAATGCTAGAAAAATCTATTTCTAAATCACACCAGGAGAGTCAGTTTCCATAAATCTGCTAGATTAGAGCTTTGAACAGGTAAAACTTGTGGCCTCATAAGTCCAGGATACAGATTAAATTTCCTTGATTTCCTGATGTACTGAAAGACAAAAGGAAACCCCAAAACAAACAAACCAACCAACAAACCAACAAAACAAACCCAAAAACAAAACAAAACAAAAAAAAAAACCAAAAAAACAAAAAAACAACCCCCCCCACAAAAAAAAACCCAAACCCCAAAACAACCCCACCCCACCCCCCAAAAAATCCCCAAACAAAAAATCCCAACCAAGCAAAAAACCACCAACAACAAAAAACAAAACCAAAAAGCCCCCCCCCAAAAAAATATTAATTCCTGCAGCTACTTAAGGTTTTGTTAGAATCTACTTCCTACTTCATATTCCACATTTCCAAGATTGATGCATCATCCTATTTCAGTCTCAATTGAACTAAAAAGCAGACTTTAAGGTTGTCCACATGGCTTTCAGGAGGAAGTTTGGAATCAATATGTGGCTTCAAGAAGAAAGAGGTTGTTTTGTAGAAAAATTACATAGAAGAAAAAGATACAAATTGTGAATTGCAGAATAAAGAATGTCAAAATACTATTCATTTCAAGCAGACAACGAAAGGGCTATTTCACAGGTTTTCAGCACAATATATTTTCAACATTTTATTATTTATTTATGTGTAAGATTTCTAATTGGTATTAATTACGGGAGTTAAAACATCTTTGGCGAACTGAAATGATTATAGTTATATATTTAGGTGAGGATCTAAGTTTGAGGGAAATGAATATTTGTTCTGATTAAGGAATATTTTGTGTGGCTTGATTTTAAACTGGAGGGAAAGAATGAGGATTTTGGATTATCAGGAGAGGCAAAGAAAAGCTAGAAAAGCATTTATTAGGTTAAGAAGCAGATAGACCTGCAGGGAAAAACTTGAGACTTGAAATATTGAGGGTGGTGATGACTCAGAGGAGTTATACTAGACTTGGAGCAGTGAGTTTCATAGCACAGTTTGGCCCTCGGCCTGAAAAGAGTCTTCTTGCTGTCTGTCAATGTTCAAATGAATATTCTTCAAATTTAGCACTCTCTTTATAGTGTCTTCCATCTGGGGATCTGGGGTTCCATCAAGGTGTAAGGGAGATCAAAATTTGACCAAGCAGTTTATAATTCAGGGGAAAGTGCTTCTAGCTTGGTGACACAGGTTATGTAATCAAAAAATAATAATAATTACAACATCTGTGTGAAGAATTGTCTTGGCAATTACGACATAAATAGACACCTTTCTCATAAATCAGGTTTAGAAGATCAATTGATTGAGCAACAATGGTGGAATATAGCTTTTCTTTGCTTAGTTGGTTGCACTTTTTTATTTTTTGCTTTATTTTGTAGCTTCTTTTTTTTTTTTTTTTTTTTTGGTTGGTTGGTTGGTTGGTTTTTTGGTTTTAGTTTTGATTTGGTTTGTTTTTTTGGTTTAGTTTGGTTTGGTTTGGTTTTTTGTTTGGCTTTTTGCAGGGTCCTGGTGGGGGTGGGGCAACTTGAAGTTGGAAAATGGTATTTGTGGAATTTCCAGGAAAAATAACTGACTTCTAGAAATTTCATCCAGTGAAAATTGATAAAAACAAAGCAGAGAAACTTTAAAAAAAACCAACACAGACTAAGGAAAGATGAGGGAAACACGTTGATCTGCCACAATCCCACCTGCAAAGACCCTGTCTCAACAGCCTTTGCACAACACAGTTCAATATTTGACACAGCATTGAAATTATAGAAGTTCTCCCCACAGTATATGTGAAACTTTATAATCTCAAATATCTGATCTGCAAGTCAGTGTGTGTGAGCTGCTACTTCAAGCACTTCTACAACTCACGTCTCATTCTGCTCCCTTCCTCTAATTAGAAAAAAAAATTGAATGAAAAACAAGAACAATAAAAAAAAAAAAAAAAAAAAAAAAGGAATAATAGGACTGTTTTGTGTCAGGTCTTCCTACGGAAATGTTGCTGTCTCTAGGTCTAGCACTGAATGTGACATCTGTCTCATAAGAGTAAACCAATCAAGAAATACTTCAGCACTATTCTCAAGTTTTATATAAATACTATCACATGTATGGATGAAGTTCAGAGAACATGAGCAAACTAAATTATTTATTAAATACAGGTGGAGAAAAAGATGAAGATAAAAATCATTCATTGTCCGTTCAGGTAGTGAGAAGAAGTCATGAAGCATATACCAGGAGATAACAGTCATACTTCATACCATACTTCATTTTTCTCATCAAAAATCCCTTGTTGTTCTGACTGTGACAATACTTAGTTGGACTTTTGTTATGTTCTCATCTGCTTCTGGTTATCTAGTTATTACCCATCAAACTCCTCTGTCATAAGCCACTACTATGCAATTTTTTGGTTCACTGTAGGTCAAGGATAACAAATATTTTTGATTGCATCTTATTTTCTTCGTGTCGTGGAGGAGGAAAAAAACCAAACAGTTAATCTATTCCATTTTACTGATCACCATCAGGAGTTCTGGATGGGTAATTTTGTGTTGTTACTCTGTCCCTATCTCATAAAGTTTCATTTACTGCCTTTTTAAACAAATGATGACTCCAAATCTATTTGTCACACAATAGCTCTCAAACATGCCAAACAATAACTATTACTATTCTTGGCTTGTTTGATCCAAATGGCGTTTGCAGACATTATTCCTCCCCTCTCCTTGATATGACTTCAATAGAAACCTTTAAATAAATAAATAAAACAAAACCCAGAGCAAACCTCGAAAACAATAAACCAACTCACAAGCCCTGGAAAATAATCACAAAACAGTGGCTGTTACCATTATAAGTGGGGAAATCCAATTATGAGTTGTCAATATTGTTTTCCTTTCAATTGCTTCAAAAATATTCAGATGTGTATAATTTTTAGGGTGATTTCATTGGTTTTGTCAAAAAGAAACAGAAATTATGTAGCTGAAAGAGGAGTTAACCCCCAAAATTCTTCTTGTATATAAACATGCAAATACATGCACACGTATACAAAGACACTAACACAGAGTGGTCGATATCAATTTTCAAATGTTCTATTGATTTCAGTAACCCTTAATTTCAAGACAAACAATAGTCTCTTTTGTAATTTCCATGCTGCTGATATAACTGCCATCATTGCTGACCTGTATGTTGTCAAATAATATTGATTAGGCATGAAATGGAGCAAGAAAAGGCTGGCAGCAAGGTGTGTGGTGGGAGGAGTGATGATTATGGGTGCCTTCTCATTAACTAAAGGAATAAATGACAGGGATGCAACAATTTTATAGTGAAGTAGCTGAGAGGGTTGGGTCCTCAGGCTGGGCTTGGACTTCTATTATGAATTTGGGACTCTGTACTGCTGTCCCCACCCTCTCCCATGCTGGATTCTCCTCTCAGTTCAAAATAAAGATTCATGGGAGGTTTTTCAGCTTGATTTCATTAAACATATTTCTAAATAAAGCCAGGGAAGGATGCTTTTATGAGGAAACCACTGGGGGCTCCAAAGCCACAGGTTTTTTCTCTCCTCTACCAGTGGCTGGTGAGTCCAGAATCATACTTCCAAATTGCTAAGGGTTTTGATGGTCCCTTTGCACCCTCTTCATTCTCAAAAGTGTGGTTTCAATTTCTTTGTCTGCCTTGTCCTTTAAATTGTACAGTTCTTATGACAAGTGATTGAGTCACTTCAAACCATTCTTACAGGGCCATGTCCTTGAGCTTCTGGAGGCTGCTGGGCTACAGATATATTTCTGGAAGTGCTGGAACTGAGACAAGTGCCATAACTGAAGTTGCCCAGCCGATGGACAAAGAGGGCAGATTCAGGACTAGATTTCAGAACTCATTCCAGTGACTAGAGCCTTTGCTGGGATTGTCAGTCCTGAGATTTACTTTTCAGAACTCCATCCAGTATCTTGTGCTCTCTAAATCAATATTAAATCCAAAGTATCCTCATAATCATGTCTAAACTTGGAGTTATGGATATTTGAAAGAAGCCTCTGGCTCTCATGCAGAAAGGAGAATATTCATTCACTTGCCTAGACAACATGCTGACTGGTGTAATTATATTCTACCAGCTCAGATTTCTCCTACAGTATCTGCTGGCTTTGAAATCATTCTTAACTTCCTGTCCTGAGCTGCTTTGTAGTATGGCTGTGTGTTTTAAATCATCTGAATCAGCCATGTATCTGCAGTGATGATACCATGGCTGACTCATGCATTAGTGTACATACCTCAGCCCAATTAATCTTCTCCAAGGAAACTGTGTAAATAACATCTTATGCCTACATGCAATCTAGGATCTTTCAGCCTAAAACATTTTAGTATATCTTACTAGGCTACATGTATGTACACCTATATTCATATATGTGCATGCAGTGAGAAATGAAAGGGCAATAACGCAGTGTCAGTATCCAAATTTGGATCATAGATGGAAAAAAATCAAGCTTCAGGGTATTCTGGTAGTCTGTGCACTTATTTACACTAATATTTCACTTAACTAGCTTGATTAGGATTCAGGAGAATTTAGATGCAGTATACCAGGTTAATATATAACATAGATATGAGCCTATGGGTAGAATCCTAGGCCCCTTTGGAATCATGGTATAAATTCCCAAAGGATTGAAAACTTCTTTCTGTCTAAGAATCATTCCCTTCAGCATGTCAGTGCACCCCTCACTGGAGAGGGAAGCAGCTGCAAAGCTTTAATGAATGAAAAAAAATATAATATCCAACTAATAGTGGGAATTATAAGTAGGCAAATCAACCAACAGTTACTCAAATTTAAATCTATTGAGGATGCTGGGGTTAATGACTAGTTTATGCACTACATTTCCTTCCTTTAATATTATTTTAATATTGTTGTATTTTATTTTAATTACATTCAATCTTAGCTTTTCTGTTACTTTATAGAGGAAGCACATTTGTGCTCGCTAGCTTGGAAAAAAGCAAGAAGCAAATGTCAAACTTGCACCACCACATGGGATCTAAAGCTTGGTTTAATTCTGGTTAAGACAGATCTAAATTAAAAGTACTTTCCTATCCCTGTGGGCTCCTTATTTAAAGATGACAGGTCCCCCTGTGTGTGTGTTTGTGAGACTAAATGTTTTACTGAAGGATCATGAGTAGAGCCCTAGAGAAAAGGAGATAAAAGAAACAAATAAATGTAATGGATGTTTTCAGATACTAAGATTTACTTGAGTTTCCCACCCTCTTAAAATACATCTGTTCATCTTGTTCTGTGTGAAGAGGTCTTTCACCTTCCAGTCTTAAGACAGTAAACTAACTATAAGAATTACATGGTAGACGAAAAGTTGTGACATGAATGGAGAGAATCTGTTGTGGAAGTAAGTGGTCCCAAGCCTTTAAATTGCATATTCTGGTGTATTAGAGGGGAAATCTTGCAAAATCTCAAAAAAATCACTATTGTGCTCTCTAGGGATTTATTTATTTAGTGATAGGGGAAGTTCAAAATATTGTACAGACCCACCAAGATAAAAGTCTCAAGTACTAGATGGTGGTACCTAACTGCTGAAACCTACTGTTCAAATTTTGCTGCATTTACAGGAATATGTGCCAGTAAGGACAAAATGGTTGAACAAATAAAGATAAAGTAGATGTGAACACAAATGTGAACACAAGCCTGTTCAAATCTCCCGAAACATCTGACAGCTTGGGAAAGAAAGTTCTATGGACAAATTAATTTTCCCCAATCCCTTAACTTCATGTGGTTGATGAATGGCATTCCTTCACAGTTTTATCAATAGAATGTAATTCTGGCCAGATCAGTCTGTCAGCATGGAACAACATCAAACCATTTTGTCCATATAAATAACTCACTTGCTCTTTAGTATTTTTCTTTCTTTGTGGATGAAATGGGGCTACAGTACCCTCTGTACCCCACATAAGAATGGGAGAAGACACTTCATTGTAGACAAAGCACACAGTGCAGGAAAAATTACCACCGTGCAAAGAACTAAAGGAAGCAGAAGATGTAATAAAATGAATACAAAGGAACCTTTGATTGCCCAGTGCCTGATTTATAAAATGGATCTGTGGTAAAAATGGTGTTTTGTGGTTCAGATGTTGAGCTCGCTAATATAAACACAGTAAACACACACAATGAAATCACTGTGATTGTTTTACTCAAGGGCTTACGAGATTATTGTCACCCGTGACTAATGTGTAAGAAAGCTGTGAGTACTCACTTCAGTGGATATTCTTAGTCAAATGGTGTCTGCTTTTTACAGAGGTGAGTAGTTTCTAATTTCTCATAAAAAAACCCCAAAAAACCCAAACAAACAAAAAAAAAAAAAAAAGGGAAAATTCAGAAGTATAGGTGTGTGGGGATTGACCAAACATCTTTTCTGAGTTGTTTCCTCAAAGTCAGCATTATAGGAGGTTATTCCATTCCACGACAATTCTTTCTCCCACTCACAGACTGCTGATTCCTGCCCCTTTCCGCTATTTTCAACTATTTGTGGCCCCATGAACAGACTCACAGAGGCCAGAAAACTTCTGCTAGCATTAATTCCTTAACCATATAAGCTCTGTGTCACAAAGTAAAGAAACGTGATAGAAAATTAAGACTTGGGATTTCTTCAAGTGACATTGTTTCAACCCATAACCTCCACTATTTTGGTTGATCCAGGTTTGTGTACTTTCATACAGCAATGGGAACATCTTTATTCCCATGATCTGGCATTCCACACAAAGAGATGGGTGACTATAACTGTCTTTATGTCCTTGTAGATCAACAGATTTAACCAGGACAACAAGCTGTGTCTTATGTCAAACAAAGACAGGAATATTGGGAACCTGTTTTGCTAAACAATAAGCTATATGCAATCACAAGGAAAAAAATCCCCAAAATACCAACCAACCAACCGATCCAGAAAAAAAAAAAAAAAA
>CM031878.1:5743412-5770064 GCA_018697195.1 Certhia americana | reverse complement strand
AAAAAACCCCAAAACACCACCAACGAACAAAAACCAACCAGACCAACCAGTAAATTCGTAAGGACAATGAATTTTACATTAGATCAGCCAGGAAAAGGACTTATCAGGATATTTGGTAAATCACAACAGGAAAAGAAATATAGCTGGCTGTCAGGATATTCACAGGTCTTTGGAAGATGCTTGTTCTTAGGACCAGGAGATCTCAGGCATTGGGGCACCTTAAATTATTTTAACCCTCTCTGGGTCTCTAAAACTTCAAAGGATACAATGGCTAGAGTGATGAACACAACAGGACTAGCTTTTGCATCAAACTGCAGTGTGCATTGAGGGTACAGGCCTTAATGGATTTAAATGAATACGTAAAAAAGGATGAATACTTGAATTCATGTTCTCAGAGCAAAACACATGCAAACTAGTCCGTTGACTTAAAGCTGCCTTTCTCAGGAAAACAGATGTCTAATTCTGGATTGCTTGAATGATTGTCACCTTCTTCCATTCAAGACCACAAATACTCTTTCAAATTTAACAGAGTTGGTAGCAGTAAGTTTGCTGTAATCATAGTACCTGGAACACAGTCTGCTTCCCTCTGTGTTTATAGCGATTTAAATTCAGACCTCTTCACTTGTGGATGACTGTACTAGCTTCAAGACAGTACATTAGTTCATACATGGAAATGTTACATTTGTGCCCAGAATTTCTCAGAAGTGTTCATGAATGAACTGAGAAAGTCCAAAGATCTGAGAAAGCTTCAGGCCAGTCTTTTCATTTTAACCAGGCTGCCAAAGAAGGGTTTTTAATGACATAAAGATAATATAAGCTCTTTGGTACCTCCTTAACCCCGTCAATAATTTAAAAAGTCTGTACAAAATGAAATCATTTCTAGCAGAGGACTTGAGCTGAAGCCTGTCCAGACCATCCATGTTATTGAGCTACAGTACTAGGAAATTGGTGTAGGAAAGATTCTTATGGACCTAAATGCTGGACGATGGAGAGTTTGGACCCAGAGACTTTAGTGATAACTGGGCAAACACTAACCACAGACTACTTCCATTAATCTTACTCTGCACCAAGCAGCTGACCACTGAATGCTGGAGGCTCTTCACCTGAACCAACTGTCCCTTAGACAAGAGCAAATATATCAGACGCCTGCAACCTGGTTGCTGCTCTGGAAAACAGCCAGAATGGGGTGGGTAAAGAGGAAACGATCCAGCTTGTAAGTCAGGCTGAGCACCTTTCACTTTGGGTGATTGGAAGGCTGTGCTCTCAGTGCAGAGACCCTAGGGAAGGATAATGGTTCCCCATATCCCAGTCTTCCTGCCTCCGCATTTCTTGGTTATATTTCTCTCATGTTCCACACTCCCCCATGTTTGTTGGCAGGTGTAGTAAATGTGAATACAAACTGTAAATGCCTTAGAGTTTGTTTGGTTGTGGGGCTGTTTTGTTTTTTTTTCCATTTTTGTTGTTGCTGTTTTGCTTTGTTTTGTTATTGCTTTTCTTCCTCACATCCCCAAAGAAACATCAAAGTACAAAGGAAAGAAAGCAATGCTGAGAACAAGAGTAAAAACCAAACAAAAAGGCAGAGAGAAAAAAAATATAAAGAAAGAAGAATAAAAGAATCTAGCGGTGGCCCTGCGGAACTTTCTTCAAGGGGGTTAGGCTTCCTTCAGAGAAAGTTTAGATATATGTTTGTTTGTTTGTATTTTCAAATTGGGGCTGTTGGTGCACATTCAGAGGAGAACAAAAGCAATGCAAATTTCAGGGGAGGTGATCAGTGCAGCAGGCTGCTGACAGGGCCACCTGGCTACTGCAAGCAGCCCATTGCCCGCTGTGCTCCCCTGCTTAAATATTAACAACAAGGGGGAAGGCGAAAATGTATCAATTAAACATCAGGACTGTCTGAGCAGGAAGATGGATTGTTTTCAAGACACAATGCAGGCAGTCGTATCCCCCTGACTTCTCATCGTGCTGACCAAATCCTCTGAATGTTGACCTATGCTAACGTGTTATATCTCCCTCCTCACCTTTCCCCACCAGGACATTCTCATGACACATAAAGGGAACAGCATTAATTTCCAAAAAGTGAGGAACAGACATTCAATATTAGCCTAGAAGCAGGTCTGCATTGACTGCAGTTCCAGACCAGAACCTGGCACCTTTCTTCTACACATATTCCTATTACCACAAACACCTGGTTTTGAAACATCCACTTGTGGTAAGTGTCTCCAAATTGTGGTACATTTGGTGAATGGGCTTAAAAGGAATCTCATTCACAGTGATCTATTTGGCTTGCAGTTGTGTGCAATGTTGCCCAAGTAAAAAAAGAAAACATGCAGTCACCTACACAAATTCACCTGCAAGCTTGGTAGATATCATGGCAGATGGCCTGAAATAAGCTGAATCCTTTCAGCTCTTACCTTAATTTCATACTGGCCTCATTTTGGTTTGAATGTCAAGATATTTAAAAAAGAACATTTTTACCTCTTCAGCTGGGCTATATAAAATACTTGCTGACAGTTCAAATCAGATAATTTACTCTACCTGTATTTCTAAGAACTAATTACCTATTTGTATAAAATGATGAAACCTCATTATATTTTCTTAAAAACAAACAAAAAAAACCCTAAGCAACCAAAAATCCCCCAAACACCACCATGGATTTCATTACACTGTCCAGTTAGTGCTATGCTTGTACAGTATAATATTACTGCCTGATCATGGGCTATTTACTGTACAGATGTGTTACTTTAATTAAACAAATGTAACTAGTCATACAAAGCAACAATAATTCAGAATAAAATTCTTGAGTACTACCCATTGATCCTGAATTTAGTTTAACCAGTGGAGGGTGAATTCAGGGTTTTGTCTTGGAGAAAGATTGGTCTCTTGGTTTCCATAATCCTTTTAAATGTAGCGATTGCTTAGAGTTCCTTCAAATCAAAGCTGACAGTCTAAAGCTGGGCAAAAGGCTTTTGTCCTGAGTCAAAACCCAGAATAATGTATTTTAAATTATCATGATTATTTTTTCTACTTGTTGTGTGAAATCAGATAAAGAAAGGATGAGTGACAACATGAAGCAGAGATATCTGAACAAAGAAGATGAAAAACAATTGAAAAGGAGAAGGGGAGCAAAGAATGGCAAAATCACTTGGCCAAGTACCCTCACTGAGTCAATTACACAGGAGATGAACCTCTGGTGTCAAGAGGCCCAGAATATTGTTGTGCCTTCTTTACCCAGCTGCAAACATACAATCATCACATATTACAAGCACATCAAAGGAGAAAATAATACTGTTGAGTTCCAAGAAGATTCTCTATTTTAAAACAGATGAGAAATTGGACAATAATAAACATTTGCAAATAAAACATATTAGAGGTTATTTTAAGAGACTGAGCAACATTGAACAGTGTTACTTTCTCATTGCAGGTAGATATTTGGTCTTGCACACATCTTAGTCCTGCAGCTGAAGGGAGAATTCATGACTCTATAGAAGGGTTCAGCTTGATAATATATTGGTATTATATATGTTGTTTATTTAACAGACCTTACAAAATCAGAGTATGGACCATCCGGCTTTCAGGGACTTCAAACCACTTCCCAAAGTGCAATTCTGTATTAAGTCAGAAATGTTATGACAGAAAAAAAAGCCTTCCTGAGCTGTTTGCCACAGCTTCCCACAAAGGAACTGCAGCTAAGATCTAAGAATGATGCAGCATTTCTAAAAAGAGAAACTTGCCACTACTCCAGTGGCATTGGCACCTCCTGAGGCTGTGTGTGAGTGCCACCTGCTGACCCCTGCCATGGGGAAATGAACCCACTGGTCATCTCACTGCTCCTTTGGGTCAGCAGAAGCTCCACACCTCATTGAGAGCAAACCTGTTGCCATTCCCTGTCATGTAAAATGTTTTATAAGGGAGATTCATTCACAGTTGTTCCCACTTATTGCCATTTCCTGAAGATCTCACAACTGTGCAATCACTCATCCATTGTAAGATACAATGATTTTTAAACTGAAAGCCTCTTCCAACACCCAATCTTTACTTACAGTCTTGACATGAGCCCAAAGTTTTCCTTCGGTCCTATAAAGACAATGCCTACTAGATATTCCTACAGCTAAGGCATGCCTTCATAGCATAATTCCTTCATAGTGCCACCTCCTTTTTCTTATGTCATATGGAAAAAAAATAACACAGTGGGACACCAATTTTTGCTTATATAATACATGAAAGATGTTGCAGTAACACAGCATCAACCTGAAGTTGAGTCCGACATTGGACTTGTCACTGAATAATTCAGTGACTCAGGTCTCTTTCTGTGAAAAGGGGAATGGGACAATTCACTCTGTTTTCCTGATCTGGGTGGGTTGCTAGTTTGTTAAGGCAGGCACTTTTTCTTTTAATGCATTTCTTTCAGAATCTGCCACAGCATGTTCCCTCTGGCATTGTGAGGACTGCACAGCTGCAGTACATACAAAAATATGGCAACATTAATTTAAAACTCTTTTGAGGACTCACATAATGCTGTTTTTTGAGTTTCTCTCCCTTTTTCTTTTTCTTTTCTTTTTTTTTAATTTCTTTTTTTTTATTTCCAAAAGTCTTCACAGGGGAAATTTTACTCAGAAAGAACAATATGTACTAAATTAAGCTATGAAACCAGTGGGAGAGATTTAACCAGTAACTGTATTGATATCTATAAGCATGATCTAGCTACTGTGATCTAGGATTGAGAAATCAGGAAAAACAGAAGAATTGTCTCAACGTACAAAAGTGAGAGCATCCCACCTTGCTCACATCTTTACTTGTCAGAGTAAATATTCCTTATTCAGATTACTTTAATATTTGCATCATCCAGAGCCTTCCCCACACAGCGTGGGGTCAAGACCAGAGCAGGGATTTGCTATCTTTGTCCCACATGCAGGAGTTAAAGGCCAGAGAGCTGAACACACATGTCCAAGACTGCAAATACAGCCACACTGCCAAGAACGGGAATTGAACAGAGACCTTCCTGGGATTACACTGCAAAGAGACACACACACACTCTGAGCCAGCAGTATTTACATCTGTTGGTCCTCTAATACCGTGTGATTGTGTTTGCACAGAGCTGAGCCCAGGTGAGCAGGCTCTGCCTTTTGGCTGGGCTCAGAGTCTGGGGCATGATGACACATGACGTGTATTTGTCCAGGTTTTAGACAGCCCAGAACACATACAAAGAGTTTGCTGGCTGCAGCCCTCAGTGTATTGCATCAGCACATCACAGCTATTAAACTTTGGACTAAAAAGATAATTTTTGTAAAATTTCCTTCTTTAGGGCAGCAGAATAAGTCAAATAATAAATTTCTTCCTAAAAGCCACAGGACAAAGTGAGAAAACAAAAAAAACCCTAATGTTCCCTCCCTCCCTCCCTCCCTCCCTCCCTTCCACCTCCAAACAGCAACAAATTCCCGCCCATGTAGGCACCACATTTCCAGCCTTTAAATAAATAACAACAGTGAGGCCAACCTTTCCATCTCTCCTATGTAAGAGGAGAAACATTCTGGCTTTGCCACATGTCCTGTAATTATGGGTCGAACCCCTGTTCACAGGGTTATCGATCTGCTGCTAGCTGAGTCTAACTCATTAGGTATTCCTTCATTGTTTCCTATGCAAATTAAGTTAATGAGAATTAGGAACATAATGGAGCCCATTCACCGTTCTAGTTGGTGGAAAATGGGTTTGACTACCAATTTTCCATTACAGCTGTTTTGTAATTACTCTGGAGCACTCTGCATTCTAATGGAGATCCTGAGCTGATCTGACAGTCGCTTAGGTTTTTTTGTTTTTTTTTTTTTTCTCTTCTCCTCTCTCCCTTCTTCTCCTTCTTCCCAGAAAAAAAAAAAAAAAAAAAAAAAAAAAAAAAAAAAAAAAAAAATATTTTTTTTTTCTATTAAAGCCCTGGTGTTTGATTTCTACTGCAGTAAAAAAGAAAAAAAAAAAAAAAAAAACCTTTTCCCTTTTTTTCCCCCCACTGGAATAGCTTACCCCTTTCTTTTTCCCTGAACTCTGATGTCAGGGTTGTTCTGCTTTTAGTGCTGAGGTTAGTTGGCCCTGAGAAAAAAAACACAAAAAAACAACAAAACAAACAAACAAACAAACAAAACAAACCCACACCAAAAACCCCCCAAAACCCAATAAAAACAGAAAACCAAAATTAAACTGAAAGTATCATGGATTTTATTCTTTCACACGGGTTTCTGAAGGAAATGAGGCTTATCGTGGTCAAAGAGAACATGCATCTCTACCTATTTGTCTGTCTGTCTCACTTTACTGACTGATTAGCACATTTCAATCAAGTTTAGTTGAGGGTTGGAAGTGTCAAGGATATTAAATTACTATGAGCTTCAGAAGAGAGGCACCTGACTAGCAGAAAAACACTCTGTGAACATGGCCACAAAAGACAGGCTGCAGCATGAACCCACCCTCATTAGACTCGAAAGGGCCCACAGAGAAGGAATGCAGTTTTGAACATAGCCCCAGGATCAGGGTTTGTACCTTCTCTGACACAGCATAGCCTAGTCATGAGACACAATGCCAGTGAAAATCAGGCTTCATTATTTCTACTGGACACAAAAACAGTTGTTGTTAAACCATCAAGTCTAAAGCTACGTTTAAAGCTACAAAAGAATTTCAATGCTTCAAACCTTGGAAGCTTTTTTTTTTTTTAATTATTATTTCTCTGCAGAACATATATTATTAATCATTTTAATTATAGCAGTGTGCATGGGCAAATCAGGTATGGGTTCCACTGTGCAATTAGGGACTGAGTAAAAACCAAGGAATAGCTGGTCCTGTCCCTATTAGACAAATCACACCTGAGGATGGGGAGATTTTGGAAAGTGTAGTCATGGTGCCCCATCAAAGCTCTGTCTCATCTCTGTTGAGGGTAGGAACGGCTACATTCAACTCAGATCTTTCTCTTCATCATGCAGGTCATTGTCACACTGGAAACATTCTGAATACTAATGGTGGGGTTCCTTTTGTTTCTATACTTCAGAAGAGAATGGCTGGTATGTGATCTTGAACTAAAATTAATATAATTCTAAAGGATGATATAGTAAAGTACAATCCTATATTTTTCACATGGAAAGGAGAAAGTTGCTAACAGCAAAAATGTTTTTACTATTAATAATACATTTATATGGACAAAGATCATAAGAGACTTCAGTACGGTCTTGCACGCTTCTGTGCTTAGAAAAACAGAGGTGATTTCTCTGCATAATTCTTACAAATTTTGTTTTTGGATTCAACTCAAGTCTAGGGTTCTCCTGGTGTTCAATAAGGAAACTCGAAGGAATAACAGCTCCAGGTTCAGGGTCCACAAGCCAGAACAAGCCCAACAACAAGTTGTGATCATTTACCAGTCCTTACTCCTTTTCAAAAACTGGGCACATCCAATACCACATGGTTTCATTTCCAGTTAGTGAAAGACTTGCTTGAGTAAGCAGAAAAATCCCAATCTTTCTTCATGGGTGTAAATTGAGATTGAGAGTTGAGAAAGGACTAAGGCAGGGGAGGAAGAACCAGGAATACAGATGGATACCAGTTTACAAGACCAAATGAACACAAAGTATGCTCTACCATTTGGATTATTAGAGAGGTTTAATTGAAATGCTCAAACCAAAAGGCCAAATTCATGTAAAATTAAGAGTCCATTTTTATTATTTGACATGGAACAAATTGTAACTTTATATTGCCTTTAAATGCAATTTTGTTCAATGAAATTAGATTAAGCTAAAATAAAACACGCCCTTTAAAAAGTGTAAAGATGAAATATTAGGACTTATTATAGGTGGAAGGAGATTTTGATTTCACTAATAAATACTGAGGAAAATATTTGGTGGAAAGTACAGCCGCCTAATTTGCATTAATACAAATGAGAACTATTAATTTTAGCTGATTAGCATATTCATATGTACTGTAGGCACCACATTTTCAAAATAGTCTCTGATTACTAACCTAAAGTACTACATTTAAAAGCGGAACTTTTGAACCTCAGAATCATCAGACATTATATTTGGAATATGATGCAAGAGCATTTGTACACTTTCACACCCATCCTCACACCTCACAGGTATTATTGACTTTGCTTTGCATGCATCAAGTCACAAAAAACACCTCTCATTCAGACCTCAAGTCTTAAACTGTACCTTCCTTCCTTTCAGCAGAAACTAAAACTGAGCAACACAGATTTCTCTAAAATAGAAGGAAAGGTCCAAATCCTGGAAAGTAGAAGAAGCTAAGCATTTTGTAGGATAACTTTTTTGCTATGGAGACCTCAATGAGAGTTGTAGGTATGCAGCATCTTTGAGGATTTAACCTGTCACTTTCAAAACAGGCAGTGTGAAGCTTATTTTCTCCTGTCCCCACTCACCCAGTCTCTGCTTTGTTAAGAACTCTGTATTCAGAGCAAAGGATAGTTTTGGATTTTATAGTCAAAAGGTGTAACTTGAATCCCTGAGTTAATTCAACCAGATGAATGGTTTTCCCCTGCACCTTACTGGACCTTACTGGGATCAAAACTAGTCATTTTTCATTTCCATTAATGAGATAGTACAGATATACACTGGCAGCAATTCCGGCAAGAATAAAAGTGGAAGGGAGAGCAAATGGTCAGACTATCCTTTTTAAACTTACACTCTGAAGGTTGTTAGGGAACTTTATGTTCCCTGCCTTACTACTGTGGATTTTTTGACACTTTCTCTAAATAATTTACCATTCATCAGGGAAGGAAAAGTTCAGATTCGAAAAACAGATCTATTAGAGCATCTCTTAAAAAAGCTTCTCTTAAAAAAGCTTCTACACTTCCTGTTTTCCAATTTTTTCTTTCACAGAGTAAGACAGATCTAGGTGTGACCATATTTAACAAAACTGAATTTGAGGAATTCCTCATTAATTTTCAGCATTACTGCAGCACAGCAGAAAGTTTCCCAGGAGAATCTAAAAGGGGCAAAAACTTCACATCAAAGTCAATAAAACCTGTTTTTGTTGGGGGTGATGGGGAAGTGAGAAAAAAATATGCCCTGGGAAAGAAAACAGGTTAGGGAGTTTATGTTTTGTGGTTTTGTGGGTGTTGGTTTTGTTTTTGTGTTTTTGTTTGTTTGTTTGTTTTTGGCTTTTTTTGGGTGGGCTTTTGTGTTTGTTTGTGGTTTGGGTTTTGGTTTTTTGGGTTTTTTTGTTTGTTTTTTCTTTTTGTTGGATTTTTAGTGGAGATTTTAGTTGTTTTTTTGGGGGGGTTGTTTGTTTGGTTGGTGTTTTTTGTTTGTTTTTTAACTTTTTAGGGCTTTTTAAAAGGAAAATGAATTATCATAGATAACTTGTAGAATTATTTGAAGTATGACCCAAAGATATGCTGAAAAACAGTTTGGATGTAAGAAACAAATTGGCAGTCTGAAGTAAATTGACACTAGACCAAGGATCTAGGAGAGTTTTTTGCCTTACATTTTACACTAGCACAGACTTTGATCAGAAGAATTTTGAATTACCTTTAGAAGCCTTGTTTGGAGGAATGTAATTTCCTGTTGTAGCAAAATGGTTCCAGTGGACAAAATCACAGGATTCTTCAACAGGAAGCTCTCTAGTCTAAACTCATTAAAATATCTCAGTGGTTAGACATGGTCAGGCAGTGTTGTTAGGGATTTGTCTTCCAAAGTTCTGTCCCACATGAGTGAAGAGGCAAGGTGAGGTTACTTGTCATTTCCACCAAGAACTTGGTGCTGTTTTGTATGTACATTGCTCATGAAAGATGACAATGTATTTCAAGTACTGTTAAATATTTTACTTCTCCTTCTGTAATCAAATTGGAGAAAGTAAAGTACTCCTCTTGCCACCATTAGAGCCTCCATTCCCTATTCCTCCAAGCTGGTAAATGTTCCTCCAACCATGATTAGTAATGCCTTGTGGTTAGAAATGTAAGACTGGAGCTTCAGTGGGAATTAGTCTTTAATTCAGAACTTAATCTAGTTGATAGCAATATTGCCAATTATCATCCCTTTAATGGGAACCACCTCTAGGTCATGAGAGACAGTTCTCCCTGTCTCTCTCACCCACTGTCAGACATTCAACCATACAAAGCCAGGATGTGTCTATTACCAGTGGCATGACCTAATTCTGCTACAGCTTTCATTTTTCTACGGCCAGAAGCTTTCAAAGAAATCTCGAACATTAATTTGTTTGTGGAACACCCTTAAGCAATGATAATGTTTGGACTTTGGGCTGAAATGAGTAACCCTCTTACTATAAAAAACACTAGAGACAAGATTAAGAGTGGGACTGTAAAACCACAATGTGTAGCTACAGGGCAGGTTAGTGCCCCTCTTTTAGACTAAGGCTCATTCCCTGTCACATTCCAGAGTACAAGTATATATTAAATGAAGCCAACCAGAAAGTGGTGTAAATCGGTACTCTGTAGTCCCCTGTGTGCAGAAGTCAAATGACAGCTGGGGACTGAATAGTCTGTCCCTAGGTCCATGAGATTCATGACTTTGAGAAATAACATGTAAAATATATCACACAATGTCCTCCAGGGAAACATTTAAGTGCCAAACTCTATTTTCTGCCCAGGGCTGCTTGGAAACATTAAATAACATTCTTTCAGTTTTGGGGGCTTTGAAGACCTTCCAGTTTGTTATTTCTAAAACTCATCAAGACAGATGTACCAAACAGTTGTTTCATAACAGTGTCCAACTCTCTTAGTCCTTTGGCAAGAAAATTCCTTCTTTCTTTCATCTCAAGCTAGTATTAACTGCAATATCTCCCATCCAGAAGCTGAACTGTTTATAGTCAGTCAGCTTTCCAATACAATTGAGAGTTGGTTTTACTATACTCAGTATGAACTTATCTTTAAGCAGAACAGGTAAGACAAGCTTCGGCAAAACAGAAAGAAAAATTATCTCATTCACTGGGAGGCTGCCACTTAGTTTTGGATCTTGTCAGCAATTATAAGTGGAGGTGCGTCAGCATAACTGCAGAAATATTGATTCACTTTTTATGTCTGTAGAACTTAAAAAAGAAGACATATAGCACAATCCAGGCCAGATCTTCAGTTAGGAGAAACTGTCACAAATGTACGGAAGAAAATAGAATTAACATTGTTCACATTAATGAAGGATCTGGTTTCTTATAAATGCAGAGAAAAATCTAAACAAAATTTTTAAATATTTACATTATTTACACATATGTATATGTATACCTAGACGCTGCTTATGGAATTTATAAGGTCCTCAGGCACTGGTAAACATCAGAAATAAGGTTGCTACTGATACTTGCCTTTTCTCTGGTTGTGTCTGTCAATTATGAAGGCACTTTTAATTACATGAAGACATGTTGTTCACTCCATGGGTGTCCTGCCTCATTCAACACTCAGGTTGAATAGGCCTCATTTTGTACATAATGATGCTATATGTGCTTTCCCACTGTTGATTACCAACCATGGCATTCACCTCACCTCCTTGCAAAGATCCCACAAATGTAAGTTTATATCTCAGCTAGCTGCTCCAGGCTTCCCCTCCAAACCAGGGGAAGAAAGAAGAGTTTTAAGAGGTGACCCATTTTAAATGTGTGTTTTAGAGTGAAATGAATCACCCCCTAAGGAGAAGTACTTCTCTCCCTTGACTATAAAGAGACTTTGACTAGCTCAGGTAGAGCCCTCCTCACTGTGTGTGCATCCCAGTGCCTGTGACCCCACTCTTATCTAGCACATAGTCTTTAAACCCTACTTCAAGCAGAGAGATATTATCAGCCCTTTGGATAGTCTGGTGGTCCCTGTAATAAGAGCTGAAACATTCCTGCGACACATCCACATTGTAAGCAAGAGGGTGCCAGTCCCAGCTCCCTGCAGCAGAGCTTGCTGTCAGAGTTACCAAGCCAGTGCATCCCCATCCCATCAATAATCAATGGAAAGAGAGAGAACTGCTTCAGAGAACAATTCTATACTTAATTCATAAGAGGGTATAAGGATGTATTCAGTGCTTAGAACTGAATGAACTGGATAACTTTTTCACCCAGGAATTCTTTCCTCATGTAACATTTTACATGCTGAGTGCACAGTCCCTCTCTCCTCTCATTAACTGCTGTGACACAGCACACGCCATCACAAATCAGACACTAGGACCTGGAATCCAGGCACCAAAAAATGAGGAAGAAGCCATTACTGACCACACCTAAGTACAAATCTTCATTGGCAGCACACACAAGGTACAATCTTGGTCTCCAAAACAGGTCAGCATCTTGCCTTTTTGCTCCACATGACCTTTTAAAACAGTTAAGGATGAGATTTTACTTGAGTTTCAGAGCTCTGTTTAAACACCAGGATATAATCACCATTTTGAGCAAAATGAAGCAGAGATTCTTAAGGCCTTGAACCATAGATAATTTCTCAACTTTTACCTTCTCATGACATCCATGTAGATATTTTAAGCTGAAAAAAAAACCCCAAACCAAACAGGAATAATGCCAAATTCATTCTTTGTCAGGTATGGCATAATCATAAGTTGACAGCTGAGGGTGAGAAAATATATTTGAAGGATGGACTAACAATGAATCCAGCACAAATTCAGACACAATAAAAAATGGCAGTATATTCATATAATCCATATCCTTGAAGTATATATATATATATACACACACATATATATATACACACATATATATATACACACACATATATATATACACACATATATATACATACATACATATATATATATATACACATATATATACACACACATATACATACATACATATATATCTATATATGAGAGAGGCAGGGAGTAGGTCCTCTTATGTATCTTGTCCCTCTTTGTTAACTTTTGCTGCTCAGATCCCCTATCATTTGTTTTCTTTATTCATGCTAAAACTCTCGTGGTCTTCATCTAACACATTCCTGATCCTAATCCATGACAAGGGTTGCTATGCCCTTTCAGTTCCGACTCTCTTTGCACCTGGTATCCAAAAGTTGGCTGAGGTTTATTTCACCCATTCTGTTGGCCAAAGTGCATCACTCAGTTCTGGGTCTTGTTCACCCTGAATTCAAGCAGAGACTTGGTATTTTTACACAGTGCTTTAAAATGGACAGACCATTTTCCTCTTTGGAGAATGTATCCAAAACTAACTTCACTGTAGTTCCAATAACAAAAACTAGAATGTGACCCAGGTCCAGACTGAATCATGCTCATCACCAAAAGAAAATGATCAAGGTATTTAGCAGCAGAAATATAGTGCCACATAACCTGTACAAAATGGTATTTTTTGAAATATATTTGATTTTTTCATACTGGGGAAGTTTTTGCTTTCTAGAAGGAGATACATCACATCAGAATGTTCTGTGATTATCAAATTTTTGCCATAGAGTTGCCAAAGCATAGAAACATTTAGTCTTTTCCAAAACAGATCAATTTTTATTCAGGGAAAAACAAGAAGCAAAACCCACCAAACACACAGAACATAAACAAGCCAAAAAGAAACCACCCTAAATTAGTGGTTTTGTTTCCTGTTTTATCCATGAAACAATTAACCTTGTTTCCTGAGTTCAAAATTAGGAAAGAAAAGAAGTCTTACCCACACCTGGAGCTTGATGGTGCTAGGACAAATGCAGTTACAGAGGCTTAAGTTTAGCTCTTATTAGGTTTTATGACAAAAGTTCATTTTCAGACCATCACACAGTAGCAGCTAGAGACCGCAGAAGGTGGGGAAGCTCAAACAGTTACTTCATGCCTCTCTCAGAGTCCATAAACCCATTAAATATCCATGTCCACTAGCCCAGATGATCACAAGGGTACAATGCCAGGCAGGGAGCCAAAACAAGGACTTCCTATAAATAAATTCCCTGTCTTCCCTGACCTAACCTGTCCAACAAAATCTTTGTCCCACTATGCAGGTGTGACACCCATCACCACAAGGCATCAGAAGCAGCTCTTGGGACCTCCTTCCAGACAAAGAGGCCAAAAGTATGGGATGTGATAAAGAGTGCAGAGGAAAAGTGCTTTGGGATTGCACCAGACCTGTTATGAGATACCAAGGAATTAGGTGATTTAGGAAGGAAAAATGTTCAGGAAAATAGAGGAGTTTAAGGTTAAAAAACAGTCAGTCACATATAAATTGTTGATCAACACACTTTTCTGACTCTTCCCTTTGCTTGAAGCAAGGTTTGTCCTGTCTTAGAATCATAGAATCACTTAGGTTGAAAAAGACCATTGAGGTCATCAAGTTGAATCTTTAACCTAGCACTGTCAAGTCCACGAAACTCATTCCCAGATTAATTAAGGGCAAAATAAACCCCTCAAGAGGCACTTGTCTGAAGCCTAAAGGCAAAAGGAGCAAAGAGCATAAATTTAAAAAATAGCTATATGACAACCATACAAAAATAAGCAGATGTTCTACACCAATTCTTCACCAATATTACTTGGACATCAAACTGCATGTAGAAATCTAAGGATCAATAATTCATATTCTATACACAACCTTGTATTAACCAAAACCCAGCTGTGACTTTGTGTGAAAACCAGGAGGGCACGCTGATAATCCCTGGGAGCACACAGGCTGTCTCTGCACGACCTTTGCATATGCAATGTGGAGCCTTATCTCTGAAAAGACCACAGATGCCTGCATTTACTCTTGTTAAATCCTTTTCTCTCTCCTGAGCGGGGTCTGCTATGCTGTGTGTCCACATGTTGGCAAAGGTATAGAGTAGTTTATTTCATGTTTCTTTCTCACACAGCTCAGATACGATCAATGGACCTTCTTTTTACAGACATTACTATTGAGTCAGCTAAGGAGGTCTTGGGATATTGTATTAAAATGGTATAAACCACTAGATTGAAGCTGGAAAAATCTAGAAATTAAAAAAAAAAAAAATTACAAATTTGTCACTACTCATTCACAGGAAAGTGAAAGAGAAAAGTTTGTTATCCATGTTAAAGACTTGTTTGTTTGAAGATAAAGTGATGCTGATTTTTTTGTCTGGAGGTGTCAGACTCTTCAACTGATCTAAGTCAGGAGGGAGATGGGAGAGATGATTAAATTGTGAATAATATCTCAGTTAAATATACTTAGGAAGCTTAGGAAAGAAAACATTTTTTTCATTATTTATCAAATCAGACAAATAATTTTGTTTAACCTCTTTGTTTCCTCATGGACTGTTTTTGCACTGTGATATTTGCTTGGATTTCCTACTGTGCAGCAGGTATTCTGTAGCCCTCATCATATCAAGTGATGGCTTGTTTTGTTCCAGCTGTGGAAGCCACCTCCATCTCAGGTTGGATGGTACTTGGTTCAATTCTTGGCGCTGGAATATGTAACAATTATCACACCCAACCCCATTTATGAAATGTCTCTTGTTGGTGTGCTTGAAGAGCATAGTCACACCACAATTTGGCATTCCTTAGGTCACCTGCCTCCTGACAGTTTTCTGTTTGAAAGTACTTTTTTAGAGATAGATGGATAGTGAAGGCTCCCTTGTGCGGCGGGAGGACAAAGGATGAACCATAAGCAGAAAATATTGAGTCATACTCAGCATGGTAAACTAAGAGGAAAAAAGGAAAAAAAAAAACCTCCAGGCCTGACATGTCAGGGCTGCAGCTTTAACCAGGACTGACTGATGGTCCCTGAGGTCATGTTGTTCTGTTCCATCTCAGATACCAACTTTGAATCAAGGAAATGAAGGCTTTTCAGGCAAGAGATGTCAAGTATGGGGGGAGAAGAGGACATGGAAAATGGTTCAAATTCTTCTCAATTCCTGGGCAGGAAATATGGATTTAACTGACCCAGAAAATCTGTAATACGAAATTCAAGCCCACAATAACGAGTGGTTAATGAGGAAAAGAGAGTAACAGGTAAAGACACTTCAGCAAATTATAGGGTCTACCTTATCACTGACCTGAATTTATACAACAATAACTGCAGATTATACTTATGTGTGTTCTCACCATTCATAAACACAGGATATTTTCTTAGTCTTTACAAAACAAGATAATCACCTTTCTTTTCTCTTTCTACCAGTTGTGTAGCAAAAGGCAAAGACTAACACAAAGAAATGTAACAAACATTTGAGGAATCTTAAAAAGACTTTCAAGTTTTCCATGAATTTCAATTTTCTCTACTAACTCTTCATTGTCACCACCAGCAAGAAGGTGGAGATTAGATGAGCAATTTTCCCCTTACAGTGCATTTCACAGACATTCATCATTACGAATGGTTTTCAGAAATGAATGGTTATCTCAAGAGACTTTATTCACCTCTTTTTTTGCTGGGTAAGGCCCTACTCCATTTGTTATGCTGTCTGTGGCACAAATACAAAAAAAGAGTAAACAGAAAGATCTCCAATGAGACCTTTCACAATTTGAAATAGCTGATCTAAAAAAGAAAAAAAAAAATCAACATTTTTTGGGGGAATCTTAGTACTTTCATTTAGCACACAGACTTGTCCTCTCATCTGCTTTCCCACAAGTTGCAAACTTAATTTTTTCCTTCCCCTTTAAAACAAATTTTGAGACATTTGAGAAATCACTGTCATTTTATCCCACTGGTTAATTCTACATTCAATGTTATGTTTGATCATTTAAGGGCCTACACTCTAAGAAACTCATTTTAGCTAGTAGTGATTGGATGTGCCATCCTGATACAGACATAGGCATTTTGATCTTAAACAGAATGAGTTTAATTTAGAATGAGTTAGTTTCCAGGCATTTTTTAAGATTTTAAGTACACTATGGGAAAGAGGGACAAAAGGATATAAAGTGACCAACCAGTACACTGATTCCATCTGTTGAGCACTGCTGACAAACACACATATGACTATCACACCCCTGAACATTCAACAGGTTTCCTTTTAAATCTCTTGGGCTTCTTGACCTTCCTGTTCTGGTTGAATAATGTTTGGATAAATAGATATATACATAAATGGACTGACAGAGAGTTGAAAATACTCTGGACTGATTTCCTTTCCTGATGATCTATTGAATATACCTGATGCATTCCATGTGTTCATTGACTTTTCTATTTGTTTCATACTTGTACTCATTTTTACTGATCACCATCCTGCCTTCTGTAATGTCAAGATATAATGAAAAATATTCCACCAACAAAGGTGTCCTTTGATATTTCTTATAGCTTATATATCTTTCCTCATTGCCCCACTCCCCCCCAGATCTTGCTTTTAGATAAAGTTTTAAATGCAGAGCACACAGTCATATCTTGAGATTTGGTAGCAGCTGGGGTATTTTGTCTTTCCTTTCATTACTTCAGTTTTGCTTTTTTTTTTTTGTTTTTTTAGCCTTGTTTATTTTATTTAGAACTGCCATCATTATGTGGAATATGTATTAAGATTATTCATAAAATTGTTATTACCTAAGAAGAAACTGAAGTTGGTCAGTTATTTTGTTACTCAACTGATTGTCAGGTGGGACTATATTGACCAGAACAACTTATGTACTTAAGAAAGGTGGAAAGTTTTCTGTTTAAAAGGTATCAGTGACTTTGCAGTGCATTTGTGTCAAAACAGCTTATCTGAAACAGAAGCTCCTTATACAATTTAAAGGCTTTTTAGAAACTGTTTTCTAAGTGTATTGGTTTGTTTGTTTTCCTGGGGTTTTTCTTATTCATCTTTGCTTTTTCTCCTTTTTTTTTTCTCCTTCTGTATTTTTATTGTTTGAACATGGAGGACAAAAGGACCCTGGAGGGCAGACTTAAAAGTGGTGTTTTGTCACCTTCACACACACTGCTCTGTAGTGGAGGAAACGACTTAGAGCAGCTCCCCAGGGAGGAGGAGAGGAAGAGTTTATAAATGGATTTTCACTAATATTTTACATCCTTCTTATAAAAAAAAAAAATATGATTCAAACATCTACAAATTAAAATGCAAGATGCATATAAAACAGAGCCAACCTTGCTGGGAGATTTCCTCTTTAAAAGGCACACTAACGTGAAAAGAAACTGCAAATGTCTGTCCTTCTGGAGGGGATAGCATCCCAAATGGAAACAAATCCTAAATTTTCTGATTTTCTGGACTGGCACCCTCAGTAAGAATCCCAGTAGCTGTGAAAAATGGCAGTGATCTCGAAGGTCTGATACCCCCAGTCCATATGGATGTGAATCAGGGCTGCAGGTTCCTGTGGATTTATCTGTGGGCAAACCTGCTGTTCAGTCAGGATAAGACATTTGTCTTAGGGGGCATGTTTATTGGGTGCTGTACATGAATTACTGGGTGAAGTTCCCATAGCTGTACTCTGCAAATTGATTGCGAACTCCCCATGATTTCAATTTATTTCTCGTGATAATTTTTTTTTCTTTAAATGACTTCTTTCTGGAGGTACGTGTTTTAGAAAATGTCTACTTATATGCCTGTCTTTTCCTAAGTAATTTGTAGTGTCTGTGGCTACAGAATTAAGTTTATGAACATGGCATGAGAAAATTCCTCAAAAAAATAAGATTAAATCACCTAGAGAAAACCAGGAAAGTGCTTGTCAGCACATTCTCACAATTTTTAATGTGTTTCATGATTTGTTAGGGGGAAGGGCTGAATTTAGGTATTTATATTCCTCAATCTGGGAGCAGTATGGGTAAGTATCATAATATCTGGTGGCCTCAAAGTTTGTACATATTAAATATATATTTACATATAAACTTCTAAAAATAATGTCAATAACAAAGAACACCTGGCTGAAAAATTGTCTTGTTTGCACTCTGCCTGTTCAATGAATAGAGGAAGAATAACAGACCCTCTGGTGTCAATCTAGTAAGTTTTTCTCCAGCTAGCACTAATTAATTTTGAACACAGAGAAAAAATGATTGAAGGAAAAAAAAAAAAAATAAAAGGTTTGGGAGAGCTTGCCTAAATGTGATTAACGTTCTTTTGTAATTGAGCTGCTAAGAACTGACCTTAAGTGCAGTTATGTAGGCATATACTTAATTAATACATTATAAATAAATACCTTGATTCAGAATCTGACTTCTTGGCAGAGGACTAGTAGATCTCAGTAGACAGAGTGGTTGAAACAGTGAGGGAAAGGGGAGAATGTTGTTTGGCTCTATCTGATCTTTACAATTGAACAGAAAGATCATAGGCCATAACTTGCCTCTTTGTTGTTAAATTGTTGTCATAACAGTATCTGCTGCTCAAGCAGAGTGAACTCTTATTACAGTGACTGGGTACACATAAGGGTGGGTCTTCAGCTCTTCTTAGGGAAGCTGTGATAGGGGAAGTCCACTGGTTTTGTTATCTTCCTTCCCTGTGGCTGATAGATTCTAAAGAAATACATCCCTCAGCCATCTCCTGACACTGGGACAGAAGATGTTTCCACCATGGTGATTGTCCACCAGGACTACAAGATGGTGTTTTCACTCACCTGTGCACTCACCTGTCTGTCCTGTGCACTCAGAACAAGCCAGGCTTGGTAGCCTCCAATGTAGTTTTAAAGAAAAAGTTGGGCATGCTGCAAGGACAAAATGGTAATACATGCTGTCATTAAGTGTGAATCAATTTGCCTTAAATAGAGGGGGGAAAAAGAGTTGACTGGCCCACAGGATTTTTTTAAATTTATATTATTATTGCAGGCTTTCAGAGAAGCAAATAAACTTTCTTGATTTCAAAGTTATATCCAGTCTTTTCTTGAACACTCCCAGGGTTGGTGGCTGCATCACCTCTCTTGGCATCCTTCTCCTATGCTTGGCCACAATTTCAGTGCAGAAATCCTTCCTGATGTCCAGCCTGAACCTCCCTTAACAGCTTGAGGCTATGTCTTCTTGCCCTGTTAAAAAAACTAAATTTTTGAAACAGAAAAATTTCGAATTGTGTCATCTTCTAGGAAACGGATACCTCAGTCCCTATTCTGTTTACAAATAAATTTGCTAAAGTGCTGGGAAAATTCATATTCTTTATGTCAGAGCAATACTTTCATGAGTGTGATTCTCATATGATCTTGAGAGTTCAAAAGGTGCTTGCTCAGGTTTTGTTACTTTAACATCAGATTGATTAAATGTTTGAAGGAGTGTATATTCTTTCGTTTCACAGGACTGAATTGGAAGATGTCTTCACATTTTGAATGAAGATTTGAAGAAGGTAAAAGTCATTGCAAGTTCACTCCAGCCTGCAATTATACTGCTGATAAGATGTTAATGAAGAGAAATACTGAATAGAGTCTGCAAAGTAGTTATAATCAAGTCTTGTTGTAATTAAAATTGTCAACAAATTGACAAAGACTCTTAGTGACTTGCACTAAAACCACTAGGAAAGTGGAGCTGGGAGCATCTGTGCATGCAATGAGGTCACTAATTGGAGCATTGCTTCTTTTCAAGATGACCTTTTCCTTAGGAAATCTTCCATGCACAGAGTCAAACAGAAAGTCCTATTAGCCTAAAGCATCAAGTCTACCTCAGGCCAACCACATCTGTCTTGTGAAAGTATATAAAAATCAGCCAAGTACAGAGTAATGCTTTGCCTCTCCTGGCAATGCAGTTTTCAGACTTGATGATCAAGACTTTGTACATGTGCCGAAACTTCTAAAACTTCTAGATTCTTATAAACCTTCAAAGGATCTGAACTTTCTGTGGGCTGAAATAGCTGCATGCATATTTGTGTACATATCTACACCTCTGTACTTCAGAGAAATACATATATATATTTCAGAGAAAAACAGAGAAATACAGGGGAAAAAAATGTTATATACAAGTCTCGCTTTAACATATACAAGTCCTGATGTGCAATATCATTATGTGCATATATTCATTCAGAAGGGATCCCAACATCTTTTAATACCTCTGTAGAAAAGGGCAACTCAAATTAAAAAGCCTATGGTGAGTTGTTGGCAGCAAGGGCCTAGCCCAGTGAAAATGGAATTAGAATATTTCACAAGGAATAGGACTGGATTTGTTTAGTATGAATGGCTAGGCTACAGATGACTACAGATTTGGTTGTCTGGCTGCAGTTTGTGTGAATGAGATCATCTCCTCCTAGAGTAATATATCTTTTTTCTCCTTATATCATTACATCAAAAGTTCATGGGAAATCATTAACAACTCTTTCAGAACCTTCAAAAGATATCACCACTTTAATTCTGCTGTAGAGGAAAGCACACTAACTCTCAGCCTTTCATCTTCAAGTATTTGCCTCTTAAAAACAAGTCTGAAAGCAACTTAAATGTACAGCAGATCATATAGTTATAAGCCAGGAGTAGAAATCCAACAGCCTGGGCTTGAGGGAAGGCTGGAAATAGCTCATATCTATTTCTATACATAGATCCTTTAGCATATGGTACATAACCTCTGAGTCAAAAAGATTCTAGCAGGAGGTGTGAAACAACTCCTTGCTTCTGAATAGAGTGAATGCAATGTGATGTGATTAAAAGGATGATTGTAATATTGTATGTCCCAAAGCATTAATAAGCTAGTATTACAAATACTCCCTTGTAACTGGTTTTGACATCAGCATTATTAAGTCTTAATCAAGGAAGAAGAATCACTAGATAAACATTAAGGAATAGTGATCATGGATTGTTAGTAAACATGTGAATTAACAACATGTGCTTACACATGGCTAGAGGTGGAATCTACTCTACATTTCGTTATTATTGTTACCACTTCTCTGTCTTTTTGACTGTCTTGAGACACTAGGCATTTTGGTTGTGGGAAGTGGAAATAAGAATTCATTTTTCTGCTTAAATTTTGCTTTCTTTTGGAGCAAAGTAAAGGCCTGACTTGTAATATTTTGAAAAACTTTGAAGTTTGTAATTACTGCTTGCAAAATTTTTGGCAGTTTCTTTAAAGGTATCACACATTAGTCTTCCTAGAATTAAAAAAATGAAAAAGGATGGCAGAAAGTTCTGAATGTTTCCTTATTTTTCATGCATTATTTCTGAAACTCAGTCTGAACTTGCAAATAATGTTTCCAAAGTCTGAGTTCTGCAAACTGAGCTATTAAAATAATCAACAAAATGAACAAAATCAGAACAAACAAACAAAGAAATAAAAAAAAAAGAAACCAAACCAAACAACAAGAATCCCTACCTTTTTCGTACCTCTAGTGAAAATGACATTATGTGTTTTTTTCCAGGATTAAATGCAGACAAGTAAAACGAAAAAAAAAAAAAAAAAAAAAAAAGAAAGAAATAAGTGGGGTGGTTCCTCTTGAAGTGAGACTGATAGGTTACTTTACAGCAGAGTTCCTTCCCTGCTCTAGTAGTGTCTTGTCCAGGCTTAAGCATTCTGAAGGCTGTGAAGGAACAGCCACACAATTCCTCTAACATACACTGACTGAACATTTCTGTCAGCTTAGATTCAGCTGAGAGGCATCGCAGTCGTGCTCGACTTCCTCTTCCTTTCTACACCACTGACATGACCCCGGCCTGGGGGGCCTTTGTGTCAGCTGTGGATCCTTCCCCAATAAGGAAATGCTTAGTGCTTACTTTAAAGCAGCTGGAGCTGTCCTTTAAAACGTTATGGTAATTGGAAAAAGAGGGTTAATCAAGACTATCCTAAATTTTACTTAGGAAACTTAACTTACTTGCTTTAAGGACAGAACAAATGAGACAATGAATGGACTTTCTTCCAAACATGAAACGTGCTTTTTCATGGTGTTTTCGGGTTTTTTTGGTGGGGTTTTTTTTTTGGTTTGGGTTTTTTTGGTGGTTTTTTTTTTGTTTTTTGGTTTTTTGGGTTTTTTTTGGGGTTTTTTTTTTTGTTTTTTTTTTTGTTTTTGTGCTTTTTTTTTACAATGACATCACAGTCCCTCCTCTATTGGTGAGTAGTTATTTTGTGCATTTTTGTCAATAGCTGTAAAGATCCATAGGACAGGTATGTTTTCCAACACCTCCTCAGACATACTGCTAAAAGATGAAAATATATATTTTTGGTTACCACTTTCATCTGTCTGTTCACTTTTCCTCCTCTGTGAGGTGCACAGCTTACAATGTTGCAGAGGAATGAGTGTTGAGTTCTCCCAGACAAAAGTTTGAATGTACAGCCAACAAAACCAAAAATATTTATTTTGCATTTCAGAGTACATAACTACACAATGCAAACCAATTTATTTTCAGATATATAATCTAGACTTCCTACAATAAAGGGATGGCCAAGCCTTCCATGCACCGTTCCCACTTCATTTTTCAGTGCTGCCTATTTCTTGCAGCCAGGCACCTGGAGTTTTTGTCTGTCACTTATTTAAAGCAGGTGACTCGGGTTCTGTACCTGAGCCCTCTGAGGCTACACTCCAGGCAAGGACCATATCCATGCTTAGGCACGAGGGAAAAGTTATCTTGATGCAGTCAATGCCATGAACACAGGGAACTGATGACTTGGCATTCAAGTGCCGAGTCATCAATCATAAAGAATCAATCTTCACTCCCTGAGGAGCTGGCCCCAGGCAAACATAATTCTCTCTCACTGCCACAGACCTGATAGCTCTTCTCCCATTTGTAGGGATTGTATTTGTTCTTATTTCAACATTGATTCACTTGGCATTCAGGAGTATTTTCCAGATTCCCAGAAAATGTCACCTAATTCATCCTCTCTAAAAAGGGTGGTGATGCTTGTATATTAGAGCACCCTAATACTTGTTGTTTTTTGGGGTTGTTTTTTTTTTTCCCTGGTAATACTTTACACTTTAAGAGCTGAATGGAAAACAAGATCCTGTTGGTACCTCTATTACCTTTTGGGCATGTGATTTGAGGAAGGGGAATGATAGACACACAAGGAGGGCTGTTAAAAGCTTTTGAGTGCTTTTAACTCAGTCGGGCTTTTCAGGTCTGTCAGCAGGTAGGTTAATCAGTAAGCCTTATTATTTGTATTCCAATGGCAACTTAGAGGCATTGGTCTGCACTACAACACTGTTCAGAGCCAGGACCTATACTTACCATAGAATGGAAACTGGACCCTATGTGCTTAAAGCTTATGCACTAGCATTGAGATTTGACTTCTTTTTTTTTTTTTTTTTTCTTGCCCTGGGACACTGTGCCCTGGAAAATATCAGAATATCTGGAAAACTAAACACACTGAATTCCAAGAATTTAGAGTCCTGCTCAGGATCATAGTTGCTGTTCTCATAGGTCAAGGGAAAAAAGTGGGCTAATGTGTTTATTTCTTCTTTTATTTTCCTTTATATAATTCTTAGTCCTAGACAGGGACAGAACAAGTCAGCTTCCAATCACCATGATATGTAATTAGCTAATTATATGCTAAAGAGTGCAGAGCATTCATAGTGTTCTCCCCCGCATAGGTTTTCCTTGTAATTTGGGACTTGAAATCTTGAAAGCTGGTGTTTGGAGCTTATTAATCTGCATCAAATTTTACTCATTGGAAGCAAAGTTGTTTCTCAAAATCTGCTGTGGAGAGCACTTTTCCAGAAAATGCGAGACTTTTTTTCAGTGTCCCTGCCATGCTGAGGGGAGTAGGAGCGTAAACTCAAATACCAGTCCCAGTTAGCAGTGCACAAAGATTCAGAGGTTATATTCCTCTTTCCACTTGACCTGACCTGATCTAACATTGTGCTATAGGTTAAAAGGGTGATCTCAACCACCCCCAGCTCTTGACTGTGATCTCCTGCTATTACCTTACAGGAGTCCCAGAAATCATGAAACCATAGAGTGAGATGACACAGTGCAATGTCCTGGCTGGAAATGATTTGGGGAAAAAAAGCAAAGAAAAACTCCTAAATGCCTAATTTTTGGTAAGAGAATCAAATTGATGGAATTCACTCTGTAATTGCCAATGCGCTGAATCTGGAACGAGGTCAGGAAATTTAGAGGTTGGATGGATGGATGGATGACTGACTTCTTTAGGTACAGCTGACATTAGGTCATGTAATGACAGTGCCCATATTTGAGAGATTGTGTAATCAAGACTGCGGCTTTATAACTGGTTTGTGTAAGAGGATGCTTGGGGAATCAGAGTTCTTGAAATTTCAAATACTGCTGCAAGCGCTAAGCAATGTAAGCCTTTTTTAAAAAGGCAGTCATCCAAAATGTTCTTTCCTCTCCTAGATGGTGAGTTGGCCAGCTGCCTGATAATGTACCTTATTTTCCACATTTCTTCCATTTTCCACAAAATAGAAAATAGTTATTTATTTTTAATTTTTTTTTTTTAATTATTGTTTGAAGGAATTATGGGTAATGACTGAAATCAATAACGATAAATTTGAACATTTAAGCCCTTGAAAGAACTCATACTTTTCTTGTCATTTCTCAGAGTAAGATAAACTGAAGAAGGGCTAAATCTCTTCTTTTTTAGGGGAAAAGCAAAAAAATAACTAAAGAAATACTCACTCTAAATGAAATTCTTCTAAGAAGTACAGTGGCAGCAAATTAGCATTCAAAATTTAGCTCAAGAGGGATTTTCATAGTTTGGGGAAATTATGTGGACTGTGGATATAAGTCTGAAATTCCCTCCTCACAGATAAACTGGGATAATGATGGCAAATTTGCACCTTGTTTCTCCAGCACTAAATTCCTGGTCTACAGGGAACTTGATAATCATATTTAACTAGAAGAATTTTTCATCCCAACTGCTTTGCTTATCTAGAATAAATAATTAATATTACCAGAATTTAATGAAAATCTCTTATTTATTTTACAGACACAAGAGTTGCAAAATATATTTTTGTAAAGTTTGGGCAGATATCTTAACTGACCCTTCAAACCATCTGAGTTTTGTTCATTCTAAGCTTTAATGCTTGGGAAAGTGACCAATGAGGCATAAAGCAAATCTTATTGCTTCATCAGATGGTGAGTGCAATTTATGATCTACTGACAAACCCAGAAGAGAATGCTGAAATATTGTGGTCACGCCTAATAAAATAGCAGGTACTGACTGTAGATAGGGCAAAGACTAATCTCAGCTTCATTCACTAATCTCTGCTGATGCCAATGGGAGTAACCTTGGCCTCGGTTCAACAAAATATTTAAGCCCATGTTTAAGTCTAGAACCGTGGCTATATTCACTGTAGGCTACAAATGATAGAAGAAGCAAACTCTCAGTAAAACTGTCCCACTTCACTATGGACTAAGCTCTGTAGGAAGAACTCTTAAACAAATATTCCTTTGTAATTTTTAATTTTTTTTTTTTTTTTTCAAATTTGAGATGTTCTTAAGTAAATGTTTTAAGCTGAGGTTTTCCATTTAGCTGAATTAAGGTTTGAATAGAAAATTTGTTCCAGAGAACTGGGGCAGTGATGATTCTGCCGGCCAAAGAAAAGCATGTTAGATCTGTAAAAAGTGGGTTAATTAGCCAGAAAGTCTCCAGGAGACCCAGGCAGACATTCACAGTCCTTGCAAAAACAGAGATGCAGAGCCTTGCTGAGACAATGAGGGACCTGCTTGCATGATGAATTCATGATTATCTTTCTCTCCACACATTTCTGCTTGTCCTTCTCACCTAGCTTAGGAGAGCTCTTTTCAGAGAGAATTTCAAGGGCTGCTTTATTTGTTAGGAGACAAGGAGGCACTAATAAATTCCTCTGTGTGAGGTATTTAATTACATAATAATGTGTACACTAATCAAGGTAAATGTGTTTGTGAAAACACCTTGATATGGGAACAGTTAATCACCCAAGGCATTGCTTCTTAACACAACTTGGAAGTTAACTTAATTAAATTAATTAGAACAATGAAAAAATGAACTGTTTATTGGTCTACAATG
>CM031878.1:5732314-5742609 GCA_018697195.1 Certhia americana | reverse complement strand
TCTAGGATGCTTTGGGTCATCGCTCATATTCATTGTTGCTTTCTACTTCCAAATATTGCACCCAAAGCAGCCATTTGTTGTCCTGTTTTTCTGGTGGGCCTAGCTGACAAATACAATCATGTATGAAGCCACATGGCTTCAGCAAATTTTTATTGACTCCAACTTTGATAGACATGAACTAGCTTGTAGGAACATGGTTGTGTGTTTAGTCACAGATGATACTGTTGTTCATTGCATGTAGACAGTAGGGCTGGCTTAAGCTGAAGATTTGTATATAATTTATCATTCTGTCAGGACAATCTTGATATAGAAAAAAAGCATGCCCTTCGATGCCTTTTTTCACTACTCCCTTGTCTCGCCCTCTTTAGCTTTGAAGAAAAGAATTCTTATATCACTATGGAGAGACAAGTCTATTAGATGAAATATATGCATTTTTTTTGCTTTTCTTAAAGCAAAAAATTGTCTTGACTCAGTTACTGGTGTGGTTTGTTATAGCAGAGGCAGGGGAGGATACGACACAAGAGGTTGATGGTGGGATGAGATGTGATGAATCTTCTCAGGGAAAACAGTACCTCTGCTGACTTAAATCATGCATGAAATCAATGCTGTAACAGGTCACACCGAGTGATGTAAGCAGTAGGGTTGGAAACTCATGAGGCAAATGGTTGTTCACAGCTATTGTCATGAATTGACCTTTCAGAAGATACCTAGATCATTCTCTTTAGGGGGATCCAGGGAGGCTGGTCAGGAACAGTAAGGATGTATCAGGACCCTGACACCTATGTGTCATTTGATCTCAGATGAAGCAGGAGAGAGAGACAAAGAGCTTCTTCACTGGGATGAGAATTGGTCTTTCAAGACTGGCCCTTCTTTCTTCATCTTGTTCCCCTGTTCATTCTGCAAAAGAGAAGACAGTTCCTGAGTAGACTATTTTTAGAGATGTATGTAAGTTATCACCAATGCTCAAGGAATGGGGCAGGACTGCCTTGATGTAGACATTTCACAAACATCAAACAAAACAATAGGCTTTTCTCCAAGTTGGTATTCTAAGGCCAGCTGAGATACCAGGTAAGCTTTAAGAACCTTTCCAATCCAAGTCAAGATGCTTTATAAACATGGGACTGGCTTTTGTGCTTGCCAGTTTGAAGTTCAGAGTGGTCCAGCTTCATGGTCTTTCAAAATTGATTGCACTTCTTGACAAGACACAAATGGCAGATTCCACCCCTCTGTAAAAACTCAGTCTTTTGTATTTCCCAAGAGCCTAATAATTGGTGCAACTGTTCATTCAGAGCAAAACCGGTATGCATCCCCAGATGGAGGAGCATCTTTACCTTGTACATCCTGGGAACTCATGCAGATGCACAACTGAATCCAGAAATAGGGTAGCTCTCTCAGTGTGGTTTTGCATCCCAAACCATGTGTTCTGCAGCTCAGGTTTGCAGTTTGATTGCAGACGTATGTTCATACAACCAGTTTAGTCTCAGCTCTGGAGCTGACACCACCACCAACAGCCCAAGGCTCTCCTTATCACACACTTTTGGAAAGTGCTGATGAAATTTGTGGTATGGACAGCTTGATTAACTGACTTGAGTCTGTTGATGGCTAGGTCAGAGATAAAAAAGAATAACCAAACCACAGAGAGCAACTGCGAAAATAGTGCTGGTATTTTCAGAAGCAATTAGGTATTTTGATAGACATTTTTTTCCTAAAAACCAGTAATTTCTGGCATTTTCTTTGGTTATCAGGACCACTGAAGGTATCTCCAGACAGGTTAAAAAATAAGGACTGTGAAGAAATGAGATACAGGTCTACTTTACACATTTAAAAATGTGCCACTGCAATGCCTCCTTGCTACTCATCACTCACCTATACGATCTACTCTGTCATATCATTAGAACTGGAACGCAGCATGTGAAAAGAGGGGGAAAGGACATGTTCTGTGAATATGTGATACCAGTGTTCTCTGTTTGTATTTTCTAATTGTGCTATTTGTGAAATTTCTGCTTTCTCCGGGTTCCAGCTTTTATATGCACTGGCTTTCTTCACATGTGTCAGTTCTCACTTTGCTTACTTGTTTTTTTTCCCCCTACTTCTTTATGTATGTTTTATTACCTTAGAACATTTTTGTTAGTTTGTGTACATGTATGCTAATAATTTTCTTGGGACTCTTTCATCAGAAGCTATTATCACAAACCTATGTTGTTGCTATGTAACAAAGCTGTCCCGCTGTCTAAACACTTATTTTTTTAATCTCTGTGCTTCTTTCAATTCTTAATTCTCTCTTTCTACCAGACATTTCTCTCTTACTTCCTCTCCCCTGAAGAAATCCAAAAGGCATGCACAAACCCCCTATGCACACACAAACAGAAAGAAACATTGGGGGAAAAATACCCTTAAATTTCTCCCATACTGTTTGGTGACTTATTTATTTAATTTCAAGGTCTCTTCTGAAGATGAGAAATAAGACACGACAAGGCATGTGTTATACTGAGATAACGCATACCTTTGGGGAAGTGTGAAACACAAGGCAAAGAGGAGTGCCTTCAATGACCCAAGATGAGAGTTATCTTGTGGTAACACACACCTAGATGTGTCCCATTATGGCTGTGAAGGATGGGGATGCAGAAAGTGGAAATAAAAGAAATAGTAGAACTTAGATTCCTTTTATTGTTATTATTATTTTTAAGTTAGTCTGCAGCATGTCCTTCTATCATAAAAAGGAGAGAAGGATTCCAGCCAACAATCCTGTGGGACATCCATTATAATACAAAATAATACATGCAGAGATGATAAAGCCAGAAGGGACACTCACATTCACTCTTACTGTGGATAGTTCCATATCACAATTTATTAAATGTCACAGAGTTATACAGCATTGAATTCAAAGTATTTTATTACATTTCTTCCCAAAAGGCATCCATACTACTTCTGAAGACATCAAAACACAGGGAGTCTGTTACTTATCAGGTAATTTGTTACAATAGTTTGTGACCCCTGCTATTAAAAAGTTGTGTCTTCCTAAAAATTTGATTGTCTGCCAGTTTGAATGTGTCCAGTCATTCTTGCTTGTTCTGTTATATTGTGCAAGATTAAACTACATATTCTACCTTGTCCTAACTGTGCTGGAATCCAGTCAGCTCCTGGCTTTCATTTAAAAAAAAGATATTTTTTTAATCCTTAAATAAAATATATTTGAAACACTGTGATTATTTTTAAGACTTCTTTTCCTATTGTTTTATGTCAGCAGCTTTATTTTCATGCTGGTTTTGCTGGTGTAGAGATAATTTCATAGCAGCTGATGAGGCTACATTTTGAATTTGAGGCTGCATTTTGAATTATCAACATAGGAAACGGCATTGATAATATTGAGTTGTTGACTGTGCAACAAGTCTAGTTTCACTAATACTAGTTTCTGTTTTGCAAATTGTTCAGGTTCTTTCTAAAAAAAGACAAAGACATTTTGGACCTTCTTTTTCCAAGTATCATGTTACAGTGAATCCTCTATTTATCTGGCTACCATTTTATGAGACAGGTGATTTTCCCTTTTCCCATCCTTACTTATCAGCATGTCAGTCTCTGTGCTATCTGCAGATTTTAGCTGTAGTGATTTCTTATTTACTTATTGATGAAAATATTGAATAATGCTGCACCAATTACTAAGCCACATTAGAAACAGCTAGCTCCTAAATCCTTGGATCATACAACATTAACTACTGCGTTTGGGACCTTATAGATAGCCACTTCTTAATCCACTTAGCATGTTTTATTCATATTGGATGGTGACATTTTTAAAATTAAACTCTCTTTTCAGAACTAAATTCAATACAACCAAATGTTTTGTAAAAATAAGAATAAAATGAAAGGAGTCTTACCTTTTTATCAAACATTTCAGCCATGCAGAAATAAAAACCAAAACAACAAAAGCCAAACAAAAACCAAACAAAAGAAAACAAAACAACCTGAGAGGATCAATCTACATTTATCTACCTAACAAGTGGCACTTCTTTTTAAAACATCAAATTTTTGAAGTTACTGGAATTTCTCAGGTATTTAAAAAGTGTGCTGATCCAAGTAAAAGGTGAGAAAAGATTGCTGTGGTCTTTTCTTTAGTACATGAACTTAGCTAATACCACGTGCAAAATCTCTCTAAGTGTAATCTTAAAAACAACTGTTTTCCTGTGTGACCTGGGTGAATTGAATTCAGTATTTGTTGTAGCAAATTGTGCACAATACCCAGTAGAATGAAATCCTTAGATTAATAGATTTTATGGCTGGAAGGGAACATTATGATTATGTGCTCTGACCTCTTGCATAGCGCCTGTCATGGAATTTTAGCCAGTAATTCTCGCCTCAGGCTCAATATCTTGTGATGCATAACAGTCTATTACTACAGCAAGTGTTGGGCTTCTTTGGTGCTGCCTTCATGAGAGTCAACCCTTTTCAGTATCAGTTTTGCAGTAACATGAGGGAGGCTTTGGAAATGGCTGTAAAACAACATGCACAAAAAGGTTTCTTCTTTAAGGGGTGGTCATATATGTCATGTGAATATTCGTGTATGTATACATGCATGCATATGGCATCATAGAATCATGGAACCATAGAACTGCCCAGACTGGAAGGGACCTTCCAGAGATGACCTGATTCCATCTTCTATAGGGAAGGGAGCCTAGAAAACATTATCTAGCATCCTGTGCTATTGCAGCTTGAAAGCCTGCTGTGAAGAGGACTCTACCATGTCAGTGTGGAGGTTGTTCTGAATTGCTGCTTTTACTGTAAAAAACTTATATGAGGGTGAAACCATATTCACAGGAGCTTGCTCCCATTGTTGCTTTTCTTTTGCATGTGACTCCTTGTGAAGAATGAGTCCCTGTCCTCTTTCTAGCTATCCTTTAGGTCCAGGAATGCCTTCAGTGATGAAGTTACCCCTGATCCTTCTCTTCTCCAGGGGGAAAAAATCTAATTCATTCACTCTTTTCTCAGAGGGCAGCTTCTCCAGGCATCTGCTGATGCATATTTAGCTTATTGTCCACCAGAACTCACATACCTCTTTCAACAAGATTGCTCCCCAGACACAGTTTGTACTGGTCGCCTTGAACATGTCAGGCTAGGACATTTATATTTTGGAAATATTGCAGTGTTGTGGAGAGAAAGTGTGCTCCATGCTCTACCTGATGAAAAGCCTGAAGACCTGACATGGTTCAGGGTGTGCCTACCTTGACATGTCAGTTTGGATCAGGTGTGTATTTCTGAAGTGACCTTCTAGAACTTTCTCAATTATTGCGTCTTGCACAAAGTGAATTTGGAGTGTCTGAACAAGAGATCTTGTATGGACAAAACTGATGTCACTAATGAACTTTAATCTAATATCTAATGTTCTCCTGCATCTTGGGTTTATGTGACCACTGTAGGACTAGTTAATCTAAAAAAGCCCTAAAAGATCTATAGTGTGGATACTGGGACCGCAGCAGCAGCTGATTGTATATATCTACTGAAGTTGTATCATCCTGCTTGACTGTGTGAAGATGTTCTGCCAGATTAAGACTTGATGGCACTGACTAGCAGTTTCCTGGGGTACTCAAAAGCTTGTTTTTAATGAATAGAGAAGATGAAACGGTAGGGGGCTTAGAAACCCAGAAAAGAATGAGATTTTCAATCTTATGGTATGTTAAAATCATGATTGCATTGGTGAGTGACTGGTCCATGTAGAATGAATTTCCAGACTCTCTGTTTCTTAGGATTTTGGGATAGGGCGTCCAAGCTGACATCTATGTAGGTAGTTCCAACAATTCTTTTCCAGATCATATGGACATATATTCTGAATAAAATACATACACTAAGGGATGGATGGAAATTTTCATGCTGTGTGAAATGGGCTTTGTGAGCCAGACAAGGCTTTGAACATTCAGTGGGACCAACACAACTTGTGCAACATACAGATAACGCCTAAATTTTTTTGGAGTGTCCTTTCTTCAAGGATGATAAACTTATTATTTCTTCACAGAGAAAAAAATAGACCTTTTATACTCTTCTTTTAGTTTTTCACTTAATTCTCGGGGTGCTGGTCAAGATGGCAGCCTTTGCAAATATGAACAGTGTTAAAACACAGTAGGGATGTAATGAAGTGAATTTGTTAGCGTATAGTAGAAGCAGATTTTTATACCAGTCCTGCCAAAGGCTCTCACCATGACTGACATGCTCAATGCTAACTTTTATTCCCAGGTACATAATACTTAAATTCTTTTTAACACACTACTGGAAACAGGCATGCTAAGGAGTTGTCATTCTACTGACTAATAATGTCATATCCATTATTACCTTCAAATGCCCCCTTTTAGAACTTTGCTGATCCCGTTGAATATTCTGGGTAGCTGAGTTTTCAAAACATATTCATTTCCAGTAGAGCTCTATGCTCTGTTGATTGGCTGCCTCCTTTCCTGATCACGCTGTGAACTTTAGTGGATGAAATTTTATACATAATCACGCTACATTCTTTGCTGATTGAGCCATCTATTATCACTGTTTATATAGCTATTACATTCTGCATTTGCCAGTCCAGTTTCAAGCTTGTTTTTCCCCCAATATATTATGCAAAATAAACTGAACAGGAATTACAGTATTTCCAACCTGCTGTGTCTTCAGAATCTAAGATAGCAAAATGCTTAGGTTTTCTTTCAAATAGTAGGATAAATGCTTCCCTAAAGATTGAAGCTGCTGGTTATGGAAAGCTTGTGCCACTTACTATATGCAAAATAGGAAGATTTACAAAGAAACTGATTGCATCTTTATTTGCTTTATCAAAGAATCTAAAATCATAGCTGAAACTATAGAAAATGCACTTTAGTGATCTTAAAACAAATGATATCCCCAACAGATTTGTCGACAGCTTAGCACATAAGCCCTGGCTGCTGAAGCAAAAAGCATCTGGAATTTCTACTGCAAGAATATGCACCTTAATAACGAAAGGATTCAAAAGTTCAATTCCTGAATTGTAGAGCTTGGTCAGCGGAGTTTTGCAGCTGAACAAGTGTTGTCTGTGCAGCTGGTTTTGCCAAAAATAAATAAATAAGGGAAATGAATTAACCAGCGCTCAAAACTATGAATCTTCCCTAATAATAAAATATGCAAAAATGATAGTAAACTCTCTCCATTTATTAAATTAAATTATGCATCTCAATCAACAAAGTGTGCAACAACTGCACTCAAGAAGGGCGTCACTAAATCAGGGGAAGATACAGCCCAATCAGGAAAATTTAACAACTCCATCATTAAATTAGGCAACACTATCAGAACCAAGGTAAATAAAAAGGAGATAAACTGATCTTTGCTGGCCAGAAAACTGAGAGAGACTGAAAAACACCATTTGATAATAAATAAAGCAATCTCCCCAGGGGGAAGACCTTTAGGAGATGCAAATGGTAATTGCTTTAATGAAGTCACTGGAGTTGAAGCTATTATTTTAAAATAAATTCCTGGCACAACAATTGTCTTGTGATTCTTTCCGTTTAGAATATTAGTTCCTTTATATTTCTTTATAAGAAACCTACAACCCTACTCCAACAGAAAACCATGGAATTGTAGTTTAGTTTTTATTTGTGTAGTACTCTTCTTTTTGCATTTTGCCCAAATAATTTACTGCTCAGGAAAAAAAAAAAAAAAAAAAAAAAAAAAAAAAAAAAAGAAAAACCTTTTAATCTACAAAATTCAACGTAGAAACCTTCCACCAGTGATAAAGAAAAAGATTGTCCTTCATGGTCAAATATTTTCTGTCAGCCTTACAACAGGTAACCCTCTTAGGCAGTTTGGAATAGGTGTTAAAATTGGCTGCAGGGGCTAAAAGGTATAAGGGGAAAGATCTGAATGCAGATCTAAAGAAAAAGGCAAGTGAAGTGGTGACTCCTGGAAATGAACAAAAAGTTTGATGTTGGTTTGAATGTGAGAAGAGGCATTCCAGGCAGAACTTGCAGATAATTTTTAGCCTCAAATCAGACTGGTTGTAGGGTAGTATACCTGGATGACTTGAGGAACAGTATATACTGCAAAGAAGAGAAAATCATGCAAATAAATAACATGGTATCAGGCCTTGTGTAGCAAAAAGAGGCCTACAGACTGTATTGTCAATAAATATAAGCCTTTAACATTAATTTCTAAGTTAAATCTGGCCTACTAATGATTGCTGCAAAGGGACTATGACTGCAACAAAAGAGGCAGCCACTTCTCCGGGCAGTCTGCAGTCCACCAAAAAGCTCAGTTGAAAGAAAGAGGAAATATTAAGTGATCAAATGGCTAAAATGAGGAACAAAGGAAAATCAGCATCATACCTGCTGAATCACACTGCTCTGACTTGATCACAAACTTCCATAGTTCTATAGTCAGAACTTCCTAGACTGCCTTCCCCTAACCTGTGTCAGTTGTGAGCTGTCAGTCCTTGCTGATCGGCATCCTGTCCATTTGTGAGGACTGGGAGCCTGGATGTTTACCCAGGGCCTTTGGTGGGTGCATATGAGTTTTCTTAGCCTGTGTCAACATGCCACTGCTATTATCTTTACCTGTATCAAGTAGGCTAAAGGCAGTCTGTTCTGAGATCGTGTCTCCATTTTTCTGGGTAGACATATGCTTAGTCAAATCCTTAAGGAAAGCTGCCACTAATACAGTGTACGGAGGAGCTGGAGTTACTGAGCGTTACAGGTGTTTGTTTAACCTTGGCATACATGGGAAAACTATAATGATTTGTTTTGTACCTGAAGGCCCAGGGAGGATTATGCTGCCTGTCTACTGTCTGTATGTGAGGTGTGTGAGCAAGGAAACATAAAAGACACAGCCAATTTCTGTGCTTCATCAGGATCAAACATTTCCATTAAAATACTAACTTTTAAACACTAATATTAGTCTGAAATAATTATTGAAGATTTCTCCCTGTGGCCATTATATCCTTAAGCGAGACGAGGTAATTTCTGCTGGTAGTGTTCTGAGCATTATTTTTCCAGCTTTCTTCTTTAGCAATTCTTTTCAATAAATTCAGTGCACTTGAAAATCAGATACTAATTTAAAAAGTCCAAGAAGGAAGGTACTAGAGAACACCGAAACCCAGACATACATAAAAATGTGTTCACATACACACACATACACACACACAGAGGCAATAAATGCCCATACACACACAAGCATGCAGGATGTTTCCTGAGGCTTTGTATTCTTGATCGTTTCATCACATGTCATATTTTACAGGTCATGGGGCCATGAGGGAAAATGCATGCACAGTTTAAATTCAGTTGCCACAAACTGGCAGATGTCTGAAGGAACCATAGTTTCAGAACGTGACAAGAGTTTATGATTCACAAGTGTTTAAAAGGGGTCTGAAAAGTAAAACATCCTTTCAACCTCTTCATGCTTCCCATGGTAGATTACCACCCCACTAGGATCCATAGGAGGTGAAATATCCAGCACCTCTGAGGCAGGGCTGGGTGCCCACAAGTCATTGATTCACCAAACACACAGATATGTGCTTCAGAGCCTCCTACTTCAATAAGAACTCAGCTCTTATTGAAGCCAATGGCTCTGAAGCACATGCCTGCATGCTCTGCAGGGACAAAGCCTGACACTGATTTGGAAACAAACACGCAGACGTCTTAAATTGAGTTTAAATTCCCACAAAATATAGATGTGCGCATTTGGTCACTTCATCATGCCCTGAAAATCACTGCATTAAGAAACAGAAGAGCTTCTCTATAATGTTGGATAGTGAATGAAAAGGTAAAATATATATGACATGACACAGTTTTACCTGAAATTATTCCTTAAGGAGCATTTGGAATGTACTTAATGGTGCAACCACTTGTTTTAATAAGATTTGGAAATTTGTTTATCCATTCGCTTACTTATTGGAAAGTATCATTATTTAATTTCTGAAGTGTCGCACTAGGGACATGTAGGATTGGGAAGAATTTTCCCATTTTCTAGATGAGATAGAAGGGAAATTTATGCTTATAATTGGGGAAGGATGCTTAAAAAAGTGTAAAATGTTTGATTAAACAGAAACTTACCCCAGCTGTTCATTTAATTTTTATATCTCACAGAAAGGAAGCTGCTGTTCATAGCTGTTCAAGGCATCTGGTGTCTTATTTAAGGTAGTTAGTTGCGAATGGACAGTCATACATGTCTGTTTATTGGGGAAACTCTGCAAGCCTTCCTCTTATTGGCTCTCAGCACTCGGAGCATTTGGGAGCACTTTTATAACCCTCAGTTCACTGTAGTGACTTAGTCCTTTGTTACCATTAATGAACTATCAGAAAGTCAAT
>CM031878.1:5717854-5732214 GCA_018697195.1 Certhia americana | reverse complement strand
GTTTTTTTGTTTTTTTTTTTAAATCAATGCAAAAGCTCCTCCATGACAGTCACTCTTGAAGGAAAGAGTCAATGTTTCAATGTTTCAATTCCTCTTTGAGAGGAATACAAACTCATGTTTTCTTTCAGTCTCTTCCTCCTCCTACTCTTCCCATCTAACTCCTTCTTATTATAAGGGAAAAAGTCTTGTATTAAGAGAAGATATGATGAACATTTTGAATGTTAACTGTCTTGTTTATTACCTGATGGATCAGTTTATATACTGATATAGCAGGTACAAGTACTGGCATTGATTCAGGACTGAGCATTTTTTAATTATAAAATTACTTAGGTTATGTTAAACTTATTCAAACTGAGAATATTACCAAGTCACAAATCAAAAAAAAAAAAAATCATACTGTTTTTTGAGTACTTAAGTTTGTGACTTGGTAATATTCCCTTAGAATAAGATGCATAATTTTAATGCCTTCTGAATCCATGTATTGTACATTTAGAAAGCCTTTTTTTTAAACCAGACTCTGCTCTGAAGAGTAATTTATTATCACAGTACTTCAGAACCTGTTTCACAGAAATACAGGGTAATTTTTGAAAGAAATATTTTTTCATATAAAGTCTTATTTGACCATGTCTCTTCTAGTACAAAAAAGTGTAATTACTTTTTTTTTTCATGTGACTTAACTTCAAACTGTCTTTCGAAAATATTACTTTTACAAGTATATATGCAATTTCTTTAAAATATCTTGTTAAGATGTTTCTTTAATGAGAATCTACATGCAAAATTAATACTGTATGTTATTATCATTATATATCTAATTGGCCAAGTGCAAGGAAATGGAAAATGGAATTTTTTTTGATGACAAAATGCATGTATGTTTCCAGGTGTCAAATATTTAATCGTAATAATCTACAGCAGCGTAATTGTATTGCTGAGTCAAACAGACACTCTTGCAGTCATTGGCAATTAAACTTGACATTTAATTCTAAATATCTGCATTATCTGTTCCATTTTTCCTATTATTAATTGTTTTTAGGACAGTCCCTATACAAGAAGTCTTTTTCATGTAAGTACTTTACTCTGGTGTGTAAAGAATAATATGCATCATAAGATGCTAAGGACAGGATATATTTCTCTTACTGTTACTGTCTAAAACTTACATACTTGGTCTAAGGCAGATAACTGGACCTTTTTTATATTCAATGGAGAGAAATGGGCACCTCAGAGACTGATTTGTCCTGTCTGGGTCAGACATCTGGCTTACGTTGGGACAAATCACTACTTGGAGTTGTCTGTTTTTCTCTGCTGACTGCAGAGAGACCCTAGGTGATTATTTTAGGCCATTCACCTTTCAGACAGTGAAGGTTAGTTGAAATGAATCCTATCTCTAATTGTGGAAACCCAGATGGCAGGGGAAAAAAAAAAAAAAAAAAAAAAGAAAAAAAAAGAAAAAAGAAGACGAAGCAAGAGAAGCAAACCAACAACATCTAAAATATGTTTCTTGCATTTATTTGTGAAAGAGCAGGCACACACTGTACTTAGACCCAGAATATGTTGTGTGCTTATTATGGAAAAGCCACAGCAAAGAAATCCATGTTTTTCATGTGTGTGGAAGTGTGTAAAGGGATTAAGCAGTTTAACACATGCTTATGCTTCCAAAATATCTTTTGGATTGGACCCAAATTAAATTTACCCAAGCCCAAACACCTGTTTAAGGCTGTGATGACACTGCCATATGGTGGGTCAGTTGCTGCACACATGCAGACATGATCAGTTTTATTTGGTCAGCTCAAGTAATAATACCCCAGACACCCACCCTGGCCCTAGAGCGTGGTTTTGGTACATGAGATCCATAAGATTCACATCTATGCTTCCCCAAGGTAGCCAGACAAGTTATCTTGGGCTACTTGCCTCTGGTAGAGTAACATCTTATTTTGTGGAGTTCCCTGAGGTCTGCCTTATGCTGCCACAAATTTTTTGGCAACACAGGGTGAAAAAACCTTACCTTCTACACATTCTGCCTCACTTCTCCCTCCACCTCCATGCTTTACCAATACCTGTATGTTACTCAGTATAATCTCACCTTCACCTTCATAAAACCTGAAAAGTAGTAATAAATACATCCATAATTTCCAAATTTTTGTGTTTTCTTTGTACTGTTTTTAGTCTTTTATCAAGCACAAAGCAGAAAATTAAAATAAAACTAAAATAAAATAAAAATAAAATACAAAATAAAATAAAACGAAAATAAAATCAAATAAAATAGAAAAAAAAATGAAAAAAGACAAAAGGAATGTCACAGCAATGAGCCCTCATAGAAAAAGCAAATCAGCATGTTTTAAGAAACATAGTATAATTAGAAATCTTGCCCTCTTGGACCATAATTAACTCAAAGAGCAATTATAAAACTACTTAAAAAATGGGGGAAAAATTATTTAAAATCAGTTAATTCAGGATTTGGAAGTAATTTGCATTTCACAGAATCAAAAAAGCCCCAAAGACAACCCTAAGCTAGGGTATATTTCTATTGGTATTTTTATTAAGCTCTAAAAAAGCTGGATTTCGAAGACAAATTAAGCTGTAGTGAAATACGTTTGCAATATTGTGATTACATTTCATTTTTCCTGAAGAATATGGATATCAGAGCAAACTAATAAATCCTCTTATGGGTTTTGTTTGTTTGTTTGTTTGTTTGTTTAAGGAACTAAAATATTCCACCTATATTCCACCTGTTAAATGCCTGGCCTTATGAACTGATGTTCATCGATCAAAATGAGTGTGTAAAAACCTTTGAGACTCTGTTGTAAGTTCATTTAAAGTCACATTGACTGCAGTGTGTGATTGTGATATCACAACAATGTGCACTGACAGCATTTTAATCATACTTTCTGTGTTAATTTTAATTGTAAAACATGAGTTCCAGTCAAAATAAGATTTGCCACTGACTGTTACAACCTTCAGTCATTTAAGTGGACATTACCTGTCTGACTTCTCAATTTAGGGTTTCCTTTCTCTCACCAGAAGGTGAAAATCCTCATGGTTATTTTCTGCTTTGCTAAGGACCAGGCAATTTGGACATCAGTCGTGGGGGTTAAATATGAGATTTCCATCTGTGTTGGTCATCAATGATCCCTTGCAGTCAATGGAAAAAAAAGAGAACCTCTCTTACCACAGTCTATCTCATGCCCTAAAATTGTTTATTTCTCTACTTAACTGGACAAAACTTTAAGACAATTGGAATAGTGTTTGTTTGTCAGATTCAGATAGCTGTAATGACATTTAATGAGTCCTACCTCTTCTGTTGTCTCACCCACTGCACTCCAAGATGACAAGCCTCTTTCTCCAGCTCCACTCTCTCTGTGCCAGTCGTCAGAATTGATTGAAATTTGCTCAGATTTTGTTGTTTGTGCCTATACAGCGTCAATAAATGGACATGGAGTTGCCCTACAGTACAGGAAAGCTGTGGTTGCAATGGATTGGTTTGGACTCACTTTGACTCCATAGCCTATTACTAAAAGGTTGAGAATTCAAAATAAACATCCAGTGTGTAACGTTACTAGAAAATAAAACCTTGATGAAATATTATCTTTATAATGTCTAATAATGTACATGAAAGAAATCTGTGTAAGCAAAACAGATGTTGTTTAGAACCTGATGGAAACATCATAGACACTTCAAGAGTGTTTGCTTTGGGTTAGTTATAGTGTGAACCCACAGACTGCTGAAGTGATGACTCTGAAGATCTCCTGGAGTATATCCTCTGGTCTAATTTAACCTAAAAGGAATAGTTACCATGCTCCAAGACTGCCACAGAAGCCAAACCAATGCATGGTAAATGAAGGCAATTGGGAAATTTTTTTTAGAAGCACACTTGTGGCCCAAAGACTGATGTTTATAAGTGCAATTAAAGTTATTGCTATCCAAGTTATTTACCTGCACTCAAGACAACATGTAATTTAACAATGTAAAGGCAATAACTTTACTGGTGAGACACTCTCTCATTAATTTCTCTAACCATAGGAATGAGTTTATTTATGTAATCACAACTGTTTGCCCATTGAAGTTATTGTATTTTCAGGAAGAAAATCCTTTTTGTTAGGAAATCTGATTATATGTTTGAGTTATTGACCTTTTTTTTTTGTTGTTTTGGAACTCAATTTTTTTTAAGATGCTCATTAAGATCTTTTGTCTAGAAAACAAGTGTGTTTTCCTATGTCATAGAGCAACCAAATTCTAATTGCTGGTTTCATTATACAGAAAAGTAGAAGTGTAACAATCAAGAGCCTTATTACACATACATAATTGAGTTTCATTGCAACTTATGAAAACATAAACTGTCTTAAACACACTTGCAGAAAATGTTGCATCATCAAATCAACGCTTTGTGTTTAAAGAAACCAAACATATGTTACATATACAAGAGAAAAACACAACAAACAGAACTCTAATACGACTCTGAATTTTTAACAATTCTCAGACCTTCAAGAGTTGTTTTTTATTCACCTTTTAAATTAATATTCCACAAAATAAAGGTAGGTGGAACTCTCACCGGTGAAACAGAATTCAGTTGGTTTTGGACAAAGGCATTTGAACATAGTCTCATTTGATGTAGCACACAGGATTCATTCAGAGGCAAGGTAGATAACTGCAGCTGAGTTTATTGTTTAACCTTACTGATTATGTTAGTACCTGAAGATAAGCTTTTTCTAAACATGTTCTATTTCACACCCATTTCTTTCCTTGCAGTCAAATGTAGATATCTGTGTTGTATGTCTCAAGCTAGATAAGATCAATCCATCTTTTGATGAGATCAATTCACCTTTTATCACTCTTCAACATGGATTATTAATATGAGACATTCAGTCCAAATCAAAGGTGAACTTTTGTTACTGGGCTTTCTTGTAAAGAACAGGCATTTAGTGTATTTTGAGGTATTGCCAGCTCACCTTCTAGTGTCTAATTTCTGCTTTGATATCTAAGTTTCTGCCAGGAAAGGGGAAATGGGAATGGTACCCTCACTTGCAAGGAGAGTGGTGTTCCATTCAGGAGGAATTGGGGTAAGGAAGAGTCAATTGTTATTTGCTGATTGTTATGCATGGGCTTTCTGTGTAAATCACTCATTTGTCTTACACCTTTTGTTATTATTATTGTTTGTATTACTGTTGGTTTCCTTATCTCATTGCTGTTTCCACTAAATTCTTCTTCTGTCTGCCTGAAATTTTTGCCTTTTCGATGGAGGAAGTGAATGGCATGTTTTTGTGGAAGTATTAAATTGAAAAACACCATTTCTAAACCATGATAGCCTACATTGACACCCCATGTGGGGCACAAAGGGTTGAGATAACAACTGATATGCCTAGAGCAGAAGTAAATTTGATCCAAGCATTTGTTGTGTTAGGTACAGAACCACTGGTCACAGTGCTGTTTTCCCTGTTCATGTGGGTGAAGTATCTAAGCCTGGATAAACTCCCATGTGTGCAATATGACACCTCCTGAGATGACCTTTTTGAAAGCAGGAGGAGGGATCAGGATTTCTGTGTTGGAATATCAGCTTATGACACGGTAAAACCAAGTGCAATGAGGATCATGTGGGATGGGTAATCAGTGATGCTCTCCTGCCCTTACCTCGGAGAGTCCATTAAAAATCATACCAGACCTTTGGATAAAAGAGGGAAGGGTGATTTCCTCCAGTTTTTCACCCCCTTTTCCTCCTTCAGGCCTGTTACCAGAGCTTTTGAGCACTTGGAATTTCTCCTAGATGTTAAGGAAAATGTGTTCTTGTTTCCAGGTGTTCACAGTATTGTATAGTTTATCCATATCACATTCAGAATTAAGGGGTTTTAGGAGGGTTTTTCGGAGATCTGCTCACTTTGTCAGCTAAGATGGCAGCTTTCAAGCACCCCTTCTCCACTTCAAGTCTCAATGTAGAACACAGTATTTGGTAATTTATCACAGAAACCCATAGCAGGCCTTGTTAAACATATCACTTGAGTCCAAGCTTGCTCTTTGGGTTCCCTTCTGGAATTCATGAGTGAAACAGGTAGGGAATCTTTTTCATTATTCATCTTGCTAGGGTGTTTCTTTGTGACAGCAATGTGATTTGCATGGGATGAGCCTTCAGGTGTGAGATAGACCCAGATAATTTAGAAGGGAGCAGTGCAAAACTCCAAGAAAATGTACATCATCCTATAGACCAGTGTATGATTAGAGGAGTCAGATATCCAAGTTTCAGTGTGTTGCAGTATTTTCCCCATCTTAACCATATGCTGGAAAATATATATATTTAATCTGTTATTATTGAATCACAAGTCATTAAGCTTGGAAATCTCTAACATCATTTAGTCGAACCATTATCTTCTCTTCCACTGTCCTGCATCTTAAATTTTAAATTAACCTCATTTTTTTCTGAAAGTTTCAATTATCTGTTAAAGAAAAATTTAGAAATCTGTGTTTAGTATTTAGATCTCATGAATTGCTCTGATTATTACCAGTGATGGTTACTACTAATGTAAGCACTATTTTAAGTTACTAGCCTTGTTTGAGATGTTGCTGTGTTTTGAATAAACACATGGAAAGAGTCAACTCTCTAAAAGGAGAGATTAGACTCTGCGTAGGACATCATCATCTGGGATGGATGAATTTAGGCAACAGTTAATAATAAACCCATAGCATCGAAGAAATGTCCTCATTCCTATTTCAGAGTCTTATCCCAGGGACTGCAATTGTAATTCAATCTCATCTCAACTAATCTAATCATTGTGTGTAGTAAATTCCAAATTACACTTTTTCCTGATATTTGGTAATAGGTAATTAGCACAGTGTAAACATTTAACATTTTCTCCTGACCATTAATAAACACCAGTGCAGCTATCCACTACAGTCAGCAGCACCTTGACTGTCTTCCCCTACAAATAAATGGTGAGAGCAGGAAATAACATAAAGCTTTGGGTTTTTGGTTTTGTTTTTTTTTTTTCCTCTTACAACTCACAGTTTCTCCTTTACTTTATCCATCAACACTTTTGCTGGTATTTGCAGTGTGCCTTATTTTGACATCTTTGCTTGGTTCCACATGTTTAATACATCAGTTCCTCTAACATTCGAGCAGACTTTATAGAGATCTATTCGGAGACTGATATATGTGCACTATTAATTGTATATATTATATATAGTATATGAAGCGAGAGAGAGAAAGAGAGAATCTGATTACTCTAGGGCATCGGCTGCTTTCAACCAATAATAATTTAACATCTCTATTAACTACCTTTTGATGTTCTCTGTAGAGGGTACATACTGTTTTATATACAGGATGCATAATAAATTCCTATGAGATTATGCTGCAATTGAGTAGAAAGTCTATAATGCATAAGTGATGGAGCTGAAAAGCAGCTAGGAAGGATTTTCCTTTCAAAATAAGGTCACATATTTACATCTCATAGAGCAATATGATGGGTGCTGAAGAGTAAGAGGCACCAAGTTGCACTTTCTGGTGTGCTGAGCCTTTCTGTGCATTCACTGCTGCTGTAAAATGAAGTGGTACATGACAAGAGGAAGATGAAGAAGAAAAGCGCAGTTTTCTGAACCTCTAGCAAGGATTTGGTGTCACTTTCTTCAGGAGCTCACCTGTGCTGAAGGTGATGCCAGAGCAAGCCAAGGGGACTAGCACAGACTGGATACCTGCCTCTTGCAAGCCATATTTTGGCAGTAGGTGATCCAGCTCACTGCCTGAAAGAAAGATATTCAGATCCTAGCTCTAGCTTTGATCCTCTGAGACTTCTGATTGTATATTTTAAGTTATTGTGGCAAAAATCCTCTACATAAAGTAGTGTGTCTGCCTCAGAGAACAGGGAGCTACATTCTCTACACTGCTGCAACATCACCTTGAACACTGTGTGCAGTTTTGCTCACTGCAATATAAGGAATACATTAAACTGTTAGAAAGCTTTCACAGGAGGAAAAGAAGATGGTGAAGAGCCTTGAGGAGCTCTGAGGTCACTTGGACGGTTCAGTTTAGAGAAGAGGACACTGAGGGGAGACCTCATTGTAGCTACAATTTCCATATGAGAGGCAAAGGACAGGCAGGCACTGATCTCCTCTCTTTGGTGACCCATTCCAGAACCTAAGGGAATGGTCTAAAGTTGTGTTAGGGGAGGAGGCTTAGGTGGGATATCAGGAAAAAGTTCTTCACCCAAGAAAAATTTGGGTTCTTGGGTGGTTGGGCACTCAAACAGCTCCCCAGGGCAGCGGTCACACCACCAGGCCCAGCAGAGTTCGAGGAGTATTTGGACAATGTTCTCAGGCACAGGGTGTGACTCTTGGGGTATTTTTTGCAGGGCTAGAAGTTGAGTTCAATGGTCTTTTTGTGTCCCTTCCAACTCAGCTTATTCTGTGATTCTGTGACATGACAGAGCAGGGACTTGAGATGGATTTTATCAGCTCTAGAAAGTTGATGCACTGAATCAAATATGTGGAGAGCTGTCACTCACTCTTGTAGATCCAATCCTGGGCCAGCGTGAAGTTCAGCTAAAGTCATATGTTTTCACAATAATTTTTGATTTGGAAAAATCTGTGTTTTCCACCTCAGAGGAACAGACTAAAAGAAATTCCAGATACTTTAGATGGCTAATTTTGCACTGGAGGTCTTTGGTCCCCTTTTTGTCAGTTTGAAAACAATCTTGTTTAGCTGTTTACATTGCTTAAATTTGGAAATGTGGTCACAAAGTCTTTGCTTGTCCAGAGTAGCTTCATATTAAAACCCCAGATATTCTGATATTCTTAGCCATAAATATAAATTAAAAAATGTTATTTAACTTTATTCATAGAGAACTGAAAGTTGTCAGTTAAAAGGCTCAGAGAATTGTCAACTTAAAAACGCTGTTTCCTGAAAATATCAGTTTGTCAGGAATAGAGTCATCCATAAGAAAGCATAAATTCCAAAAACAGAAGCATCAGCCTGAAAGCCCAGATTGTGCAAAATATGTAATGGCTAAAGCATTATATGCTGATTTCTAAGCAAAAAAACCCAAACAAAGAAACAAAAGAAAAATCCAAAGTTGGAACAGATGGTTTAAACAGTATTCTTTTCTGGATGTAAGATAATTTATTAGAATGTATCTTTAAAAAATAATTGCAGTTACAATCAGTCAATTTTTGGAGCACCAGGGGTTTTTTTAAATTATGTTTTCCTTGTCTGGGATAAGATTATCTTGTCATGTATTCATATCTGTCACTGAGTCAATAATAAATAAGTTCTGTCTTGATCTCACTTAGAACCATTCTGACATCCTTTATACCACTGCATTTGAATCTAATGTCTGTGCTTTTAACAAAGAAGCCACATATGAGTCTGTGTCTATTTGTGCTCACAGCATGGATACGAGTCATGGATGCGTGTTTGGTAGAGGGAAAGGATAACAATATTTTAAAGATCACACATTTTCATCTGTGTATTCTCCCCTTTGATGATTCTCTTATGAGGTGTATATAAGTTCTGTAGATTTTGGACTTAGATAATCTAGCTTTTTTCCCTTGTCTTTACTTCCACCTTTGAGTCAGTTTTATTCCTGCTTCTCATGTTTCAAATTCCCTGTCTTTTAAAGGAACAAATGTCAGAGTCGTTTGCAAATGAAATTTGATAAAGGCTAGAAGACCTAAGTGCCTGTGTTGCTGAAATACAGCTTGAGGTTTCTCCTAGCTGTCACATGTTCCTTATATGAGTTGTTGGATAGTAATTATGAACTAATACCTCATATCATGAATATGATCACTATGATTACTTGGAGAAAAAGAGGAACATGAACAACTCCCTGAAGTGGCTGCCTGTGAAGGTGTGGTCCTCCTTTTTCACTTCCTGCTCATTTTTTTTTGTTTGTTTGTTTTTTCCCTTCTCTTCTGGTTCAGTTCCTGCATCTTCTACACCTCAAAACATCTTCTTTCTGAGGAAGAAAATATGACTCTTCTTAATGGCTGTATCATAGTGCATTCAATGACCTTTTTTCTTTCCTTTTTTTTACTGCTGCTGTTTTCTCTTTTGTACTTGAAGCTAAATCTATCTCATTTCAGCTTCTCTTATGCCTGTAAAATTGTATCATTCTTCTGATAGTATGAATGCTGCCTACCCTTTATCACTTTCTGCTGTAATGTTGCAACTCCTCTATCCCTGGTATCCTTTCAGCTCTTAGGTTACACCACCATTGCTCTTGCTCTCTGCCATCAGGACTATTTTTGTAGTATTTGCTTCAATTGATGATCTCTCTTCTACTGCTGCTGTTTTCTCTTCTGTTTCAGAATGAGAAGTAAATCTCACCTGAGCAAGGAAGTTTTCTCCTGTATTCCTGGGGATACTGCTTAGTGAGAGACATTTTCCCTCCTAAGGTTTGTCACTGTGGTTGCTTGTAGTGGTGTTTCTTCAGCATAAGAAAACACATCCTAGGAAGTGACATTTGCCTTTAACCTCTTATGACCCCCTCTGCCTATTGCACCATATTCAGGATAAGGAATCATAGTTTTCATGCTGCCTCGGTGTTATGATTACAGTGGCTGACCATTCCTCTATTACGTGGCTGACCATTTGGAGGGCTCCAAAAGACCTTTGATTTGGAAGAGCTCAGAGAAATTAGGTATCATTTTAGTTCTTTGGAATAGAGTGGAGTGTGAACCCGTTGTGTTGAGCTGGAATTTGCACTGATTTATCCAGAAATGAGGTTTCATTTTCTCAAGCAAAATATTCTTCAAAGCTACAAATTATTATGAGGAATGAAGAAGTGTTTACTAAAAGGATTCTGTAAAATGACTGGGAATTGGCTTTGAGGCCTGAGGATATCCCCTCTAATCATGTGTGAAATTCAGAGAGTGGGCTCATGGCTTATGTTTTGCTTTAGATGACAGCTTTCATGTTAAGCTAGCTCAGTTCTTCTCAACCTGTGATCCATGAAGTATTAGAAATCAAGACATAATCCAGGGAATGATTGCAGGAAATCTTCATAGTTTGTAATTTACTTTGCCTATTTAGAAGGTCAAATCTTCAAGTCAGATATCTTTATTCCTTATCTGCATGATGACTTGCTTGAAGGATATGAAACTTTCTACTGAGACAATCAGATTCATCTACCTTACTAAATTTATGTCTTAGAGATCCCTGATAGAGCTGGGACTGAAATGGTCAGTCTATAAAGCACACTGTGATTAGCTTGGCTGACACACTGGATGGATATGTGTAGACAGTTTCCATTTTGGCATTTACTTACTCTGAGCTAATCTCTCCAGAACATCTGAAACACTGCTCAAATACCAAGAGTGAAGTAATAGATGGTGATTGATAGTTTTCACTTTGCTTGCACGGTACATCCAGCTCCCCTCATTCACTGCCCATTTAGCTAAGTTGCCTTTCACATTTTAACAATTCAGTAGAGACTAAGGTTGAGCTCACACCATTACCAAGCTTGCAACAAAAAAAAAGTCTTTGTTTTGAATTGTCAGAGGTTCTTTTCTATCTCCTATTGCTTCCTCACAATATCAGAAATGAGTTCAAATCTGTCAGCCTTGTTTTATTTTGAAAGTAAACTTAAGATGCCTAAGGAATTTAAGAAAAACATGTAAAAATATACGAGAAAAGCTGCAGCAAATTTGTACAGAGGCCATAAGGGGAACTGTTGAGACAGTTGGACTGCCTCAGCACATTCATGATCTCTTGGAAATAGTAGGGAGAAAGGGAAATGCTTTAGTCTGCTTAGGATAGTCAAGACATTACGAATATCTGAAATTGGCAGAGTAAGGGGCAGAACTGCTCATGCTTATGTGTAGCAAAGAAGCCTGGGGGAAAAAAAAAAAAAAAAAAAAAAAAAGGCAGGAAACTCCACAATGCTGATCATGGGCAAATTTATAATTATTCTGACACTGTTAGTGATTACTGCCATGCAGTCTTTTGGAATGACTGCACTCCTTAGCAGAGAATAAAGTACTAACACTATTAAGGTAAGCCTTTTCAACAAGTGTTTTTTCAGAAACATCTAAATAAACAATTAGTGTGTTAGTGGGAACTGCTTTTTCAGTCTTACTATGCATCTGAAATATCTTGACAAACCTAATAAAATGCACAAAAATCACCTTTTTTCTTTTTCTTTGGGGGAGAGTGGTGGCTGACATTGCAGCTCCATGTATGTATGCCAGTGCAGTGTTTAAAAAGTCACATGCAGAAAACACCTCATTCCTTCCTAAAGCCTGATTTTTCAACCACTTCCATGCCCAGCCTGTCAGACTGGGGGCATCTTTTAGTGCAGTAATGAGAAAATGATGGAAATCTTTCTCCTAATATTGCCATTGATATGAATCAAATCTGTAAAATGAACTATTTAAAAAAGCAGTAAGCAAAACAGGAACCACAGTACATAAACAGTGTCTTCCACAAAAAGCCTAGTTTAAATCAAAACAATGTAGCCAGTTTCAGTAAACTTTCCCTTAAATACTTGGCTCTATACACAGGGGTCAGATAAAGTCTGGACCATAGGATGTAGAATCCCACAACATTTTTGGCTGGAAGGGACCTTGAAGATCATCTGTTTCCAAACACTCAGCCATGGGCAAGCACACTTTCCACTAGACCAGTTTGTTGAGAGCCCCAACATGGCCTTGAACACTTCCAGGGATAGGGCATCCACAGCTTCTCTGTAAAACCTGTGCCAGTGCCTCAACATCCTCATAGTAAAGAATTTCTTCCTAATATCTAATCTAAACATCTCTCCACAGAAGAATTGTTCACAAAAGAGCAATCCATTTCTCTTCCTCTAGCATACTTTTGATTGAGAAGATATTCATGAGAAAATTTCATGAAAATAATTTCTGAATTGTTTTCTATTTTTTTGGTCATAGACCCTGAAATAACTGAGCTCAGGATTCAGCAGAGGAGTCTGGTTTAAGTCTGCAAAAGGTAGCAGAGATGCAGAAATTCCAACTGAAACAACTGAATCACTGCTTGAAAGTGTCTACTTTCCCTAAGTGATTGGCATTTTTTTGCTACCAAACACAAGAGGCAAATTCACTCCCCTCCCTCCTCACCCCTGCCAACAGGGAGCTCATTTCCATTTAAAATATTATCTGGATTAACAACTCCTCTCTGTCACACTCACAGCCACCTCCCCTCATGCCTTTATGACAGCTTTGCTCCCAGGTTTCACCTTTAAATGCTTACTTGCAGCAAAGCTTCTGAATGACCTGTGAACCATACAGAAAGTCTCTGAAGCCCTGGGGCAAAAGGGTTAACTACAGATGACAAAGTGCAACCGCCACTGCTATAACTAACCCTTCATGCCATTTTTTCTAATAGGCTTTTGCACTTTCAAATTGCTCCAGTCTCAACCTGAAAGAAACAGCTACTGATCCTGGGGCAAGAGCAAGTCAAAAATAAATGACAACTTGATTTAGCTGGGATGACCTGTCACAAACAGACTGGTGATTTGTTGCTTTCAATAGTTGTTTAGTATACTGTAGCCCAGCCAGGTAAAATAAATTACTATGGAAAGGGCGGCAACAATTGCTTCCCTTTCTGATGAACCTCTTCAAAAAGGTTTCTGAGTTTGCAATCTGTATTTATAGCATCCACTGCACTGCTGCAAGTGCTGTCTTTTCTACCTGTTGAGAGCTCTGTGCCACAGGTTTTGAGTCACGAAGCCCTTTCTGGTGTTCCTTCATGCTGAGCATACCATAGTGCACCCATTTCCATCTCCTTACTAGCACCTTTCACTAAAAGACTTTGTGCCTCATGGACATCCAGTTTTCTTCTGCTCTACTCATTCACCCCACACAGCCTCAGGCCACAGACCTAAGAGGATTGGATTGAAACAGTATTCAGCTTGGCCAGTGCATTGTCTCTGTGAGTGACCAAATGCATTCACTCTCCCAGCTTGTACAAAATTTATTTAAATAAGTCTCCTAGTCTCCTATACTTTGAGGGAAATCACACATGTGGTCCCTAGTTGAAAGCTTTTACAAATACTATTTTTGTCATCAGCCTTTGTCCTTCACTCTGTGTTATCTTTTTTGCCCTTGCACCAGCTTTCAGTGAGGTGAACTACAGGATCATCAGATGTGATTAAAAGGACACAGCATGCTAAATGCCCATGTCCTGCCACCTATCTGCCACTCATCACTTCACCGTAATGTTAATGTGGTGTTGGTTCTCTATTTCTTAAACTGTTCTGAATCAAAACAAAACAAAACAAAAAAAGGGAGTGGGGGTCCTTGTCATTTCAATAAATGCCTAAGTACAGAAGACTTGCATTCAAAATATTTGTCATCCCAAGGCAAAAGATCTTTCACCATCTCAAAATTTATTATCCTGTCTTCCTATTTTCCTATCATCATTCACCATCTCA
>CM031878.1:5626632-5643070 GCA_018697195.1 Certhia americana | reverse complement strand
AGTGCCAGAAAGCTGGCAGGATGTAATGACAAGCAAGAAATGTTATGTGGTGTCTTACCAAAAAAGCCTCTAAAGAGAAGCCAAATGCTGCATTTCCTTTAGTCACAATTACATCATCAACCTTGAACTTAGGGGAAAGTCTGAAAACTATAAAGCACATAAAGAATGCAGAAGGAAAATTATCCATTGGAAATTAAATAAATAAAACCCAACTCTTATATTTGGGGGCTATCTTTTAGTTTATTACTGGAGCCCAAATCGTTTACCTTAACCTGAGACTCCATCTACCGAGTTGAAACTCTTTAATCAGAGGTGTCAGTAGTCTTGGCTTTCTTTACAGAGAAACAAATCTGCACTCTCACTGCATCACTGGGATGTTAGGTTGATTGAACTGGTTGTGCTCCCAAGCTTCCCTCGCTGTGGTTTGAAGGAGTCTCAAGCCCATTTTAGTCAGTTGGGCTTTTACTTGAGACTTTAAAAGCTTAAACTTGCATGGGTTAAATTCAGGTTACAGTTTCATCCTGCTGTCACAGACAGGTGTCAACTATAAGGAAATCAGTTGAATAAACACAGTTTAAATGTAACACAAGAAGGACTCAGTGGAAGATAAATAACTTTGCATATAATACAAAACTATAAAGTAAGGTCTTGAGCATTTCTGTGAAATGTTAAAACTCAGTGAAATCTTATTGTACTTAAGAGCCTGCCATTTTTAAGTGCAATCTTGACTTTAAAACACTGCACTATCATAGCTGTATCATAAGGTTCATAAAGAAAAACAGCAGAATTTCTTTTTTTCCTTGCTTTGGTTTGGTTTCTTTTGATTTGGTTTCTTTTGGCTTTGTTTCTTGATTGTGGTGGTGGATTTTTGTTTTTTTGGGTTTTTTTTTTTTTTTCTTTTTTATCCCAGTTCCTTAAAATCTTCAGAGTGAAGAGTTGCAAAAAGCTTCTGCCTACAGTGCCCCTTACTTATCAAAAATTTTATTAGACTGGCAGAATTCCGCCACATATATAGAATTATAGTTTATACAATGAAAATAAAGTACCTTATCTCTAAGTTTAACCACAAACTTGAAGAACTGAAGGCAATCTTTAATTTTGTTCTTTAAATATTGGTCTCTTCTCCAAAGTACAAATGGTAGAGTGAGAGGAATTGGACTCAGGTTTTGCCAGGGAAGGTTTATACTGGGCGACAGCAAAAGGTTTTTCACTACTGTTGTTGTCAAGCATTAGAACAGTGTGACTTAACGCAGAGAAATGGTTGTGTTACCTGCCCAGAAGATATTTGAAAGCTGTACAGTTGTGGTGCTGACAGACACGCTTTCATGGTGGGCTTGGCAGTGATATCTTAATGGTTGGACTTGATGTTCTCAGAGGGCTTTTCCAAAATAAATGATTCTATTTTTCTATGGATTTCAAAAGCATTTGGATTGCTAAGCTCCTGCAGGTTTCTTTAAATGTCTCAACTCTTATTTTAGACATATGAACATGTCACACTGATGAATAAACACTTGAAGCACTCCTCCTACAAGACTGTTACTGATTCAGACTTTGGGAGGGGCTATATTGCACTCCCTATTCTCTTTTATGTTAGTCACCAGTGTTGCTAGAAGACATAACACAGTTTATGAATTTCTTATGGTTTACAGGAATCATTTCTAGCTCTACTGCTCAAGGACTTTCGGTACTGAAAGTCTTCAGTATGGTTTCAATTCTTCCTGTTGACCAAATTACACCTTCTTTCTTACATGTGTCCATTCAGGGCATAAACATTGTCATGTCTTCTGATGAACACATGTTGTTTCCAAAACTAACTTTTCTTCTCTTTTTGCAACAAGATAGAAATCATAATTTTTACTCTTTTGACTTGTAAGTTCTGTTGCTGCTGCTGCTGTTTATTTCTTCCCATCTCCCTGCTTTCTGTACCCAGGACCACCAAAAATTCCTGCCATCAATAGCTTATGTAAAAACATATTTCATGGATGGATAAAGGCTGAAATTGTATTATTTCATTAAGACACAGCAACATGTCTTCTGGCATAAGTTTAAAAAATCAATGCATTGAGGTAGAATGGAACCTCTCATTGTGTTAGAAGCCAAAATATATTTATTGTCCAGATGTAATTTCAGTTTTATTGCCCAGACCACAGGTCATTGGTTAGCAGATGCTGGGCAGGGAATCTAGACGGTCAGCTAATAGCCTCCCCACTGGTGAAATTAACTAACAGTCAAAAGGTTTAATGACCAAAGGTCACAATAGGCTGTTTGAAGAGTCAGTAGGAATCTATCTGATAAATTATCTTCTTCTGTTCTGGGGCAAATGCTGTCTCACCTCCCTCCGTGATATAAAATGAGAATTAGGAAAGTAAGCTTTTACTCCAGGCCAAAAAGTTGATTTTCACAGCTTGCTAACATCTTCCAAGGAATTCATGTCTTGTCTTCAACTCTTGCCTCTGTTGTTGCTGATTATTCTGAAACCAAAATTGGTGAAATTTGGAAGTGGAGCAAAAGCACTCATTAATGGATTGTGAATAAATGCAGATTTTGAGGGTTACTTTTTAAAATGTATTTCATAATGTCAAACAGGTGTTACTATTCAATAATGAAAGTGCTTGTAATATTCCATTTAATGTTTAAATTTCAGTTATTTGCCCAATCTATCATGATAGGGTTAACAAAACCTACCCGTGTTAGGACTAGAGTTCTCAAATAGATAACAAATTTACCATTAAATTATACCAACTCAGAAGTCCTGAATCTAATTGCTGGAGTCACGTAGAAGTATATTTTGTCACTTCCCTTGTTAACTTCATCATCCTCTTCTAAAACACTAAGAAAATGAAAGTCCACAGCTTGATAAGTTGCTGGTATTTTCAGGAAAAAAATGACCATTAGTGAGCAATGAATTCCTCCTGCTTATTAAAACTACATTTTTATTTGTTTTTTCCCACAACTTTAACTTCTCCCTGTAATAGGCAGAAGTTTATTTTACACACCCAAGATTTTGCCCTTATATTGAGGCCTGAAGTAAGCAGTACCATGACAGAGAAATTTTGAGCAAACAGTGTTGAATTGCCCTTATATTGAGGCCTGAAGTAAGCAGTACCATGACAGAGAAATTTTGAGCAAACAGTGTTGAAAGGGTTTTTTTTCTTTTCTTTTTTTTCTTTTCTTCCACTTTTCTCAAATTTTTCTTTACTAACCTCTTCCCTATGGGTTGCCTTATTCATATGAGAGAACGTTTGTCAGGTCACGTCAAGCTGTCATTGTGGAACTTTGTTCATTCTTTATAGAAAAGGTCCAAAATTCAAAAGGATTAAAGCCATTACATTACTGTTATTGGGGAGAGGCACAAGGTTCCACTATTGTCACCCTACTGTGATGATAGGCTTAGGCTTAAGCTTGGTCTGCACTCTAACTCAGCTCTCATCAGTCAAATCCATGCTTCCAGCAGCAGGGAGAGCTTGCACACAGATAGTCAGCAACTGGATCAATTCCTGTGCCTGAGTTTGCCTATCTGGCTGACCTCTCAGCTCCTTCTAAATGGAAATCAAGTCATCATCAGCTTGAATAAATGATGAGCATGATCTGGAGGCTGTGCCTCTGTACCACAGAAGCATAAACGTAGAGCTGCAGTCTGATCATGACAACAGGATTAAGTAATAGGAGTGGACTTGCATATTCATAAATTAATGATGGCCCAAATGTAGTCACAGATGTGGTTTTAAAGGACAAAAATCTCCCCTACATGGAGAAATTTCACTCACAGCCTCAAGGATCACAGTTTATTTTGTGTTTTTCATATCCTTATGCTGCACTCAGGCTAAATTAATCATCACCTTTTCATTTTAAATTCATACCCTGGTTCAAGGAGTCTGAGGAAAATGAAGAAACACGTGAGTCTCAAGACCAGTGCTGCAGATACACATGTAGAGGACTGCAAGCAGGTCTAAAATACTACTTTAACCACACATGATCTGACCGAAACAGAGTGAGATCAGCTCCAGCAGAGTATTATCAAGAATCTGAAGATTTCAACATGTCAAGAAAAGTGAGAGAGTTGAAAAGACAGTGATAGTCATGGATCTTTAAGAATTGCAGCCCAGAGTAGCAAAATAGTTATTTTTCTTACCTTTTAGGTGATATTCTTGGCTTCATGTTTTCAATCCATGGGACTCATGGCACTAAAATTCACCTGACACATACATATTAGAAGAAAAATGGCAATTTGCTGTGAATGAAGGCTAGAAAAGAAGAAAGAGAAGGGATGTAAAAAGAAACAATTAAAAAGCTATGTTTCTGATGGAACAGTTTGGATTACTAGTGGGACTCATTTGTCCGAACATAGATGAACTGATCAATAAATCCTTCCCAGAGTGATTGGTTCACGTTAAGATATATATCAAACCTAGATTAATAAAAATCAATCCCTGGAAATGTCTGTTTGTCTCTATACTAGTCTGTCATGAAGGAATTCTTAGATAATGGAATCAGACTTAGGCCTCTTAATTTTAAACAATTGAAGTTAGAGAAGATGAATCACTTCCTTACTTATTTGTGATAAACTAGTCCTCAGGTAATCCACCTCCAAGGGACACACACAAAACCCTTTAAGATAACAGTACAATAGGAATATGAGGTTTATGTTATAAAAAAAAAAATGTACTGAATAGTTTTGTTGCTCAGTAGAGTATCTAATAATTAATTACTAGTGTAGACACTGATTTGATAAACACAGATCCCACAAATAGCACTGGTGTTTAGGTTGCAAGTGATCAAAGTCTCTTATCACAAATATTCACACAAAAAGTGTGTTTTTATAAGACTGGGTGATGAGGCCTCAGTTTCCCATTTAGGCAACAGTTTTACCAGTGAAATGCTGTGAAATACTCAAAAAACAAGGAATACGTAGAACTCTAAGTGAGGAAAAGAGTAATTCAACATTCAAAGATTTTCTCTGTACGTGAACAGAGATTTTGGTGTCGGCTCTGATATAAACATTATATCAGAGCCCCTTTAAACCCTTCCTTTTCCTACTCAGCACTTTTGCTCTCTTAGTCCTACACTTCCCTTGACCAATTACATTAATGTGTATTTGTCAATACTGAATTTCATTTGCTGCGTAACAGCCCAGAGCCCAGAAATCTTGTTGAATTTTCCTTGCCTCTTAAACCTGAGTTCCTGCATCTTCCCAGCTTTGTGCTGTCAGCAAAACTTAACACATTTACAATAGGTCTTTTGATCTAGGGCAATTACAGAGGGAAGCAATAGCAGGTGCAAGAAGCTTAACAAGAGACGGATGTTGTACTATCATTGTGGTCTCCGATCCTGCGTTAGTATCGGGGTTGTTAAATTGGTTCAAATTAAATTGACATCACGGTGGAGCAGGTATCACACAGTTGTTGTAAATCTAAGACTTTCTTGGCTCTGATGCCTTGAGAGGAGACAAGGAGAGGGAGGCAAGGAGGAGGGGACAAGTATATACAGAGGTAAAAGCTGAAGGTGAGAGTGAATGCAGAATAATAATAATAATGGTCAGAATGGCTTTAGGAGGTTACCTACTGTTTTGTGGGTTGTCTTATTATTATGAGGAAACAGTCGATGAGGACTTGCATAGTTCAGAACATATACAGCATTATGCAATGATTTTTGAATGAATGATCAGACTAAAGCCTATAAAGGATGAAATTCTTTGTAACTGGACACCATATCACCCAGATTTTCCCCATCAGGCCACCTATGGAATGCCGGACCTTGAAATGAGTGCATCTGGAGTAGTTTCCTAGAAAGATTGAAGAAAAAGATTCAGGAAGGTCTGGCATAAATTAAGTGATTATCTGGGTCATTATACTTGTTCATGAAGGTATTCAGGTTGGGAATACAGTAACCTTGAAGTCCAGACAAAGAATAAGAAAACTTAAAGAGACAGCAAAATTTCTTCAACAAAAGAAAATGTAAAGCCTTGGAGAAAAATAACTCCAGGTACCAAGATGAGCTGAGGGTCAATTGTCTGGAAAGTAGCATTGGCAGAAAAGGATCTGGGGAGGAACTGATGGACAAGAAATGGTATAAATAGTCTTTGTAGCAAAGAAGGCCAGCAATGTCCTGAGCTATACTACCAAAAATATTGCCAGAATGTTAAGGAAGGTGATCATTCCCCTCTGCTCAGCACTGGTGAGATATCTCAAGCTTTGTGGCTGTTTCTGGGCCCTGCAGTGCAAGGCAGGTATAGGTTCACTGGATAAAATATAGTGATGATCCAGGAAACAAGGAAGATACTGGTGTCAAGTTATCTACATAGAGAGGGCATATTTAAGTTTATATAGTAGTCCACAGATGTTGATTGTCCAAAAACTATGTACTTGTCCTAAAACCCATATCTAAACTTCATAAGCTGAATAGCTCTGTAGGGTTTATTGTGTTTGTAATCAAAGAGTACAAAACAACTGACTGAAGCAAACCATCCACTGTCATTTGAGATCATGACAGAGTATGAAACATCCATATGGGTCTGTCCAGACAGCAATATGCCTACACTGCTCTGGATTGGAATTTGGAAGTTAGAAGCAGTTAGATTATATTGAATGAATTAGATACCTCTCTTTTAACAATAAATCCTCTGAATTTTCTTGATGGTAACAGGAGCTGAGAAATCAAGTTCAGAGGAAGATCTTTGCATCTAAATATTTACATCCATTTCTGCTAAAAAAACCCCACTAACAGTAAAGGCAATAAAAACATTACCCCATGCACAAGAAAATTCTATTTTCTGTTCTATCATTTGATTAGTCAGAAAGAAGTTTAGTTATTTCTATTTTCTAAGACCTTTCACAGAATCAAGCTGTCCTTGTGTTAACCAGCAGTCAAGATTTTGCCTCTGCGTACGTCCCTTAGTTTCTGAAATCTACTCATCCTTTCTGTCCAGTAACAGAACAAATGGCCTTCTCAGGAGCCAAGATAATTGATGCTGCACCTAGTTTTTAAGGTAGAAGTGGTTCCCTAACCAGACTATTTTGTTGGTAAAATTCCCAAGCCCCCTGTTTTGAACAAATTTTTTGCAAGGGACACTGTTTTTACGGGGACTACTGCATGCAGACTAGCTTCACTATTTGAGGAAAGAATTAAAGCAAACAACTTAACAGCTTAAGAGAATATTTAACCATTAAAGTCATTATGATCAGGTGGACTTTTATTTCCATTTTCAACTCTGTCCTTCCTAAATCAAGGCTTTTCCATAAGGACTCATGGACATTATTGTAGCTTGAGTACCAACCACTCAATATTTATCCTTTTGATAGTTTTATTCAATCCATTTTGTTTATTCCTCCAGATGTTTTCCATTTAATTCATCATTTCACCACCATTGCTAACCTGTTTTTCCCCTCCAAATTTGACCTTCTCATCTTCTCTGCTTTACAGTTACTATCATTTTATCCAGAGGTTTGCATGAAATTGAGATTATAGTCCTGTCGATTAATCACCTACACAGATGCAGGTGCTCTGTGTGAGCACAAACACAAACAGAGCACATTCTTTCTTCTTCATGGTATCTCCCTCTTCATGCTCTACAGAAGAGAACCTGTTACTTAAAGGTAAATCCCCTACTCAATTATAAGTTTTTTAGTAGTTAAGAACTGTTTTTTCCAACAGATTTCTGAATTCTGACATCAGCCATAGACTGGTTGCAATGTACAGAAATGATCCACTTTTGTGTTTCCCTCACATGAAAGTACATCTGTAATTAGAGTTGTTTCAAACTGATCACAAAAAATTCTGTCTCAGAGTCAATTTATCTTGTTTGATCTTCTACTAAAGTCTGGGATATGAGTGTGAGGAAAGTTTCTGAAATTTTATATTTTTTTTTTAAATCAGTATTTTCTACAATATTAAATTGTAGAAAATGCAAAAAAAAAAAAATGCAATTAAAAACCAGGAAGATGGCTTTGAAGAAAATACTTAACTATACTATTGAAGAACAAATATTTTTTGCCAAATAACGGCAATAAAGAATTAAAATAGATAAAGGAGTTGAATAATGTTGAAAGACATGGAGTAAATGATCAGCTGAAAAGTCTACTATGGAAATGTTTGGTTGGCTTGAGTGATTCTCCCAGGGAATGTTGGGATATTCTCCAGCAGGTGCTTCATTGTTCAGACATTTAAAACTAGGTTAGGAAAAGCAATAGGAAAGAAAGTGCAGTGCATAATAATTCAAAAAATGGATGAGATTGCCATTGGAACAGATTAACTGATTCAGTCTACTTTATTAAATATTATATTGTAAAGATCCTAGCATCGCCTATAATTCTTCAATTCTTTATTTTTTTTATGTTTTTAAGACATTTTCAAATGGCATAAATAATAGGAATATAGCTTTGATTAAAATTTATCAGATTACATCTTTTAACTAAGAATACTTAATGAATTCAATGTTCAGGTTATGATATAGTTCACAAGTGAATACATAGTTCACAGTTTCATACTGACTGTTCTATAAAAATATATATATTCACAATTTGAAATAGAGGAATTATGCCACCTATTTCCTCCACAATGTCTTCCTCCACATAATATATCCTTACACTATAAACCACAGGAAATATCTTGTTTTTTTTTCTTGTCTCCAGACCATCCCTAGGTCTCTGGACAGCATTATAATCTGCATCCCCTGAAAAATAAACATATACCAGGTACCAACAAATGCAAGCAACTCAAGACAGAGCACTGAAGCATAAATGATTCCTTCCAGTCAGGGTGCTGTGATTTGTGTGCCTGTGTGGGTGCACAGACTCTGCACAGTGGTGTGGGAAAGCTGAAGACTAAGGAGAAGAAATAAGACTGCACTTGAAAATTAAAATTACAACCCCACAAAATGCAAAACAGAAAGAGAACAGAATTTTAAATAGGTTGGTAGATAACATCAGCTCATTAGCAGTTCTATTACAGCTTACACTGGTTTGTTTTCTCTAAGCATAAAAAACACCCAAGTGATATGTTTGTGTCTATGTGTCTGTGTATGGAAGGAAGTAAATTAGACAGACATAGCACAAGTTATGCCTGAAAATTAAAATGCACTTTTCAAGATGACAGGAGGTGTGAAAGGGAAGATTGTTGAAGATGATTTTTCAAAATGCTGTTATATCTTGGGTAGACCCAAGTCATGTGAGGGACTTCCACTGCCTCACTCTGACCATAATTTTTTTTCTGCTTTAAAAACATGATGTTCAAAGTCAAGAATGCTTCCAGACCAATGGAAGCCAGGGCCTTGCTGCTGCAGTTTGTGTCACAGCAATCAAGTTCGAGAGGGTAACTCAAAAGAAAGCAAAAGAAGTAATACACACTCTAATTATTTACATTTCTAAACAAAAGGTACACCACACTAAAAGGTTTCTTGGGATTTTTTACGTATTTCCTTAGAAGAAATGAAGAAGCTTCAAGGACAAATTAGAGATGTTGCAGTACCAGTGGGGGAAAAAAAAAAAAAAAAAAAAAAAGCAAAAAAGCTCCTTGCTACTTTAAGACAAAAAACTTTCAATTTGCTAAAATATGCTCTCATGAAAGGTCCAAGAACTCTATTTGCTTAAGAACTTACTGCTGTTGTCTCTGTGATAGCAAGTCAATATGTATCAGCTTAGTAAAATGAAGGCTGAACAACATCTGCATGCAAGTATTAAAATAAGATCACTGGGAGACAGAGAATTGATTGTGGACAACAGAACTGTGAACCGGGCTGGGAAGATTTTAATGGGATACAAGAAGGAAGAAGCAGTAAGGTTTCAATGACAGGTACAAACAAGATGGAAAACAAAACAACATGTAACATTTGCCTATCTATTTGTTTTCAGGTGCTAGGGACATTTGTTTACAAACTTTATAATACATTTTTCTTCCAATGTTGTTCCCATTTTGAATCTTAAAAAGTTGTATAATTGGTTGAAGTCTGATCACAGGAACCATATAAGGATTGATGTATCTCAAAATAACACAGATAATTGTGATTTTTTTTTTTTTTTTTTTTAATTTCTATTCTGTTGGTATAAGGAATATTCCCCTTTTTTAGAAAAAAAAAATAAAACAAAACAAAACCATAATTAAAGACATGAACTTTTTCTTATATAAATCCATTTTTCAGAAAGTGTTTTGCTACCTAGTTCACACTGAGACAACAGAAGTTGAAGGTAAATTCATTCCACTGACTATGGTTTATAAAAGCAATCTTTACTCAAGGTGAGAAAGTCAAACAACCTAGAATTTTAGACAGAGATGTTTTAATTGGCTAGAATGTGTCCCATCATCCATTTACCAACAATACATCCTGAGTCATATTCTTTCTACAGAATATTGACAACAGAATGAATTTCTATGAACAATGTTCTTAATTACCTTTGAAAGTTTGTTTTGTAGTGTTTAATCACAAGACACACTGTGAAATAAAACACAGTGGGGAAAAAAAAAAAACCAAACAATCAGACCACTAAGAAATAAAGCATTGGATGCTTCACATTGTTTTCACATCCTGGATCCTGAGATTATCTCCTGACCAGAACACAGGTGAATCCTCACTAGGTTTAAGATTACATAGCTGTGCTGGTTTTGGTGGAATGATACAATCCAAAACTCCTCTGAAAGCATTAGTTGATAGGTGTTTTCTAGCTAAAATTGGGACATTGTATAATCTTGTTTCTAAGGATAATTAGGTACATTGGAGACAGAGAGGCATCTAGCATAGATGGAGAAGTCCATCTGTGTAGGTGCCTTCTATTTGATCTAAAATAACCTCTGAACAAAGTAGAGCAGCTGTAGTTAATAGAGGAAAAGAAGGAAAAAGAAAGAATTTACAAAACAAAACAAAACAAAACAAAACAAAACAAAAAAAAAAAAAAAAAAAAAAAAAAAGAAAAAGAGAAAAGCAACAAGGAAAATTGATAAAATAATTAAATCCGGGGAAGAAAGATGAAAATAGAAAGAAATATGAGTTTATCATTCTTATTTGCATTACTTACCATAAAGAATTTTGTAGCATCAAGAATACCACAGTGAAGACGCCGTTTATCTGTTCATGTAGTTTGTTGGATGGAGGATTATTGACAAACTAAAAATTAGTTCTTACATAGTATCTTCCTTGAGCTATCAAGACCATAATTATTATCCAAAAATAGGCAATTTATCTAGGTCTAGTTTATCTCAAAGTACAAACCCTTATTTTCTCTATGAGTTACAAAGAGAGTTACAGATATTTCAAAATCAGATTTGGTGAGCTAATTTACAATTTCTCACCTACCACTGAAATATAACTAAAACAGGGAATATTTGCAATATTTCATATCGACTATACTTGAGAATCTTATAAAGATCCCACCTCCAATAGAATCAATAAAGAACATCTCTTCATCTGGTGTTGACATTTTCAGAACTGTCCATTACCTAGCATTGGTGAAAGGCACTCCCACTCCACTGGAATATTTAACGAAGCAGGAAAAAACAAACAAACATTCACTGGGAGCAGTCAAATCCAACCTCAATGACTTTACTCTTGTTACATTTAAATGAAGCCTTCTATCCTCAAATTACTAATTGTATTACACAACATGCACACCACAACTCCCTCCCTCACCAGTACACTCAATACAGAAAGACAAAAACAAATTAAAAAAAACTCAAACAACTTAAGATGGTATGTATTGAGTAAAGCATCCATTAAAGAAACAAGGAAAACCAGTCTGGAACATATGGAAACCCTAATGAAAAGCAGTACTTCCTCTGCTTGATAGAAGTTACTTTAAAAACCTTTGAATCAAAATCAAATCCATATAACAAGAGAAAGGGAGACAATGAGGATAAAAGTACCAAAGTACCTGGACATTTTTTTTTTATGTGTTCAGAGAAAAGTATTTTCCTTAGAACAGTTATTGGAATAGTCTGAATTTTTGGAATATTCAAACTATTAATCCTAGGACTTCTGGTGCCAAGGTTAAAAAAACAAAACAAAACAAAACAAAAAAATCAAAAAAAACCCCCAAAAACCCAAAAAAAAATAGAGAGAGAAAAAATGCCAAGATGTATAGATGACATTGTAAAAAAATCAAAGCAGGGAGATTGAAATCAGGAGAAGATAAGACTTATGGAAGCAAGACTTTGTAGATGGCAGGGAATCAAAGACAAGGAAGCAATGGTGGAAGAAAGAGAAGAGCATAGGGATAGGGTAAATCTTCCTTCGTATTGTTGTTACCACATACCTGCTGCTTTGTTGCTGAGACATGGCTATCTATTTTTTTTTTTTTTTTTTTTTTTTTTTTTTTTTTTTCCCCAGAGAGAAAGGCAGATAACCATGGAATTATGGATAGGTACTTTTTGTGAATTGCATTACATGCAATCTTAATGTTTCATTTCTGCAGAAACATGGCATTGAATGGATCCCTGAGGATCCCATAGTTCTAGTTTCCCAGGACTCTGAACACACTGAAATCCCCTTCATAAGTCCAATTCCTTACCATTCTAGTGAAATATTCTTCCATAGAATTATTTACAATTGCTATGTAAAATTTGCTGCTAGATTAATCTAATTTTTAACACTGCTGAAAGCAGTAATCAGAGCAGGTTCTTTGACTTCAGTGGCTATTCATGGACTTGGGTAATCCCAAACTCTGACTCTTGAGCCCCCAGTGTCAAATAGAACCATTTTTCTCCCCAAATTGTGTATAAAAGCAAATCCAGACCCCTTAATCTTACTGGCCTTGACAATCCACTGGTGATATGGACAGTGAAAATGTCACCTTAAGGCAGTGTTTAGGTATTATTTTTCCATTGAATACCTGTAACTGGCAATAATCCCTGAACATGATTTTTTCCTTCTTTCTTTCCCTGCCTGCATTCTGTCTCTGTTTTTGAATAGTAACCAACCTTGAATGTACCTTTTGCCACGTAGAAATATTTTTAATAAAAAATCCATTCTTCCAGACTTTTTAACTGAAATATTATCTGAATTTTTTAGAGTAAGTTTAATTCTCCAATATAAAACAGCAGCAATAAAATAGTCCAGTTCACCAGCTTTGAACCAGTGTAAATGAAAGGAGAAACTTGTGAGATGGAATTAGACCAATTTTATATCAAGGTAACTGAGTTTAATCCCTTGATTAAGATTTGAAGTTAGCATACATATAACTCTTACACAAGAAACCACATTATTTCTTTGATTTTTTTTCAGTTTCAAAATTCATATATATATAGAAACTCTGTTTGTTCCCAGAATTATAGCCTTTTTGAAAAGACAAAGATGTTCAAGAAGTCTGGAGATATTCTTTCCTGACTTCAAAGACAATAGTCATGTCTGCCAGTGCTTACACACAAACCCAACCTGTGACCTGAATACTTATGAATATCAGGGTAGCTAAAATAAATCAAACCAGAGGTCTGCACAGCCCAGCCCTCTGTCTCTGACAGAGGTGTAAAGCAAATATCTCATGAAGGATAAAAGATCAGGGCAAGTAGAAGAAATAAAGGAAAACATATTTCAGTACTTTCTGAGACCCCTATCCCTTGGGAATCAAAAAATTCTTAAGTCTGCACAATATCTCAATATCCAGTTGTCTGGAAAGGATTTCTCTGCTAGATACTTTCTCAGTCTTCCTTGAAAATGTGTAACTGTTTTATTTAGCATCTAAAACCACTGTGATAAACAATAGTGTGGTTTTGTGATGAGTTGAAAGGCATTCATAAGGACCATCAATTCCAGGTCCTGACCCTGCCAAGAACTACCCTAAGAATCCAAGTATGTGCCTGAGAGCATTGTTCAAATACTTCCTGAGCTCTGTCAAGCTTGGTGTTGTGAATAGGAGAGCCACAGTGAAAAAGAAAACTCTGCTGACACAACTGCAGGCCATTTCCTCAGGCCCCACCACTGATCACCAGAGAGGAGATCAGTGTCTGCCCTCCCTGCTTCCCTGTGTGAGGAAGTTATAGATGCTATGAAATCAAACCATCAAAATAATTTCAAACTATATTTATTTGTAAAATAAGAGAACTGGAAAAGCAAATCCAGTGATTTTGAGAAAAAGGAGAGAGATTCTCTTCTGCTAAATATCAGCGTCATTCACTGAAGTTGTGAGCAATCCAGTTTTCTGAAGCTGGAGGCATGAACCAGTGATAGAATAAAAAAACCCCACCAAATTGTTTGTCTTGGAAGTGACCTAAAAGGTTATGTAGTTCCAAGCCTACTAACATGGGCTGGGACACCTCTCCTTAAACTTGTTTGCTCAAAGCCATATCCAATCTGGGTGTGATGTTTCTTCAAACTGTTTTAGGCTGGTGTAGATACTACAGTCAAAGAGCACAGCATAGGGTGTGGCCTACTCATGTCATCACATCTCTTATCTAAAGACAGTAGTATAAATAAATAACATTTCATGACAAAACTAATTTAAGAAATTTCAGACACCTAATAAAAATTTAGCAAATCATCTGCCAGGAGTGACTATTTCCCTTGATGAATGAAACAGAAAGTCAAGCAATGAGCTCAGTGACAAAAAAAAAATTTGCTCAGTGCTAGATGTTTTTTACTTTCTTTTGGCGATGACAAAACTGAAACACAGTAAAGTTTAATGAACCAGGGACACAAGTGGAACACAATCCAGCTTCGCACAGCAGCTCCACTTAGTCTCTCACTCACACTCATCAGCTCTGTTTCAGTCCTCTACAAGTATGATACTACCCTGAGAGAAGATGGATCTGGAAACATAAGTACAGATTTTCTGGAGGTTTTCTGTTTTGTTTTGGGTTTTTTCCCCCCCTTTTTTTAAGAAATAGTACTGTGAGTGTCTCCTTCCACTAAGTTTGGGAAACATCAGTTTTAATAGAGCTTGACATGTTTAACAGCCAACATAAACTATGCTTTCACATTGATTATGTGCATTTTCGACAATTTTCTTTCAGTGAGGACTTTATGGGAGGAATAACATGCTTCTCACAATTTTCAGTGTGATTCAGTTACATTCTGTAGGGCTTTGTATAACATGTGCACATCAAAACATATTTGGCTTCCTTGACAATAATGTGTTTTGGGTTGGAAGAAAAATTAACCACTGCATGATTCATTTTAAATTTGTACAGAGCTTTTGTTTCAACCTTTGTAAGCTTCATATAGCCAATTCCAGAATTAGCTGTGAAATGCCATACTGATGTTTTTTTTCTCCTGTAATTTACAGTAATTTGTACTTTGTGTAGGTCCGAAATTTATTGGCTGGAAGCAACTGGTCTGCCTTCTAGAATAATATATCCTCACATTGATTCAGAAGTTACAGTTTCTGTATTGAGAATTTCCCTGCCTGGAATGAAAAGCACTCAGTGTGCTTGCACATACAGTTCTCAGCATGTCACTGGAGCAGAGGGGCTTCCAAGAGCACGTAAGACAGAATAGCTACTTTGACTTAAATCTACTCTCAAAGCTGGGGCATTCACATCACCAAGTGGAACAGCTGACGGGATGTGCTTTGCACTTTGCTGGTTTCTACCCCAAAATCTTGATTGTAAAGAATCAAGTACATAACGCATAAAGAGCAAATCTCAGTAACTGAGAATGGAAGAGACTTCATGGGAAATTTCATGTAGTGTTCAAATTGTTCATGGAGCTGTTTCTTCCTTCCTGTGATGCAGAACTTTCAGGAATTCAGTTATGATCCAAGTGATAATGAGAGAGAGAGAGAGAGAGGGAGGGAGAGAGGGAGAGAGAGAAAGAAAGAGAAAGAGCAGAAAGGTGATCATACAGCTTTCTTTTGAGGCATGCGAACACTGCAGAATTTTCAAGAGTTTTGGGGTTTTTTTTCCCCTACAAAAATCTTTGAAATCTAAAACTGTTATAACTTTGATAATTGTTGTCTATGTTTATATAGAGGCTGAATAGCTCCTTTAAGAGATAAAGTGTTTTCCTGTTGTCTCATCACCAAACAAGTTCATCTCTCCCTACCAAATTTTACAGAACAATAAAGATGGAAGATCACACAGCTGTGATTCAGATGCCAAAAAATTCAGATGCATGACAGTGTTGAAACTGTACTGAACAGACCCAGTGTCCCCAGTTTAGAGTGCTGAGTAACTCCAAAGCTGGAAAAAACAGAGCTACTTGCATGACAGCTAGTGCAAGAAGCTGGAGTGTTCTCAATGATTTATGTAGCATGGGGCACAGTGGACATTGAAGGAAGAGTTAAACGGTAAAGCGTAAAGAAATGTCTTTTGAGAAAAGATTTATGGAATGACCCAGTGGATGGGCCTTGGCTGATTGTAATCTGCATATGAGGCCAAGGCAGGGGGAAAAGGGACTAACAATCAACACCAGAGTAATTTGCCTGATAATAGGAAATTAAAGAACTGGAGAGGCAGGCAGCAGCCTGCAAAATTCATGCAGATTTGGATCTGCTGCATAATTAGCCACAATAGTTAAACTGAA
>CM031878.1:5596680-5619178 GCA_018697195.1 Certhia americana | reverse complement strand
CTTTTCTTTTCTTTTCTTTTCTTTTCTTTTCTTTTCTCTTTTCTCTGTTCTTTTCTTTTCTTTTCTTTTCTTTTCTTTTCTTTTCTTTTCTTTTCTTTTCTCTTTTCTTTTCTTTTCTTTTCTTTTCTTTTCTTTTCTTTTCTTTTCTTTTCTTTTCTTTTCTTTTCTTTTCTTCTCTTTTCTTTTCTTCTTTTCTTTTTCTTGTTATTCTCTTTTTCAATAATTTTCTTTTTTTTTTTCTTTTCTTTCTTTTCTCTCTTTTCTCTCTCTCTCTTTTTTTTAAAATAGAGTCTTAATTGAAAAGATGAAGGCTTCTTCTGTTTGTCAGTTTTTTTAAAAAATAACTCTATGTGTGTATTTTCAGAATTCTTTGAACAACATGCATGAAATTTTTCATGTTCAGCAAAAACTGTTTTGTTTTGAGTCCTCTTCCTGTTTTTTGTTTTTGTTTTGGGTTTTTTTTGTTTTTGTTTCTTTGTTTTGATTGTGGTTTTTGGTTGGTTTCTTTTGTTTGTTTGTTTGTTTGTTTGTTTGTTTGTTTTTAATAGGGACTCTGGCATCGAAGCAGGAGAAATTTCTGAAAATCCTAAAACACTGTTATTGGGATTTAGGGAGATGATGGACCATTTTGTCAGTTAATCGTGTCAGCAACACTAGAATAAAGTCATGTGTAAAGAAGTATCAAAACACCCACAGATGTTCAATGTTAATTTCAAAAGGAACTTGGACAACTTACCTATCACACTGTTGTGCAGACTCCACCTCTTTAACTGGAAAAAAATACTTTTAAAAATATGTCTTTAACTCTGCTCAGAATCTCTGTCTTTTCAGATAAGGACCCCTCAAGCAGCTTTCTGGAGCAGAGGAATACAAACAAGGACATTTGGCCTTGGTTTTTGTTCAGATGTGCAAGAGAGTGAATAGGTCTCTGTTTCAGACAGGGAAAGACCACAACCTGCTCATGACCTAAGCAAAATCTCAGACATCTTACACACCCTGTAAGCTCATATCAGTCAATTATTCGTGCATTTTATTGTGCTTGAAGCTGTTTTGTCTGCAAACATGGTGTGTATATGTGGGATGGAAACACTGGTAGGCTCAGACCAGCAACGAAATTACCAAAGTTTAGCAAGATAAAACATTTTGTGTCTCTGCTTGTGTAAGTCCTTAGTGAAGGTGAGATAATGAAAGGGCTTTCAGATAACTTTCATTATGATTTGCCTGTTACAGACTCATAATGTGCACATCGAGCACAGCTGAATCTCAGCTGATGCTCAGTTATCTGATGAGCTGCAGGGACTTGACTGTGTTTACACCCTGAGAATGGCAAATGTGGCCAAGATTTGATCAAGGTAATGTTCTTATGCAACTGAAAAAGAAGCAGAGTCGGAGAACTTGATCAGAAGTATTTAGTGGTCGTCATGTCAGATAGGGGTGTAATGATGTTAAAAATGTAAAGCAAGATACCAGAGAAAATCTTGTCAGGAAGGTTTAAAAACAAGGAAAAAAAATTAAACTTTTCTCACACTCTTGTCACAGAATTACTTTTTATTACTATAAACTTTATGCAGCAGAAGAGTTTATTACAAACACAGAATGGTTCTTGTATGCTATTTTGATTTCAGGTCATCAGTTATGATAATACAATATAAAATACCAAAGTTTTCAGTAAACAGAAGTTTAATACATGCCTAAGCTTATTGATTACACTAGTTTATGCGATAATAAAAGTACAAACGTATGCACACACCTTTTGCAAATAGTAAAAATTATTTGTCTTCAGCTATCTCCTTCTTTGTGCTTTCACAGCAATTCAAAAGTCATAACAGATAATGGGAAAACAAAGTGTTTGCATTTCATAGATGACCTTGGAAAAGTTCCTGTATTTCTCAGTATTTTAGTTCCAGCTTTGTGCAGGAAACATTCTCTTGTTGTAATCACTTTTGAGGACCTGCAACTATTGATGAGATGAAAAAAAAAAAAAAAAAAAGCTTTGTAATAGTTAAAACTGAAGCAAAATTAATGAAATGGTTAAATAAAAACATTGCTGTTTATCCAGAAACAATATCTATAAAGACCTAACATGTTTTGCAAAAAATATAAAAAAAATTAAAATTACTATTTTTTTAATACATGCAAGAATTAAAACTAACATAGATATAGTCTAGATAAGTATAAGGTTTTTATTGAATGAAAAAAACAATAAGCAGAATTTTCATCTTAAAATGATGAAAATGGTTTTTATTTCAATATCTGAGCAGTTTTTTTTTATGATAACTAGGGAAATTATTTTCAAGAAGAATGTCTGGACCTTGTGTCTCTCTATAAATGAAGTTGGTTTAGCTGGTTTAGCTTACTTTTGTTTTCTTTTTTTATTTTGGGTTTGCCCACGTGAGCTTTGATCCATCAGAGAGGTAGTATTTCTTAAGGCTTTTTGCTTTTTGGGGGGTTTTTCTTTTGTTTTTTCTTTTTCTTTTTTTGTTCTTTTTAATGTGTAAGAAGACCTTATGTCATATTTGGAGATGAGTGTGGCATTTGCCATAAATTTCTGTTACTGGGACATTATATAATAACTACAGACTAAAGCATGAAAGATGACACTTAAAAAAAAAAAAAATATTTGCATGAGAAGTAAGGCAATCCTATGTATTCATTTTGTGCCCATAGAAAGGAAAATTTAGCACAAAATGTGGACAGCAGCCTTAGCTGATATCCTGAGTGTTAGCATTTGTCCTGCACAGCCCTGATCAGGGTGGATCACGGTTTCATCACTGGTCCATTCAGTCTTTCTCAGTGCAGATCCCTTGGTCTTAATGTAATGGGAAAAAAAAAAAAAAATCTGGAAAGGGAATTTCTGCTCTTTTCATCCGTCTCTGTTGTCTGTTCTGAAAGGCTTGTGAATATCTGCTGTCTGTCCTCAATGGGTTCCTTTGATTTGCCACGTATTGGATGCACCAGAGTTGAAGGACAGGTGAGTGGCCAGCTCAGCTGTGAGTGCAAGTGCAAGGGGACCTGTTGTACCTAAGCTGGGGCCCAGTCAGTGCACCTCATGGACTGTAAAGTGCTCCTGTGTCTGTCTGTGCCCTGCAGATGCCTCTCACCCCAGCCAGGCTTTGCTTATTTTGCTGTAACCTGAGTCCAACACCTTTTATGCACCTCCAGTTATGACTTATGAACTCCTGCAGGAGAGTGAAGCACTGGAATGCCTCAGGGCAAGTGATGCTTTCTATTTGTGTGTGGGGGGTTATTTTATTTTATTATCTTATAAAATAGCTTAATCAATGAACTCAAGCAGGTAGTAGAAACTGAGACTTCTGTTTATGGGGAAACTTTTGAGATTTATTTTGGCCATTTGTAAGTAGTGCAAACAACTGAGCTCTGGAGGAGGAAGAAATGGAAAACGGTCCAATGTACTTTTTTTGGTGTGCAATGAGTCAAAATTTCCCTTCCTTTCCAAGGCGTTACAAAGCAGAAAAGTGACAGGATTGTCCTGTTTATGATGGGCTTTTTGTACATCTGTGTGAAAATAAATAGATTATTCCACATGAATTCCAAATAAAATTTATGGCTAAAGTAAATTTTTCTTATGGATATTGATCGTATTGACTGAAACCTCCTTCTTACAAATTCCCTTGTTTGTATAACATAAGTGTTATAACTTGGCTGAGAAAAAAAAAAAAAAAGGATGCGCATAATGAATTTTCGTATTGCATATTTTGCTTAACAGCAAAATGAACATTCATTTTCAGAGATTTATGTTCTGATTTCAAAGAAGTTGGTGGCAAATGGAGGGGGTATGTTCTTTCCTTTTTTATTTTTTCACTAGATAATCTTGGGGCCTTTTTGGTATTTGTTTTTTTTGTTTTTGTTTGTTTGTTTGTTTGTTTGTTGTTGTTATATTGTCTCTACAATCTTGCTTGTATATTTACACTCAAATAAATTGAAATTTGAAAAGCAGAACTAGAAATTGCTGGAGCCTGTTCCTGTTCCTGAGAAGTCTCCTGACACTATATTTATTTCTGGTTTCAACTATGCCTAAGCTAGAAAAGAAAAGAAAAACTCTCTAACTCTCTTGATCACCTCCCCTTTTTTTTTTTTTTTTTTTTTTGTTCTGATAATTTAGCTAAATAATGTCTGATGTCTGGTTTTGCTACAAACATTTGCTAATAATGGAAGGGCAAAAGAAACTAAATCTTGAAGTGCATTAACCTGCATTCTCATGTGAGTAAAGTTAAATTGCTCCCATACTACTCAGCTGAGGTGATGGCATATTGTACAGTCTCCTGCTGCAATCACCTGTCCTCCTCACATACAAGGGTATATATATCACCTCACAGAAGAGCTTCACTACGAGCACAATCATAATAAGACAAAGTGATGACCACTTAAAGTCTCTAGCACCAACCATGCTGCTTGTTTTCCTCTCAGCTGGCTCCACAGAGCAGGCATTCCTAAATCAGAGCCTTAGGAAGTCAAACGAAGACGTGTGGAAAGAATTTGGACCAGTGTTCCTAGCAAATATTTAGGGAGATCCTTAGTCCAAAACACTGGTCCCTAGTCCAGAGAGAAGCAGCAAACTGACACTGGGAATATAAATGTTATAAGGTTGAACCTGAAGTAATAGATTATTCTCACTAGGTGCAGCATTAATGATAATAGTGCAACAGGTGCAACATCCAACTCACACAAGGCTCTGCAAGTAGAAAGTCACATTTTTAGTGTAGACATGGAAATTGTGTACAGATCATGGGAAAAGTAAAACACAATAAATCATCTAACAAAACACTTCAAAGTCAATTTTATTTAGTGGTAAGTCAATTTATGTCGACAATAATTAAACATGTTTAGCTTACTATCAGTAGAGATTTGAGGTGGTGTGGATGGTTTGATCTAAAAGTTTTAATCTGGTTTGCTTATGAGTCTCCATTTTTTAACTTCTGCATTTAAATAGGAAATGAGAATGGCCAAACTATGACATATTCCATTACACTGATAACCAGGTTTGAACTGCCCTCTATTTCAGTCCTTTCCTTTTGTCTGCAGATTACAGCCTGCAAGAGATCCCAGTGTTCAGAACACCTTTGTCTCTCTTCCTATTGAAAATATACAGAATACAACTTTTTTTTTTTTTTTTTTTTTTTTTTTCATTATAGAGTCAACAGAGAGGGCAGGCAGAGGATGCAAAGGGTTGACTGGCTGGTGGTGAGTGTAGGAGCCATTTCACACATGTACCCCTCCCAGCTCCCAGTCACATGGCAGACTCATAATCTTCAGGCTGCATACCTGGGCAGGCATGAATGGGACACAATTTGTTGAACCAACTCCAGCATGTAAATTCTCATATATCCCAGTTCTTTCTGAGGCCATACAAATATGTGCATATATACATATGTGAACATGCATATGAATGGAATTCTGCTCATTTTTTTTCTTGAAGAAGCAGTCTTCAGTAAGAAGTTATGGAGATCTACTTTTTTATCCTGCTGCATACTGAGAATCTAAAGTAGCCAACATGTAACTGAGGAGTACATCTGGATCAAAAATCTTTGGCAGAATCAACAAAGTAAACCCAGTTATCAAGTTATCATCACTATTTTTTTTTCCCTGCTGCCAAAGAGTGATGTATTTTATCTTTGCACATATCAGGTTGGCAACATTTTAGGTTTAGCATTTGAAACCCAAGATTTGGCACCCCAGACCATTCATTCTTATGGCCGAGCAGGTATCTGTGCTTATCCATAATCATTCTGTGCCTTAGTTTACTGGTCTGAAAAATAGGAATAGGCTGAATCTGGCCCTAACACTAGGAAAAAATCTGTCAACTACATTGACTCCATAAAAACTTAAGGATTTGGCCCTGTGCTGGCAGACAGTAAGCTGGAGTGAAAATGTTCTACATGTGCTATTTGACCTCTACAGTTGAGGATTTAAAACTTTAATTATAGGAACGAGAAGATGAGAACAGATTCTGAGTTAGCTACTTTTTTTGAATAGATATTCAGACTCCAGGGGGAATAGTGATTTGCAGGCTCATTGAGGGAGAAAAAGGATGTCCTTTCTTTCCTAGGTGTACGGGGGGAGGAACAAAAGGGGGGCCTTGATACCATTCCATTAAAATAAATCACTTCTCAATCCAGGCGAGAATTTGTATCAGAATATTTGATATTCGAAACTTTACCAACAAGAGCAAATCAGAGAGGGCGTTTGATTATGCAGGGCCAGATCCTGCTAAACCTCCCTGAGAGGTGTCTGACTGAATTCAGGAGCAGATCAGTATGCAGGGAGTTACCTGGATAAGGCTTTTAGACAGTGGAGTCTATGAAAGAGAGAGCTGTGTTGCCTTTTTGTTCTGGGGAGAGCTGGCAGTGAACAAATTACAGGAGTACTAATCATACAGCCCGACCTCCAGCTGCCATTGAAATCAGTGGGAAAAAAAAAAAAAAAAAAATTCTTTTGACTCCAGCAGAGACAGAACAGGATGGTTAGGGTTAATTAATTACTTACTTTCCAGAAAATGCTTTGAGATCTTCTGATGTAGAGATCCTATATAATAACAAACTGGCACTGTAATCCAGATATTTAGAGAGCTGTCATTCATCAATAACATTATATAAAATAAAATCATTATAATTTAGTAAATCTGTTGATTTCCTTACATTAGGACAGAGAGAAATTTTTAGGTTTTAAATTTTCTAACAACAGAAGTAGTCTGGGACAGGCAAGGGAAGGAAACCAGAAAAGAAATTTGTTGATGGGCCTGTCTAGAAAAGAAATATGGCATAAATACTCCAGAACAGTCAAACACTTTGCTGAGACATTGTCTCCAAAAAGGATATGTGTGTCTGTGAGTGCAGAATATCATTACTTGATGAATAGGTTATTTCTTTTTGCAATTGGGCTAGACATGATACAGATTTCGAAAAGCAACAAATAAGCAGGATATTCCAGAAGGTGAGGTAATTTCTTTCTTGTTTGTTGTTTTTTTTTGTTGGTTTTTTTTTTTTTTTTTTTTTTTTTTTTTTTTTTTTTTGGTTGGGATTTTGTTTGTTTAGTTGGCTGATGAGTTGGTTTTTTTTTGTTTGTTTGGTTTGGTTTGGGGTTTCTTTTGTTTGTTTCAGAGTTTTACTGGGGGTTTTGGTGGATTTTTTTGTTGTTTTTTGTTTCTTTGTTTTTTTTTTTAATTGTTTGAAAAGAAAAACAACCTTGAGTAGAACAAAACAGTTCTCCCTTCCTTCTTGTCCCATCCACATCTTTAAAACTAATCCCCTAGTTTCTCTTTGTATATTCTCACAACTTAATTTTTTGTGCAATTTTCAGACTGTTAGAGAAAAATTACTGCAAAGCACCCCTAAAAATAGACTTCTGTGCCTGAATACACATATTTTTAGAAGATATAAGAAAGTTAAAGTTCCTGCCCCAAATGATTATTAGCAGTAACAAATGGCCTGTCTGTGTTCTCTTTCAGCTATAGATTGCAGTACATCTTACCAGCAGTCATTTAGTTCTGTAACACCCTGACAATGTAGTACAGTATTACCATTCCCATTTTATAGATGAGAAGAACCAAGGCAGAACGATTAAACAAGTCACCCAAAGTTATACAAGGTCTGGGGCAGAGCCAGGAATAGAATCAAAGTCTCTTGAGTCCCTGACCTTCATATTAAACACAAGATCATTCTCCCTCTGTTTCTAGTTAGAACATTCAATTCACCCCATCTGGTGTGCATGTGTAATTTGTACCAGAGGGGTAATTCCTCCCTAGAGGAGGGCAGGCGGGGCTTGCAAGGGGTGTCAGCTGTGAGCCCAAGATTTGCATAGCCTGAACATTCATCGAAATGAGAATTCTTCCCAAGGAGCATCTCTGGAAAACACATGAAAAGGGGTAACACAAAATTCTCTTTTGAGGTCTCCAAGCTTTCAGACGGTGATTTTCCCCAACTGTTTTCTTCCTTTGATTGCAAAGCTAAGTATCAAGTTTATCTGTCAATAACCCCAGGCTTCACTCACTACCTTGAAACTGTCATTTGATGTTTGGGACAGGTGATCATTTAACGTTGTCTTCTTAACCCTGCAGGGGACAGGCTGCTGATGGTGAGTGTGTGCTGATAGAACCAATCCTTTACATGGCCTTCATACGCTTAATTAGCCACTGCAAAACGAATGCCTCTCAGCTATCAGTGTCATCATTTGAGCTCAGTAGCTTTCCTTCCAGAGCAGCACTAAAGATTGAAGGGAAATAATTGCAATAACATTAAGGAGACCCTTAAATTGTACATGTGTTTTTGTGTGTCTGTGTGTGTATGTACATACGTGTATCTATCTATCTATCTATCTATCTATCTATCTATCTATCTATATATACAGAGAAATATAAATATTGTCTGGAGATTATGGACAAGTTCCTACTTCATGTTGCAATAAAACCTCCCTGGATACTGAAGAATTGTTTGTCTGATAATTGACAACTTAATTGATTACTGTTTTTCTTCTTGGTACCAATTAGGACACAAAACTGATCTAATGTGGTGTTTGGTTGTCCTGGGAAAATTCCAAGACAAATAGCTCATACACAGGAAATTTGGGATACCTGGATAAGAATCTTAATATTTTGATGATTAATTAAAATGAAATAATAAACTGCTTAGAATAATCAAGGGTTAAAAATTAAAAGCATATGTTGTCAGAAGACAGGCCTAATGTGAACCTGAAACTATAAAACTTCAGTAATTTCAAAATATTGGTCACAGACAAATCAGACTGGTTCTGGCCTCTCATCAATTCTCTCATGAATTAATCCTGTTGTCATCAAGAATTTTCCTCCAGAATGATGTCACAGTATGAAAGTGGGAAGAGAATCTAACTTAGTATCCGTGCTTAGAGCAAAAAAGCAAGATAACTTGATTTGGTATTTGACATTGCAGCAAGCAAAGTGTCACTCAAGTCCATAACTTTTACAGTCACACTGGGCTGTTTCCTGTTGAGGGTGAAGTCAATGACTGTTTTCCACATGAATTCAGTAGTCAATAGGCTCATATTTGCTTTAATAATTTCCTTTCCCAGGGGATAAAGCTACTTCTGGTGACTTCCCCTGAGGGGTCTGATCAAGCAAACTCTTATTGACAATAAGCTTTCCTGATTTTGGCCCTCAGCTGCACTGAGCAGAGGCTGAGAGTGGTTGGAGGGCAGGGGAATAGATCTGTGGTCTGCATGGAGCTGCCAAGTCCTTTCCCTTGCTAGCTTGTGACCCTGTCCACCTGATTCAGGCATGTGGGGATGGGGCAAAAGAAGTCTTCAGTGTCCCTTAATACTTTGTCACAGGCTTCAGTTTTTCATTTGACCCACTGCCTCTAAAACAGACTACCTGGAGTTGTATTAATTTTGGAGGACAATGCCTAGAGGGGTGGAAATTGTATATTCATCCCTATTTATTCTCCATTACCAGCCTTTCCCCACATCAATAACTTTGCAGAGGTATCTCCAGTAACCCTTGCTCAGGCACAGATTTCTGCAGAGGAGATAGAGCTACTCACATGAGTAAAGCTGAGCTGGATCAGGCCCAAATTCAGTATTAAATCCTGGCAGTTCCAGATCTGTAGCTTTAACAAGGCTTATTTGAGATGAAGGCACATTTTTCAGTGCTCATAACAGCAGCAAGATTCTTATTATACAACATTTAAAAGCAATAATTTCTGCAGATTTAACCTCATAGATTTTCTAATACAATAAAATTAAATTTAAAAACCCTGAATGCAGCAGATATAACCCCTTCATGTGCAATTAGCAAATTTTAAATAGAAACTTTAATATTAACATTATTCTTTACGCCTCAATGAGTGGAATATTATTTAAATTGATATGACATAAGAGGATATAAATAATTCCTAAGTGTAGATCTAAACTAGAATTTCAGACCACATTGAAATGGCAAAACATTATCAATTCCCTATTTCCCAATATATCATTCATTACAAGCCTGATGACACATTTTTTTTCAGAGATTAAATTAGCATTAGAGTGCTAATAAACATTATAAATAAATACATAAAGATATTGTGAAGATCTGGGATAATAAAAAAGTAAATGCTTATGCTCTACCAAATTTCATCTTCTTTCTAGTGGCTTAGAAAATGTTGCTAGCAGACACATAATTTGGAAATGAGTTTCTGCTTTCTTCCCTGCAATAAAAATGTAAACATATTAAACATTAGAAATGTAATTTAATTAAGGAATATTCTTTATTCTATATAAACCTATGGTTTATAATAGTGAGAATGACAAGTGACATTTTTACTAAAGAAATGAACTGAAACTGTTCTCTGTGCTGCTTTATACAAGTTGGAAGAAAGAGGTTTTTCTCTTCCACGAGGTATAAGACTAAACCTATAAAATCATGGCAATTTATGACTAGGAAAAAACCTCTATAATCCTTATATATTTTTTGTCAAAGTATTAAGGTTAGTACAAGAAGGTCAGATATATTGTGATCTGAGTAATTACCTTACATTCACTTTTCTTCATAATTTCAAGATGTTCTTTTTTTCTTGGCCTGGATGGTTTGTTGTAAGGTTTTGGCTTTAGTTTTGGTCTTGGTTTAGTTTTGATTTTAGTTTTATTTGTTTTTTGGCTTGGTTTTTCTCTTTTTGTGTGATTTTTACTGGTTGCTTCATCAAGAAATATGTAACTAATTAATATTATTTTAGTTGTGTGTGATGATAACATATCCAGCAGGTGCCAGACCTCTGTAATTACTATAGGAAGTCACTTATGGCTACAGGTAATTTATATATTTAGAGGAGAATAGTGTAGGGTATTTATCCAAAAATCCCTTGACCAAAATTCCCTGTCAATTCAGTCATATTTGGCCTTTTCAAGGGAAAAAATTGATTGCTGCTTTTATTAAGCAGATAAGAAGCAAATGACAAGTCAGGCATTATGTAAATTTGTTTCTTCAAGATGCTTGTTAAGGAACTTTATCTGAGGTAAGAAAAAAAAAAATTCCTTAAGCTTCCCCTTCTATTTCTCACAGTGGTCTCCAGAAGACAAAATATGTTTGACTTCCCAAGACTATCTCAGCAGAATAATTAATTCATAGTACATCTCAAGATTGCTTGATATCTATGGCCATGAAATACACAATGCCTAATGTCCTCTCTGATCAATAAACCCCACTTTCCCCATACCTTCAAATCAAGGTTAGAGTTTTGCCCACTTTATTTTTAAGGTTATGTAACAATCCAGTCTTCCATGTGATTTCACTTTTTTTTTTTCCGTGAAAAATCCACTTTGCAAAATCATTCAGATCCTGCATCACCTGAAATAATCTGGACCGAGGTCACAGCATGAGAAGGAAAGTGGAAGAAGTGCTCTCAACATATTGTGCCTTGCCAATGGTGTTTTTTGATGTTATGGATGCCTGAGGTATGAGCTTCAACCCTGTTGCCATCAGTGAGGCCAGGCATACACACAGGTGCTTAAACCCATAATAATTGCATTGCAAATTACCTGTTCCTTAAACTCTTCATGAAATTATAAATGCCTGTAATTACATGACCTTGACATCGTAAATTCTTACAAGCCTCATGGCCAACTCTTCACCAAGAGTAAACTGCCAGAACGGTAATGAAGTTGATAGAGCTGTACTGAATGGACAGAGTTAGTGCCTCTTCAGACCTGCAAGTCAAAATAAGTTAAAAAAAACCAAACCAAACCAAACCAAAACAAAAAATCAAACAAACAAAAAAACCCCTCAAACCAAAACAAAAACAAAAGCAAAAACTGAATGCCAAAATGAATAGGTAGATTGATACATGAGAGTGAATAGGTAGGACTTTGGATTTTGAACATTAACAGGATGAAGAGGATCTTCCATGGAAACTAGAAAGAGAAAGAGAGAGAAGGAAGGAAAGTCCTGAGATTTTTTTTTTTTTTCCCTGGACTTTCACAGGTAATTATGAGGGTTAAAAATCAAAACAAAACAAATCACAACACACAACACTAACCTCCATTCAGTCTCCCTATGACTGAAATCTTAATTCAATGATACCTCCACAGGTTGCAGGAGAAAAAAGACTTCTCTATCTCAAGGGTTCGTAGAAGTATCTTTCTTAGTTATAAAGATTCATATATAAGAAGGCAGACACTTCACAGTAATAAGGGCAAAATAATTTTGTTTTCTTATACATAACAAAGCTTTAAGGCTTCCCAACGTCTCTGTCAGAATAGAGATGTTCTTCATAAGGCATTTTTCAATACAACCAGTCGTTTTCAAAGTTTTTGTGGCAAGTGAATGAGGGAAAAAACAACAAAAAGTATCCTAGAACTAACATAAACTTTGTTCTTTCTGTAGCTACGAGTAGAATGGCAAATAAAGGGAAATGCTCCCAGACACAAGCTAATCAGCCATATACTCTGAAGCATAAGATTTGATTAACCTTAGTATGTGCAGGTACAAAAGCTTCTCTGAAGGTAACTTTATTTTCCTTTTCTTCTTTCCTTTGAAGTTATAGGGACAGCTTTTCAGTTTAGCTCTGGTCAGTATTTCCTATTTTGTATGATCAAGCATACAGTCTATGCAATGACATTCACAATGCACACAGCTCTTTGAAAGCATAAAATAATTCACCAAACCAGTCCAGACCTGCTAGGAATAGGCACAGTTCTTCTTGTTGACCTGGATGACATTAGGGGAAATGAGTATTAAGGATTCTAAAATGTATTGTACACCCAACCATTAAACTTATAATATTTTTGTCATTGTACTTCAAATATTAGGAAATCTATGAGCTGGACTATTAGGTGTCTGAAGACAGGTAACTGATGTATGTTGGGCCTCATGCAGGGTTTGGAAAACTGAGACACATGGTTGCTCTTGATTGTCTATAGACATGATCACACCAAAATACAGCCGCAGCACAGTCAGCTGGCAACAGAACAAACAGTAAAAAATAAAAACCTGGGAGAGAAAAAAAAAAAAAAAAAAAAAAAAAAAGTTTCCAGATTCCTCTCTGCTATTTCCCCTTTGTCTGGATTAGCAACAGAATGGCTCAAAATTGTGCCAGGCGCAAAACCCAGCAGCTTTATCCTTCAACTGTGCTAATTCAGGAAAGTTAGCTTTGTTTTCACTCCAAGGCTGGTATAACATAAGTGGCTTACAAATGATTATCCACTTTTCCTGGTTAGACTTTGTCCTAAAGAAAGAAATGTGGCCTCCTATGGTTTTGCCTCGCTTGGTCTTGAAGGAGCCACATAGTTGGCTCCTGTTGCACTGAGTGGATAATATGGGTGATCATTTAATAAAATATTGAAATGTAAATACCTAGGCATAGTTATTCACTCAGATTTCCAGAATAATCACCATCATGGAGAGAATGAACACAGCTCTACACATATAGCATTCAAAGAAAAAACATCAGAAAAGACTTCTCTTTTTCAACATCATGCAAATTAGTTTCTTAGCTCTGTAGGGAGGAAGCAGAACCAGCCCCGCAGTTTGTCAGAGAAGAATAATTCCCATAAATCCTAAACAATACTTCCCTGTGATATTGGCAGGGCCGGTAAATCTAATTCAGAATTCTAAAAATTCTGAGAGGAAATAGATGAAAGTGTCTAAAGAACTTCTAGATTGACGGATAAAGTGAAGGTCATTTTTATCAGAGCTCTTTGGGGGAGTTCTGCATTATTGGCTACATCCAGTTCTGTAGTACATTTTGCTATTTGCAGTGTCCCCAAAGTGAAGACCTAGCAGCTTATTTCCAGATGCACACATTTTGAAATGGGTTAGCTGGGATGCCAGACTGCTCTAAAACACTTTGGGAAAGTGCATTGGTGTAAACTAAAGAGAATTTTCACAGGCTTTCCCATAGTTAAGATTTCTTTTCTTTTCTTTTCATGGTTCATAGCACTTAGTCTTGCCCACTGGGATGCTTCTGCCATCAGACCCATTGCATCTGGCACAACTCCTGCCAGGTTAGTCTGGTCCGTTGCCCCAGAGTTTTGGGTTTTTTTATACATGGAACTCTTGCTTCCTTGCATCAGGGTCTTGGTGTCTCCTTTTATTATCTGCTCTCGTTTTCTTCTGTTTTGCCCCTCAAGCAGGGAAATACACCCAGTGTGTGCAACTCTGATGACTTCAAATCTATATTCCCTTATTCATGCTTTCCTCCCTTGTTCTTTACTTCTTCCCAGGGAAAATGTACATATCAGTCATGTCCTTTTCACCTTCTTAGAGATGGCAAATATTTCTTTCTGTCTAGTTTCCCAATTCTCACGTTACCTATCCATATTGAACATAAACTGCTCCATGTTTACAGCCACATTTTTGTTCCAGTCCCCACCAAAAATTTTATTTATTTTTCAACTTCATAGGAAATAATGAACTGCATTGCACTGTGCTGGGAAAAAGATTAGAGCTGAGACTGTAAGTGTTCACAGAAAAAAATGGAAATAGACTATTCTTCAATCTAACAAACCCAGGACTGGCAATATCCAGTAGATAGCACTTGAACAGTAAAAAAAGATCCACCTCCTCAACCTCCTAAAAAATATCCAAACCCTGCAACAACACCAAAGAACAAAAATAACCCATCAAAACCAAAACCATTATACCAAAAATTATATTGACACTAGTGAACTCTGTAGTACTGGTATTTTATTTTCTTCACCTTTTGGTTTTGTCTTTATTTTCCTCCACCTCCTCTCCTCCTCTATTTTATCCTTATCCTTCTTCTTTGACCCCCATTCTAATTCCTTGAAGAATTAACTCAAAACCTCATGAACTAATTGTGTGTTCCACAGAAAACTGTGCTGCATAACTATAAAGACTGTGTATATTACCATGCAAAATGTTATAGCAGGGTGTGATTTGAATTACCACTGGGATGGTTTATTTGACTATTACAAGACTTTTGAGGCTGGAGAGCTACTGAAGGGATGTGAGGTTTCTTCTGTCTCTCACCCAAAACAGTGCTATTCCCCAACAGTCACTGCCAGACCTAATCCAGTGAGAAAAGAACCTAAAACCAACAAACCAAATAAAAAAGGGAAACAAACAAAAGTATGATGAGACAGGTTTATTCTCTTTCCCTTTTCTGCTGATAATGGTAAGTTGGTTTTTTTGGGGACAACTCACAAAATAGTGGGAAACCAATTTCTAAACTTGGGTTCACTTCTATATTAATGAATTTTTTATTAATGTTAATAGATTAGAGATATACATCAATATTGGTTGAGGACCTCAGCTATATGCCAGGATCATATGAATATACATCTAGAGGAGAGTAGATGTATACTGTTCACTCCAGCTCTTTTCACATGCTACACCCCCTGAAGCAAAATATTATTTTCATAAATATAAACAATGTGAGAAATAAGTGGAAGAAAATATTTTAATTTAGAGTAAGAAGAGTAATTACTTGATAGTAAGCACTGTTAAGATTAAAAATATTTAGACAAAATATATTATGAAATTTGCCCCTAACTAGGGAACTCAAAATTGAGATAGAACCAGCCCAGCAGAAAAGAATAGAGGAAGAACTCCACCCTGATAAAGGACTGTGGGCAACTAGGCAGATATTCTTTTTCTCTGGCCTATGTCATTAAGGATTATCAGGGGATAACAGATAATTGTCTGTTTTGCAAGCAGTGAATAAAATAATCTTATAGAAATTTTGCTTTTCTTCATTTATTTGTCATATCTGCTCAATAAGGAATATTATCTTTCAAACTTTATCACTCTTGCAGCAGTCCTACTAAGCTCTCTGCATCTGCCTACAAATATCCTCTCCAGTTTCATCGTTCCAACTTCTGATTTTCCTTCAAAAGTGTCCTCAATGACTTTATTTCAGCAGCTAGACAATTTTTTTTAAAACTGTAACATATTTATTCTTTTGCAGTCAGACAGGGATTTCCCTAGCTCCCAAAGCCTTACACCAAAGACATCCATTTCTGGAATGGTTATGGCTGAACTTGGTTTTGTCTGAATCTCAGAAATAGGTATTTCTTTTTCTTCAGATATGAATGATAAATAACTTCAATTTATTAAATCTTCTTGGATGTTATTCCTTTTGTATTCCTTTAATGTGGATATTTGGAATTTTGTTTGGAATACAAGATATGAGACAAAGCAAGAAATTCAGGGATTTTAATGGACCCAATGAAATTTTGTCTTTATTTCAAGTTTTTTATGAAACCAGTGACTAGCCAAATCTCATGATGTTTTATGTCTTGCAGTATTAAGGACTTTGATTGAAGGGTAAAGCTCAAAATTATGCCAGTTATCAAAAATATATGGAGATATATATTTGTGAGTATTGAAAGCACAGCTGGCCCTTATATTGAGAAACTGAGTAATTCATTGTTAGTAATTCAGGTGTACTTCCTAAATAAAAGATCAACTTTATCCAAATTCTGATAGTAGTTGATAAGTTCTTGAAGATCACCACTCCAGTGATGAAAAGCCTTCAACTTTCCTTTACTAATATTTCCAAAACTTCATTATCAAAGGTATTTACCTTTTTTTTTTAATAAAATATCTGTTCCCTTTTATTCTCTGTGATAAACAAAGAGTTTTGTTCCTTCTTAGAGATTAATATTGCAACTCAGTATTTAGTGCTTCTGAATGTCTTCTCTGACTGCCTGTATGTTCACACAAAATTAAGCCAAAGGGGCTGCAAACAAGAATAATTTCAGAAAGAGTTCTCTAATGCAAATGAATATTCAGCATTCTCTCCTACCTCAACCAGATTTTTCTGCAAAAAATAGTTATGTTTATGAAAGATGTATTATAAACCCTGTCATATTTAGCTATTTCTTCTCCCTTTCCAGATTTCTGTGTAATAAACAAAAGGTCCCAAATAAATAATTAACAAAAAATGACTTATTTATAATCAGAAATGTTTGGCCACCAGATGGTCCAAAGTATATCTTCATATAATGGGATCTAGAGTACGATTTTAACTCTGCGGGAACAAACAGCAGAGTATTAATAAAATGTCAATTAGTTTAATTTAGTCTCATATCTATTGAATATATATATTGGCACCTACATGGTTTTAATTTCATTTTAGGATTCCAGCTGCTATTGAACACAGAAAACTTTTAAGCAAGTAAATTAAAATAAATTGCAAAGACAAATAAATATGTCAAAAGATAGAAAGAAATAATTTTAAATGAAGCTGACAAGAAACTTCCCTGGTAATATAAAAACTTTTTGTGCATCTGCATTGTTAATGTCCTTGATTGTTTTGTGTCTGATGTTAAATTTAAAGTGTTGTCCTAATTAAAAAAAAATAAAATCATTATCAATATGATCTTGAAATTTTCCTAAAGTAAGTTTTTTCTCTCTCTCCCTACTCCCCGCTTGCAGACTCCTAAACTGTTTTGATGCATGGACAGATTTTTGTGTACCTCATATTTAGCTGACTACTCCGAAATACACTATTAATTCCTACACTGAAAGTTACTGGTTTACAAAGTGTCCTGAATGACACTTTCCTTAAAGGAATCTCAAAGAAAGTCAACAGTTATAATAAACTTACTGAGAGTTTATACCAGCATTTTATTTGACCCTCTTTCAAACGCAAGATAGCCAAAGGGTCAGACTGAGAATGGGTGATGAGAGCAAATATATCAAACTAAAATTAATTTCCACTGTTTTACTGGATCTGTCTGGTGTGAAATAACTTTCCTCACACTGGCCTGTATACTTCTGCATTTGGGATTTCTGACTAAAACAATGTTGGTAACACTGTTAGCTGTTGCTGAACAGTGTTGTGTCAAGGCTTGACCTGTTTCTTACGCTGCCCCCTCACAATGACCAGCTGGGGAGTTGGCCAGAGGTTGGGAAGGACACAGATGGGACAGCTGACCCAAACTAACCAGAGGGATAGTCCTCACCACATAGCAACCTCATGCTCAGCAATAAAAACTGAACAGTGTGTTTGAGTGGTCTTCTAAATCAGAAGCTGCTCAGAGATGAGCAGGGTGTCATTCTTATGGGACATGGCAATTGCCTTGTATCACTTTTTTCTCCCCCCTTGCCTTCTCTACAACCTCGCTACTCCTATTTTCTCCCCCTTCTTGATGGGGACAGGTGTGAGTGAGAATCTGGGTGGGTGTTTAGTTGCTGGCTGTGGTCCACCCATGGCAGATGTTCATCAGTTGCAGCAAGGGCTGCAAAATCCCTCTGGGACGGGAGTCAATGTTTGATAATTATTCAGGGCTGAGCTCAAAGCTATTGAAAATGTAATAACTACTTGAGCCCACTGGGTTATGTGTACCTGCAGCATTAAAGTTAAATTACACATATTGAGTTGCAGGGACCTTTTGTTATTTAATACATACTGCCTGTCACAATCTGCAGACTGGGTTTGATAAAGCCACATTGCTGCTAGGAAGGGCTGATATGGTCATGCTTGATGTAGGACTAAGCTCTTGTATGTTGTGCTCTGTATGTGTCTCCTTTGATCGGAGCTCATGTTACTTGGGTCCCATTTTTGGGGTTTGAGATAGCCTAGGATTTCCACCCAAGTTCCAAAATTTGCACAGCACCCCACTCTCACTGAGGGACACAAAATAACTATGTCAATGGTGATTGAACTCCAAGTAAAGAACAAGCCCAGGTTTTTGCTTAAATTACAACGTGGTCTTTAACTTGAAATGAGGAATGCCTACACAAATAGATGTCAGAAATTACTGCATTAAAGAAAAAGCATTCAGACAGAATTTCAGAGTTACTTAACTTTATGTCCATGCTGCAGCATGAAGTTCAAGTCCTGAACACTTCTCCAAAAGTTCAGCAAGGAACACACACAGCTGTGTCCTATGCAGGAAAAGGCCCACATTTCAGCTTAATGTTCTGTGCTAGAAGAATTTAAACTCCTGTTCTTGTAGTGGATGTTAGAGTTATGTAGATAACCCTCTCTTGCCATTTTAATACTTTTCTGTGATGACAAAATACACAATTTCAGCCTCTCTGGCTATAGTAATTTCCTTTAAAGAAGGATGAAGTACTAGGGTGAACACAGCTTTTGCTGCATTTTCTGAGGCATGCACAGTACATAAGGAGGTGTTAACAAAAGGGACTTTGGTGCCTTTATTCCCTCCAAGTCTTTTTTTCCAAAGAATGAAATCATTCCACTCTATCAGACCTACTGTGCTTTTAGAACATCAAGCCACTCAATTCAATTTTTTCCCTTGGTACTCATGCATGAAAGACCAGGTGCTTGTACTCTTATTAAACCCTATATTGAAATTTTTTCAGAACCTGGAATTTTTTTTTTTTTTTACGACATCCGGAGATCGGATTTTTTTAAAGTAAGACATTGCACTGGGTTTGCTGACATCACCAAATTCCTGGGATAGTTGTGGTGGGTTTTTTAGTTGTTGTTTTTGGTTGGTTGGTTGGTTGTTTTTTATGATCTTGATACTGCCTACTACCAAGAACTGGCTTCAGCCAGACTGGCTGAAGAAAGGCACATTAATATTTTCACTGAAATGAGGATTGTGGTGGCTTACTTCAATTACTATTTGTAGGATGTTCCAATGCAGAACAGAGTTCCTTTGCAGCTGGGGTTGTAGAAACATGCAATAAAGAACAGTGTTTGCTCTGAAGAGTTTACAATATAAATAGACAACAGAGTGGTGAGGGAAAGCTTGCTTAGAGACTTGCCTAAAGTCACACTGCAGGGAAGAGCTGGGAATAGTATCTAGGTCTCCAGATTCCCCCAAGTCTGTTACTTTATTTACTAGGCCATGTTGTCTCTCTCCTTTTAATTCCCTTCTTTTTTTCTTTACTCTACTGGATAATATTCATCAGCACAGGTTCCCATATACAAAAAACCCCATTCATTTAAGTGGGAAAAAAGACCCCAGAAAATCAACCCCCTGTAAAAATGTCCCTTCTAAAGATTTGTTACAGTACTCTTTGAATACAGCAAAATTCCAAAGGGAAACACTATTTATGACTTTGTCTTTAGCATATTCATATAAGGAATTTGAATGCATTTTTTCTCAGCTTCTTTGAAGGAGTGGCAAGCTTAGGATGGCATACAGCATGACCTGTATTGGAAATATGAACAAGTATATTTACTAGGTACTTTTCATCTCTGGTATAAAGGAAAAGAGTTGAATTGAGATGAAAGGAGGATAAAAATGGATGTCTTTCAATATTTCCTTCTATGTTTTAATTTCACAGCATGAGAAACATCAGTTGGAAGAATTTTCTCTAAGTACAAACCTAATTGCTCTGCTATCTCCAGATGTGTCCTGGAATTGCTGTTAATCTTAGCTGTAAAATTATATTTATTTATTTATTTTGAAATGAGATTTAAAGAGTATTAAGTAAAATTGTTAGGCAAAAAAACAAATGCTTGACTATTGGGCATTCCACATAATTCCCATGCCTTTTCTGCTTGTTTAATTAGCTATAATAAAGTAAATAAATACCACATTCAAGACCACGTTGTTATATAAACTTTGGATTTTGTAAAGTAGTGAATACATAGCTGCAAATTGAGATTCTTGGATTCTCCTCACTGGAAAAGGATTTTGCTTGGTTTACATTTCAGAGAATGTTTGAGGTGGCACTTTTAATATGTACAATAAATCAACAATCTTTTTGTAATATTTTCCTTGATTTCTTCTAAATTTTGGGTAAGTGGAAGCCTGAATGTAACCAAACCAACTTCAGAGTTGGCAGGTGCCGAGCACAACTTTGAAGAGGGTTGTGCTAGCAATGGGCTTCTTTCCCATTTGACCCAAGTCCCATGATTTGCAAGAGAGGGTCCTTAAACTCCATTGAATGTTGTATCCCTATAGTCCCTTGTTCCAGTATAAAAATAATTGAATTATGTATTTGAGAGAGGACTCCAGTGAGCCACCAGCAATGAAATATTTCTAGGGCTCATGTACTTCTCTCAAATACTCAGATGTTTTTCTTATTTCTCATATATTTTGGAAAAAAAAACCAAAAAAAAAACAGGGAGTTACTCTGGTGGGAAAGCCTGCCTGCTGATCAGAAATATGATTTTACAGATATCTCATTAGATATCTGAATTCAGTCCTGTGTTTTCCCTCAGATTAGTAGTGCTACCTAGGACAAGTCAGCTTCCCAGTCACATGACATATCTGTTCACCCTGTTGCAAAATAGGGAATAACAACCACCCTTTGCCTTGTTTGATTAAAGAGCAAATTCTGCAGGCAAGATAGGATTCTTTATTATGCATATGAACAACATCTGGCCTAGTGTGCCAGGTGCACAAATCATTTATTTATGTAATTAGTTAAAAACGTGAGCTAAACTGTGATAACAAATCCATGTAGACACTCTTAGTCCTGGATGAATACAAGGTAAGTAGGGTAAAGCCTTTCTTTTAAAAGCTTAGTACATATTACCTCATATTTGCTACAGGGTAAATATATGTGAGTTGTCCCAGCTGCACTGACACGGGAACATTTGTTACTCCTTCATATTCACATGCTTGAGCCTTAGCACACATGACTTTTAATGCTTTCTAATAAAGTATGGGGTATTAGTTGTACTGGACTCAACTTTGGAGGATAACTCAAACCTTTTGCTTAAACAGTGACTGTTATTGCTCCTGGAATATTCCACAGGCAAGGAAACGGCAAGAAACTCAGATCTCCAGAGGAGATCTTTTGTTCCCTAATCAATTAAATGTCAACTGAATGGACAGAAATTTGGGAAACTAAGAGTTGAAAATCAATACAATGACTGCTTTTTGTGAACTGGTAAATGGATACGTGTTCATTTATATCCTGGTGTAGAACATGGTCAAACAGGTTATTTCAGACCATCTGTGCTTTGCATTAACTTGTTTGTCTTCAAATTAGAGTGGAACAGGAGAGATGAGCTTTTACATTCAGCTACAGCTCTCAACTGGGATCTAGCAAACAACAACATCATTTTCCAGAGATTATGGTATCTGCTATATTTCATCTCAGAGATAGATACATGTGCTGTATGTAAAGCACACAATAAAACTAGTTGGACCAAGAGCCAGGCAAGCTCAGGACAAAAAACGTAAGTATGCAGAACTGGTATGATTTTCCAGATAAATAGTAGAATAAGTAACCATATAATGTCAGATACTTCTGCATCAAATTCTGTTTTAAGGTACATGATATAAATCTAGGAAAAAAACACTAAATTTTAAAGGATTCACAGTAGAAAAATGGTTGATGAATGTCATCAACCACAAGGACATAACAGGAGCAGTAAATACTTGCTCTCATTCTAAAAATTCAGTAATAGTGGATACTTGCTACATCTAGCATTTATCCCCCTTCCTATTATCTGTTTCAGGTCTAGTACACCTTTAATGAAGTTAAACCATTATTTTATTTTTCATTTGTGCTTCTTTTTCCCCTTGTGTATTAACCTGTAGAGTGGCAGCAGTTTTTGTGGGGGTTTTTTTGTTTGTTTTTCTTTGTTTGGTTGGTTGTTTTCTTGGTTTTTTTTTTTTTTTTTTTTTTTTTTTT
>CM031878.1:5576557-5596580 GCA_018697195.1 Certhia americana | reverse complement strand
TTTTTTTTTTTTTTTTTTTTTTTTTTTTTTTTTTTTTGGTTTTTGGGTTTTTGGTTGGTTGGTTGGTTTGGGGTTTTTGTTTGTTTGTTTGTTTGTTTTTTCTCCTTTTTGTTGTTTTGACTTGTCAGCCAGCATTAAGTGGGACTGACTTTTCTTTGTATCTTTACTGACAAATCTATATTAGTAACAACATCAATATTGTATTAAACCTGAACTATGGGAATAATTTGTAATCACACTAAAATTAGTAATGTCACATATCACATGGCAAGACGCAGGGTAGAGAAGTGCCATTAGCTTAGGTTATTATTACCTTATTAAGGCCATTTAAATAGGTTATAATTCTGGGAATTTAAAGGTCACTTTGATTTATTCAGTTTAGTTTTTTATATGTTTAGAAAACTAATTAAAGAACAAACAGCATAGCTATATCATTCTTAATGGCAAATATGTGTGAAGGGGCTGCCGGTTCTGAAACCCCACAGAGTAATGAACATTGTTACTATTTTCAACGCCGAACATTACTTCCTCTTAAAAATTATTATTTTTCCATTACATTAAAACTGTTTGATCCAATTTTGCTCTTAATATTTTGAAAGGGATTTCCTACCCCTAGGCTTGGAAGGCTCAAAAATCTCTAGTTTGAGCTTTCAAAAGAATGACCAAAATAAATAAACACAGGGAAAATAATAATCTCTGAAATAGCCTTTAATCCCCATGAATGACTTACAATTTGTTCACAAAGTAATTCTTGTCAATTGTTTAATTTTTCCACAAAGCCTTCCTTACACTATGATGACAATTCTTCTCCACTGCCTACTAAATGATGTGTTTAAGCCTTAAAAAATGCTTCATGTGTGCCTTCAGCTTCAACAGTTTTGAGCACCTTAAAAAATGTAAGGCAGCTTTAAGAATTTTGCTGAATAGGTATGTTTACTCTTTCTTAGGTATATTGCAGAACTGGACCACAGCTGTTTAATCCAGCTCTGATTTGAATCCTTCTATAAAATTTATGGTGACAAATTTTGATCCACAGAGCCCAGGGCATGGCTATTAGTGTGACAGTGTGCAGGTGGGGGAAGAGCATTGCAGAGAGGTGAAAGTTATGGGTGACGTTTCTATCTAGCATATACAGAATTCTGAAAGGACTAAGTGTAGCCATGAAAAGAAAATTAACACTGTGATTTTACATAAAACCCTGTGATTTTCCTTTTGATCACCAATGGCTAAATGTGTTTGTTGCCATAGATCAAGCCTCCCACTACAATGTATGAAAAATTCCCAGATGTTTTCCAGCCTCACAAGTCAAAGTCACCTGAATCCTACTTTCTTTACCACATAGGCATTAACATGAAGCCATCCAAGTGACAAATAAACAATTCATTAATGTTGGAGTTTCTTAAAAAGGAGGATCTCTTATAATATCAATCAACATTTCAGTTCTGTGGTCTGGTTTAAAACTAAATTTATCCATCTAGAAATATTTCCCACAGTCGGTGGAGCTCTGTTGTATTTAAAGGTCAGGCATCTCTTTCAAAAAAACAAGAAAAAAATCATAATTCAAGATCCAATTTTTCTTTCAAAACCAATAAAAATAAAAGTATAATTTTAAATTTTAGGGGTTATCACATTGTTGAGTTAATTCACCTTTTACTTAACTGTAAGTATCTTCTAGAATCATAGATATTAAGGGTGCAAATGATGGATCTTTTCACTGCCCTACAAATACACAGTATATACCAAATATATATAAATATATAGTCAATACCAACTATGAGCCCATTCATTGCACAACATCTGATGCACACTTGGTCAAATACTCTCGTCAACTTCCATTTGCTTCTGGAAAGGGATAGCCAAAGGCATCATCCATTCTGAAACTGATGGAGTGTGTGATAAAGATCTCAAAACCTTTTTGTCCAGATGGAATTCCAAGAGGCTGGTTGAGCCCCTGACTCCAATCTACTTTTGCCAGAGAGAGAAGAGACCTGTTACCAAAACAAGTTATGATTCAGTGTCTTATCTAGAACATGGTGTTCCTTCAAAGCTCAATATTCTGGCGCTAGTGGCAGACATAATTGGCAAGGAAAAAGTGAGTGCCACTCGTGTATCTCCAGCAGCATTTCCCACAAATTTTGGGGATGTCACTACAGCTCTTATTCAGAAAACAACTCTCCCAGCTTGTCCAGGGAGAACTGACAAGGTTATCACCAGAGGCGGGTTGCTAGAGGCTGCAGCTGACAACAAAAATAAGGGTATGTGAACATTAATATCCAAAGAGACAGCTACCTGCTGGAAGCACTTGCCTGGAAGAGGTGCATGGACTGTATAAATATAACCCTCTCTTTGTCTATCCCAGAAAGTTTTGAGGCCAACCCAAATCTGCAATAGCTGGGATATAAGAGGCAATGACAGGAATCATCCTTTTGTTATTGTGCTGTTAATATATTTTCCACATTGAAACTTGTTAACCCTGGCAGTAGCTTCCATGTCTGCTTATATGCAAAACCTCCACTAGCAAATCAATCCTTACATTGTAATGGCACTCACTTGACAAGGTGTGTTTGGCTTAGTGCACTGCTGCTATTTGTTCTGTGTGTAGCATCACAGAGGGATGTGATGTGTGAGAAAACCAGGCAGATGAGCTGGTTGATATGCACAAAGGACAGAGAGAGCTGCCTCTGCAACAGGGTGGTAGGGTGGAAAAGGGCTCAGTTGCCCTCAGTGCTTTGTGAAATACTGAAGCTACCCAATGAAATATCGTAAATATTATTCAACAGTTTGCTCTTTGATGATGTGCCTCTGGTTTTATTTGTTCAGACATCTGGGTTTCCCAATCAATGGGTTAAAGATAAGATTACAGTCTTGGAGAGCTATAGGAACACAGATTTGGCTTCTGTCTTGAGAAAGTCTTAGAGCACAGCCCTGAGAAATGTTGTGTGCGGGAACCTTCCTGACCAGCATTCATGACCCTAGGTTATGTGTCTCTAAAGCACTGCCTCTCTTATGCTTCTTGCTTGATCTGACAAGTGGAGGAACAAACAGAAGAGGAAAAAAAAATTCCTGTCTGGATAAGTGAAGTCCACCATACAACTGGTTCATACCCACACTGGCAGTGCAGATGAATATTCCCACTTCTGCGTTCTCAGTGTGATTGCTGTTTCTGGATGACTGAGAGAGGAGTAAAGGTTTTGCGGAAGCCTGGAGTTAAAAACTGGAAGAGTTCCTGCTCTCTCTGTTAGTCCAAGATAAAGATATTCAGAGATCAATGCTTAAGCAGATTTTAATTTAATTTAATTTTTATCATTTTTTAGTCCACTTTTAAAATTGTTGTTTAATTTAGTAATTTAGTTTAATATGACTCCTAGCATGAAGCTGGACTCCATTGCTTGACCTCGGAGCTTTTTGTACTCTACGTTTAATTGAGGAAGTACAGAATTACAGAAATGCTTACCCTGTCCTTGGGCTTGTTCAAGCAACAAAAGACATTGAAGTTCAGAGGAAAATTACGTGAGATATGGACAGCAATGGCTCAATGCTCACTTTGCCTACAAACATTTTCTTAAATAAAAGAGAAGGAGCAGAACATACACCTTGAGACTCTCTTTTCTGTCAAAGCTTTTAGTCTAACTTCTCTGCCTAGTCATAAGGAATTCTGAGTCTTTCTAGCTCCTGTTTACATCCTGGTACAACATAAGTGTCATTCCTTCTTACAGACTCAGATTCATCTGCACATCCACTGTGCAGAAATTTCCTAACATGAAAAACAAAAAACTGAGCTAGCTCTGACCTGGCACCTCTTAGAAACCTGGAATACAGATATAAAGTCTGATTTTTATGAGAAAACCTTCTTGAATACCGCACTGTGCAGGACAGCATCTCAGCTGCTGTACTTTCCTGTAATGCTCTGTGCCAGGGGCTCATTAATTTCCCCTCCTTTTTATGTGCACATTAATCAACAAGTAATTACGGTTCAACTGGAGCTTCCTTTCTCCCACCACACCATGAGCACAGCCCAGAGTGTAAGCGCCCTTAGCCATCTACCGTTTGTCCTATTGATGCCTCTCTTCGATGCCATCCTGAACCCTTTCCTGGAGATTTATGTCGAACCCTGTTTATGAGAGAGCCAAGTAGAGAGCCTGATTTGCAGGCAGTACTAACCTTTTCAATGGGTTTGGGTGAGGCCTCCCGCTCCAGTTGGAGGATGCGTGCTTCACGTGCGGAGGCATTGTAGGGAGGTGGTGGGTGTACTCGTTTCATCGCTGTAGTCGGGACGCAGTAAATGTTCGAGCCCCACTCCCGGTGGGTGGATGTCCTACGGAGGCAGAGTTCCCCCAATTCAGAGGCAGTCATTGCAGGTGTATTCGCTGGTGGAAGGCTGTTGCAGGTTGTTACCATGAAGAAAGATCTTGAACAAATGAAAAAGAAGGCCTAAGTCATCAACTGATTCCCTTACTTCATGAAGTACAATAGATAGTTTCGCTAAATATAGGTGATGAGTGTCATGACCTGCAGTTTCAGGTGGGATTTTTAAAACTCTCCAGTGCTGGCTCGGTTGCAGAAGGATGGGGGATAACTCTGGGGTGGGCAGTTGAAGATTAGGCTGGCACTACTAAACACTTCTGAAACTCTGATTTGCTTGCTTTTCGTACATGACAATTCAGTTTTCTTGAGTACCAGATCAGAGAAGAATAAATCAGGAATTATGTCTGAATTATTGCTAGCTGTACGAGGATAAGGCTTAGTGAAGAGCAGTGAGAAGAAAAGGCTGACATGGAGCATACTGAAAATGCAGCCATGAAGAGTAGCATCTGGAGGCCACTAGCCCTGCACCCCAGGACAGACTTCCCTATGGTGTATCACTGTGGTTTCACCACTGGGTTGCTGCTTCATCCAACACTTGTTTCATCTAATCCACTCTTGCTTTACCAGGTGGTCCCTACCCCTTGTCCGGAGTAGCCCTCTTGTTTATTACCACTATACATGCCAGTCATGGTGGGCTCTCGTTGGGGTGGGCTGGTACATCTCCTCTGAGACTTCCTCTGTAGTAATTCTCATCATGTCTCTGTTTATATTCTTCAAGCTTCACTGCCCATTAGTTACACTACCACCAATTCTCAATTCTTGTGAGTCTTTTCTTTACACATCGTGGAGAACTGCCTAATCTCTTCTCCTATGCAGTCTGTGAACAAGCAACCTAGCCTTCAATCGTCTATGGTACGAGATCCACTCAATATTTTGTGTGTCGATGATATCTCACATATAAGACAAGAGAGTTACCCATCCGCGCTTACAGACTCAGATTTCATCTGCACATCCACTGTGCACGAACTCGAAATTTCCTACCATGAAAAACAAAAAACTGAGCACTAAGCTCCTGACCTGGCATCCTCTTATGGAAGAAACCTGGAATACAGATATAAGTCTTATTTTTTTTTTTTTTTTTTTTTTTTTTTTTTTGTTTTTTTTTTTTTTTGTTATTTTATTGAGAAACCTTCCTTGAAAATAGATCTTTTTATTTTCTAATTTTCTTTTTGCCATATGGCGAAAAGTAAAAATAGAAAGAGAGGAAAGAAGAGAGGAAGAAAGAAGCCCAGAAAGAAAGAAAAAAAAGAAAAAGAAAAGGTAGCAAGAAAAGATAGGAGAATATAAGGAAACAAGATAAAAAAGGAGGAAGAGAAAAATGAAAGGGAAGAAAAGGAAAAAGAAAGAGAGAGACAAGAGAGAAAAGAAAGAAAGAAAGAAATAAAGAAAGTGAGAAAGAAAGACAGGAAAGAAAGAAAGAAGAAAAAAAGAAAGAAGAAAGAAAAGAAGAAAGAAGAAAGATAAGAAAAAAGAAAAGAAATGAAAGAAAGAAAGAAAGAAAGAAGAAAGAAAGAAGAAAGAAGTAGAAAGAAAGAAGAAAGGAAGGAAAAAGAAAGAAAGAAAGAAGATAAGAGAAAGAAGAAAAAAGAAAGAAAGAAAGAAAGAAAGACAAGAAAAAGAGAAAGAAAGAAATAAAGAAATAAAGAAATAAAGAAATAAAAATAAAGAAATAAAGAAGAAAGAAATGAAGAAAGAAAGAAAGAAGAAAGACAAAAGAAAGAAAGAAAAGAAGAAAGAAAGAGAAAGAAAGAAACTGTAGGCCAGTAGACAAAACATCTTCAGTATTGATGTCAAGATAACAGAAATAAGAGTTTTTTCAGAGGGCAGAATCCCTTCTCCAATCTGGGCTTCTCGGATCATATTCATTTCTTGGTTGTCAAACTGTGGAGTATATCCGTTGCCTCTGCCTTTTAGTATCTGGACTGTGATTACTTTCCTGCATCAAAACTAGGCTTCAAGCCACCTCGAACATAGCTGATTGGCAAACCAAAACATCTGTCCCTACAAACATCTAAGGCTATTTTTTATCTGAGTCCTTTACAACACCTCCTATATTCTTAAAATTTCAGGTTTTTTCCCTGTGGGTAGAATTGGGTTAAAAAAATCAAACAAAAAAACCCAGTGCCTTTCAGTATGAGTTTTGACCAAGCTGCTTCCAAACTATGGATTTCCTTGGCTTGTCTTACATGGCAATTAGACTTTAAGCAACACTGCAGAACTGCTAATAAGCTGTGTTAATATATCTCCACCTCATCCAGAAAAATCAGAGGACAAGAGGGTAAGCACCCATCTGTCTGCAAAGACTATATAGACTTTCACTGTGTCATGAGCTTGACTTGTTTAATGTGTAATGAAATTAATTAAAACTCTCCTTACCCCCATATTGGTTAAATATTATGACTCACCTGGTTTCCTTCTGGCATAATAAACTTGACAGGATTGGAGAGGGGGGAGATGTGGAGAAGAGAGAATGGAGATTTTCTTACTCTTTGTGTCTATCTGGCTTTTCAGTGCAAAGCTCCATTCTGTCATGTTTACATACACACCAAAATATTTAGAAATACACAGGGCAAAGATCAGCTTGCAAGTGTGAGTTCATGAACTCTGCAGTGCACAGATCTCTCTGCCGGAGCAGCACAGCATCCTAGGAGGCAAGTCAAATGAAAACAGTCAGATAATCACTCAAATAGCAGAAAAAGGCACTGGGGCACCACCAGGACTCAATCCTGAACAAAATATATTTTGGCACTATAGCAAGACCTTGACAAAGGAAACCTTCAAGTTTTAACACCTGAGTTGACTTAATTTTCCTTTTTATCTACCTTTTTTTTTTTTTTTTTTTTTTTTTTTTTGTTAGAGACTAAAAGGCGAGTGTTTAATCATCAGTTCTCAAGGCAACAGTGGTTCTGCAAAATGTCAGACCTCCAGCCTGAGACGCCACCAGTTTTTGTGCTTGGATGTGTGCCATGCGGCTGTATTGCAGGCGAGACTCCGACTGCTTGCTGTGAATTTCCACTCCTGCCTCTCAGACCATTGATTGAAAGCGATGCTGCTGTTGGATGCCCTCGGGCTGTCTGAAGAAATCCCATCCCTCCCCATCTGAGAGTCCTTGATGAGTGTAACTCAGCTTCAAGAGAGACGGGTGAAGTGGCAGGAATTTAACCCTTCTGGCCTGGAAGCAAGCGCTGCCCATGGTTTTGAGCTGATACTTACAGCAAAAGAGCAAAGAAAGAGAACAACGAACAAGAGTCCAGATTTTCCTTTCCGGTATTTACCCCACGTTTCTGCTTTTGTAAGAAATAAAAGATATGGTGCAAAACACATTGTAATGATATTCTTCTTGTTTTCCAAGTTTTGTTTCTCTAATCCATTTAATATCCAAGACCAGAAAGGGGCCGGAACAAACACATGACTTTGGCATGAAAAATATTAGCTGTCAGTCTTCTCCAAGGAAGACAGTTGAATAGATATACATTATGTAAATATATCTTAGAGCTCTCTAGATGTATTGCCGAACTGTTTTGTACCACAGAAATTAAAATCTGTTGTAACTATTTGGCATGTAATTCAATTGTCCAATAATTTGCCCAACACCAAATTTGAGTAACATACCATACGTTACCTCAGGTTAATTTATGTTCTAACAGATACATCTGCTGGCAGAGGTGTAAATGGGTGTTGTCTCATTAGTACCACCTTCCATTCTTTGCAGGAATATAGCCCTGAAATACAGCAAAAGGTTTTTGGCCACAATAAGCTTTCACATCACTTTTATCAAGCTGTCGTAATTTCTCCAAGAACTTAGTAATTCACACAATATTTTTCATACTGGATGATGCTGTGATGCAAAGATTGAAGATACTGCAGTCTACATTGGAGGACCAATTATTAGATGTTTGTTCTTTTTGCCTCTTTCTTTCTTTCTTTCTTTCTTTCTTTCTTTCTTTCTTTTTTCTTTCTTTCTTCTTTCTTTTCTTTCTTTCTTTCTTTCTTTCTTTCTTTTTTCTTTTCTTTCTTTCTTTCTTTCTTTTCTTTCTTTCTTTCTTTCTTTCTTGTCTTTCTTTCTTCTTCTTTCTTTCTTTCTTTCTTTTCTTTCTTTTTCTCTCTCTTTCTCTCTTTCTCTCTTCCTCTCTTCTCTGTCTCTCTCTCTTTCTCTCTTTTCTTTTCTTTTCTTTTCTTTTCTTTTCTTTTCTTTTCTTTTCTTTTTCTTTTTCTTTTCTTTCTTCTTTTCTTTTCTTTTCTTTTTCTTTTTCTTTTCTTTTCTTTCTTTTCTTTCTTTCTTTTCATTTTCTTTTCTTTTTCTTTGTTTCTTTTCACACCTTTCCGCACCTTTCCGCACACTTACCTTTCCCTTCCTGCACCTTCCTTTCCCGCACCTTTCCCTTCTTTTCTTTTCTTTCTCTCTCTCTCTTTTTTTTTTTTTTCCTTCTTTCCTCCCTTCTCTGTATTCTTCTGCCTCTCATTTCAAGGCTATATTTTTCAGGTCATATTTTGACTCAGTAATCATATGTCCTGTAACACACTGAAGTTTTCTGATACATCATTAGAAGTATTATATAAACTGCAGTAAAGCCTGCAGATGAACCAGGGAAATTGCTGCTACTTCAGACCCTCAAACACATCAGGTGCAAAAAAATAAACTAACAAACAAACAGTGAAACATTAAGCAAAAAACTCCCCTGTGTAGTAAAGACAAAAAACACAGTTCATTAAAAAATCACATAAAATAAATAATAAATCTACACATCTGTCTCACTGTTAAGGGTAATCAAAACCAACAGTGATTATCAGGGGAATTTGTTTAAAGTTTTCTCCTAAATTCCCTAAGCATAACTTTCTAAACTAAACTACATAAAAAACTTTTCTTTTGTGCCTTTGGATTTTTGTAAAAATGTTTCACCTAATAAAATTCCCTTTTACTTTAATCTAAACCTAAAATACAAATAATACACAGTTTTTAAAAAAAAAAAAAAAAAAAAAAGGAACAGGAAAGCAAGTAACTTAATTCGTTGTCTATTATTTTTGGCTTTAAATTTCATTAAATTTCAAAAAAACCCCACAACTTCTTTTTTAAAAGCATAATTTTTATTTCTCTCTCCTTTCCCAGAAAGGAAAACCAAGAAAGTTATATCAAAGTGAATATTTTTGTGCAAATTTTGTGAATATTTTCTGTGCAAATAGTCTTTCAGTATAACACTAAAAGAACCCCATTTCCTTCATTGGTCGATGTCTCTATTTAATGTTCTTGCAGTATGTAGAGCTTAAATACTCCCTATTGAAATTAATTGCATTTCTGTTATTTTTGTTCTTCTGGATTGGTTACTAGAACAGGATGAAGAAAGAGGGAGGACTCTAGCCTTTGTTTCTGTCCCTGACATCCATGAAATAGTTGGAAATTTTGATATTTCCCTCAAGTCTCTAGGCCTGAAGTTTCTGGTCGTACATTTAAGTGAAGAAGCTTCTCAAGACAAACTTGTGCATATGGGATGGCGAAGTTCTAGTGCTGTAATCCAGAAGTGAAAGATGGTCTTCAATTGCAGAAAATCTCTGACCAGAAAGTTCACCCACAGTGTGCTCTCCTCTGATACAAAGAGACACAACCAAAACATTAGGCAGACAGAGTTTTCATCCACCTGAAGCAATGTTTCAAATAAATGACTCACTTTTGCATCCAAGTCTCCTGTACAGGACGTGGCTCTAGTGCTGCCCCTCCCCTGGGGTGTTCATCTTGTATAAATCCATGCAGTGGTGTCTGACTGTGGTATAAAACCCAGAATTGTCTCAGTTTCTTGTTCAAATTGCAAAATCTATGTGCAGCCCTGTGCCTCTCTCCCTGGGTAGTATCCAGCACTCCCCACAGGCACTTGGAGAGGACATAGGGAGTGTGGAATCTCCCACTAAGGGATTGTCTCAGTCCAGCCAGCACAATCCCAGGAGCAGGGAAGTTGCACTCTGTTAGGGTACAGGAATGGAGTTTTGGCCTTGAGGAGAATGTCATAGCCAGTGAGAGATCAGAGACAGGTGTGTGGTAGAACACCTCTTGCCTCCCTTAAAAGAAGTGAGCCATATGCATTTAATTCAAAGAAGAGATGTATGAGAGTGCCCCTGATGCGGGGTCCTGGCTACTAGAGACCAGGTGATTGAAGCAGCTACCTGTGGTCTTGATCAGGAGCTTGAATTTGACATATGGCCAAGATTTTCTGACAAACCTCAGAATTCAGTGTGGGTTTTTTACTCCTTTCTCATCCCTTGACTTTTCTTTGTGAAAACACTCTTTGAGGTGCCTTATACTTTCATTTCATCGTACAGAACAGCTGAGGTGCCCTAGAGGTCCAATAGTCTATTCTTTGAGACAAGGACTGTTAAGTTACCTTTTTTTTTTTTCTTTTTTTTTTTTTTCCCAGCACCTTCTACATTATGTGATTTAATTGGCAGGTACAAGGAGGGTATTATCAGGCTAATACCTGAAAGTAATTAGTACACACAGGCCATCTGAATTTGTTTAAAGAATTAATTTTCATCATAACTGCAACTCACACTTTCTACCAGTTTTCCCCTCTATAGCTGGCAAATATCAAAGGCTTGCTCTTGCATAAAGCATACCAGAATACATTTTTAAAAATTTCTTACATACTTTTTTGATGGAGAAATTAATTTATCTGCTAAAACAAAAGAAAAAGGTGTAAGTTTTAAATTCACTATTGGTATTCATTTACAGTCTTAGGAAACTGAACTATCTACATTGGAACATGCCTCTGTGTATTTGCTGTCTGTGACCACCCAGGACACAGAAAGGAAACTTGTTCAGACAAGTATTTCACCTCATACACAAAATTTAGCTTGTGAATTTTTGTGTGCTGAAAACAGGCCTTTGCAACATTGAATGAAAAAGAAAAACATTCAGGCAGCGTCTGCTTCAATTCCAGATGCTAAAGTGAACCACCTTGTCCAGTAGTATTGAGACATAAATGCATGACTGGTTTATTCACACAATTATCTGCTGGAAGTTACTGAAAAGCAAGGGAAGTACACTTCTAAGCTCAGGTTTATAAGGCCTTATAGGAATACAATAGCTGAGTTTTTGTGGGTTTTTTTTAATTTTTTTTTTTTTTTTTAAGAAATTACTGGAGTCTTCTGGCTTGAGTCTGATTCAAAGTGTAATGATGGAATATCTATAGAAGTAATCCTGTAAATGTAAACTTCTGTTATACATTCACTCACACCACCAACATTATTCTTCCAAATAGCTTTAGATGAGACAAGTATGGTCTAACTCCAGTATAAAAGCTCTGTGAATGTTCCCTTAACTTAGCACTGTTACAGCAAAGATGTTTAGATGCTTGTAAAAAAGGTTGGAAACCCCCCAAAATTTGGAAAACAGCCACATGGATTCTTGGATGAGGTTTGGAGGAATCTGATCTAGTGGGAGGTGTCCCAGCCCATAGAAGGGAGTTGGAATGGGATTATCTTTAAGGCCCCTAGCAAACCATTCTATAATTCTGTGATTCCTCAGCCTTAGTAGATGACCCTACAGTGTTCATGTTGCATCTATTACGAAAGCTCATGTTCTTGGCATTATGCATCACACTTTCATCTGAATCATAGAATTATTGAGGTTGGAAAAGACCTGCAAGAACATTGAGCTCAATCATTTACCCAGTAGTGGCTCTAAGCACCACATTCACATATTTTTTGAACACTTCCATGGAATGGTGATTCCATCACTTCCATCAACAGTCTGTTCCAATGTTTGAGCACCCTTTCAGTGAAGAAGTTTTCCTCATGTCTAAACTAAATCTTCCTTTGTGCAACTTGAGAAGGTTTCTTCTTGTCCTATTTCTTATGTGGGAAAAGAGATTGACTCCCACCTGTCTACTACATCTTTTTAGCTAATTGTAGAGAGCAGAGATGTCTCTCTTGAGCTAAGTCTGAAATTAAACATGCATACTCTACCCTTATGCTGAATTTTAGAGAGCAATATTTATCTTCTCTGTATTTGCTCTCAGATTTTCTATTGGGCATCTCTGGGAATAACCTAATTTTATATTTTTTAAGTATCTATGAATTTACCAAAGACATAATGAAACCCCAAACCCCTCATTTGTCTTCTCTCCAGGGTGAACAGACATCAGCTTCTTTGTGTTCATGTTGTTCTTCAGATCCTTTACCATCTGGGTTGTGTCTTGCTAGACTCTGATGTAGCCATGTCTCTCATATCCTGGAGAGCAGAGCATCTCTCTTGAGATGCCTCACAAGAGTGGAGCAGAGAAGGATCTCCTTCCTCAACCCACTGACTCTGTCTAATGCATCCCAGGACACTGTGACCTTCTTTACTGCAAGACCACATTGTTATCTCGAGGTCAACCGGGTGATCATGCCCACTCCACATCCTATTTTACTGTTTCCTGACCATAACTGCCCAACAAATATAATTACGTAACACAACTATAATAAGGAAAGCATACAGACAACTCTAATTAATAAAACTATATCAATATTTTCTTTCCCAATCAGGGAACCAGACAGAGAGAGAACAATATGTCATGGAAGAGACATGGCCCTCCTTCCCCTGGGGGTCTGGAGTCCAGGATGCCAGCCCGAGCAGCGTGGTTGCCACCCTTGTTTGTTTTCCATAAGGGGAAGGAAGTGTTTGCTGATCTGCTGTGCCTGTGTTTAAACTGATTTTAGAAGTCTAATTGCCTGGTGTTTTCCATTGTGTATTTGCTTGCTGTCTTAACTTGGTTTGGACTGGAGTGTGTTTGTTCTGAGTGATTTTGGAGTTTGTTTGCTTTAAGGGAAGGCAGGGATTTAACTAGATGGAAACTTATGGTGTGACTCTGCCATCTGCTTCAAACAAGGAGTTTCTCTTCTCTCCAGACACCACTTCCTCTAGAGCTTTGTCTGGTTTTTTGGGTTTTTTTTCCTCTATAGATGTAGGAATGTCTTTCATGCAGAAAGGAATCATCACTTGTTTCCTTGTTACAGGTCCATTCCAAAAATAATTCTTTAGGGAAAAAGAAGAAAATTTCCTGTAAGATATTTTCTAAACAATTCCTCTATATGTTTTCTTTTTTGTTTATTTGTTTTTTTCCAAACAACAAACCAATTAAAGCACTTTGTTATTTTTTAACATAAGCACCCGTAAAACTAAAAAAACAAACAAAAAACAAACAAAAAACAAACAAAAAACAAACAAAAAATAAACAAACAAAAAACATCCACAAATTTATTTTCTGTGAGGACCGTGGAGATTAGAATTGACAAATATATTTTGAGTAGTTATATACAGTCTAAAGGTTTATATCAACATCTGCCCTGTCAGGGTAAGGAAGACTGCAGTTTTTAAGAAGATAATTTCCTTAGTAAAGAGCTCAAATAAGCAAATATGGACAAATAAACCACAACAGCAACAAAACCCCTCAGCACCTAACAAAACCAGGCTGGGCAAAATTGTTGGCCAAATTTTGGGCCTAGAGAGAGGTCAAGGCAAGAGTGAGGGGAAGAGAAAGAAAAAATCTCAATATGTGTTTGCTCTTCTCATGAGCAGTAACACAACAGGGAAGTTTTAAAATAAGAGAAAAACAGAACCAGAAATATTTTTAACAGTCTGGAAGCAGCATTAGCCCTATAATTTCTGCACGGTGTATACCTCCAGTGTTTTATTTTTCTGGGTCAAAATAAGCATCCATTGCTTCAGTGTAGCCTTTTCATTTTTAATTGTTTGTTTGCAGAAGTGCACTGTAAGTGATTAGACAGGAATACATTAAGCAAAGCACAGACCACAGAGGTGAAAGAGGATCCCTAAACAATTTCACTGCAGAGAACTATAGAAAGGTGTCCTGAAGCATCACCTGTATTTCCATCAATGGAGGAATTATATGAATCCCTAGTGTCCCATTTGAAAGGACTGGGAAAAGGGATCCTTAAAGCACGAGGTCAGCTCCGGGTGTTTGTGTGTCTGGAGGCTTGTGAAAGGAGGGATGTGGTGATGTTTGTTTGCAGTCTATCAGGCAGCCACTAGATGTCTCTGATTATTGCATACAGTTCCAGCACAATTCAGTCTCTGGTAAACAAAGGAGACAAAAGTGCATCTAAAGAGAAGTGGAGGGCATTTTATGTAGATCCTGGCTTATAGTTGTTGTTTTAGGTAAACATTCTCCTCTTAAAATGATCCTGCTTATATACAGAAATATAATTTCTTCGTATACGCAAACTTCCTTTTATCACAAAGTATCCAGATGTTTCTTCTCCTTGTGAATTCCAGATTCTGTAAATAAATTTGGGGGGGGTGTTAGTTGTTTGTTTTTTGGTTTTTTTTTTTTGGGTGTTCTTTTGTGGTTTGGGAGTTTTAGTTTTTTGTTTGTTTTGTTTTGTTTTGTTTTGTTTTGTTTTGTTTTGTTCCTAAAGAAATGGATTAGAATCCACATGGTCTCTATAATTTCAGTTTGATGGGATACAGCCCTGTATACAGCACATTATTCATTTACAAATGCCCCAGATAATGAATGTAATGTCTTTGATAAATACTAGGGGTTTTTTAATTGAAAACCTATAAATAGTTTTCATGAATGTGCAATAAAGGGTTGAGAATGATATGCTGGCCAAATTCAGTGGAGTATACATCACCCACTAAAAATCTTCCGGAGCTGGAGATTTTGATTGAAAAGACAATACATAACATATTTTTCCTAAATAGCAAAAACTGATATAGGCAGTAAAAGGTGTTATAAACCAAGACAAAGTCTTTTCAACCTAGAGCTCTGATGATAAGATACACTCATACAAGCATGCAGATCTATAAACATTCCCTTGTATGTGTAAATATAAGGGACAACCCTTTTCTGTCTTTTTTTCTTACAAAATAATGTATAGTGAGTTTCAGAAGGCGTACAAAACAAAACTCCTCTGTAACTGAGTTGATACAGCCATACCATTTAAAAGAAGAAAGAAACCTAAAGTACTGAATATAATGACATGTTAAATTCAAATTTTATTTAATCTGTAACTGTTTTTTTGTATCCCCTATTAACACTAATGAAAAATAATAGATGGAATATGGAGGAAAGATGTTTGTCACTTTGTAGCAATCTGTTTAGCTGTTTACTCTTCTAAACAAAAATATCTTCCAGAGCAAATATAGAACCTGAGTCTGACAATCAAGATGCTACCTTCAACTTACAAATTCCTTAATAATGTTCTGAAGTGGCATAAAACCACTTGGTTGTGCTAAATATACTATTCCATCAAGAAGTAAACCACTCCAATGACTATTATATTCCATTATAATGATCTTTGGAGTGGTTTACTAGTTGCTCTTGTTGGCCACAATTTTTTCTCTGGGCTATGCCACACTGAAAGAAAACATCTCCCTAACCCATTCTGTGATTAAGTGTGCTGGGATGTCACACTAGAAAAGGGCTTCTTGCTAGAGAGCAAAAGTGATAAATGAGTAGGAGAAATTTATTGATGAAGCATAGATAGTGCTAAGAGTAGAAGTTAAAATAGCAGAAAATGAGGTTCAAGGGAGTAAATTGAGGGAAGAGGTTTGTACTACAGGGAAAAGCAGCAAATGGAAAGTGCAGAGTCTTGAGGAAAGAGCATGAAAAACACGGGCAAGAAACAGAGACACTAAGCTATAAACATCTCCTGGTCCTCCCATGTGGGCAACCTATTTTAGCAAGCTACTGGCAGTGTCATTCTAGAAATGAAATTTGGTATTTACATGAAGGATCTGAAAGGTGGTGGGCCACATGTATTGCTGCTGTAATCCCACTGGTGTCACCACAGACTGTGAAGTTCCTCTGGGGCCAACACACTTGAATGTTACACCTGCAGTTAATAAACCTCAGCACATCTCAGCACATCTCAGCCCCTCTCCTCTGATCAAAGGTGGTGGTTCATCATAAACCAGACAGAACAGCTGTCCTGAGGCTTTTGTGCCTGCTCTTAGGAACCAGACTCATTGTCAAGATTTGCTACACTCTTTAGCTAGTCTAAGTCTTAGTCTATTCCTCAATTTACACCTACAACAGATTTGACCCAGAGCTGTAAAAACTTGTCCTGAACAGCCTTTGCTTTAGTTACTTAGCACAATCATAATTATTTATAGTGGTTTTAAATTTGGAGTGCTAGGAGTACAAATGATTACATTTGCTTGGATGTGTCTGCAGATGAGGTTTGCAACACAATTGTAATGAACTTTGACGGAGAGAGTCTGAGCTAATTCTGCTCCATTGAAAGGCATTAATTCAGTTCAGAACGAAAGTCATCCGAAGGGAAGGATGTCATCTAAACTGTAAATGTAAAGAGGATTGACTCTTATAAAAATAAAGTCAGATGGATAGACTGCAGTTTAGGTTACGAGAGCATAAACTTGACGTAACTGTTTCTGCACTGGTGAAGCTTCAATCAGAGCTCATTGTTGCTCAACCAGATGCTAGATCTCATTCAAGCTCAGGATATGATTCTTACCACTCACTCGGTTTAATACTGATCACAGAGATGTTCTTCAGGTATTGCGATTAAAATCAAATTACTCAAGGTACTTAGGACAGATTTTGAAGCTAGTGTAGTATGCAGTTGGTAGGGCAACACACTTTATCCTGACAGACCCACTGGAAATATGATGAGGTATCTGCCCTCTGAAGTGGAAGCACAGCCCAGAGCTGTGATCCCAGGGATGACATCTGACAAAGAAAACCAAGCTCCTGGAATTATAAAACACTTTTGCTTCCTGAAAAGGACAGGGGCCCATCCGTTTAAATGCCTTAGTCTTTGATATACGACACCAACACTTTCATTTCAAAGTCAGAACATGGAAATCTTATTTATTCTGATGTCAACAACAGTAGTCTGTGATTGACCTTCTATTGTATGGGCTAGACTTGCATGGATCCAACCATACCTCCATTCCTCTTCACATGATACTTACAAGCAAATCCTACCTCTATGAAGAAGTTAACTCTAACAGTTGACTATTCTTACTTAAAGCAAGCTAAATGGTAGAGATGGTAAACCTAATTATGAATTAAGCTAATAATGTCATCTGCCCAGAAGAAAATAAATCTTGTCAGACACTGAAAGCAATAGCTTGTTTTTGATCTCCACGATTCACAGGCATCTGGGTTTTGTAGAAAAAAATAAGAAGTCAGCCTTCTATCCACCACTCATGCAATAATAGTTCTCTCAATTCTATCTTGTCCGACCGGTGAAGTCTTCTAAATTGTGCTGTTTTCTCAACTGGCCATGCTTTCCGACAAACCACATTCAAATCCAAGTGCAAAACTCAACTCTAGCTCAATAATTTCTTCACATAAGTACCTGTAGAGAAACAGACATAGATGCAGCTCAGCAAATAAAGCAATTTCCCTCCTCTGGGGAGGAAGAAAGAAAAAGAAAAAGATTATAGCTGTTCTGTCTAATCTGAAATATTTGAGACATACTGAATTACTGCACTGATGAGACCTATGATTTCCAGGAGAGAATGAGACGTGTAGGCTCCCTCTGGGAAGGTGTTTGACTTTAGCAGAAACATGCATGTTCCCCCAGGCTGGGATGCAACTGGAAATGTACCATCGATCCGTAAACTGACTGACTTCTTATTCTGCTTGCCATGCACAGTGTTGTCACCGAAGAAGCTGTTCTGCATTTAAAGCAAGAAGCAACTGCAGACCAGCTCTGGTGGGGGGGTCACGAGTGTATCTGTTATACTAGATGCCATACTGCTTTTCAGTAGATTCCAGCTGCTTGTGATGTATTCATCTTAACATATTTTTTTTTTGTTTCATCAATAATATGCTCTCTCCCAGCTTTTAACTGGCCATGTTGATAACCCAGATTCCAGATTCGCCCTTCCATCCACTGTCTACTCTGTAGACTCCAAATGGAGGAAGAAGCAACATTTTCACTACTCAATTCAAACAGTAAAGCCCAAGCGGATGTGCAGGTGAAGCATCAAGGTCATTAAGAAGACATGAAGAACAGGAAATGAAAACCTGCAGAAAAACATGAGATATTGCACAGTGACATATATAGCACACCTGGGCTGGTTCTGCCAGTGGTTTAGGCTCTTCCATAGCCTTCTGCTCAGAGAGATCCATCTCAGAGATCAAATCTGATAGGAGATTGTAGCTGAGTGAAAGTCAGCCTCTTCTCCCAAGTAACAGGGGACAAGATGAGAGAAAACAGCCCCAAGTTTTGGCAGGGGAAATTAAGATTTTATTTAATAATATTTTGTTTCCCTGAAGGATCTCAGGTATTGAAACAGATTGCTCAGTGAAATGGTGGAGTCACCATCCCTGGAATTTGTATTTTTTTTTTTTTTTTTTTCAATGTGAATATGTCATTTGAGGACATGGTTTAGTGGTAACTTGTCAGTGTTGTGTTACCTCAATTACCTTAGAGTTCTTTTCCAATGTAAACAATCCTGTGATTCTGTGATCCTTAGTCACCCTCTTTCTTCCTCAGACAGTGTAACCATGATCAACCTTTAATGACCAGTCACATGTTCAGGGCTTTAGGATCAAATGGATAAAGAAATATTTACAACTGTAACAAAACCAAAAACAAACAAACAAACGTACAAAAACACCCCAAACCAAACAGAAAACAAAACATATAAACAAACAAAAAAGAAAACAACAATAAAAAAAGAGAGACTATAAAGGCAGTGTCCTTAAAAAAATGTAATCAAACTATGCTACTAACATGAATGATTTGCTGTATGTTAATAAACTATGCTTCAAAGCCAAGACTTGGGATACAATAGTTCTTGTTTGACTGTTATTTCACCATTTAACTCCTCTCAAGAGATTCCATGTCTCTTTTAGTCAGAGTCAAAAAAAAAAAAAAAAAAATCTAACCCTCAAACTAAGGCATGTCAAATCAAAAATATCAAATCCCATTATTAGAGTTATTTGTAATATGCCTTAACAACTATTGGCAAGGTTTTATTATGGGTTAGTAGGTTAGTGAAAGTCCAGGTAAGAATGCTTGTTTTCATCTGAAAACATGATGACAGAAGGTTTGAGGTGCAGAGAACAATACAGTAGAGCATTGAATGAAAGAAGATAGATAGAATGATAGAAGAGAGAGATAATGGATGAATAAGTAGAAGTGGCTTATTTTCATCATTTTTAGCAGCGTGTTGCCTTTAAATTCAGACCAAGAAAAATGGTTGTGTATGGGTTAAAATAAGACATAAAGCATGAAATGTAGGAACTTGTCTTCTAGCCTGCTGTTCAGGTGACAGTTGACTTTGTAAATGTCACACAACTTTTCCCTCCCATATGAAAAAAGAAAGAATCTGATCAATTCCTCCCTGCTCCCCCCTGCTTCCCCAGGCATCTTCTGCAACCGATGCAAAGCATAGCATTCAGTGTCAAAGCCTGTTACATGCTGCTATCTCCTAATAATATTAAAATGAAAATGAAAGTAGCTCCCAAACAATCTTTAAATCAATCCTAATGTGATAAAAATGAATATCCCCTCTTTCTTTTCCTCGTCTTCTCTCCCTTCATTGTCTTTTGAACGTTTGCAACAGCATTTTGTCTGTAGCAATGGGTTCAATTGTCACATTGCTGATCAGTGTCCAGTGTCTCAATTTCAGCATAATTGTTATGTTCAAAGTGTTGCTGTACCTACATTTTTAAGACTTGGA
>CM031878.1:5563574-5576457 GCA_018697195.1 Certhia americana | reverse complement strand
GTGTGTGTGTGTGTGTGTGTGTGTGTGTGTGTGTGTGTGTGTGTGCAACTTGTCTACTCGAGCCTCCTTGCTCCAGTAGGGTCCCCTACAGCACGTTGCTCAAGATTGTGTCCAGATGTCTTTGGAGTATTTACTGGGAAGGAGACTCCACAACCTTTGTGGGCAATATGTTCCAGGGCTCTGTCACCCACAAATTAAAAAGATTCTTCCTCAAATTCACATGGACCTTCCTGTCTACCAGTTTCTGACATTCCATTGCTTGGCATTACTAAGTAAAGCCTGGATTCATCCTGTTGACAGGGTACCCTCCCTGCAGACACTTACACAGAGTGACAAAATCCCCTCTCCATCTCCTCTGCTCCAGGCTAAAAAAAGATAGGAAGAAAGCAACTTCTCCATCTCCTGTTCTAAGGATAGTCTGCAAATATTGGTTTATATTTTCCAGACCTTGTCTTTATATGGTCTCGTCATAATGAGTACCAAAACAGTTGTTTCTGGACACTCCCTCCTTGGCTTGTACTGCTGTTGTGAAATAGCCAGAATAAGAGTGTCCTTTGATGCTTTTCGTGTTTCTCATATGCACTTCTTCTGGGAAACTAAAGAAATTTTAAGAATGCTGAAAAAAGGTCTTTGTCACATAATTCTGCCCCCTCTCCTCTCCCCCCACCAAAAAAACCCCCCAAAAACAAACCAACAAACAAACAAAACCAAAAAAACCCAAACAAATCAAATAAAAAACACTAAACCAAAACCAAACAAAAAACCAAACTAGTTACTGGTTTTTTTTATGACCAGACATGAAGAAGACTAAATTTAAAAAAAAAAAAATCAATTTTCAATGTATTAGTTATTATAATTTCGAAAAACTGATATGCAGACAAAAGCTTCAAAATTCTAAAAGGTTGACCAATTATAAGAATATTTTTACAAGAATAAGTTTAAACACTTTTCTAAGAATAAGTGAAAGAGGTAGTTGGTATTCTTGGTTTGAATAATTAATACAGATTACTTCGTACAGACCAAAAAATACTGAGTATTGGCCCACAAAATATCAAAATGTTCAGCCAACCCTCAAAAAATCCTTTTGTTGGAATTCCATTGTGATCATGGTTCGTACCTATCGTGATTAAATAGTTTTAACAAGGACATGGGGGAAAAAAATAAACAGCAAATCAGTTACTGAGAGCATTTTTAGATTATATAAATTTGGGTGCAGCAGTAAATAATGAGCAGAATGGATGACTGACTTGGAGCTCTCTAGATTGCTTGGTAAGCTGGGTGTAAGGAAACAGTTGGGACCGAATGTGCCAAATAAATCCAGGGAAGAACAAGAATTGAAGCTGCCTATACAGACAGAAGGTTAATGTAAGGAATTAGTAATTTTTAAACATGGCTATTGCTGCTACTTCTCCATGTTTCCTTTGCACAGTCTTTTCACATCAGGACTCAGATAGTTTTTTCTTACTCATCTCCATATGAATTTGGTATTTCATTTGATTTGACCTGGCAGAGGTAAAACACATGTGGAGATTTGATTAGTCTGTAAATATTTATGTAAAGAATATTGTGGACAATGTTACAGCAGCATTCAATGGTTATTCGTTAAAGCTACAGAAATTCAAACTGAAAATAAAGAACAGATTTAAACAGTAAAACTGTTAACCATGGGAGCTATTTACGAAAGATAATGATAGATTTTCCATCTCTGGGTGTTCTTTAAATGGGTTTGCTGTTCTTTTCCTACTTCAAATAGAGATTTTGGTCTCAATGTGGGAATTAATATAAGGAACTCCTAGGGCTTTCTTTGTGGAAAGAGGTTTTCCTTTATCCAGAAAGCTAAAGAAATTACACTGCCAGCAATGCTTTGTTTGGCCCAAGATTTAACCAAGTCGAAATGTGACCATGAGGAGTTCAATCACATGTATTTTTCCTTCAATCCCAACTCAGTTAGCTCTCAGGACATGGCCCAGAGGATCAGGGGTGCACTATTAAATGTCTATCTGTCTTTAAAATACCACCTATTTTCCCTGATACACTCAACCTTTTCAGCTCAATCCTGAATTTGGCACTGCTTCAAGCTATTTATTATGATTTAGAAATAAATCCTCAATTCTCATGACACAGCTGCTTTTGTCACAATAACCACCTGGGCACAACATGTTCCTGTGGTGAAGTTTGATAGGTTAATCGAGCTTCACAAAGCTTGCAATGAGGTTTGAGATGCTTGGATAAAAATAGTAAATATTGTGTGGAATCACTGCTAATATTCTTTAAAATCTATTATGTATAGTGGCACTCAGATATGCTAGGAACATTAGCAAAATATTAGTCAATATATGCATTATCAGCTTTCTCTCTTCAAACTTCTTTTCTATAGGAATAGAGAATTATTGGTTTTTTGCACAGATTCAGCACTGAAACATTAGAGTTAGAATAGGGACCCTAGTGAGTAGCATATCTTGTGCTTGTGTTTCACAGCAAGACTGAATTAATTTTCCTTAAGACATTACTGTGAGACTGATTATAAGTCTGCCCTTGAATGCTTCTCAGTGAAAGTGATGTGACCTCCCCTGACAGTTTGTTCCATGGATCTTGCTATCCTAATAGTTATAAAGTTTGTCTTAATCATTAACTAAAATTTCCCCTTTGTTGCAGCTTCATCCCATTACTTCCAGTTCTGACCTTGGTGACTAATTATAATAATTGGCCCTTGACCTCCTTCTATTATTTTTTATGTATTTGGAAGAGAGATGGAAGTAGACAAGAAAACGTGGAACCATATCCTAATGCCCGGACAACTTCAGGAAAACATACAGATTTGGGACTTTTCTTTGACCTACATTAATATTAAAAGATATGTAAAAGGTAGACCAGTATTCTGTCAAGGACAATAAGAAAAGCTTATCTAGGTACATTGCTGACAGAAGGACAGACAGGGAAAATGTGGGACCTTTCTGGAAGGAAATGGGAGGTCTGGTTACCTGGGACTGGGTAGGTGGAAGTTGCTGAGGTGTTCAACAATTTCTTTTGCCTCAGTCTTTACTAGACTGTGTTCCAGCATAAGAGAAACATGGAATTGCTGGATTGAATGCAGAGAGGGTCACCAAGATGATCTGTGGGCAGGAGAACATCTGCTACAGAGACAGGCTGAGAGCATTTTTTTGTTCAGCTTGGAGAAATCTCTGGGAAGAGCTTCTGGAACCTCCCAGCACCTAAAAGGGGCTATAAGAGCAATGGGAAGGGACTTTTTACAAGGACATGGAGTAACAGGATAAGGGGGAATAGGTTCAAGTTCAAAGAAAGTAGATATTAGGGATAAATTCTTTTCTGTGAGGGTGGTGAGGCCCTGGAACTGCTTGCCCAGAGAAACTGTGAATGCCAAATCCCTGGGAGGGCTGAGGCCAGGTTAGAGGGGACTTGGTCTAGTGGAAAGAGACCCTGCGCACGACAGGGGGACTGTAAGTAGACAATCTTTCAGATGTTTTCAAACCTAAAGTTTTCTATGATTCCAAGAAGGTCATTTTAACTAGAGATGCTGTGTAGATTGACCAAATTTTCCATATTAACCACACAAAAACACTTTGCTGAATTGAACTGACCTTGCCAGAGAAATTTTGACAAGTTTTTAATGAAGAGCATTAGTATGTAGTGGATGTGCAGCCCTCCATCCATCAAATATGATTTTCCAGGAAAAGGAGACTCTGGATTCCTTTTATTGCATTAGCACCTAATAGCTGGATCAGCCATTGGTATTGCCTAAAATTGCCTTAAAACCCTATTGAAACTAGGTCTTGCTAAGAGATTTTATAACAATATTTATCAGCAATTTAGCTTTATAAGAAATGCTTTTTTTTTTTTTTTTTTATATAAATTTACTTTGTTGCTATAAATACTTTTTTGTTACAGGCTGTACCAAAGGGTTACATGAGATTGGAAAAAAGGTAAATATATATATACTCAAGTGCCTAATAATTCCACTCTTGGCTCCATAGGTCTTGTACTAAGGGGAAGAACAATAACTTTATTTATAACCCTTTGTAACAGTTTTATTTTTAAGACTTCTACTGCTGTTTCATTATCTGTGGAGGCGTAATACTATTGCACTTGGCTATACTTCTTTGCCATGTTGACAATCTTGGTGTCAGTGCAATCTGTAACTCATTGGTTTCAAGAGGACTATATGAGAGCTGACCTTTTTTTTCTCCGATAAATGGATTTTTCATCTAAATGGTGGAGTGAAAATATCTGTTGTATACAACAGCACACACTAATTCAGTGGCCAAACTAACAGGTGATGTGTATAGAAACTGAAAAACCTTTTCCTTAACTTCTTCTTCATTAACACAATACTACTATGGGGTAGTAAAGGAATGACATATTGAAGTGTTGGTCCTAAATTAAGTAAGGAGATAAGTAAATTTTACCAGAGGGACTAGATTTCATGTCCTGCTTGACAGCTGTGACAGAAGGCAACTTCTGAATTACAGCACCTCTTCATTCTTGACATGTCACAAAATATTAACACCCTTGAGTATGATTAAGTAAGTGGCACATCATAATAACTTATCATATATCTTGAAGTAAGTCAGATGTCAGTGCTGGCCTCGTTTGACGATCTCAGCTCAAACCAAAAGTGAAAAAAACCCAAAACATTATTTGCAAACTGAGAGTCAATAGCTCACTACGACATCCTGTGAAAGGCTTCTTCAGTAATAACTGAAATGAAATGAAAATAACCCTATCAAAATCAAGGAAGGAGTATGTAGCCATCAACATAATTCTTATTTGTGCAGAAGTTTGTATTGCTCTGAGATGAAATGATAGGTTCTTTCATGAACATAATCTATCTTGGTGATGAAAGAGTCTAACACAGGGTCAAAAGGTATGAATTCCCAATGTTCTCTTGGTCATTGCCTTATCATGGTACAGAGGCTACTAAATTAGTTTGTGATTATGCAAACTTGTTTTCTCTGATTTGAAATAGACAAAAACCAGATAGAAACTGAGGGTTTTTAATCTTTATTAAAATATTTCTTAGTCTCATTAAGGTGTACTTAATGAAGAATAATTGCTCTCTGTCATAAATATTTTATCTAAAATATTAAAATTTTGAAAAGTAACTTAGAAATGTAGAATTTATTAAAAGGATACTAGCTTTTTAGGTTTTGGGTTTTGTGTGTGTGTGTGTGTGTGTGTTTCTATTTTTTGCTTCTTTTTTGTTTGTTGGTTTGGTTTTATTTGTTGTTGGGTTTTTTTTGTTGTTTGGGGTTTTTTTTGTTTTTAATCAGTATAATGATTTGTGGTTGCCAAAAATACACAGTTAATTTTACCTGTTCAGTTCCTGACTGTACAAAAAGAGTGCAGGTTTATAGATTTTTAATTTTTTTTTTAACATACTGCAGACAACAATTCTGAAGAAGGCTTCTCATGAAGAGTATAATAAAATAGCTATTTTTTTCAAAATTGGTCATATAGAAAAGCAGACTTTCCCAACAAGCTTTTATCTCTTTTCATTTGAAACCTTCAAAGGGAGGTATCAAACAGTCTTAAGAGTGTATTTTTTATAATTTACATTAGTTACTTTGCCTTTCCATATTTCATTATTCTATGCAGCTTGTATCAGGTGTCCTGAGATTCTTTCTCTTTGTATTATAGAGTGTCTTGATCACAGCTCTTCTACAGCAGAGGCTCACTTAGCTTTTCTTCACAGGACTGCAGCTGAGATCCATATCTCCCCAGAGACCATCTGTGATACAATGTAAGTGATTCTCAGGAGGATATCACACAAATTTACATCAATTAGTAGGTTCAGAAACAAGAAATAACTGGTAGATTGTGAAGAAGAGCTTAAAAAAAATAAAATCAACATAACCCTCCTCAAGATTCTTTAATTTCCTCTGAATTATCCAGCAGGAATATGAAGGCACCATGGTCATGGAAAAGATTGTGCTGAGTGTTTCTGAATGTATTTAACATCACACTGGTATATTTCCATAACTTTGATTCAAGGTTCAAATATTTAGATATATTTCAGTGCATTCTTATTTCTCCATGGCAAACAATCCACCCAGAATTTAAAAACTCAAAGACTCTGTTTTACAGTTTAACAGCATGACACCTTTTAAGTTGAAGACTTTAGGGCCAGTCAAAAGTGTCAGAGGCAGAGACAGAGATATAGATAGCCACACATGGAAAACCCTCCAGGAGGAATTTCCATCATTGCCCAATAGGGAAGAACCAGAAATTTCATGTTACACTGCTTGAAATGTATCCAGCATCAATCTAAAGTGGATGAGGGCATAAAATATTAAGACAGAGAGTGTAACACTTCAAGATAGTACAAAAACAATAGTTTGCTATTTTCATGAGAATCTTCCATTATCATACTTGGTCTTCACATCAATAGCATTATTAATCACATAATGAAATATGAGATAGAGATGTCCACTCTGAATACTGAAGAAAAGAAGGAGATAGATAAAGTCTGCCAGAGGAATATCAAACTACTCCCATTATACAGAAATGCAGTAGTCATTGTTAGTTCTGTAAAACAACCTTAAATCAAAGGCTCCTGTGATACATTCGCACTTCTATGATATTTTCATACTTCTTCTCTTTCTTTGCTAGAAGGTAGCAAACCACCATGAGATTTATGAAAAATAGAAATTCATACCAGAAAGAGTAAGTGTCATAGCTATGACCACCCAGGAGGCATGTGGCAAAGCAGGAACTTGAATGATATTAGTAAACATTTCTTCACTGAAAGGATGCTCAGGCATTGGAACAGGCTGCCCATGAAAATGGTGGAATCACCATTGCTGGAAGTGGTTAGAAAATGTGTGGATATAACACTTGGAGACATGGTTTAATGGTAAAAGGACAGTGCTAAGTTGATGATTGGATTCAATGATTGTTGAGGTCTTTTCCAACCTTAACACTTGTATGATTACAGCACTGCTAATCTAACAGGCTGTACTTCATAAAAGAGCAGATAGACAGGTGTCAAACAAGTAAACTAGAGATACAATGCATCAAAAGGAGTCTGTATGGCCTCAAGGTGAGGAAATAAATTACTTAAACTGTTGAAAGTAGATGCATATGTATAGTTAAAATATTCACATGAATTATTTACTCCTTTCAGCTTTTTATTTTATCAGCAGAATGGAGGAAAAGGGATTAAAAAAAAAAAAAAAAAAAGAAAGAAAAAAAGATGTGTCTATATTAGAAGTGATCAAGAAAACCCTTTTTCCTAAGGAAAGCTGTAACAAGACTTCATCAGTTATAAACCAAGAAAGGCAGGGGCAAAAAGATTGCTTGGCAGGTTGATTTTCTGTGGATTTTGTGTGTGTGCTTTTTGATTTTAGTTTTGGTTTTGGTTGGATTTTGTTTTGTTTTGTTTTTTTTGTTATTGTGGGTTTTTTCCTTTTTGTTTGTTTGTTTGCTTCTTTTTTTTTTTTGTTTTTTTTTGCTTATGTGGGTTTTTTTTTAATTTTTATTTTTACTTTCTCTCCCTTTATTCTTCCTTTGCTCTCTTTGCTCTTATGTTTCTTCCTGAAACAAAAGCAGTTTTCCATGCACATCTGATGCCCAGCACTGGTTTTGACTTCTACAGTGGGCAGGATTTTGTGAGGGGAAGGGTGTTCAGGCTTTGTGTGGCTATAGGACATTGTGCTTCTGTGGCATTTTGCTTCTGAACATGTCATCTTCTGTCCAACCTGGAGCAATCAAAGGACCATTTGCAAACAGACCATCCAGTAAGGAGGTTTACCAGCATGTATTTATATTTTTCAGTCAAATGGTACAGGGAAAAAAAGTCTTTTAAAACCTAGCAAGTTCTCTTCCTTCTGCCTGCACCAAGACTGTTTTCAATTCTGCTGAAGAACTAGTTCGCTCTTTCTCATTCCAAGCATCTCTTTTCTTTTCTTTTCTCCTCTTTTCCCTTTTCTTTCTTTTCTTTTCCTTTTAGGTTCTCAATTTTTCTTTTTTATCTTCTACCTCTTTGTTCCTCTTCTCTGTGGACCCCTCTGCTGAGATCAGATTTCTTTTGTTTTTGTCAGTGTCATTTTCAGTTTCTAAAACTCATTATTTCTTTTGATGACCAGCATTCATACTTCTATTAATTCAGATATAAAGAAAGGCAGTATGTAAAGAGAATAGTTAATAACTTCCCCTGTTAATGTTTCAGTCTTCAACAGGAGCTGACATCCTCAGGAGGACATGGTAACAAGTTTTGGAGAAACTTGAGAGGGACCTGCCATGGAAATTAACAGGAGAGATCCTAGTCAGAAAGAAAGAATAGCAAATTCTTCCCTGGGCTGGTGACAGCCCCTTAACTCATTTGCGTTTTCCTCTCAGAAGCATGACAGAAAAAGGCTACGAATGGGAAAAGGAGATGCAAGGATTGATGTTCAAATATCATGAAAATGGACGAGATCCTCAACTGGTATAAATCAAGGCAGACCCACAGGAATCAATGCAGCAATGCCAATTTACACCAGATGAAGACCTGGCTCAATAAATCTATCATTCTCCTGAAAAAGGTGTGAGTGTGGGGGGGAAATGCACTATAAATTAGAGTCCCTTCAATAGCAAGGAAAGAGAAACACATCTCCTTCTTGTTGCAGCGGGATAGAAGTACAAAATGCTCCACTGGAAGCAAAAACCTACCCTTAGGGACTCCTTACATACCTTGCGCCTATTCCTGTGAAAGAGACGATGTCCAAACTTCGCACTTGTCCAAAGGTCCAGAGGAGATAGAGGCACTGATTCCACATTGTGCAGAAGAGGTTAATAACAAATAGCTGTTTAAACGTATAGGAAACAAGCCTTCTGTAAGGGTTTTCCCCTGAAAACCCCAGATAGAGTATTCTAAGCTGGTGTGTGGTATCTCTTCTACCAGTCGTACAGCTATTATACCTATAGCTTTCCAGTATTTGGGCATTAGTTGTCATTAAACAAAATACTCTATTTTCTTTTTCGTCACCTTTGGTGTGTCTTTTTAATTTAAAAAAATGTTTTTGAACTTGCTTCTCATTTTAAGCTATGTAATGTGAAAAGTGTGACATCTCAGAGGTGTTGCTGAAAGACAAAATAATGAGAATATGAGTGACTTTCTATTTTCCTTCCACTGGTGCTCTCCTAATATTTACTTTTCCTCATTATCCATCCCTAATATCAATACAGATAAGAGGGAAGTGAGAAACAGGGAGGGAAAAAATCTTGAAAGGAAAAAAACTCAAAAGAAAACACTGATTTTTTTTTTTTTACATTTTTACATTTACAAAAGCAAAAAAATCTCAATTAAAAACCTCACAGAAAAAAAAAGAAACAAAACAAAGAAATAAAAGTTGAAGGTTGAATGAAGAGTAACTTTTGCTTAATTCTTTATATTTTAGAATGACTTCTTCTTTTTTGAGGGAAAATGACTTTAGAGACTACAAATAGTTTTCAGATATTGTCATTTATGTAATGTAATCTAGAATTCTCCTTTATCATTTGTTGGGAAATTTTTATTTTGTTTTGTTCTGTGTGATTTTTTTTTCTTCCTCTTAGTTTCTAATACATTTTGAATTTCAGTGTAGCCAAAGATATATAATGCATATAAGCCAAAACTAAATACTAGTTGGTTGTCAGAAATTAACACAGTTACTTTCCCAGTGACAAAACTGAGCAATTTCTCATTTAACATAACAAAGAAGGAAAAAGAAGCTATCTGATCTAAGGACAAATAAATTAAATACAATATACATAAAATGGCAAAATTACATTCAGACTCAAAATGAAAAGTTTCTGTTTCCATTCATCTCTGGAAAATTCATGGGGAGAATAAAAGAGGCAGTGCTTCCATTTGGTTTATTGATAAAACTTGAAAAACTAGCAAGATCCAAGACTGAACGGTTACAAACCATGAAAGCAGGGAAAATCTGTCACAACCAGACCAGGGCACCTAAAAAGCCCAGACAAACCTGTTTAGCAGGTCACGAGGATTTCTATCAGTTTGATTAAGAGAACAACAAAGGAAACTTAGGAATTGACCTTAGTGGCCAAAAAGGGCCTCTTCAATTTTATGTCTCTAATAAATAAAACCCCTGCATTTTTAAAAAGAATTTTGTCTCAAATCTTTCAATGCCCATTGTTAACAGGCAAGCTCAGAAAGGTCTACCCAGGATGGGAATTTTGCCCTGTGAGTTCAGATACTTGGTTTCCCTTCCTCTTGTTTCAGGGATGAGAGACCAATCCGTCCACACAGAATAGGTCTCTGCAAAATCCTGATCCACTCAATAGGTAGAAGTCCATATATCCATTCTCTGAAAGTATATGAACATATAAGTTCTTTCACCCAAACAATTCATAAGGCTAGATATGGAAACCAACAGAGAGGGTTTCAAAGTTGCTTAACTCCAAAGAGCCTAGGGAATAATATGTTAGTATTTCCCTGTGGTTTGACCTGAACATAGGCACAAGCTTGACTTCAGAACACAGAAAGACTGGAGTCACAGAAAAAACCTTTGATAGTTCTCCTCTTTTACCAGGGCATGGTTATATTTCTCCTATTCTGGCTCTATTTTCCTTTCTCTTTCTTATGCACACATATTCAGGCCTTTTCTTGCTGACTGTCCCTTTTCTATTACTTCTATTTCTGCTTCTGCCCTTTCAACCTTTTATTCCCAACCCCTTTTCTGAGCAGCTGCAGACAAATTTACCCTTCCTCTTTCCCCACCACTGCTGTATTCTGATTTAGACCACTATGAACTTTTCCACCCACATGGTCCACATCTCTGATTTATTTTGTGTGTGACCTGTTGTGGCTCCCATTGTTTCAGCTGCTTCCCAGCAAAGGGCCATATAATTTTTCCTTCATTATCTCCAAGAGGAGGTGGCTGCTAGTCACACCCACTCCCCTCACCATAATGAAGCTATGTGGTTATTTTCCTGAAATTAAAAATGCAGGAGAACAACAGGCAGATGTAACTCCATGGAGGGAATAAAATACTAAGAATTAAGAGAAGGAGAAAGAAAGAAAGCGACAGAAAATGATTACTGAATAGAAACCAAAAATGTAAAGATGAATGCAGATTTTAAGTCACAAAAATGTTCTAAAAGGTCCCCAAGGAGGGATGCAGGACCTTATTTAGAAAAAGACAGTCTTATCAGGGGTTACAATATATAAATATTGAAAAGCTCCCTAACAGGTTAGCTACACTGCTAGATGTCAGAGTGTTCTTCAAGATCCAACTTGCAGCAAATTGACTGTGAAAGGAAGGCAGAAAAAAATGAAGAAAGAAAAAGAAAGGAAGGAGAACTGCTTGACAGAAGGCCTTCAACCCCCTTTTTTTTTCCTCCTCATTCAGCCATACTGCATATAAATGCACCTAAACATCTCTGAAATTCCTTGCTCATACAACCCCTTAAAACTGTCTTGAACTATAATTTTCTCAAAAACTTACCTCTTACTTCTGGGCGAGAGGAAAGAAAAAAAAAGAAAAAAATATTCTGCCTGCCAATAACACCTCTACGAAACGTCCTCAAAGGACAGCATTTCTTGCACCTATATTTTTTTCTCCACAAGCTGCCATCTGCTGTAATGCATCTCTATTTTAAGCTTTAGAGCCACGTGACTTAAATCCACATAAGTGTTGATTGTACATGATTGCCTTTATTGATTCTTCCTGGGACACAACTTACCTGTATCCAACTTCATGTACAGTTTTAGTCTGGACTTTTCTTTCACTCTTTCTTTAATACATTCTTCTCCCACCCTTCCCATTTTTGTGTCTGTTCTTTTTGCTGTGACAGTGTTTGGGAATTTCAGGCAGTTAGAAAATGTCCTGTTAATCTGTATGTGTAAGAAGTGCTTCTGCATGAATATAAAGAATATCTTTATCTTTCTCTGAAGGTCACCTTATATTGTAAAAACCAGTAAATCAAACAAAAATAAATAGCCTGAGTGATCCAAAATTAGGGGGAAATAGATATTATTCTGTGAGGGAAAATGAATATATTAGAGGTTAGTTTGAAACAAGTATTGCTGTGCTTTTTTGGTAGGAATAAAAAAATCTCATAGCCTGTTTTTCCTCATATAATTAAGTTGCAGTACCAAGTAGATATTGATGCTGTTTCTAACTCTCTTTTGCCAGACTATTTCCAGGATAACAGGTCTTTTGGCTATCTCTTATGGTAGTTAATTGTGACATTTAGGTGGGTGGTTTGGAGTTTATCTCCAGTTCTTTTTCTGATCAGTGGAATTTGCCAGCAACTCTGTTATTTTTTCATTTGCTTTTTACCTTCCTTCTGTCTAACAAATTCATAGGTGATGCTGCTTTCAGCATTAATGTTGGGGGTTTTGGATATTCCTATACAGATCTGAATTTTAATATATAATCTCATGTTCAACTTCCTTCAAATTATCTTTAAATTAAAAACTGACTAATGCTTCCTCCAGTGTTTATAATTAAGATCCTTTTCTATGCAAGAATTGAACAGGTATCCCGTAAGCCAGAGGAATCCAGACTAAATCAATGTGTAATTCATATCCTTAGAGATAGGCACTTGGTTACACTGTTTGCCTAGTGAGCAGCTGAGTGAGTGAAATGTCTCATGAACATCCTGAGAACAAATCTCCAGATTTATCTCCAAAAACAGTTGCTAATGCTTAAATGATATAATTTCCCTGTATTCAAGCAGAAGGGATTGTGACTCCTTTTGAGTAGGATTTGACTTTAGAAAGTAAATACGCACTTGAGAGGAAAGATCCAGAATTTTCCCTGCTTTTATTTGATAATATTTTGGTCCTTTTTTTTTCTTTTCTTTTCTTTTCTTTTCTTTTCTTTTCTTTTCTTTTCTTTTCTTTTCTTTTCTTTTCTTTTCTTTTCTTTTCTTTTCT
>CM031878.1:5527087-5553945 GCA_018697195.1 Certhia americana | reverse complement strand
TTTTTTTTTTTTTTGTTTTGTTTTGTTTTGTTTTGTTTTGTTTTTTTAATCTTCTTTTCAAGCATTGCTGGCCACCCATCGTCTCCAGCTGCATTTCATACTGCACCTAGCACCATGGAGCTGTGGTATTAGCAGAGGATTCTAGACATCACTGAAATTCAAATTATTTTAATTACAGTATTGCAGCTGCTCAGCTGGTATTTTAGTTTGGAGACAGAGAAATTCCCTTTTCCTTTCCTCACACACTATTTCCATCTTTATAGATTTGATGACGTATAAAACAAAGGAAAGTAACAATAAAAAGCCCCTGTATGTGTCTTCTAGAAGGGACAATATTTTATAAATTCCCCTTGAAGCAGACCTTCATTTCATAATAAGTTTTTCTTTCTCTGCTCCTTGGAAAGGACTGCATATTTTTTAAGGAGTGAGGAAAGTTTGCAGCAGAGAGAGACTGAGAAAGGAAGAGTCATAACTTTGTAACAAAAAATTATGTCCTCTAATCCTTAAAAAAAATATCTCCCATTCCCTCAATCATCCACTGCAGATCAGGCATTTGCAGCATTGAGCACCAAACCATCTTTTGCAGTACAAACCATGTGGGAGTCTGCAGCGATGTCAGCGATCTCAACATTGTTCACGGAAGGAGGAAGAATTAAATTCCTCACTTCCTGGCAGAGAATTGGAGAGGATGGAATTTACCTACCGTTGTTAAAGCATAGGGTGATAGCAAGGCTACAGCTGCTTGGATCCTTCTTAAACAAACCTCCTAACCACCCACGATGGAGCATCTTTTGTTCTGTTCCCATGGCAACACCTCTGTCCTCTAGTGCCCATGGTGTCTCTAACACTTTTGACTAGTTGGATTCTTTGGCACCTGCCTCCAGTGCCAGGTCTTGTCAAACCTCATTAGACTAAGAATCCGTTTTGGCTGCACTAGTGGGAAAAGAAAGCAGACAAATTTAGTTCTCCTGAGATCTCTTTCAAATCCCAGTAAAGTCAATTTCTCAAGTTTCCAGCTAAGAGCTGAACTTGCCTAGGGGTGGAGTATGTGCCCACATGTATCCCTGTATCCTACTGTCACACATGCTGTTTATTCTTTTTTCTGAAGAGTTCATCCCACTCTCTTGTGGTCACAGATTTACACAGGTAAAAAGTGGGGTTTGTGCACAAGCAAACTGTCATACACAAAAAACTTATTCCCTCAGGATTTTACCCATAAACTTATCAGATATTTCCTTGCACATACAAAACTATTCATCCCTCTCCTATGCCAACATACAGGATCTTTCCATACTTAGTCTTTTCACACACTCACATTTCTACAAGCACAACTGTTCCTCAAAAGATATTATTTTGCCTAAATACAGATAAAAAGAAAATAAATTTAGTGGAGAAATGAAAGGCATATTTTTGACTATAATATGCTCACTATCTAGGAGGAGGAATAGTCTTATACGTGCAGCTTGTTAACATTATATCCCATCCTCATGACACTCATATCTAAGAACCTACATATGTATAAACAGAATAATAAGTGGGAATGACCTATGTGCTGGAACCTGCACTGCATTTTTGATGAGCATGTTTTATCAGTTAGGAGATATCTGTTCCTACATTGTCCCTTAATCTGACTTTTTCAACCAACATAAAGTTCTGAGATTGAATTTAAGTTTTTAGCAAAGACATGTTGTTACTCTTCCCTCCATCTGTAATTAACACTATAGATTGATCACTTTGTTTAGTCAAGTCTGAATGAGATCTAGCTGGTGATGTCTAATTGAAATAAATTGTTAGTTTTTTTAGCAGAAACTGAAAGAAAAAGTTCTTTAGAACACCATGATGCACAATAAACTTTCCCTCAGATATCTCATTTTAAAAGAAACTCAAATGATTGCATTTTTCTAAGTAAGCTACAAGTTTAAAAATTAATCTAGACAAAATGGGTATGTTTTTGAATCCTCTTTCAGAAGAAAAGCTAAGATTATTTTCTTAAGTTAACTTATGAAGTGCAGAATTCCTTCCTCAAAAATGTATGAGTTTATTCTCTTAATACCTTACCCTAAGCTGTAGACCTTTGTCATAACCATATTTATTAATTTTTTCTTTTTTATTTAGCTGGGTCACAAGCAATTCTGAATCTTTCTGAACAAACTGATTTTGTTGAAGATCTAATTTTTTTCAAGTTCTCTATGTTACTACATGTTTATGAGATGATTCAGAGTAAAGGTCTGGATTATTTCCAGCTTCTAGAGAATATTTAAAGCTTACATCTGAGCTCTAGCATTATGTTTGGTATCAATTTCTGAAATCACATTATTCTAGACCATTTTTTCATGGGAATATTTCTCTTCAGCAGACTTAAACTGCATGTACTTCTGTTTTGTTGACTATGATCATGAATAGTGTTCCCAGAAGAAAAAAAACATGGGTATAAGAAGAAAAAAATGATTTTGACTTATAGTCACTTCGTCCTCTTGGTGTCCACTCAAAGGTAGACTTTCTATTTTACTTATGACTTTACTGAAAGTCACATTATCTGGATTTTAAATTTCACTAATTAGAGATAATCATCAAAGAAATTATGTGACCTGCCATTCAAATGATATATAGATATAGATGTAGATATAGATATAGATGATATAGATATAGATGATATAGATATAGATATAGATATAGATATAGATATAGATATAGATAGCTATATCAAATGCTATAACTTGAGCTATTTGTTTGATTCTTAGACTATAACCCAAAGTCCTGGTTTGTCACCTCTCTTTTTAGACAATCTATGGTTCAGCTTGTCTAGTCATACCAGCTATGTTCTTTAAAGATAATTGCATGAAATTACTGTAGCATCACTCTATTAAATTTCTCCTTTAGAATTCATAATACACAAACATAAGAGAAAGCTAAATTAAGTGTAGGACACTCCAATTGTTCTCACTGCCAGTTTAGGATAGCTTTCAGTTTGACTTTCCATGGGGTAACTGTGTCTAGGAGCCCCCAAATTAGCCTGAAGTTCTCAAAACTTCAGGCACATAGTTTTGGGCTATCTGGCACAGAAGGGCAGCCTATTGATTGTCGAATTAGAAGAGTTTTTCCTGCAGGAAGTGTTTAAATGCTATGCCTTCAAATCAACATGTAGAATTTTTCTCATTTGTTTTTTTCTTTCTTTGAGCTTGTATTTTCTTCACAAATTGAATTGTGAGTTTCAGACAGAATTGGTTCATTCCTTCTGGTTATGCACAACCATAGAAAGAGGTTTTCCTAATCATCTTCTCTTCAGTAATCTCAGACTCATCTGTGTATCAAGATAACCTGAGATCACGACATTCACAGGCTGCTTGAGTTTAGAGGTGATGTCTCTTCCACCAGAAAAGTTTTAATCCCTGGAGAACAGAAGCTCTATATCTCCCTCACAAATAGTCTGGGCAGAAAGATGGATAACCTTGATAACTGAAAATTCAACCTTGCTAAAATTCATCTGCTGAATAATAAGTTATAATTTGTGCATGCACTTGTTAACTCCATTCAAAACTGTCACAGATATTTTGGAGGTCTCACTGCATTTAGCTAACCTAAATTCTACATTTCACATTCTAGACTCAAGCTGAAACAATAAGGCATTTATCCAAAATTTAGAATCCGGAAATATTAGCAAAAAACCCAAAGATTTTCTAATGATTTTTGTTTGGTTGTTTAGTTGGTTTTTGTTTTGTTTTGTTTTGTTTTCGGGGGTGGTATTGGTGAAGGAGCTTTTTATCCATTTTTTTCTTAAATCCAGCTAATATAGGTATAAACCAACTATATTTCTTGACTTTCATATTTCAGAAACTTTGAAGACTTTTTGGAAAAAAGTAATTATTCCTTCTCCTTAGCCCATTTTACAACTTGTGTCTTTGTCCTTGCTTATTTTCCTCTAATGCATTTTATAAGGGTTGAAGCTGAAATGACACCTAGGGCAAAATTCAGCCTCCATTTCAAGTACAGACTTCCAGACCCTCTGGGAAAAAGTGATTTCTATTATGACCCTAAAAAACTTGTAAACTTAAGCATGTGGAATAAGAGAAACAGGAGATTGAGTCCGGTAGGTGTTAGTCCATGTTGCTTGGTGCTCCTGGTGGGGTAGGTTCAAACCTGCACTGCATTTCCAAACTCCAAACCGAACTATAATTGTTCCTTAACAAAATTAGGTATAGTTATTAACCAAACTAATTTGGAAGGAAGATTGCAGAATTAAATGAAAACAGCAGGTTTGAATCTCAACTCAGAAGGATGAAACTCTATGGATCAAGACACCTGAGAGACTGGGCTCTCTCAATGATTCCTGTTTAGTTTCACCTTGTCTGTCTATCAATGTGCACCTAGAAAATCTATTTTCGAAGGGTCCTTGTCTTGAACATACATTCTCAGATCAAATGTTACAACATCTGAAATGTTCCTATTCCTTGAACTGTCACATTGCTACATTTTCTGTTCTTTTCTACTCTCAGATGTGGGCTTGTGCAGTACTTTAATGGAAAATAAAAAGAACAAGGTGGTATAGGAAGTGGATATTTCAGATGGCAATCACCCCTAGAGGTCTCTTTCTTTGTAACTTCATTGACTTTAGCTGTAAACCCTTCAATCCCATAAATTATTTCAGACCCCCAAGGTACACAAGCAACATAAAACCTTTTGTGTTAATTTGGCTATAACTAGAAAACCAAAAATGAGATAACAAATGAGAATTATATAGACATACTTGCTAACCCCCCTTGAAAGCAAATAATCACTCAGGACAAGACTTTCAAGTTGTATTCTGTAACTTGTCTTCTGCAGAATTGAGGTGTGTGTATTTAGGTTCTGTCATTAGCGAGTCAGTAGAGGAAGAAGACATCAGAGATGCTTTAGCAGACAGTTTTCTTAGGAGATGGTGTTTCCATGACAAATAGAGGGAGCCTGTATGATCAACTCGGACTCAACCTGTAGTATTTACAAAGTTGAGTGGATGAGGTGAAACACAAAATTGACTAGTTTTGTTCACCTATAGAAAGTATATACCACCTTGTTTATAAATTTGATTTTAGTTCATTTTCTTTTCCAAATATAATTGATAATTTGTGTTATTAAAGAATAGTGTTGCATTGATGAAATTAAGGGGAATTTTCATTGGCATTTGAAAACGTATTATGTTACTGTCCAAATCTGGTTATTTTTTATCATAAATTGAGGGCATGCTTACTTCTTGGATTGCTAGTAACTCTTATTGAAAAATACTGTGTTAGGATTCTGTAATGAACTATGTTCCTCCATATAACATCATTATTATTATCATTATATTTCATGTTGCCATTAATTTTATTAAAATTTTAATTTTAACTTTCACACTGCAGAAACAAGAATTAAAATACTAAGTTGAATAAGAGCAATATTCATTGCCAGATTAATAACAATGATCATTGTATATCATAGTAACAAAGCTGTGAATAACCACTGACAGTAGTAATTAAAATAGTCATACTATACTAAAACTAAAAGCTTAACAAAGGTGGTACTGAACAAACTGTCTCTTCTCCAGTCCTAGGTGATTTGGATGTTAAATGATTTTAAGTATCCATGTTCCCCAGGGGAAATATTTGACAGAAGAGACAAACAAATAAGCCTTGATAAGATTTTGGGTAAAAGTCAACAAAGTTAGGGATGTTTTCCTCAATTCTTTGAAAACCAAGATCAAAATTTGTGATCCAAATATCAAGGGTCTAGGACAGTCATTGAAAAAAAAAGATCACCAAGATCTGAAAGCACTTTGGTTCATCCGATGGATGTCATTGCACAGACAAAATGTATCATTACTGTTATTATTGCTGCACATAATAAAGAATGTTTGTCTAGAATGTTTTCTGAGAGAGACTGACACTGGTACAATCATGGGTGTTCTCTGTAATGGGAAAAAACAATTAGTTTTTAGTCATTTGCCTTCCTGGCAGTGCTACATTCTAAATTATATCTCTTGTTCTTCAACGAAGAGACTAAGAATATTTCTATTGCGAGATGTTCAGACAATACGGGTGTATCTGCTCCCCTTGCTCGTTGTCTGCGTCACTGTTTTTGGAACCTATAATCACACTGCAAGCATCTAGATTTGAAAGCACTCTCTGACAATTTTCCAAAGCCCCTGCTTATATTGTGGGGGTTAAGATAAGATACGTGAAAATCACTGAGGAGCCTCAGGGAATACAGGTGACAATGTGACCTGGATGTCTTTCTAAAAGACTGCCCATAGAACATCCACAATAAGGCCTCATGCAAGAATTACTTGGTAAAATTTTTTGGCATGTGTATAGGAGGTCAAATTGTGTGCTTGTTATTGGCTTTCTGAGCCTTACCAAAATACCATTCTAACTCCATGTTTGTGTTCCCTGACAGCAAGAAACACCAGGAGGATGTTTGAAAGACAAAATAAAAGCACACTCATGGTGAAGAAAACATGTACTTATTTCCAGTAAGCAAACAAAATGTATGCACTTTACCTGAGATATGTCTGGAATCCAAACCTCACAGAAGGTCATAAACTTTCTGTGCTCTGATGGAAATGCTCCTGATCTCTAGAACTGATACCATTATCTGGGCTTGCTTATGGATGAAGCAGTTTTCCTTGCCATTAAATCCTGACAATCCAGAAGAGGACTCTATTTCAGTTAGAGCTCTTTTCTCCTAAATGTTGGCATGAAAAGCCATGGTGTCTACTGCTGAGATAATCACCTGTCTTGGTTTGGAAAGACAGGGGTGTCTGCTAGGAACCAAAAAAAAGGAAACTTCCCTTGGGGTTTGTTATAATTGCAAAATTGAAGGGGAGGTCTCAGGCAACGATAAGGAGGGTAGGAGTAACAGTTCTTTACTAGTTAGTCTAACAAGGTAAATTAACAATAATAACTACAATATTGACAACAAACAGAACTAGAGAAGAAAAAAAGGAAAAACAACAAATCAGTCACAGTTTTTCCTCTGGTAACCCCCCACTCCCCTCAGTGCCGTCACAAGCTAATAGAGCCAGCAGCAGTCCTGGGAGGGTGAGATGATTCCGAGGGTTCACAGTGGCTGGAACTGTTGGAAAAGTGTCCTGGCTGGGCGGGGGCTGCAGAGACATACCGTGGGGAGACCTCGAGCAGAACTGAAGAAACTGTGGGTGCAGGGCAGGGAGGAAACGGGTTCCCAAAATCCCGGGGGACACACGAAGAGACGGTGGTCCCACGGAGTTCCAGGTGAAGGAATGGTGAGAGCTCTCCACCGCGCCGAGACAAGACGATTCCCCGGCAGCTTTCCTGCTTTCCCGAGAGCAGAAAACTGCCCAGAGCGAAGTGAAGATGGTGCCTCCCTGTCTCTGCCCTTGCTGCTTCTTTTGTTTGGTCTCAAGCACCCATAAATACCGAGAAGTGCCCAGCCGCTAGCTTCTTAGCAACTTCTGGGAAAAAATTCTATAAGAAAGTAACCCAACCCCCAACATCACCCTCAACTCTCCTTTCAAAATACACTGCCTGGTGTGATATAAAACACATTGCCTGGTCCAGATTATGGTATGTGAAGGTGGATTTGGAGGATTGTGTGGGGTTTCCTTTACATGAACAAAAATACTGTTTTCAGAGCAATGACAAACTTTATTATTTAAAAGTTCGGTACTCAGAGAGAAAAAACCACAAAACCTTCTATTTAGAAATGAACTGTTGTTTCTTCACTTGTTCTTTAAACAAAGTCTATGTCCTGAAAGTATTTTCTGGGTATGAGATGTTGACATAAAGGTACCTGATAGATAAAAAGCCAAAATTTAGATTCATATTCAGACATTACCTGAACCAAGGGTGGGTCTTTACAGCTCTCTGATAAATCTTACAGTAAAAAAAAATATTGGGGGTAGCGTGGAGAGAGGAACTAAGTTCACTGTAAGACTTTGCAATCATGTCCAGTTTCAGTACTTTTGGATGTTACTTGCTAAATTTTCTCAGATTTTGCAGGTAAATTCTCCAATGATTAGCTATGTTGAAATCACAGTTTTGTTTATACCACACTTTCAGTTAGCCTAAAGAAGCACTGAACACTGAAAAGTTCATACCTTCTTTATATCCACCTTCTATAAACCCAAGAATTTATTGTTAGTGTAATTGAAAACTTAGCACTATCACTTATCACTTATCACTAGTTCAGAACTAATTATTGCAGAAATAAAAAAAAAAAAAAAATTCTTGTGCCAAAAAATTTTAGCTTTAATGACATTTTAGTTATGATGTTACAAACCACTTAGGTTTTACTCATTTTCATTGTATTATGTTGACCCACCCATTTTTCCTAATGGTTCCATGTTTACTGGCTTAATTCAGTTGTAGTGAGGTGTTTAAGTGGGCTGTCAGGAACAGGAATCCTTTATTGCTTAATACTGTTATCTATATAAACTATGGGTTTATATTAAAAAAAAAAACAAAAAAACCCAAACAATTAAAACACTAGTCTGTGTAAAAAAATAAAATAAAAATAAAATAAAAATACAACAACAACAAACAAACCCCAAAAATTCAATACAATATGCTAAATACTGGATTTTTTTGTTTCTGTTTTGTTGGAAAAAGGGAGTAGATTTTCTAACAAAAATCTAATAACATATATTTAACTTTTTAATATTGTTTTAGGCAATCTACAGCTGCTTTTCCTACTAGTAGATTAAGTTGGTTATTTAGTGTTGAGACAAATATTCAGGCCTTGTTTCTGCTTCAAAGACCTTATTGTCTATGTTTAGATACCTGACATGGAAATAAGAAGTGACAAGTGAAGAAAAGAAACAGCAGGCAAGAAAGGGAGCATAAAAGGATATGGTATACAGAATTACCATGGAGTGTCTTGAAGGCATGTTTCATCTCACCTAAATTTAATCATCAAAGTTATATATTCCTAGCATTAACAAAGAGAAGACTATTCCCACATATGGAGCTGATTGGAAGTCTCTAGAAAATTATTTAATTTAGAAATTTATTTAAAAGTGGATGAATAACTTTATGGATGTTCCATTTCCTTCCTCCAACAGCTGAAAGACTCTTAGCTTGTCCTGCTCTGTTGACTTTCAGTTTGTGATGTTTTGTACTACAAGTCTCTGTAAGAGGACCATGTAGCTAAGAAAAAAAGATAAAGAGGCAACGATGAGAAAGTACCTTAGTGAGAAATCATGGAGCTTCAACTCCTCCTTTACATCACTTCAGATGTGTTTTGAAGAATGACACAGATTGATCCAGTTCTCCTCTTTTAACGCACTTAAATTTAGGACTCTGTCATCAGTGTCATTTCTGTGGTGAGACATTTCTTGCCTCAGAACTGTGTTCTGTGAGGGAAGTCCAACCAGAGCTCAGCCCTTGGCTTTTACAATTGCACAGGCAGTGTCTCACGCCCCTGAGTAGCAGCACGACCATGGAAGAAAGTAATTTAGAAAGCAAGTGTTGTCTCCTCAAAACCTTATTGTCCAGTGGTAAACAGACTCAGAGGCATGGTACAGTGTGGGTTTTCAGATTTCAGAGCACTCAAATACTCAAATTCTTGTGTTCTAATTTTTGCATTATTCAGTTCTTACAAGACAGACAGAATAGAGGTGTCATTACAAGAAAACTCAGGAATTATGCCACCATTCTGAATTAAATCAGATCCCCGGGACTGAGCATAAGAGAACAGGAAAAAGGTGAGAGATGTTAAAAATGAAATTTCAGTTTTACTCCTAAACCATGTATTAGAAGTAACTACTGGCTGAGTGTGTCTGGGACTAGCTTACTTTGTATGGACACTTTGACATGAAAAATAATCTTATCTTAGTCAGGGAGTCTGCAAGATAAATTATGATTTAGAGGAAGGAATAATACTAACCTGTTCAGACCTTTGCAAGCCTCCAAATGCCAACATCATGTAAGTAATTGAAAATTCTTGGCCAAGATATTCACTTCTTTCCATTGGATATCAAAAGAGAGCAGGAACATCCAGGTTTCTGAATTCTACATAGAAAGATGCTGAAGGCCTGGGAGTGTCTGAGCCAGAGAGTGAATTAAGTCTTCCCTATGAACGCCACCATCTTTTCAGTATTCAAAAGGCTAAGCCTGTTTTCAATCTTGTATACCTGTTGTACAGAAGAGGATTGGCTCTGAAATTGAATTTAGGCAGTCTGGATGAAATCTGTAGGGAGCTCAGGATGGAAGAATGTCTTCCAACATAAGGGTGTGATATGTGGCTAAACTGTCTTTCTTCCATAAATGTCACCTCTCTTTAGACTGTAAATATCACCTGCATCATGTGTAAAGACTGGTTTTAAAATGGACGGATTTAATGCTTCTTTCTAACACAGGGAGCCTATTGTCATCTAAAGGACAAAATCTATTTTCTTTTTTTTTCCTTTTCCTTTGTGTTGCATTGAAAATGTGGGTGTAAAGCAATACCCTGCCAACACTCTTCACACAGCACATACAGATGAACAAAAAAACCAAAAAACAAAACCCACAGTATTCAAAATTAAATCTGTCCCTTCACACCTCAAGTCTACATCCACAATGATGTAATATATACACCAGAAATTACAGATACTGAGGACCTACCCCATAACCTCTCAGAGGTATTTTTCCACACTTTGTATAGGTAAGCCACACTTTATAAACTACATCTACATATCTGCAGGACAAAGAGCAACATCAGATTAACTTCTGAACCCTTACACTGACTCTACACACAGTAAACATAGTCTGCCTGTCATAGACATGCAATAAAATATTAATATAAACTTTGCTATGTGCATTCACCATATATTCATATTGCCAAAATATGCTTAAAGAGTATACGCTATATATAATTTAAAATTAAACAGATGATGGATTTTTCCTCTTCAAAGATGAATAAAAATCAACAATAAATAAAAAAAAGAAAAAAAAAAAAAACAAAAGATAGAAAAAAAGAAAAAATATAAAAGTAAGATTTTCATTTAGTAATATTTACAAAAAATATGTGAAAGGAAGAAAATGTATTTAGTGAAGACCCAAGTATAGCTTTTGATTGAAAATTTTGAATACATAAAATGTTAAAAACTTGTTTTTAATTTAAGAAATTATGGCTTTTTAATACAATATCAAAAAATTGAGCTTTTTTATATATATTTTTGCATAGGTTTTTCAAAGACAAAACCTAATTTTTTCTTTAAAAATAATGATAAATGTATTGATTTTTTGCGATAGTGAAATAACAAAAAAAGGAAGCCTAAGTGAAATGATGCAATACAGTTTACTGCTGAAAATCTCAATCTGCTTATTAACATATGAGCTAAAAAAATTTCAATATTTAAGCAGCAGTTTTCTCAGCTACTTCTTGAATGTTGAGGACCCTTCTTTATTGTTCTTGATTTATTCTCCTGGATTTTCACAGAACCACAAAATAGTTACACTGGGAAAGGATCTCTGGAAATCACTCAATCCAACTCTCTGACAAGCCAGGGTCACCTGGAGCCGGTGACAAAGGAACACATCCAGATAGTGTTTGGATGTCTACAGAGAGGAAGACTCCAGGACCTCCCTGGGCAGCTGTTCCAGTGCTCTGCCACCCTCAGTGTAAAGAAGTTCTCCCTCATGTTGAGGCTGAACTTCTCGTGTTTAATTTTATGGCCGTTGCTTCTCATTTTGCCACTGACCATCAAGGAAAACTCTGGCACCATCCCCTTGGCACCCTACTCAATTATATTTAATATTGATATTTAATATTGATATTTAATATTAATTAAATATTAATAGATATTTAATGCTGGATGAGGTCCCCTATCAGCTGTCCCTCTCCAGACTGAACAGGCCCAGCTCCTGCATTCTTTCCTCATAAAAGAGATCTCTAAGACCCCATTGACTTTCTTGTCTATGGGGCACGTCATCACTCCTGGTCAACCTGTCACCCACCAAGGCTCCCACCTTCTTTTCTGCAGTTTTTGTAAAATGTGATGACCTTATAATATCAGATCACTGTATGCAGGAATTTTGATGTTGCCATTGTTAGATCACCCTCTAATCAGCTCCTACTGTGTATTTCAATTGATAATCTAACTTCTTACCACAAGATAGAGAAGTATGATTTTCAATCCTGCAAGAAAAAGTACTAAGACTTAAGAATATAGCTGAAAATATTCAGATTAAGATGGTTTTCATCTAAAAATGCTCATACATCAACTTGAAAACCTTGTAGTTCTCATAGCTTTGTTGTGCAAATCTGCTTTGTTCCAGAAGGAAATTACCAGGCTTTCAATCTTTGGCATATTAGATCCATATTTCAAACTTTTGGCTGCTGGTGGTTCTGGATTTCATCCATTTAGTGAAGTATTGAGTAAAAACTATATAGATAAATGAATAAATACTGAATTTATTGCTTGGGTTGAAAGAAAAAAATTTTGAAATTTGGACAAAAAAGGCAAACTGTCTGCAAAGATAACCTCTGGATGTTTAGCTCTATTCAGAACTACAATTTCTACCTCCAGATGTCAACATTTATTTTCTGAGCTTTAGTTCTTTTCTTCTTCATGACTCAAATTTCTCATTTGTAAAACAAGAATAAGTACACTTGCTCTGGTTATACAGAAGATGTAATTACAACTTAATGAAAGCTGACAGAATTGCCAATTTCAGCTGTATATGGTTTGAGAGGAGAACTGAAATTGTTAATTTCTCATCAAGAAAAAAATCTGTTTTATATCTTTACGACACATTTGAAACATTTCAATTGACATTTCATCATTTGTATTGTGATGTGGGATGTTATGGAATGGTATTGTATGGCGTGTTATGTAATACTAAAACACAGAAATGGAAAGTAATTTCAGAAGAAAGATCAAAAAAGAAAGAAATAGCTTATTTCAAACAATGTCAAAATGTAGTGTGTTCAATTGTGAGAGCTTTTATCCCATTTTTCTTCTGAACAATGTTATATTGAATCTGACCCAATTTTGTAAAGTGTTTAATTTTTGAGTGAACTATTCAATGCTGATGGGAATGTGGTTTTGTCAAAGATTCTTCTATTTGCTTGAAAAGTGCTGTGAAATCTAAGAGTGAAAAGTGCTATATAAAGACCAAAAATTGCTATAATGGGTCTGATCCCAAGCAGGCTAAAGAAAGATGACAGCTCAGATAACTTTCTCCTCTCCCATCACACAGCTATGTGAGTACCAACCACACTCTTGTTTCCTGATCTCTGAGGGAAGTGTGCCAAAATCTGGTCTTGAATCTTGTGTCAGTCGATACAGAAGAATCGTGGGCAGCATAAATAACATGTCTTTATGTCAGATGGCTGAACTTTATGAGGTCTTGTAGAGTAAAAACATCCATTACATATTTCCTCTTTCTGGGGTTTATTGCTATGGGTTGTAAGAAAACTATTTGGATTTTGGAAAAAAAAAAAACTCTCATATTTCCTCTTTTTCATGTGGATTCTAGTGGATTACTAAGGATAGATATCATGATCTTACTCCTCAGATGATCATATAAGCTACTAAGGTGTCTGTTTTGGGGTATCTTTAAGCATTATTTTCATGGAACATATTGGAACTGTAAATATCTTATCTATTAGTTGTGCACAAAACATATTGATAATCTGAGTTGCAGATTCACAAGCTGTTGAAGAGGGAGTACTGACATATTGGAATCTGAAATTCTGAGAAATATTTCTTTGCATATTTAAGAGATTTTAAAACCTTTGACAAAAACCGTTTTCAACCTTTGTTCATGGAAAGGGCTTTTTGGACTCTGGGATGAAGCAGAACTTTCAAGGATGTGTATTAGATAGTAACATAATATGTAGTTTATCACACGGTGAGAATTTTAGATTTATGGGGGTTTTAGAATGGCAAGCACAGAAGACAAGATGGAGGGACTACATGGCTTTCAGGCTTCTTCCTTCTTCAACTGCTCCATCTTCTGCAGTGACAGTGGCACTTCTAACTGGCTTAGAGTAGAGGTTAACTTTCTAGTATGAGTGATATGTATTGGAAAATTATTACAAATAAAGTAGAAGTAATTTTTAGTATAAAAATAAACACCACCCTCTGTGGGCGGGATTTGTGCCTGGACTGACCTGCAGAGAGGACCTCTCTGCTTGTCAGGGAAAGAATGTAAAGATAAGAAAGAATAAACAAAATTGAAAAAACAGAAGAGATGGCTCTCACGACCATTTCTTGAATCTCTCGCTGGGGAAAAAGACTTTTATATTCTCGGGTTTCTTGGTGTACTGTGAAAAAACAATTAAAAAAAAATATTTTTAAGACCTGAGACTCACACAGGGAAAAACAAACAAAAAAAACGTGCCCTCATTGACATAAATGCAGAATTTTATTATCATGTTCATTTACTTAGAAAAACAGTCTAAAGCACACAAAGAAACATTACACATGCATATTAAGTCTGATAGATAAAAAGGTGTGACTTCTCCAAGATCTAATGCTTTAGTTGAGCCAAGCCCAGACCAAGGTAATACTCAGTTCTCAGTTGAAGTTGCATGAGAAACATTTTGGGTGTGATTGGAATAAGGAGTATTCGGATCAATACTTGACTGAGAACCTGGGTCACCTGCAATAAAGATATTGCCTGAGAGCTCAGAATAAACACTTGACTCTGCCAGGACAGAATGTGTGTTCTAGGAAGTCAGAGTGCAATCTCACAGGGTGAAGCATCATGAAAAATCCAGTAGCTATGATTCAGTGACGCTGGCAAGGATAAAACAACAGGGGACCTCAACCCTCCTGCTTCAGGTCATGAATTGTTTAAGAAAGATGAAAGGCATTTTCTCCCCTTTTCCCACTGAAGTATAATAGTGAGCAATTGGTTCTTCTGAGTGTATGTCAGAGTCAGCTCCTCTCAAGTATCAAACGTTGACCATCACTGATGAGAGGGCAGTGGGAGAGTGGGACTCTTGGATGCTCACTCTTGTTTACACATAAAAGCAAGGCATGTAGGTTGATAAATAGCTCATAGTGGAAAAAAACACAACCTATGTGGCTTCTGAGAGAGGTTAAGACACACAGATCTCTGTGCCTCTAGGTTAACTAAAGTTATGTCATCCTCTGCCTCTGAAGTGATTAAATTTGTCCCAGTATCATTAGAAAATGGAATTAGCAGCAATTTGTGGAGCCACAGTAGCCTGGGGGAGGTTTCAGTGGATAGAGCGACACCACTCTAATAGCAAGGGCTGAGAACGACATGTCACAATTACTGTTGGTGCTGCTGTTGATTTATGTCAATGCAACAGTTCTGTGGCACCCATCATTCAGTTTTATGCTGATCTCTTGAAAAGTATTTCTGCGTTTGCAAAAGTTACCAAGGCTTTGGTAACTTTGGGATGTGCTGGTGGGTCATGGGGAGACATGCAATATTTTGTGAATAATGCGCTGAAATTGAACATTAGAAGCAACAATCAGCCTTAAAATGAGAGAAACAAGGATAGGAAATAATGACATAATACCTAAATACTTTTAAAAGTATAGTAATCCTATTTTGAAAGAATTGTGTAATGTTATTTTTATAGTGGGAAAAGGTAGTGCTTGATGATTCTGTGGATCTTCTTCAAGTCTCTGTGTTTCTGAGAAGAAAGGCATGCCATACTTTCATTTCTGCTTTGTGAAGTGGGTCAGTCATAAACTGACCCTCCTCATTCTTTATTTCCTCTTTCTTTGATGATGGGAAGTATTGAGATGATTCTCTAGGTCCCTTTATTTTTGATGTCCCAAACAATAAAATCCATCAAATTTATTGAAAGTCACAGAAAAATAATTTTTTGATGCAATTCAAGGTGAAGCTCATAGTGAATCTGAAGTGAACTTTACCTAATCTTTTGGCTTGGATAGAAACAGTACAAACACGAATTTCATTTCCCCAACACTAGGTAAACACCCATTCAGTCACTGCAGCAGCTAAAAAAAAAATGTAAAGATTTTGATGGAGACATATTCTGTGGCTGGTATCCATGTCAACAGACATCAGGATCTTAAAGTTTCAATTAAAATTTATTTAATATTAAAAAAAAAAAAAAAAAAAAAAAAAAAAAAAAAAAAAAAAAAGCATGAAACTTAAAAGACATAATTCCCTAAATTCCAATCAAACTTGAATTATAATTAAGTAATAACTCCAGTTCTTCCTACCTGTCTCTCTTCTATTCTGTTTCTTCATTCACTTGAAAGTAGAGCTTTCTCTTAATCTCCAGGTTCACTCAGATAGCAACGCAGCATACAGGAGAGTTGGAAAATCTCTTAGATATCCCGGGTCTTTTATGCCACGCTCTGAAGAACAGAATCAAATGTGACTTTTGAAAAGTTTGGAGAATTCATTGTGAAGAAGCCACTTTTCTTCCTATGAAATAGGCTGTAAAACTTACCTCTCCCAAGGAAGTAAAATCTTGCTGAATAAAATTAAGTGAAATGATCCTTATTTTAACAAAGCAAATATATTTCTAGATTGTCCATGTAAAATATTTGCAAATTAATATTGTTCCTTAGTATAGAACACTAATCTAAAGTATTTAATTTTATTTTATTTATTTTAAATTTATACTCCAATCTGTATTACTTAGCAAGCTGCTTCCCTACCCCATCTCTGAACTTAAACTTAATTGGGGAAAGTATTGCAAAAACACAGGAGCTTAAGATTCTTCCTAAGACCTAATGTATCCTCTGAAGTCTGATGTTATAATTATCTGACCACTTACAGACTTTTTGTTCTTCTCAGCTTTCCTGAGATGACATAAAGGTTGATAAGCCTGGTGACATAACAGCTATTATTTGAAGTTGTTTCTAAACAATATCATTTTTGTGCTCTACTGCTTTCAATGAAATTATAGGTTTCTTTATTTTTTATGAAACAATGGCTCTCAGCCCCATGCTATTTTTCCCGGGCAAAATACTGATGAGATTGCCATATCTCACCTTTAATGCAATTATTGCTGCTGACGTCAGTGCAAGCGTTGTCTCTGCTGAGGTCTCCATCCAAAGTGTCACTTGGAAGACAGAGTTATAAACCATATCTTGTTATTTATCTTGCTTATGTAAATCAAATAAATGCAAACAGAACAAAAAAGAACAAACAACAAAAAACCCTAAAAACAAATACTTCAAATAAGTACAAATACTTGAAATAAATGCAAATACTACAAATAAACACAAACATTATAAAATAAAATAAACTGTTATTTAAAAATGTACCCAGATAAATAACAGCAATATTTATGGAGATGCACTGGTGAGAGATCAGGTGGGAATGAGAAGAGTTGATAAATTCTCATTACCTGCTCAGGTCTGAAAACTGAAATTACTTGGTAGGCATCCGCTGGAAATTCAATCAAGTACCTGCACATAGCAGGTGTTCCCTGCAAAAATCCAACATGTGTAGGTTTCAGTTACTGTTTAGGTGTTCCATCCCTGTGCAGTCAGGAGTGGAGGAAGCCTGTCAAGAGCTCAAGCTTGTCTAAGGCATGAGGAAACTTTAAAAGGCTTGCTCCATCCTTTTCCTCTCTACATGCTCCCACACTGAGGTATTTTTCTAATAAGGGAATCAAAACTTACATTCTTTTTCTTATACCTCCTTGACAATTTTTTTTTTTTTTATGTCCTTTAGAGTCCACCAAAAAGAGCAGGGCAGGAGGATATTGGGTCCACTCACATAATATTGTATTTACTTGCATGAGGATGCAAACACTTAAACTGAAGGAAGAAGAGAATCACACTGGTGATGGACATGAAAATCTAGGAGACCTCAGGAACTTTTTACTGGCTCTATCAACAGCAAAAGAAATTCCTGTCCTGGCCCTCAACTCATGTTCTGATAACCCACAAGCCCTCTTGCAGAAACTCATTAATATATTTCTGTCCAGTCCTAAAAATTTACCCTATGTTCCCAATAAACATACTTCTTTCACTGTTTTACTTTTATTAGTCTCAATGTTTTACTTTTATTAGATTGCATCAAATATAGGCTAAATCAGATTTCTTTTAGGGAAGAAGGGAAAACTGATACACCCTGCATCCATACAGGTGAAATCAAAGTAAAGTGAGTACTAGTATAGCTCATATTTCATTTGATAATTTGCTCAAAAATGTGACCACTCCTGTCCAAGAAATATAAATGTTAAATTAGATCTAGTTATTTGAAAGCTCCAGGAATTATCTAAGAAAGGCATACTTATTTTAATAAATTAACTTGACTGTCTTAGATTAGCCAAACAAAGACAGAGAAAGTATTAACTGTTCCCTGTGAAAGAAATAAACAGCAGCATGATAGTTCATTCACTTTTACTAATGTCCTGGTAAATGGAGGCACTGCACTTTATCCAAGGGTATTTCTGCTGTAAGCTAAATTGCTTACCATTAGGGAAGTTTTATTCTGGAAGAGCCTTCTATCAAGAACAATGAGAACAAATTACTTAGGGAATCTGAAATTTCTTTGCCAGTTTTGCTGGGGTGTTTTTTTGTTTGTTTGGGATTTGTTTGTTTGTTTGTTTGTTTTTAAAGAATAATTGTGGTCACTTGGTTGATGGCATTGTATACCTTAGTTTCCTATGACAATAAGTGGCTGAATTCTGTGACAGAGATCCCTTTCCATCCATGTGTGCTTTTATACATTATAGGAATATAGACCAGTGCTACAGAAAAACAAGAAACACAAACAATATATTTACATATTTTGAAGTAGCTGATACCCTCAGAAATTTTTCAGGTGAGACAAATCCAAATGTACACAATTAATATCCTGCAGTACCTTCCACCCGATTAAACTAGCTATATATAGCAGAACCCTGTGTTCATTCAGGCAAGCAAAATGGCGTTTATGAATTTTATTTGAGTTTTATGCTCCAGATACTTACTCTTGAACATATCTTAATAATTTAGTTGAACAACAGATTTGTCTGTGTAAGACTGTTTGGTAATGCATTCTATTCTACTAAGTAGTCATTAGGCTGCCTGCCCTAATGACTATGATGCAGATGTGGAATTCAAGGAACCTGGGTTTTATTTTGCCATTAATGCAATGCATGATTTTTTTAGCAAATCACTCTCTTACAATGAGAACTTCCATAACTTTGAGTTTTTCGGTGAAGAAGAAGTGTCAGGACAGTTCACCTTTGAAAAATGCTGGTTTCTCTCCACTGGATATAACAGGAGCATAAACTGCTGTTGAGACCTACACATCTAATATTTAGACACTTAAATTAGATCAGTAATTCTGGCTGTGTTGAAAAAAAAAGAAAACTAAAAAAAAACCCCACAACAACAAAAAAAAAGCAGCAATAACAGAAAAAACACCCCAAAACCCCCCAAAAAAACAAAGAAAACCCACCCAAAAATACCCACCAAAACAAAACAAAACAAAACAAAACAAAAAAACATTAAGGCATTAATTCACCACCTTTTTTTTCAATCTTTCAGTGTGACTAGTGTCTAATTTCAAAAACAAAATAAAGCATAAACCTAAGAAATTAACTGCAAAAAATTACCTAGTGAATGTGCAAAAAAACAAGTGTAATCTAAGGAGTCCAGCTGGAGCAACATCCAGCAGATAAAATGAATAATCCATAACATTTACAAAAACAAATACGGACAAATTTTGATCTTTCATAATATCATATAGTGGTTTGTTGAAAGGGACATTAAAGACCACCTAATTTTAAAATTAGCCATGCCATGGACTGGGACACTTCCCACTAGAACAGGTTATTTAGAGCTCTAGCCAACCTGACCTTGAACTGCTCTTTGTACAGAGCATCCACAAGTTCTCTCTGGTCTCTCTTGGCCACATTCTGAATGAAGATTTTCCTTCTAATATGCAATCTAAAGCTGACCTCCTTCAATTTAAAACTATTTTCCCTTGTGCTGTCACTGTCTGCCTTCATAAAAAATTCTTCTCCCTCCTTTTCATAAGGCCTCCTAAAGTACTAGAAAGCCACAACACAGTCTCCCTGGAGGCTTCTCCAGACTGAAAAAGTCTCTCAGCCTTTTCTCATAAAAGAGGTGTTCCATCCCTCATCCCTCTTGTATGATAGATGGGGAGATCCATGTATAATTTAAAATCACAGGTCACAGTACATCCTGAGCAGGAAGGGACCCACAAGGATGATTGAGACCAGCTCCTCACCCTGCACAGTATCATCCCCAAGAGTCACAAGCTGTGCCTGAGAGCATTGTTCAAGTGCTTTGTGAACAGGGTTGGTGCTGTGACCGTTCCCTGGGGAACCTGTCCCCAGCCACCTTCTGGGTGGCAAATATTATTTAAAATATTTTGTCTTTAAATTTTTGTATTGATTCCAACAGATTTTAATATTCTCCCTTATCCAGATGAACACAATTTACCATGATATTACATCCTTTTCATCCTAAGAAATGATCCAACCATGCTACAAGTGGAAGTATTAATGGTGTAATATTCCCTGAGTCATGGTTTCCCTATCATAGCATTCCATTTGCTATACATAATCAGGATTATCCTCTGATCAAGATTTTGATTGATGTCCTTCTTTGTTTGTTTGTTTGCTTATTTGTTTGTTTTGGTTTTGTTTTTGCTTTTTGGTTGTTTTTTAATAGATAAGTAAAGTAGGGTTCTCTAGAGAGGGTTAACAATCACAAGAGCAAGTCCTTCTTCTCAGGCAGCCCACTTCGTAGACAAAATGAAGACGGTCTGAATTGTTCCTGATATCAGCCTTCCTAGTCTTTAACTTTGCACTGTAAGGCTATCTCACAAATTAGGAGAAGCAAAAAGAACAGACCAAAAACATGGAGCAAGCTGAGATCCATTTAGTTTTGTTCTTCTCCAGACTTAATAAATTAATGTACTGCCTACATAAATGAAGTACCTAAAATTCCTTCTTGAATGAAGTGAAAAAAAAAAAAGTCTTGTAAGACTTGGCACAAAATTACAAAATTTAATTCCTTTAGGACACTTTTTCTATAGAGAGTGCAGTCTTGCCTTGCACACAATATTCTCTCACATGAAGACAAAATAGAGATAATGTCCCAAAAACTGTCAGTAAAAAAGTTCTCAACACCTTCTGTGATCACTAAATTTGCATGAGTTGTATTAGCAACTTGATCAGATTCATGTCAGAAGTGTGGGGAAGTGAAATGCTTTCACAGAATTCCCTAATTCCAGAAAGAAAGGATATTTTTCTATCTCAGACTGATAGAAGTATGACAGCAAAAGTGAGACCTTAAAAGCCTGAACAGAAAAACAAGAATACCTGTTTCAGTTCCCATAGCAGAAAAAAGGGAAGAGAAATTGGAATATCAAAAGATGACATACATGAAGGTTGCATTTTTCTCAGTTCATTTCCATTATGTTGGACTTGCCCTTCCTGACAAGGTCTGAAGAAGATGTAGTTTATGAGGGTGGTTCAAGTGTGATAAAGAAGCTGCAAGTTGAGGACATGAAGGGCTAGGTGCCCTTGAGGAGAGAACGGGCTCAAGTGCTCTGCAAGGATTGATGTTATTAAGTTGAATTATTATTATTATTAGCACTTGTGCAACACAGGGAATAGATGTGCAAAAGAAAAGAAAAAAAACCTGCACATGAGCAGAAGTGAAATTAAAATTCAGCGCACAAAACACTGTAAATAAACTACTAACACTTCATATTTGCAAATATATATGTAACATATGCTAAATTAAAAAACAGACAAACAAACAAAACCAAAAAAAACTGAAGAAAACTCAAACAAGTCAGATGAACTAGATACTTGGTTTAGACTCTGCCTTAAATCTCTTAACATTCAATTATGGTCCACCAAGTTATGCAGTACTGCCTTCCCACAAAAACATCCTTAACCCCTTGTTGCTGGGAGCTATATTATGTGTCCCACTGATCAGTGTTTAATTGGAATCAACAAGCACTTGATACAGGACAATGCTGACACAGGATAAGTGGTTGCCAGTTGATGGATAATGCTAAATTTAGATTTTTATGGAGAGATGCGTATTTCTGCGTCTTGTATGTGTGTCTCTGAGTGAGTAGATGTGTGTATATATGTATAAAATATATGTGTTTTCTTGTGAGCACATAGGAGGATATATATATATATATACATGAAAGAAGAGCCCTAGTAGGATTTCTTAAAGGATAAATAGTCTATTAAATAGCAAGTCCACTGCTTTTACCAGAACCACCGCAATAACTTTTAGACAATACATTACTACTTTAAATATTTTGCTCTGCAAGTTGAGCTATTTGGCTCGTGGTTCATGTATTTTTGAGTCTTTTTATCACTTATGCTTTAGATGTAGAAGAGGCACATGTCAGGGTCTGTCATTCACAATGGCTCTGATGAACCTTGTATACCAGAAAACAGTATCCAAATTACACATTAGGGGAGTGGAACAGTGGATAGCATTTGTGGGGTAACAATGAGAAAAGAAATCTGTGCAATCATTATGCAAGATTACCACATATCTAATACTGGAATATGTCTAAATCTCCAAACCTGCCACCACTCTTAAGATTTTTCAGACTCTTCTTAACTAACCTCCAGAGTTTAATTTGAAGTCAGAATAAAATTAGTTCCTATCTTCCTTTCTGCAGGTGGCTCACATTTTGCAAAATGGGTCCTCTCCAAATTCCTTGTGCACTCTGAGACTCCTCACTGGGTCATGGGAGAAGAAGAAAAGGTCTTGGCTCTGCTTAAGCCCTGTTCTGCAATAACAAAAACATCCCTGTATTATAACAGTTTCCAGCACAAATCCAAAATGCAGCCCTATAACATCTTCTATGGAGAAAATTTTCTCTACACCAGCCAAAAGTAAATGATCACATTTGATCACTCCTAGAATGTAAGAAATTTTTTGAGTGAGGAACGAGTACTGACACCAATGATGTAGCAAGTACAATTATGTCATGTTTAGCCTAAGTACCTATAGAGCAAGCATCTCTGTGATTTTGATCAGCTTTCTCTTTACCAGCCCACATAATGACTATTTAATAAGAACATAACTTCCAGAGTAATATCACATCCATGTTCCCACAGTGTCTTTGCTATAATTTTCCCTACAAATCTTGGTGCTTTATCTTTCCGAAACTTTTGTGCCAAAGAGCCAAAGGCATGACTTGAGGAATGTGCAGTCATAATGTCTCTCAAAGAGTCCTTACCCTGGGCTTACCAACAAGCAGGGAAAGCCTAAGGGTTGTGCCCAGCACCCAAACAGCAGTCCACAACAACAGCAGAGCTGACAGTCCTGCATGTTTCAGGCCCTCCATGCCATAATACGGCCTGACAGTTTTAGAGCAGTGTTCATTTCTACTGGTTAAATATGTCAGAACCCTAAAAGAAAATAACTGCCTTCAAAAAGAAGAATTTACAAAATAACAGTTGGGTATTTAGAAAACTACACTGCTTGAATTGACAGTGCCAGACAGGTTGAAAATCAGGGCAAGGGATAGACCGAGAATGGCAAAAAAAGAGGGTGAAGGTAAATGAGACTGATACAACTCCCATAAAAGATAGTTTGAGATTAGTCCATGTTGTGTTTATCTTTAGTCCAATGTAAAACTCCTCTGTAGGAAAAGTTTTCACTGAGGAAAATCAAAGCCAGAAGACCAATTGTCCCCACTCACATTCTAAAGTTTGAGAGTCCATTTATCACTCTGTGCATACTCATATCTTCATGAATTAATGCAGGTCTACATATGAAAATCAATGTTTCTCACACATATAAACACCACAGATCTGAATAAATCTCTGAAAGCCAAAGAGGGTTAAATATTTAAACAAGCTATGTATTGAAATGCATTTTTAATGCTGTGAAGTCATTCTGATGAAAGATTACTCAAGAGCCTTCATTACTGAGTTTAGAGAGTAATGTGGTATTATTGGAACAGATGGCACAGCTGTGTGCAGCCTCAGCCCCCACTTGGCCCCCCCGGGGTAAATCCAAGTGCCACTCCTGTGCAAAGTCATCTGCTATCAGCCAATGGCCTGAATGGATGGATGGCTGCATTGAACTCCCACATCCATGCACGACAGCCAGGATGGCTAAAGTCTTTAGGAGCAGGCTCCTTAAAGAGAACAATGCCTTCTGTCATCCCTCGTTTCCTACACGCAGTGTAAGGTGGGGGGGGGGGAAGGGGGAAGCAGTGCCCCGAGCACTGAGTCTGAACTCGTTGTGCTCTGTGACTTAATTGCTAGGATTATGTGGTATCATTATGTCAACTGCAATTGTCTCTGTTAATTTCAAGCTGGCATCTCCCCCTACTCGCCACCCCCATCCCGCCTTTCTTTCTTCCCTCCCCCTTTGATGAGTGAGTGGGTGAGTGTGGGTGTTGTGTGAGTGGCAAGGAGAGGGAAGAACCAACTGGACACAACCTGATGGTTATTAATTAAAAAAGACAATGGAAGAAATAGGGAAGTGTGGAGTTGGGGTCTATGCTGTGGCAGTCCATGAAAGGATTAGCTACATGGCTATTAACACTGTCACACCTGTGGGGAAAAGGAGCCCTGCACCACAGGAGGCACTTCTGGAGCTTTTCCTTGCACTGAGTTTTCTGTTGCATACAGGTAGAAAGAATGTCAATCTATGACAAAGGCCCTGGATTCCAGATTTGCACAACAAGATCAAATGCAGCGCATTCCCCTTAGTCTGTATTTGCAATACTGCATACAAAGAGGGTGCACAAATCCTCAAAATGCCTGTTTCCTGATTTTTCACTGATGTAATTTCAGTAGTTTCTATGGAAAAAAAATTTCTAGTTTATGTGCATCTCTTTATCCAGCTAGTGAATAGCCTGTTTTCGTAATAGATTCTTTAGTGTCTCAGTAACATTTTTCAGTGCTGCATTATATTTTGAAACAGAAGCTAGAATCCAGACTAAAGGAGAGGTATTTTTGGGCAGCATCTGCTGGAGAACCATCAGCTTGCTAGATGTCATCAGAGAATACTCACATATGTTTTTCTGTGAGCTGAAAGTACCTCACTGGGTCTTGAATTACCAGGATAAATTTGACATGTTAAATTTGAATTCCAGAAACAATAAGTAAAGCTACAGAACATTTAATTACACCCATTATGCTTCATATTTCCTCCAGAAATTTCCTTTCTGATCTCAAAAATATCTCTCGCCTTAACTGAAGTCTTTCCATTTCACTGGTGATCCTCTTTATGAGTCCAATTGTTTGTTTTGTTTTGTTTGGGTTTTTTTTTTTTGTAAAAGTAACAGAGATGGAATTCATTATTCCTGGGAAGATCACATAAATAACTTGTGTAACAGCATTAGCTCTTCCTTACACTTATTACAGAAAATTAATTTCACATCTGTTAGAACTGTATTTATTTTTTCCATAGCCCTATGGATGCTTCAAAGTCAAGCTGTAATCAAGTAAAACAAGGAATTCTTTCTCTTCCTTTGGACTTTACCAAATAAGTAAATTACTGGTGTTTTGTGAAGTTTTATATTTTTTAATCCTTCATCATGCAATCTCTGATCCAGTGTTATGACTATTGCTTTAGTTTCTGAGGTCAGCTCTGTTTTTGGATGCTGAATAGTGGCTTTTCTGCTTTTGCATTCCCTATTAATTGTGAATTACTTGGAAATTTCTTTTCCTTGCAAATGATTTGAAGCATAATTATCAAATGAAGCAGCAAACATAAAAACAATCCTCGCTCTGTTAAAATTTTTAAATTAAGATTTCAATATTATCAGACAAGTAAATAAAGCATCAAATGAGGCCCATAGAGAGGGTAATACATTAGAATAGGAAAAAGGATTTGCCTAATTTAAATTCTTTGCTTGTCTAAGTGGTTGTAAATACTACCAGATTTAGGAATCCAATATAGGTATGCTGATACCAGCAGTCTGGGTTTCCATATGAAATATAACATGGATATTTCTGATAAGTACCTAAAAATTGCCCTCAAATTTCAAGGTAATGTGGGGGGGGATTTTTTGGTTTTTTTCCCTTCTGCTAAGAAGATTATGTTAACTCATCTCCCATTTAGAGCAGGATAAGAATATATGAGCAGTTACTGGGCTCAGCTGACAAGAAATAACTCCTCAAACTGCCACAGCTCTATCAATCCCTAAACAATACTAGACGACAATGATTTTTAGGCAGGTAGAGTTTTAAGTGGAGATTTATAAATTATAAATTTATAAATTATAAATTTATGAAAGGGCACAGAGGTGGCAATGTCGATTTTGATTTTCAGGATTCTGTAGCTGTTAATATTTGATCTAGGAAGAATAGAAAAAAATATCTAAGGAATTTTTCAAACTCTTGAATGTGGGAATCTGCTAAGTGGATTAGACAAAAGAGCTGTCTAGTCCTGCCTTGGTCAAAATCTAGCAGCTTCTATTCAGATAAGTTTTCAACCCTGTTTGGAGAATTGCCCAGATTTGCCCAAAGAGATAAAAACATGAGAAATGCTGAAGGTAAATTTAAAAAAAAGAACCACTGCAGAAGTGTGCTGTTACTTTTCCACTTGTTTTATTTAGTTTTAAATCAATGGCATTTCCTAGAAATCAAAAGGTTATAAAGGAAGTTAAAGAAAATAGGAGGACTCAAACTAAGATACCGCACTCAGTTGTGATGATCACCAGACATTTTAATGGCCTTAAGAATTACTGCAATTTTTGTTAAACTGAAATGCTAGACAGACATGGAAACCAGTTTTAAAAGTTTTGCTTTCCTATCTCTTAGAGAAGAACTATCTCTTAAAGGGAAAGATAGTACTCTAAATGGATGCATAATGGAAGTTGAAACATCTTTGAAAAGTCATGCAGCTACCATGATCTACATATTTTATCCTTAGATACATTGTTACTTTTTCTTATTTCTCCTGCATAGTCTCATGAAAGACAAAACAAAACAAAACAAAAAACAAA
>CM031878.1:5510758-5526987 GCA_018697195.1 Certhia americana | reverse complement strand
AAAAAAAAAAAAAAAAAAAAAAAAAAAAAAAAACCAAAAAAACACAAAAGATCATGAGTCCATGGCTTGCTGGGTAAAGTCTTGTAGAGTAGCTGATTGTCTCTGAGCCAAATCTGACCCTAAAGCTCCTCACTGCAGTGGCTTGATCCTAGGAAATTACATATTATCTTGGTTGCTGCAGTGTGTTAATGTGTTTACACAGGTTCTCTAGCTGTGGTGGTTTATGTCTTTTAAGTTTTGAGTAGGGGTTCTGCCCATGGAGACCTACCCCCACATCGATAGAACTGCTTCAAAATACCCTTAATTTACAGAAGTGTTCTCTTCAGTTTTCCACTTTATTTATGAGGCTTCCATACCATTTACAAGGCTTAAAGCATTAGTATAAAGAAGCTGGCAAGCAGAAAACCTTTTTGGCTGGAAAGGTAATGGAATTCTCTTCAGTTATTTTACCAGGAGAAGAGGATTATTAGCACTAATTACGGTTTGTGACACTGAGAGAAATTTGGAGTAAAAATGCGAAATGCCCTTTAAAAACAACTATTGCAGTAATAATGTTACACGTCTTGTAGCAAACAAACAAAAAAACCTTTCTGTTTGCTGGATTAGATTTTTTGTTTAATTTTATTTTATAATGTACTTGAACTTCACGGGTACTGCTTCATATTTGACAATGTTCTGTTCTGTCAGTAGAATATATTCCTCTTCTTTTTCCTGCTTTGTTCCTACTTTCAGAGGGAATTGAACAGCTTTGGGCAGACAGTAGACAAAAAACACAGAAGTGTTAAAGCTTGTGACCATTCGTATTTAGCTATTTAAGAAGGAACTAAAAGTTAACAAGCTAACTTTCCTAATGTTGACCAAGAGAGGTAGTCAGGCACATATCTGCTACCCAGACACCCATAGTGCTTTACCCAAAAGATACTTTTTTGTATTACTTCTATATGTGATACTGACAGTATTCTCATAAACTGAAAAGTATGTAATGTGCAGTTAGAAGAGCAGATACCAGCCAATGCATCCCTGTCCACAGAATAGACATCTGAGCACCTACAGGTGGCAACAGAGAGAGTCCAAAATTGTTCCAGAGATGCTCTGACAGAAGTTTATGCTTTACTCTTGAGAAGATCTGACCACACTCAAAAATTCTGTGAACATCAGCCATCAAGGACAATATCTGAGCTTCATCAAAACAGAGCTGTTAAACATGAGGTGCCCTAATGGGCTGAAGCTGAAGCCGTCTTCTCTATGGAAGGAAAAGTACTGTCTTATAAAGACTAGCAATTTTTCATTCAGAAGGAATATTTTATAGCAAGAATTCATACACCTTGAGATCAGTTCTTTAGAAATATATGCATATTTTTTTTCTAATATGCTATTAATTTTTTTGTTTAAAACAGTTTGATCACAGGTGTCTCCATTTCATTGGAAACTGATGACAAAAGTCATCCCTTCAATTAATTGTTAACTTGTTTCATTTTAAAATTTCAATCTTTTCAAGCTATGTGTTTTTTTTCTACTATAACCTCCCCCCAAGTATCTGACTTTCGTCCCTTCTTTTCTCCTGTAATAGATTATCAGCTCTTCAAGATTGTTTTGCGGTTTTTGGGGGGCTTTTTGGGTTTTTTTTTCCTTCCTCCTAATCAAAGATTCTCAGGTGCTAGAACCCTGAAGCAATACTTTTGATATATGATTAAAACAGACGTTTTTTGCCAGTGAGGCCTTGAGTAATTCCAAGAAAATATTCCTGCAGGTGAAACAGAAAAGTGTCACTTGTGCTAGAAAGAGAATATCTACAGTAGTGACTCTTAACCTTGGAGAACTGGAGTACCACTTCATTGCTGAATAGAGCCACATGTTAATTATCCTTCTATTGAATTATGTTGTTACTCATTTTTGAGTTACTGTCAGAAAACACTGTATGGTGATTTGACATCTTTTTAGGTCCAGGAAAAAAAAAAAAAATCTGTCATAGGAAAAATAAGAAAATGCTGGGTTTATCCTGTGTACTTATTCAGCATGTGCAGTCAGTCAACATCATTACATTCTGCAGTTTGAATATCAACTCCTTTCACTTTCTTTTGTTAGAAGCCTTCTTCAAACTCCTTTTAAGTCAGTGGAAAGTTCCTGCTGATATGCACAAATTTTAGAACAGACACTAAAAGAGTTAAAAGAGCATAAAGGATTGTGAACCTTAGTCTGAATATCTAATTACTGTTTTGTTTTTAGCCCAATGACTTTCCTCATGCTGTGTCAGATAAATGCCTTTCTTGCATTTTTTTTCCTAAGGCACTACTACTTCCACGGTCATGCTGTCTTGTGTGATACTGGGTGGGTTCATATCTCCTATCACTGAACCCTCTGGATAATTTCAATGAAATCTGATAGAAAATGCAGAAGTCTGAGGGATAATCCAAACCCAGTGCTATGAGGAACGACAGCAAGTTTGGGATTTTTTTATTTTTATTAGCCATTGAAGGAAGAAGATAATATACTCCATATAAATCTGAGAGACAAGGAAGGAGAAGCAGATACCCTGTGATCTGAAATAAAAAACAAAACTTCATTTCAACATTAACCCTCATCTAATACACACAAACCCATTCATGGGATAGAAAATCATACACAACCAGCCCTCAAACTTTTGCTCACAGAACATGTTCTTTGTGCAACAGTTTTCACAAAGGATACTTTTGACCACCCATCATGAAAAGGAAATATAAATGTAGTAGATGAGACAGTTCATATGGGTCAGAACATGGGATTAATTTTTGTTTGGACTGAAAATGAAGACTACCAAGTCAGTTACACAGTCCAAAGACAGGAACAAGTGAGTCAGTGTGAAAAGTCAGCTGGTCTTTCCTACTGGAGAGAAGCAAGATCAGAAGGTTGAGAAGTGCCTCTAATGGGTTTGTGCCTTGCACTGAGATCAAACTCATCTCAGGGACTTTTGAGTTTAAATTTAGATACATTAATGAGGACAGAGATTTTCCATGTAGACAATAAAAGAAAGTTTGCCTAAAAACAAAAGTGTATTTTCTCTTCTTTTGTTGGAGAGGTCTTCCACTTAGGGTAGCTTGTAGTGTCCCTTTGGAACAAAAGGTGTTGCAGTCCAAGGGTTGATGCAAAGGAACTGTGAAGGTTTCCAGATTGACCTTAATTCCCTGCTCTATCCACATACAGATTTTAAGACAGTTAATATATTACAATACACAGGATATAACAGTGAAACAAGAGATTATTGATGAGATCTCATCTAAAGACCCATGAAGATGAAGTTGCGCTGTTGTGTTCATTCTTCTCCTGAGCTAAAACTCACTAAAGATCATCTGTATGGAGCTGTGTGGACATATCAGACCTGATCACCACAATATCAGCTATTTCATGCCTGGTGTATGCATCTGAATGCTGTCTCAAGAAGAGCTTTGAAACCAGGTGGAAACATCATAGTAAGACTTAGCGAAAAATACAAACAGTAGGAATTCAATAAATCAACACCCATTTATATTATGTGATATATTTTGTTTAAGAGAAGCAAATGGAAATCTTGAGTGTTTTCACCTGGAGGCTCATAGGAAGGAAGCACAAATAACCGTACACTGTAAATTTTTTGAACAGTTGAATGCTTCTATAGATGAAAACAAACAAACAAACAAACAGGAAATTAACACAATTCATAGTCTAAAGAGCTTAATCTAATCTAACTTCAAGTACCAAAATTAAACACTTCCAGGTGTGATCACCTCAGTTTTCCCCAGTAGCCAGAGGAGAAATACAGAGACTTGTCTATAATGGTTAAGGTAGATGGAAAAGAGGTTTGCTCAACATTCAACATCTGGATTTGATACATTTGTTGAATTATCTGATGAGCCTTCTCATAACAAACTTCTGCTCTTTCTGAGGACATTTAAAATAAGATTCATCTCAGTTAACTCCTGTGTTGGTTTAACCAAAGATGATTGATTCAGTTCCCTTTGCAGTCAGTACAGTCTGAAAAAAACTCCCTTTAATCTGCTGCGATGAAATTATTTTCAGAATCACCCATTCTAAAAGTTGAGTTTCTCTAATAATAGCTTCAGTTCCTAATTTCTCTAAGTACAGTTTAATATTCCATAGTGTATAAGACATATTGGTAGATATACGTATGTTCAAATACATGTAAATGCGTATATTTATGTGTGTGTGCTGTTAATTTGGCAGTTGAACAGTTCCTTAAAGTCTTTTTAAATGTTCTATGTTAACAAAACCTACTCAAGCATGGTGTTCTTGCTCAAAAGCACACCTGTTTTAAGGGGATGTCTCAATTTCATTTAATTTTGAGGCCAAGCTTATTTTGATGATAACTTGTTGACTTTATAGTGCTCTTATTTCTTGGAAAAAGAAAAGATTTCTGAGATTAGATTAAATCCTTGGAAGTTTAAATATTAGATGATCAAAATTATCATCATCAGTGTTCTCTTGTACTTTAGTAAAAAGGCATCAAATTACTGTAGGTCTATTTTCATAAACCAATTTTATTTGATATTAGTTATATTACCTTACTTTAATTCTATTTTAATTAAATCTCATATTAGCCATTTTATTGTTTGCCTTAGGTTAACTTTAAACTGATGAAAGGACATTTATCAGGGTCATACCATTTTCCTTTCTAAATGTTTCTGTACTTAGAATTTTTCCTGATCTTTGGTGATTTTTCTGTGCCACAAGACTTCCTGTTACTCCATTACATTCCAGAAAAAAAAACTTCACCCAGCTTTTTTGAAACTTTAGAATACTGAGCTGTTGGGGCTTGTCTTCCTTTTTTACTTTCTCTCCAATTAGTTTATGAAAGCAAAATATTTCAGTTCCATCACTCAGTGACCTCTAAACAACTTTTAACTTTTCTATAACTACAGGAAGAAAACCCCAGATTGCTAGGTATTAGTCAATTAATACTTTTTTTCTATTATTTTTGTTTTACTTTATTTTTTTTTTCTTTTTATAAAATAGTTTGTTGTTATTCTTTGTTCCCTCTTGTCCACTGTATTCATATTTAAAAGGTTATATCAATTTATTTTAATATTCCAGTCATGTAACTCTTCACACCAGGTTTCAGTGATACCAACTAGGTCAAATTTATGCTCATAAATGAGCAATTCTAATTCCCTGTGTTTATTATCCAGGCTCCAAGCAGTGGTGTACAGGCAATTAAATAATTTTTTCTCCTCATGTCCTTCAGTGTCTTGATTAATTTGGTTCTCAACATTTTGACTTTGTTCTAAGTGATTATATGTTTGTTCCTATTTTTCACCCCTTTTCTTTCTTAGTTTAACACCTGTCTGAAAGCAATTATTAAAACTTATTTCTTTGTTTTAATTAAGTTTTAATCAGAGTAAACTAATGGCCAAAACTAAAACTTCATAGGATAATGCATGTTTCAATTAAACTGTCATAAAAAAGATTTTCATTTCCAAGATAATTTCTGGTCAGTAGAACAAGTCTAGGGTAGCCACTAGCTAGGACATATATACAGTCTTGAATACAATTTCCCATGAGAGTACTTTAAACTGAAGATATGAAGGATACTTTTTTTTTTTCTTTTCTTTCCTAAATAATTTTTCCAGCATAATTTTTTCTTTCCTAAACAATCAACTTTCAGTCTTCCTTGTTATGTGTTTACAACTGGTGTGTTTGCTTGCACATGGGTTTAGTTCTGGATGTACAAATTAAGTAATGATTTCAAGTATGGTTTGATATGCTATGTGATATAAGAAAAACATTTGAGCCAAGACAATTTTTGGGTTTTTGGCAAACATCACTCATGGCCTTAACTCTTTTAAATACACACACACACGCAAATATGAAATTTTAGGCAAAATATTGCATAGAGAAGGGATTTTTGTTGTTGTTTATTTGTTTGTGTGTTTGTTGGATTGTTGGTTTTAATGAGCATGTAGTCTTATGGGGAAATAATTTTGCCCCTTGGTCTTTTCAAGCCAGCTTGCTTTTCCAGAAGATTTTTTTTTTAATTATGTAATTATTATGTAATTTCTGAAAGAGAACACATCCAATGTTCAAGAGTTTTGATTAAACACAGAATATTCTCAAAATTGCTTCACAAAGTATTTTAAATTTAAGAGGAACATTCTTTTATTGTTTTTCACTTTCAGAATTTTAACTTGTAAGAGTTCTGCATTTACAAGACAGAAAGGATTTCTAAGAAAATTATATGGGTAGTCTTCTACTGTAGCTTTCTTTGGACATCTCTAAAATCTTTTATATATACTGTAATTAAGAATGTACACCATAATCTAGAAGACCTTTTGCATGATAATTTTAGTTTTCCACAAGATTTATCCATGGCTCTAGTGCCTTAGTCTTGGACTCTTCAGAGTTTCTTATCCTTTGTGTTTCCAAAAACACTTTTTAATCCACATAGTAAAGAAAATATCTCACACATTTTGTCTGACTCATTCATATGTGTCATGGTTTGAACCTTCCTGCTAAGGAAGGCAGGAGCCTCCCTTGGAATCAAGAATTTAAACCCCCTCCCTTCAAATTATTATAACTTTGAATTTAAGGGGCTCTCAGGTAAAGATATGGGAATAGGAATAACAGTTCTTTATTAGGGGAACTACAATAAAAAAACAATAAAACCAAAACACATGCAGTGGTTACAAATGGAGAAAAAAAAGAAAACAAAAAAAAAAAAAAAAAAAAAAAAAAAAAACCCAAACACAAACAAACAAACCCACTGAGATAGTCAGGATACAACCTGACAACGCCACCTTTGGTGTCAGGGGTTAGTGGCCAGTGCCATTTTCCATGGGTGGCTGCTGTCCATTGGCAGATGTGGCTCTTGTTGAAGTGATGATCCCTGTAGAAAAGTGAGGTTCTTTTTCACTGAAGGTCCAGTGGTTCAGAGGATGGGCCGCCCCTTCGCTTTGGTCTTCCTCCTGTTTTCTCTGGGATGGGCCTCTCCCCTTTGTCCTTTTTCCCCTCTCTGGGGAATCCAGTGGAAAGGCTGGCCTCTTGGTGTTCCAGACTCCAACTTTTCCTTCCTTCTCCCCCCTAATTTTTTGCTGTTGTTGTTTTGGTTTGGTTTGGTTTTTTGTTTTTTTGTTTTTTTTTTGTTGTTGTTTTTCTTAAATGGGTTTTCCTTCATAGAATAAGAAAATAGCCTGCTTGCCCAAATATTTTTTCACTTTATGGTTCTTGATTGAAGAGGTCTGGTTTTTATTCTTGTGGTGTAAAATCTCGTTGCTTTTAACATAGTTCAAGTAAGAAAACTCTTTATGCTTTTAAGAAAAAAAAAAAAAAAAAAAAAAAAACTTCACTATTCAACTAATATCTCACCACAAGGCAACATATTATTTTGCATAACACTGAACTGAATAAAAAATCATAACCTTTTGCAAAAAGTGCTGTTTGATTCCTTGCAAAGTCCCTTCACAACTAGCTTATTCAGATACAGTCAGTCTACCCTTTTATAAATAGTAGAGAATTAATAAACTATTAAAAGCATCAGAAGTAAAACCGGGACCAGAATTCTGAAAAAAACCCCAAAAATCTCTTCCACATGCCTCCCTCCATTTCAAATCATGGCAACATACCTCTAAAATATCCTGAACTGCAAAGAAATCACAACCAATATATTTCTTGGTTATAGTTATAACCCATAAAGCAAAATGTCCCTTAAGTTAATATTGAATTGTAAACTGCACTGTCTACAAAAACACCCTGCATTTGAAATGAAACTGATTAAAGAAATATACACTACTGGGAAGAAGTTGCTGCTACAGTTAAGAAAATGTGACTATTTGGTAAGGGAGCAGGGAAGAGAAAAGCTGTTTCTTCTGTACTGAAAACATTCAAAGTCTTGTGTACATTTGGTCTCATTCAAATGTAATTTGAGAAGCTCACCTTTAATCTAGTTTGGTCTCTGATGATAACAGCTTTAATTTATACAATCAGATACATTGCTGAGTGACTTTGCCTTCCCCTACATCAAAGGTAATTATTATTTTTATAGTTCAATTAGCAAACATTACATTTCTGTTTTCCTTGCAAAGATGGCACCACCTAATTTAGCAATAACATACATATCCTTGATGCCCTCTCAGGGACATGATGTTATTATAATAGACTCTTCTAGACCTATTGATTCCCGGGAGCAAGTTTCCTTCCAATTTGCTCCTTTCAACCTTTTTCCTTAAACCTACACTAATAGGGCAATTTGCTAGTTGTTGATCATAGTCTGCATTTTTTTTTTTTTTAATAAATAAATCTATACAGCATTTTGCTACAGAATGGTGTTTTTATTATCTTTTTTTTATCTTAGTGACCCAAAAGAGAAAGGATAGGTCTGCTTTTTGTATATAGATCTAAGGAGGAGATAATTTTCCTGCACTGCAATAAGTATTTTTTTCTGAGATTTTTTGAAATCTCAGAAAAATGTCCTGTCCTCAGATCGAATCAGCAACCTTCCCCAAATGGATCTCAAAGCATAAAAAGAAGGAATGTTGCACTAGGACAGCTCTAAGAAGATTTATCCAGTGACTTTAAGACAGAAATCAGAATTTCTGATTTATTTACAGACATTAGACATTGGGTCACCCACTTCTCAAGTGATCTTTCTAGTCACTCATACCAGTGGACATTTATCAGTCATTCAGTGCTCTGTGTGGTGATACAGATTCCTAAGATGAAATAGTCTAATTTTATCTTGTGTATTCTTAGGCCTCAGTACAGGATGTTTTGTTGCTCTGTCATCCCTGAAGAGCTAGATGTAAGAGAGAGGCAATAGTAGAGGTCAGTCAAATTATGGATGGATTGAAGGTACCTCTCAAGAAATAGCACCTCTCTCCTCTGACTGCAGACTAGGCTAACTGGATTGAAACTGTGTAAAACAACCCTTACAGCAAGGAATAAAATAGCTGGTATCATTTCCTTGGTTATTAGAATAATCATCTGCAGCATGAATGTTTTTTCCCGTTGATCTGATTTAATCAGGAATGGTTTTTTACCTTACCTTTAATGACATAATGCCCAAACAATTTTATTACGAAGTGGCATCTTTTCTAGAATTTGAGCTTTGCCCATAAATCCCACTGAGGACTTGAGAAGTTTGTTGTAATGAAGGTTTAGTCAAAATAAATATGTCTCAGTGGGAAATTTATGACTCTAACAAAACCTTTTCTCATTAAAGAGACTGTTTTCAACTGGGGGCAATGAAGGGAGATAACACCAAACTAATAGTCCGAAGCAGTTTCTTAGGAGGCTGTTCTCTGTTCTGCAAGAACTGATCATAATTTATGGTTGCTCTAGGTACTCTGTATGGTACTTTGTATTTTCCAGGCTGCCGAGATGGTGGGGAATCCTGAGGAATGTTGACAGGCTGCTTCCTGAGGGTCACAGAGACTATGCCTTCATATTTTTCCTAATGCCAGTTCAGCCAAAAGTGTGTGCTACGCTTCGCTTTGGCATGGCATTAGCAAGATATCCTGGTGTTATCTAAGAGACCCTCATCACTTTGATTTTGCCTTAACCTTTAGTCTCTGGCTAAATGTGCTTAAGTAAGTCTTTGTCACGTTCCACTAGAGCATGTTTGCATTGATTATGCACAATTATATCCTTGCATCATGGCAATTCACCTGTGCACACTAGCCCCTACCAGAGTGATTTATTACCAGCTAAATTGTTGCTAGCAGAAACCTGTTTATCACTGTCACACGTGCAAGCAGCAGATATGAGTATCTGTATGATCAGCCTGTGTGTTTGTGTGTATGTGTGCACACATGAAGGTGTGGGACTGGGGCTGGATGAAGGCATGAAAACTCATGAACATTTCTGATTAACCCTGTCAAACCCACTCCTATCCCCTAACACCCATCATTGTCTGGTTTCATGCCATTTCTAGCACACATATCAGCAGTTATAGAAATCTCTGTTGGTCCTGATGTAACTTTATTGATCCCTTTCAACCTTCATCCATATAATGTCATTGAAGAGGTTCTTACAGAAACAAGAACATTAATCAGCACCCCAGTTAATTAAGGACGTTGGAAACCTTCAGAAATGATGGAAGGACCCTGGAAAATAGGGACATTTTGACTTTCAGGAAACATGCTTCCTCTGTGTTCTTTTGGCACTTTTCTTTTTTCAGATTTTAATGGGATTGGACAACTCAGAGTATTGTTTAATACCCTAGAGAAAATGATCGTCTACTGTTATGTGTCTCTTACTGCTTTTTCATTAGCAAACAAAAGGGTGAAAAATGACACAGCAATGATTTGTTTCATATCAAATATTAAACGAAGATATTACATAAAACATTTAAGGTATTGCTACCTTAACTTTTAATGAGCCAGATCTACCACAGAAATTTAGAATCCTAGAGTCATGGAGCACTTTGAGTTGGAAGGGATCCTAAAAATCATCTAATTCCTGAAGTACCACAAACTACAGAGAACAGGAGCTTGGATATGCAGTTTCTTACCTTCACTTTCTTTTGCTTCACCAGCAAACTACCTCTGACAGTCTTGTGCTTAGGTTAGCGTAGTTGTTTCACTTTCTGTTGTGATCCTAGCTTGTCAGTGATCCTCAGCTGAACTGGTAGTCTCAGACCAGTGAGCACACCACCAAAATCACACAGCTGGTATAATCTGGTACCTGGTTGGCAGTCCCAGCTGAGAGGTGGAGGATCTGCCCTCCTAATCTGAGAAATGATCCCTGAACTGTTTTGCTACGTGATAATAGGATTTGCACCCATGTGATGAAGGAATTCATCAGGGCAGAGGGTGAGGCTGTTGCTCGGATCTGTAGTTTTTCAGTGATTGAAACAAACCTGCCATTCATGTAGAACAAAGTAATGACCTAGATTAGTAATAGTAAGGATCTAGATTCTGACCTTCTTGAAATCTGTGTGAGGAGTCTGGATGAATTTGAACTGGATCTATTTGATATATGTGTCCCCATAGTACTCTTGGCAATGGCTCATGGTAAGTAAATACATTTAATGTATCCCCAAAGGAGTTCAGCCCAGTGACCTAGGCCTCTAGGCCTCTAGTCCTAATCCTCTACTTCCAGAGTGAAATACAGAGGTTTATTTGTTCCAAGTTTGAAATGAATGGGTCACATCTATTTTGTTCCAAAAGTAATTGAATTGTAACTGTGTTTAATGGACATACTGACAAACTATGCTGCCAAATTCTTATAGCTCCAGAACCAATGAAGTTTTTGTAAAACTGAATTTTATGAGATTTGGCAAAATTATCCAACATCCAAATAAGCAGGTCAATACTTCATATATGGCTTGATACTGTTCCAGACAGTTTTAAAAACAGTTCACGAGTGTTTTCTGTTAGTGAGGGTTCTTTTGTTGGTGGTGTGTTTTGTTTTGGTTTTTTTTTTTTCTGTGGATTGTTTTGATTGGTTTTTTGGTGGTTTTTGTTGTTTGGGTTTTTTTTTGGTCGGGCTTTTTGGGTTTTGTTTGGGGTTTTTTTTTTGTTTTTTAGGTTTTGGCTGGTTGGTTGGTTGGTTGGTTGGTTGGTTTTGGGGGTTTTTTGGAGTTTTGGGTTTTTTTGGTGGGGACAAGGGTAAGTGTTCCGTTTTGTTTTGTTTTGTGCTTTGTTGCTGTTGTTGAAAATGGCTTCTTCAAAGGTCTATGGAATAATCAAAAATTGGGCAATTGAGAGTGACAGTCTTGTTTTGAGTGTTCTATAGTTCATGATTTTAAGATGGGCACGTTTCTTTAATTGTCTATATATCCATCTTACAGAAGCTTATAGGAACTTTATTTCAGGAAATTCTTTAAAAATATAACTTCTCTGCCAAAGAGCAGAAAGAAAAAAATCCTGAGCTTGTTGTCTAGCAATATAGGAATAATGGTATTTAAAACCATCCAAGAGTAGCCTCTGCTTGGCTACGCTTAGGTATCTTTGTTGGACAGAAAGAATTTTCCCTGATCCAGTGGACTTCAAAGAAACATAAAACATTTGAAAATTAAGCAATCTTAGATCCCTAACTTATGCAGATTAAGTTCCATTACAGACCATTACAGACAGATAACTTGCTTTTATTTGATTCTTGAGGGAAGTAATTCTCACAACTTTAATCTTTTTATCTTAAGAACTTATTTTGAATTTGCTTTGTTCTTGGCATAAAGGAACTGAGATTGGCCAGCCTTTCAGCTGAGTTTGCAATAGCCACGTTTTTACTTAAGAATTAATATTGACTGGTTAAGGACAGATGATTTATTGTGTAATTCTGTAATTATTTCTTTTTTCTGCATTGGGTAATTTGTGCTACAGAATTAGAAAGATGCTGCATTAGCAGCTAATGTGTTTTTGTGTTAAAAAAATATTGTGTTATAAAAAGTATTCAGAAGCCCTCAAAGAAGGAAATAAGAGAAATCACTCTCTTCCATGTTGCAGAGAGTGATATATCCCAATGAAAATACTCTGAAAAATATGGCATTGAAAAGATTTTTTTTTTTTTTTTAATCTTTATCTAAATGAATTAGCCAACCTAACTGAACTTCAGTAGAAAATAAAATATTTCTTGGTTAATACTCCATTGCAGATTCAAAGACTTTAAAGATTTTGTGTGATACATTTCTCTTTCACTAGTTTTTGGGGAATCACGGAGTCATTAATGTTGGAAAGGGCCTCCAAATCCAGCCTTTGACTCAATATCACCATGCTCACTAAATCCTGTAACCTAGACCCCATTAGAGACTCTGCCATTAAGTCCAGTCCTGAGAACACAATATGGTCTACTCCTAACCTCACAGAAGCTTCTGAACAGCAAGTTCATTGAGTTATCAGTGTCAGTTATCAGTGTAAACTCTCTAGTTCATATGCAAATATTTAGTGTCATAAATCCAAACTTGATGCAACATCAGTACAGGGGCTTTTGAACACTTCTTTATTCTGGAGTATCAGTGGAACATCTGAAATGTCACTAGCCATGCAGAGTGTATGAACTATTCCCTCACAACTAAACACTCAGTAACAACATCAAGAGCTTGAACACCTTTGTAACATGAGTCACACAGACTTGAATCTGGTACTAAGTTAAACACTTGACTTAAGTTTTCTAATTGTCTTTCAGGCCATATTGTGAGCTGAAACTTGCCATTTTATCAATTTCACTTTTAAGAGAAGTTAACTGTTTCTAGCCAGGGTTGTGTTCTGAATTTTATCTTCAAGATAACCTTTGATGTATCAACAATAATTCAGTGAGAAAATAAACTCTCTTTTCTGGTGTGATTTTTAACAACACATAGCTTGTTTTCTGGTCCTATGATATTCTTGCAGAATGAGACCACATTAGAGGACAAGTACTAAATAAAATGGAAAAAAAAACCCCTAAATTATGATTTTATTATCCTATAACTTGCAATAATTTTCTGCACAGAAGTTATTGAACATACTTATTTAGAAAAAGTAGATGTCTTTTCTAGAAGTGGATAGATGAAGTGTCTTTCTAATTTTTGGTACATTATTTAGTTTTGTCTTTGTTTCATCTTGTACTAAGGGTATCCATATAAAGTCCCTCCTATATCACAGGAATGGCAGCCAGTAAGATGCCAGTATATGTTTCAAGAGTTAAGTGATTAAATTAAAGTTCTCTAAGTTAAAGTGTTATTATCTAGACTCAGGATAGAAAGAGAATGGGCTCTGCTGATGCAGTGTGGATGTTGAGTTTTATAGCATCAGTGTATAGAGGGAGTGATATAAGGAGGCCATTACTTACTTTGGGAAGGACAATCTTTTGCCAGTAATAGCTGTTACTCAGGAAACAGACACCACCTGCCTTGAATCTGTGTTAAAAATTTGTTGGACTCCAGCTCTTAGAGGTAGTGGACTGTAAAATATCAGTAAATCAAATTATTAACATTCTATTACTAACCAGAGATATTTAAGAATTTGTCTGAAGATGGCAAGGTATCTTGAAAATGTGAAGAAGAGTTAAGCACTAAATAACAGAAGTTTAACTTAAAATAGAATAAACTCAAGATAGCATTTGCGATCAGGAATCTGGAGCAGAAGGAAAATACCATACCTGATTGCCTTAGACAGAATTTATGAGGCACCCTACTAAAAAAAAAATGCCAAAAGCAGTGGGAGAAAAAAAAATCAGTCAAGGTAAATACAATTTGGAGATTTTCCTACATTTCTGCAGGATTTTTCTACTTTCTAATTATCTACAGAGAAACATATTCATTACTTGAACAGAGCTGATTATCCAAACAATCAAAAGTCAACAGAAATATAGAGTGACATTTTTCTCTGTCCAGAAAGTCTAGAAAAACTGATCTCATTTCATATGTTGATTGTATTACCTGAGCATTCTTCATGTGTTAATTTGATCTACCTTGCAAAAAGTTTAGATCCCCCTGGGTAGAAACCTAAAATACACATTAACTTGTTCAAAATATGACAAAACCTGAAACAATTTTGGCAGAGCTAAACCAGCCAGAGTTTGCATTTTACTTTTGCCTTTTTAATCTTTTCTCCCTTTAATGAGATTAAAGGAAACATGTTTGTGTTGCAGTTGGAGAACATGTCCAACCATTGCACATCAGCTGACAAATCCTAAATCCCTTGAAATAAATCTGATTGTTTGTGAAAATCTTCACATATTTTGAGTTTTAGGTATATGCGGCCACAGTTTTAGCGGGGTGTCCCAGATACAGAGACAAAGGGAAAGCGTTTTCAGCGTTGTTCATTAAATGCCATTTTGTGTTGCAGCCATGTGTGTGGTAGGGGAAGTTTCCAACATGGTCAGCTGGAATTGGAAATGGAACCTTTTTTCTTACCCTATTTGTGGAAGAGGAGCAGTACCATGCCCCTTTAAAATCAGAGAATGGAAATGCAGGAGGTATTTTCTCTCTGCTGCTCCCAAAGGAGGTCCAGCTGCTTGGGACCCCTTGCCCTTTTTGACAGCCACCAATGTTCACGGCTCTTGCTGGCCATGGATGCACACCAGAACCTCGGCAAAGTGAATCCTTTAAAAAAACAAACTTTGGACCTCGTTTTGCCCAGTTCCCCATTGTTTTGCCTGTCTGGAAAAGACCATTAAGCCACAGAGGTTTACTTGCTGTGGTCCTTTCTTCGTTCTCCTGGGCTACAAGGAACTGCTTATGAGAGGCAGTCACTTTGTCTTACTTCCAGGGTTACACCTTGCTTTTGTTGGTCAAACCATTCCCCTTTTTGTAAATTCTTTTTATTGTTGTGCTCATTGTTTGTTTGGGTTTTTTTGTTTGTTTGTTTTTTTGGTTTTTTTGTGTGTTTTGTTTGTTTGTTTGTTTGTTTGCTTGTGTTTTTTTGTTTGGTTTTGGTTTTGGTGTGTTTTGTTTGTTTGTTTGTTTGTTTTTGTTAAATTGTAATTTTAATTAATTTTTAACCTCTCATAACTTTTCTTTTCCCCTCTTCACAGTCTTAATCTTTTCCTCATTCTAAGAGCATTAGAAGTGGTATCTCAAAGTAGTGTACAATGATTAAATAATTAATATTAACACATGGTTTTTAAGCTGAATAATGTGAATACACATAAAGTGGAAGAGAAACATGCACAAATGATGTGTCTAACATAATACAGACAATTTTTTGAGAAAAGGAAACCCAAAATATCTATCACTTTCACATGTGGTACTCTTTATTGATAAGGCTGAGAGTAGCCACAGTCTTGATTACTTACACAGGAGAAGACAGAGGATGAATGGGGGATTCTTAATTTGAAAGGAGATAATTCATTTTGCGTTTAATTTGCCAAAAAAATACGGGTATTGGCTGTTTCATTTCAGCATTTTTGCATCATTATGTAAAGTAGAGGAGGTATAAAGTTTGAAATAAAACAGGTTCATCTATTTATTTATTTGTGAGTGGAAACATCCTGAATGAGAATATAGCCTAACAAATGTCAGACTAAAGAACAATATGACATTTCTGAAGAAAATATTGTAACACAAAGGTATGGATCAGGAACCAATAGGCTAGAGAACTCCTCAGGTGAGTGTTCCTGGCATGTCTGGACACTCTTTATAATTATGGGATTATTTTATTGTTCCTAGAAATAATATTCCAGGGAAGGTCATGAACCTACAATTAATTCTACTTCATTGACAAGCAATGTCTCTCTTTCTTTCTTTCTTTCTTTCCTCTTTCTGCCTTTTTTCCTCTATCCCTTTCTCTCTTTCTCTCTTTCTTTCTTTCTTTCTTTCTTTCTTTCTTTCTTTCTTTCTTTCT
>CM031878.1:5486615-5498736 GCA_018697195.1 Certhia americana | reverse complement strand
ATATTATATATTATATATTATATATATATATATATAAAATATAAAAGTTATATATATATATATATATATATATAAAAGTTTATTAATGGAAATAAATGAACATAAAATAACAACTAAATTTTTACTTAGATGAAGTTATAATACAGTCTGGAGATTTCTTATTCATCCTGGTTTAGGCATGATGGTAACATGTAAAAAATATATTTTCTTCTCCTGATATTACAGTTCTCCAAATAATGATAGTAAATTTGATAAGAATCCAAGTGTTTTATTATATTAAGTATTAGTTTTAGTGAAAATATACCAAAACAATATCCTAAATCTTTTCAAATTAATTACAAAATTTTATTCTTTCAAGAGCATCAGTGAAACATCTCCAAATTATAAAAAATTACATATTTCAGAGGGAAAAAAAAATATGAAACTATCAAAATTTTTTTTGGATAGAAAAGTACATTCCAACTTTTCTTGTGCAAATATATGATTTTGTTTCAGTCATTTACCTCTCTATATTCTTGAGCCTTAATTTTATGTTAGTGAAGTGGAGATTGGTGGCTGTCTCAGCCACAACACTCCCAAAATGATCAAGTTTAAAATCAATGTTAACAGGGTGAAAAGTGTCAGCCAAATCTTTTCATTACAATGCTCCTAAAGTCTTAAATTATTTTTAATTTGTATCTTGCAAACTTCCTATTTTTTTTTTTTTTTATTCCACTGAATTTGTATCTGTTAACGTGTTGTAAATAGAACTTTCATGTTCGTGCAGAATATGCACATTTTTGAGGCCCCAGAACATGGTATGATACTTGAACTCATCCTTTTTGTCCTACCATTTGTCTCACAAGGACTTTCTGAACATGTATTTGGGTATCTGAAACATTTGCACCAAACTAACCTAAGCATGGCTTATTGTTGAAAGTGTTGGGATTTCCTTAAAGCATTCATCACACAACACCTTGGCTATACCAAATTCTAATTGTGAAGATTCTAATTTATCTGTTTCCCATGCACTCTCAAACTGCACCTGGAAGTTTAATCTTATCTGAATTTCAATAACTTAGGTATGGCAGGGTTGTCTTACATGCCAAGCACATAAAAAAAGTATTAAAGAACTTGTTTTGTCACGGGCATCTATTTACTTACTCAGATTACATTTAGCTATCATCTAAAGTATTTATACACTTTCTGTTAGTGGATAGGTGTAGATATTAATCTCTACTATGTTTCTAAGAGACTCCAAGAAACTGTGGGCAGGATTTATTTTACCTGATTTTGTAGAATCATGGAACCATAGAATATGCTGACTTGGAAAGTACCAATGAAGATCATCAAATCCAAGTCCTTCACAGGGCATCACAAAAGTCACACCTTGTGCCTGACAGCATTGTCCAAACTCTTCTTGAATTCCAGCAGGTTCGGTGCTGCAACCACTGCCCTCGGGAGCGTTTTTCAGTGCCCAGCCATGCCCTGGGTTTAGAACCTTTTCCTGACATCCAGCCTAAACCTCCCCTTACTCAGACTCAGGCTGTCTCCTGAAGTCCTGTCACTGGTCACCACAGAAAAATGGTCAGTGCTTGCCCCTTTGCTTCCCCTTGGGAAGATGTTGAAGACCACAATAAGGTCTCACCTCAGTCTTCTCCAGGATGAACCAACCAAGTGGCCTCAGCTGCTGCTCGTGTGGCTTCCCCTCAAAGCCCTTCACCATCCTTGTGGCCCTCTGCATTTAGTCACAACACTGAAATAAAAGCATAACCACCTTGGGTTCTATCTTCAGCACAGAGCTAGAACAGGTGTTTCCACACAGTTCTGCAGCTCAGAGATGGGGTAAATCTCTCTCTGGACTTGCCCTTTTTTCTCCAACCACTAATAATTTCAGTGGAAATTGTAATTATGTAATAGGCAGAATTTTCTGGACTGAGGTGACATGCCTAAGAAATGTGTGGCACAGCTCAAGGCGAAAATTACCCTGCCTAACACTTTGTGTGTTTGTTATCTTCTTCTCTAGTTTCCTATTCCCACACAATTCTATTGACTTTGTGTTTGTTTTTAAAGTTGCATTGGATTATTCAGTAACTGAAACTGAACAGTATTTAAAACCATGAAGACAGTTTTCCATATGATATTGTCTGCTTTGAGACAACCCAAAATAGTCCACAACATTGTTCCATAAATAAATCAAAAACAAATGAACACCATTCAATATACTTTAATCTCTATTTTTTAGAATAAATTCAATACATATCTCCATATTTAAAAATCAATTAGGAAATGGTAGAGAGTGATGTTGCGCAAATATTAACATGAATAAATATACCCAAAAAAGGGATAACAATAAACATTAAAAAAAAAAAATCTAAAGAAAATATTTCTTGATGGAAATGTGTTTTGATCAATATTATTTATTTTAAATAATATCCTTATTTGATGAATTGAAATGAAGTAGTCAACTTACACTGATATTTCCATTTCAAAATGACCTTCAAGAAAAGCCATACATTTTTCAAACACAATAAAAATAGTTGTAAAAATATTGACATATATTCCCCTTGGATTGTTTCATTTTGAGGATTTTTTTGACTTTTTTTTTTTTTTTTTTTTACAATTTTTGTCTGAATAATTCAATGTTTATTTTTTCAATGATAATATTTAAGTTGTGCCATATCTTGGAATGAAGAATCATTTTTCAGTGTTGGCATTTTTGCATCAAAGAAGAAAAGACAAACATTTTTCATTTTTTTGGGTGGGGGAGGATGATTAAAGGAGAAATGATTGAATCCGCAGGCTATGTTATGTAAAGGAAAACAGGAAACTCTTATATTTTGACAAACTGTTGAGAGTTGAAGTATATTTTATATCAGTAAGGACTGATTTTGTTATTGACTGTGCAGGCAACAAATAATAATATTAATGTTGTCAATATACATGTTCTGGTGACAGTTTCAGATTTTTATTTTATCTTATTTTTTTTAATTACCTGATTGCTAAGGAATCAGAACAGCTCCTGAAGCCCAAGATATCAAGGCATTTTGGGGATTAATTTTAGCACTTCAAAACATATGGATATTTATTAATTGTTGAAGTGTATCAGAGGTGGTGGATTCATTTGGAATAATTAATTTAGTCATTGGCAAACTTCAATTTTTTTGAAGGTGATCACAGATTACTGCTATACCTGTGTGGGGTTTTTTTGTGGGTTTTTTCTTTCCTTTTTAAAATAGCACCTTTATTATTTTAGGTGCAAAACTAGACAGTTTCAGTTTAGTCATAAAAATTTGATATGATAAGCTATTCAAGCTCCACATATATGCATATAGATTATATGATGATTTTGTCCATAGATAAGAGTTAAGCTGTGGAATGTAATGCATGAAAAGTGCATTTTTGCATAAATACAAAATTAAGGCAAAAAGAAATTAAAGGAAGAAAGGCCCCACTTATGGCTCAGAAATTTGCTGTGCTCCTGAACCACTGGTGACTATAAGAAAAAAACCAGGAAAATGTCTGTCCTGATATTATTTGCCCCTCCAGGCATCCACAACTGGTCATTGCTGGGAGAAGGACACTGGGCTATACATGTCTTGGTGTGACCTGCTCTGGCTTCTCCGCTGTTCATTCTTCTGCTCACTGTTGGAAGGGATCAGAGATCAGACCTTTGCTCCTCCACACCTTGGACCCTCTGCTGTGACTACCCACAGAGGTCTCAATTAACAACTATTTCAGGGATAATTTGAGTGATGGACTCCCTGATGGCTGAATTCTCTACTGATCAAAGTCATCACAGCTCCATTAACTACAACACAGCAATGCCAATTTAGACCAGAAGTGAATAAAAACCAGAGTTATTGAAGCAGGTCTGTAATCACTGCATTCATTTTAAATAGTGTAGCAAGAGGCCATTGAGATCTGAGGACAACATTTGTTATCAGTTGTTGTGCAGGAAGAGGTTGAGAGCTGAAGTCTTGAGCAGAAATGACATTCTCTTCAACTTATTCAAATGACAAAGAAATATAGTGAAGAAGGACTTTTGTGAAGAGTAGATGGATTTCTGCAAAAGTTCGTTTAAAATAAATAAACAAATTATATTGACATGAAAATAACTAAGAGACTTTTTTTTTTTTAATTTCATCATAACTAAGACTGACTGTGTTTGGGTGAAGGAAAATGTGTGACCGATTAGATGAAGTACTTTACAGTAATTTTTTTGTAATATTTCCTGGTAAACTTTTCCTAATTTCTTCTTTGAAATGTATTTTCACTTTTCAATAAGAAATAAATACAGCAAATAGCAAGTTGTGTGGGGGTTTTTTCTTGCTTGAAAAATAATGCTGAAGGAATTGTTTTGCAGTTGAAAATTAATGTAACCCATTATGTCCAGGAAATTTCTTCAATACATTACTTGCCAAGTCTTTGGTCCTCGCAAAGAAAATTATTTTAATCTATCTCATTTTTCACAACTGAGCCAATGATTGTTTAACCTAAAGTGCCATTGTGACTAAGTAGAAAAATATCAGGGTTCTTGGTCATTTTGTTGAAGCTTAGCTATTAAGTCCACTAGGTTAGCACAGAGAAGCACAGAAACTGCCACCTCAGAACAAAAAGTCCTAGAGAAAGTAACAGGGAATGAAAACATTTCATTTGGGGTTTTTTTGCACAGTTTTAGAAGACTAAATAGAAAATTATATATTTTTTCTATAAAACTCAGAAAGATGGATAAAAAACAAGCTATAGAAATGTTATACTTTCAATTAAACGTTATAAATGTTTGGAGTTAATTTCTTACACGTTTATGTGTTTTCTAGACCTTGTATAAAACTATTATTGTTCCCTTATTGTTATATCCTTGCCATGAAGGTCTTACAATCCTTAAGTGAAATTGTGTCCTTTATGTTGACTCTGGAAACTTTAAAGTATTGTTGATTTAATGTACCTGGTTAGTATTTTCAAATTTCCCTTGAGGACTTAGATAAATGCCTTCTGCAAAGTTTTGTGGCTGAGGTCCTACTGTAGGAACTCATGCTTGTGTCAACTTTGTGTGCTTTTAGCTCTTCCACTCAAACCAATAACTCAGAGCTACAGCTCAAGTCAGCTGACAATTCTATCCTGCAATTTTTTGTCAGTATTCTGAAATTCATCTATGGAAATTTAAATCTCCCACCAAGATAGTTATAAAACCATTCAACCTTTCATCTGTTGTATTCTGATAAAAAATCAAAAGCACATATTTTAGTTATAGCACTGTAGATCCCCCAAACCAGAGGCAGATTCCATTTGGAGCTGCCTTTGTTTGAGACAACTAGAAATTATTTCACCTGAAGTTAGCTATATAATTCTTTGAAAAAACTTTGGAACTGAAAAACCATAACATTTTCATGATTTCTAGCTGAAGAGGGACATATTTTTCTTGTGGTTTTAGATGCAAGTTTAATGCAAAATGATAAGAACAGGAAATACCTCAAAAAAACCTCTTGTTTTAGAAAAGAAACAGTTTCAAATCATCCAGTAAAATGTTCAGATGAATTCTAAAACCACTGAATAATTTAATAAGTTCCCTTTTTTTCTTGCAATTCAGCATGGAAGAGATTTGGGAATGATAGCTTCAAAATATTTGAAAGGCTATTTCTTATATATATATGAAGACCTGGGGGAAAAAAAAAAACAACAAAAAAAACCCCAAAAAAACCCAAAAAAAAAACAAGCACCCAAGTAACTTTGGAACTAGACTACTAGGCCTATTTAATGAGTGTCCTAAAAATGTTAAACTCAGATATGACCAGAAAATTATTCCAAGAGAGGGTGAAAAACTCATCTTCAGTTTTACAAAAGGATTTTAAATGCATGGGAGATTTATAGGAGTACAATAGATCAACCTCAGTGTTATGAACAGAATCCTTTGGTGATCTATAGGGCACTACCTGTACGAAGGAGATTACTTGGGCTTGGTCTGAACACCAATTTGTCTGAATTGGAGATTGTCATGTGGAGAGAAGGAAGAATACACACATCCCAGTTCTTTTGCTTCTTCTTATCATTAGCTGAAATTAACAATTTTTTTTGTTACTAATTAAAATGCAGCAATAAATAATAATAAATAAAACAAAAGGAATTCATAAAAATGAAGGTATTTGAAAAATAGGATGAAAGAAAGACATGAAAAGCACATGGTTGTATTTACCCCTTGTCCTCCTGGAAATAAACAGGCAAAATTTAAGCAATATGTAAAAGAAATATGAGATGGAGAAGGGAAGAAAATCCATGACAATGAGAAAAAGAAAGACAGAGAAAAAAGCAAATATACCTAAACATTTGATGCAGACTTTCAAGGCCAAAAAGAAATTTAACAGCCTTTCAGAACAGAAACAGTGATGAAATATGATCTTTAACCACACTAAGTCTTAGGGGTGCCTTTTTACAATAAGAGCAAGAAAATGCAAATGAATTTAAGTCAGATGAAAATCTTTGATTATACAATGCATTAGTCAGATCCACACTTAGATTACAGTGATCAGTTCTGGTCATCACATTACAACATAAAATATTGAAACACTTGACAAGGTAAAGAGACAGGAGATGAGTTTGATCTTAGGCTGTGATTATATTGTATTAATGACTTCCTATCATATTACTGGCTTCTCCATCTTATCAAGGAAACACCACTTCCTAATTGAGTAAGAAGTCAGTGGAAAGAAGCAGAATTTTAGAAAATTTATTATTATTATTATTATTATTATTATTATTATTATTATTGTTACTATCACTGCATTTTTAACATTCCTGTTCATAAGCTGTATATGTCATCCTTATTTAAAGAAAAGAACATTAAATTAGGCTGTATATTTCAATTGGGACACTGTGATTCACTGATAAATACAGCTAAATAAGAGTAGAGCATTACATATGCAAGATATTCAGTAAAAAATCTCATGCTGAATCCCAAGAACCCATGCACAAACAAAATAGGAGGCAGCTTTTAAAAATGAAGACAGTGTGACAAGAATATAATTCCATTTCTTGATATAGTTATATTGAGTGATTTGGTTATTGAAGTCTAGCTAAGTCACACTGTGGAATGTGTAGTAGCTAATCTGTTTTTATCTGTGACCCTGCCGCATTATATTCACCAAGCCTCTGATATGCACCAAGCAAGAGAAAAGAAATGGAACATGGGACAAGGTACATCATAAGTCAAAGGTAGCCACAAATATTGTAAGTGCCATAAGGTTTTTACTGCTGATAGAATTGTACTAGTCTATAAAAGAAAAAAAAAAAAAAAAAGTAATATGGGGCAGTCTTAGCAGAAGGAAGATGTTAATCCCACATTTGAAAATCTGCCCTATATTAAAGCTCACTGTGCTGTGGTTCTCCTTGCCATGGAGTCTCTGAGTAAGAAAAACCTCATGTGTAAACCAGAAATTTAACATTCAGGGCCTTTAAATCCACTCCCCTACTTGTGGACAATCTCCTGCTCATTTTTAGCTGTTAGCCTTTCAAGGAGATCTTTACAGAACTTATATTCATGACTTAGACACAATTATGGTGGCCAAAGAAATAAGTAAGAAAAAAAAAAAAAACGCATTGACTTACTTAATTACACTTTCCCTGTAACAAGGAAATTTGGATTAATATTTTCATGGGAATATAGTACTTGAAAAGTTGTAAGGAACTGAGAAATCAAAGCCCTCACTTGGCCAAAGGGGATCTCAACAACATAACTTCCCCCCCCCTCCAATAAAGGGTTAAAAACTGCTAGTATAATTAATCAAGATCTGAAAATGACATTGTTGCATCGGGCACTTTCATCAAGCATTAAACTATTCCCATTATTAACCTCTTCTTAACTGCTTCTACTTTGCTCCTTTATATTGCTATTTTTTACTTTGTTGTTTCCCTTGTTTGAGGAAAAGGAGTGATATTCCTTTGCTTCCAACAGGAAACTTGAGTTGCATCTTTAAGCAGAAACAATGATTTTCTTCAACAGGGAAATTTTTCCCATGTAAGGTGCTTCCCATTCTTCTTGAGGCAGTTTATCAAAATAATTTGTAGTTACATTGTTTAAATAAGATACGAACCCTTCATGCTGGGAAACATAAAATACACAAAGGTTAATGTTAATCTTATGGGTATCAGTCTCTGTTCAATAGGCAATGGAAAAGCCTATTGAAAAAGAACCTCCAGAGGGTGATTTGAAATGCTGTCTGGACTCTGAATTTTCCCACAGGGAGATGTAGCTCTCACCATCATTGTATAAGAAGACTGGGAATTAACATAACTAGTCTATGTGAATAGCCTGTGCCATCCCCAGAAATGGAGAGAAAAAGAAAGAAAAAGACAAGAATAGAAAAACAAAATTGAGGAAAAAAGCCTAAAGAGAACAAACCACCCATTCCCCGCACCACAAATTATGATCAAATGTTTACAGCAATCCTTCTCCCTATGCCTTATGTTCAAAGATACTTAGATTACAAAATCATCTCTAGATGATCATCAAGAGATCATCTCTAGATGCTTTAACTAACTGAACTACTTTTTGTAGCAGTGAGGAGTTGGATTTTCTAGGACCACCTGAGGAACTAAGATATGTACTTGCTAAGGTGAATTTCTCTTTAGTTCTGAAGGCCATAGCTCACAATGCAGTGACACCACACACTATGGTCACTGAGACAGTGAATCACAAATGGAAAGTTGTCTTACTCACAAGGGCTGATCCTTTGCAGCCAAAAGATTACCCATGTCATGGAAATAAAAGTGGACCAGCACAGATTTATCAAGGGCTTAAGAGTGTTTTAGCCTTTAATGCACTCAGCACAAGTGAAGTGCATTAGGCCCTTTTTTATTATAACTTGACACAGAAGATTATTTTATATTCCTTATTTTATTACTACTTTATTTTGATCTTTGTACATTAGAATCATGACTGTTGTAATTGTTTATTTGCTTGATTTTTATCTCCTTCACACTGAATCCCATTGGAGTTATATAATAAATATGATAAAAAAACCTAACTAACAAACAAACAATCAAGCAACAAAAAAAAAAAAAAAAATGATGGAAATATAATATTTCACATATTACGTCTGAGGTGATACATTTTGAGGTTCTTTTCTGGGAAAAATCATAATTCATAATTTTACTCTGGAAATTGGAAAAGATTCCTACAAAGGTAGAGAAACAATAGGCAGCAAGCAGTACACTGGATGCTTAAATTCCTTTTCAAGCATAATAATTCTTTCAGATTTAATTTACTGTCACCTCTCTTTTTCTGAAGTATATAGGACTAGGCTGCAAAACCTGTATTTTAACTGATGGAAAAGTGTGTTCAGAGGGAAGGAAGAGTAAACATTCCTGATTGTTCTGCTGAGGATTGCTGCACTTGCATATGGGATTGGAGCAGCTGCTCAGACAGAGTTACTTGCTCATTACATGAAGAAAATTTTTCAAGCACAAAGAAACCACTAAACTCCACGAGGCAACTATCTGCCTCAGAGTGGCAGGCAACAGGAAATGATCATGCCCATCCAAGCTTCCACAATTCCTGCAGTTCTTTCCCAGGCAGTGTGGCAGAATGTTGTCCCTCAAAATAGAAAGTTACAGGCCCCCAAAATTTTGAGGCAGACCATGGCACCTAGGTTGTCTCTGTGAGCTCTCTCTTGTTGCTTTATTTCTGTCAAGTGCCCCACTGGAGGCATTAGACTCATGCATAGATGCTGCAAGGCACAACTGGATAGAATACAATCCAATAAAACAACAAAACAAACTGAAGAATACAACAGCGGGAGAATAAATATTCCACAGAACTTGTGCCAAGGTTACATGTTTAACAGTTTTCCACTTTATTGTCAATTATTTGAATCTCATAGAGTGAGGGCAGACATTTTTATAGCACTTTCTGTTTAGCATTGGACATTTGAAGTGTCACAGAGAAAGGAAGGTGAGTTTTTAGCTATAAATTGTGTTTTGCAATATGAAAGCTGCATAATAATGAATGATATAAGTTTTTTTCGATTTCCATTTCTCTTCCTTACTCAAGAAAGGACCAAATCATTCTGAAAATACATTAGAAGTCAATGACAAAGTAATAGAAAATGCTGACATTTGGAAATATCTTTCTGAGAAAGTTCTCTAAGTGCTAGTTTTCAGAATCTATTCCACCCATGTAGATAAACCTGGAGGCAAGGAGCACAGGTGATGTCCTTCATACTGATTGAAAAATCGAATCTCATTAATATGAAAAGACCAGTGGCTAAATATTTTTTTTTCATCACCAGAATGCTAGTACTCTTTCAGATTGTTATTTATTACTATTATTACTATTATTATTAATAATAATAATAACTATCAGTGATATCTTCACATTTACACAGTGCCTTTTCTCTCAGAAGGTCCCAGTGCCTGGACACCAAAAATCACTTCCCTAATCATGGAGATGCAGCCTTGATTTTTATCTGTGACCTGTGATTCTGCACAGCAAACAAGGAGACAAATCCCATGAATACTAAAGCATCTTGTGCAATTCAATTTGCTCGTGTGAGCAAAAATCTCCAGTTTCAAGCTTTCGTTCAGAGTGGAACAGCACAGCCTAACTTGGAGTACAGAAACTTCATGGTAGCAATGGTGAATCTTCCCTGATAAAAAGTTAAGCATGCACTTAAATATATATCTACCTAGGCTGAGATTTATTTTGAAAAACTGAGATCATGAGTCACTTATGTGTCCTCCCCATGTATTGGGGAGTGAGGGAGGAATTTCCGGAATATTCATAGCCTCAGCCTAAGGCATATACTAATGAGATTTGGCATGAGGATCCCACTACATTCTCCACTGAATGTATAGGAAAGCAAACAAAATTAATAATTCACACAGCTTTTAACACTATAAAATCAGGTGTCACAGTTTCAGTTTGAAACTGGACAGAAACATCAATTATGTTTAGTGGTTTAGGTTTGCCTATTTGAGATTTCCTGGCCAATGCACCAATTAATGGGGTATGTTTATTTTTTTTTTTTTGTTATGAGATAGGATTAGTAGAAAAAGCAAAACATATTTAAACGTGAAAGGGTACAAGGAAAATTTTATTAATGGAGTTAAAAGAAACATAATATGAAAAATCAGAATAAAACTTTTAGAAAACCTTTTCCCTCTCTCACTACAATCTTTTCTACTGACAATGTAGAGACAAAAATCTTAGGACTTTTAGTCAGTTTACTACCTTTGAAATAGTTTCTTAGTTCACTTAGGGAGAAGAGCTTTTCTTGCCATATTATGGAGACTTCTTTACAAGAAAATAATTTTTCTTGTGGCTTCAATGTTACTGGGAACAGCTGCCTGGGACAGGAAAAACTCTGTTTGCAGTGTGAAAGTCCTTCCTATGTCTTGCAGTTTTTCTCACAGCTGCTTTCATAGACCATTTCAGTTTATTGGGGTGTCATTTTAAGGATGAGCTGTTCTAGTATAGAAGAAAAGTTCTCTCTGTCCATCTCTGGGACTTGAGGTCTTCCACTACTATCCCCAGGGCAAAGTTTCTCATTTCTTTATGCTCAAGTTTCTCATAGATCCACAGCAACATGCTTCAACTACTACAGTTTCTGCTTCAACTACTGGTGCCTCAGCCCACAACTGTACCAGAATGCTGCATCCATCAGGTGAAATAGATTTCACCTCAATCAGCAATATAATGTTCAGAACTCCTGTTTTAATGACTGCAGACCATACATAGGACACTTAACATGGATACATACACGTACATATGTGCCCATAAGAGTGCATACGTCTGTTTATGCAGATATTTACAGTGATTATAAATAGCTGTGACTAAGATATTTAGTGAAATACTTAAGAAGATGGGTTCACACAGATGACAAAACTTGGAAAACCTGAAACTTGTTCCAAGTTTCATGTGTGGAAAAACATGCACAAAATATTTTTCCTGAAAAAAGAAATAAAAGTGCATATAATTGATTAATGAGGAAAAAAAAAAAGGAAAAGGATGAAAAAAAAGGTGTGGAAAGGAAAGGTAAGGAAAGGTAGGAGAGGAAAGTTCAAGGAGAGGAGAGGAGAGTTCGAGGAGAGTTTGAGGAGAGTTTGAGGAGAGGAGAGTTCGAGGAGAGTTCGAGGAGAGGAGAGTTCG
>CM031878.1:5453909-5486515 GCA_018697195.1 Certhia americana | reverse complement strand
GAGAGTTCGAGGAGAGGAGAGTTCGAGGAGAGGAGAGGAGAGGAGAGTTCGAGGAGAGGAGAGTTCGAGGAGAGGAGAGTTCGAGGAGAGGAGAGGAGAGTTCGAGGAGAGGAGAGTTCGAGGAGAGGAGAGGAGAGGAGAGGAGAGGAGAGGAGAGGAGAGGAGAGGAGAGGAGAGAAAGGGGAACGGGGAAGGAGAAGGAGAAGGAGAAGGAGAAGGAGAAGGAGAAGGAGAAGGAGAAGGGGAAGGGAAGAGAAAAGTAAAGAAAAGAGAAAGCAAACCACAAAGTGAGAAGGAAAATAATTATTTGTATTTGCAAATATCCATCTGTTAGCCAGGTATAATTGGCTGAGGTATTATGCACAAACAGCTGAAGTGAATGCGCAACCTTTTCAGAACTTATATTTTATAATGAAGGGTTTTTTTTTTGCTTTGTTTTGTTTTTTTATTACTGTCTGTATCGGGGCTGTTGCCATTGCTCAAGGAAAGGTATGTGATTTAGGAAAGTAAAACTCCAGCACAATAAGAAACTTGAAACTAAGTGTTGTTTCCATTGAACTCTGAACTTGAAGTTTTTCACTGATATGGCTGTAGCGGTCACATGAACACCCCATTTTGTAGAAATATTAGAACACAGGAAGAAACACTGAAAACACCTCTTTGCCTGATGGAAGAGGGTAAGATTCATGCAGGTTTGATCTCTTTGAAGAAAAAATAAAATAAAGCATAAACAGAAGTAAAAGTACTTACTTTGCTAAAATAACATGCAACATAAAAGCATATTTTAAAAAGATAAAGCTGAATCTTCTGGACTTTTTATTATTAGAAAAGACTTCCATGTATGTTTCTAATTTGAAGGTTTATTTTATGGATATAGATACAGCTAGTCATAGAAGCATACATCTTTAGTACTTTAGTAGTAAAGTAGAAAAAAGAAGTAAATGATTAACTGATTAGCTTAATTTTTGTCTCCTAAAGTGTTTTTTTTAAACACAATATAAATCAATGAACAATTCTTAAAGGAGTAGGGGTTTTTTTTGTTTGTTTGTCTTATTGTTTTGCTTATTTTTGTTTGGTTGTTATTGGGGTTTTGGGGGTTTCTTTTTGAGGAAACATGACCCACAACACAGTTGGGGGAAGGGCTTGGGAACAGTGAGGTCAAACTCAGATGCAGGATGGTACTTATAGGTATATTTGTATAGTAAATTTGGGGCTTTTTTGGTGTCCAGAGAAAGCTGAGAAGAAGAAGAAGGGAAAAACAAACAAGAGATAGAGAAACTACAGAAAGCATGAAACTTTTATTTGGTGAAGAAGTGTTTTGCCAGATTGGCATATTATCTGATCAGCTGATGTCATGATTAACCACAACAACCACAAAGAGCACTGTGGGCTGAGGGCAGAGTGGTTGGGAAAAGAGGCAGCAGAAAAGGACCTGGAGGTGCTGGTTTTCAGTGTCTGGACATGAGCTGTGGTGTGCCCAGGTGGCCAAAAAGGCCACTGGCACTGGGCTTGTGTCAGCAATGGTGTGGCCAGCAGGAGTAGGGCAGTGCCCATCCCCCTGTGCTGGGGGCACTGGTGAGGCCACAGCTGTAATTGTGTGTTCAGCTTTGGTGCCCCTCACTAGAGAAAAGACATTGAGGGGCTGAAGTACATCCAGAGACAGGCAACAGAGTTGTACAAGGCTCTGAAACACAAGTCTGATGAGAAACAGCTGAGGGAGCTGCAGGGACTCATCCTGAAGAAAAGGAGGCTGAGGGGGTACCCTCTCACTCTCCACAACTCCCTGGCAGGAGGGTGCAGCCAGGTAGGGGTGGGCTTCTGCTCCAAGCAATGGGTGGCAGGACAAGAGGACAAAGCCTCAGGGAAGTTTCAAGTTGGACATCAGGAGAAATTGCTTCATGGAAAACTTTGCAAACTTTGGAATGGACTGTCCAGGGAAATGGTGGAGTCACCCACCAGAAGTGTTCAAAGAACACTTTGGCACTTAGTGGTTTGGTCTCGTTGGGAAGTGCTGACTTCCAGTTGACCATGTTGATGGTGGTGACTGACTCAGTGATCTTAGAGGTCTTTTCCAGCCTAGATGATACTATAATACTGTGATTTTGTGATGATTTGAGGGGTAGAAAGAGCACCAAACTCACACTGAAATCTTTTTGAAGTGTGTTGTCTCTCATTAAAGTAAAATTTTATGGCCTGTTGATGGAAAATTTACTAACAGCTGCTTTCTAACCCAGAAACTACGTGGATAAACAAATTTCAACAGGCTAGGAGGGGTGAGAAATAGGAAGAAGAAAGTGCAGTTCACAGGCAGTACTGAGAACAGGACATATTGTTCTGCTGAATGTTCCTTTAAGCATGGATAATCATTTACAATGATGTATTCACTTTAAGAGGATTCTCCATGTGGAAAATGTTCTTGAAAGGTTTAAACATGGTGAATGATCCAAAACTCATCATAGTGTCATGGGAATGGAACAATTTAGAAAGCTGCTGCATTAAAAGAAAAAAAAATCAAGGGGGAAATAGCGAAGGAGAAGAGAGTCTTGAAATTTGAGGCAGATAAGGAGTCTTGACTGATGAAGTGAAGACTAAGCTATCTTTTGGACAGGAGAAAGCATCTTCTTGGATGTTTTCTTTGAGTGAGTCTCAAGACAAAAGTCTGGTTAAACTGGGGTGACTGCAGATACAAGAAGTGAAAACTTCCAGGAGGAAAGATAACATAACAATTTGTGCTATTTAGAAGACATCCAGAGGAGCAGATGTAAGAGATTTCCAGTGTGCATAGATCATAAAGCTCCCTGAAAGTGACAAGTTTTAAATGCTTTGGCCCTTTTTCTGTCCCTCTCCTACTCTGCCTTTTTTTTTTCCTTCTTTTTTTCCCCATGTTATAATTTCTTTTCCTTTTCTTTTCTTCCTTCCTTTGTCTGAAATCAGATGGGGCAGAATTAGGCAGTAGCAGTCCTCCGCAGAAGCCAGAGACAGCTTGATCTGGAATGAGTTCATGAACTGCATAAACCAAAGATGTTCAAAGGACACACAAAAGACTGCTTTTCAAAATCAGCTGTGCTAGAGAAGGTCCCCACTTGCTCAGGAAGAAACATATCATATTCTTTGCACACATTGTTTCTCCTCAGCTAGGCCAGGTTGGGAGAAATTTCTTGCAACTTCTCTGAAAGAGAAGATTAACCTATTATTTTAAAATCAGATCTCTGGCCTGGGAAAATATAGACCTCTGGGTTTAGGCTTTATAGTAAGCAGGGTATTAGGACATACTCTGAAAGAAAATATTAAAGATGGAAAGATAAGAAAGAAAAAATAGTTGGGTTCACCAATGATAGACTGACAAACCCAACTGATACCGTTCCATGATAAGATAACTGATTTTTCTAGACAAGTGAAATTTAATAGATCTAATCTGCCTGGACTTCAAGAAAACATTTAATATGGTCCATGCTAGAAATTGTTATCAAAGCTAGAGGGGATGGGGATTAGTTGAGGAGTTAGATGAGGAGCTATAAATATTTAAGGAGCTGGCTGGGGAATTGTTAGGGAAGGGTGACATAGTTCTTGATCAGATAGGCTAGAACCACTGCTCCCTTTTCTTTACTTGGAAACCAGAATATGCTGTTTCAGACTGCTGGTGACACAAAGCCAGGGACTGTCAGTGCAGAGGGGAATCAGAGCAAAGATTGAAGAACAAACTAGAACTAGAAAGAAACATATTGAGTAAAACAATGTCTTGTATTAAGGCATGAATCATCTCATTTGTCTCTATGTTAAAAATTCTAAGGAATACAGAAGAGGAAGGAAATGATGGATAAAAACTACGTTTTTTTTATCCAATCAGCAGCTATGGATCACTGACATGAAGTTTTAGTAGTAGTAGTAATAATAATTCTGTTAAAAGGAGGAATGACTGGAATCTTACAAGTCAGATGTTGATTTCATGCAATTCCCTCCTGATTTAAATAAAGGTATTTGGAAAAAAATTAGTCTAAGTTGGACTAGAGCAATGATTTTGGCTGTGAAGGATCCATTCCTTGGTAGACAGTAAGGTTTAACCTGAAGAAAAAAAAAAAAATAAAAAAAAAAAAATATATATATATATATATATATATATATATATATAGTGAGGTGAGGCTATTGGGGCAGTTGAGGAGAAGTTACACAAGAGAGAGCCAGTTTTGCTGCAAGAGTATGATTATATTATTTAATTCATAGACAGTATGGAAAAAGATGAGATTTCCAAAAGTAAGACAATTGCCCATCATGAATGGTCATAGAAAGCTGGGATCATGAAAGTGAAGTTTCCTACCTCAAAAATAAGAGCAGCCCAGATGAATCTGGTAATAAATGATCTCCCCCTTGCCCATAATTTCTTTGTTGGGACATTACACCTTCAATATTTGGCAGCTGGTGGACTCTCACAGGAAAGAATCTGGATCGTAGCTCATTGCTAGTATATGGTCAGTGTTTCTTCTGGAAGCTGACTATATGGATTCAAAGATGAAAATTTACCCAGAGAAATTGTAACTACCTGTGTTCACTCTCCTGGCACTTCTACCACAACTGCAGAAAGGTTCTGGAAATTAAATTTTTAATTGTTACATATTGCATATAAACAGCTGGAGTCTTTTCCTCTGCTCTCCTCTGAAGCAATGAAATCACAAGAAAAGTATATTAGGTTTGAAGCATTGTCACAAGTTAAAAGAAAAACATAAAATGGAGAAGCTGAGACACAAAACTGAGATACATACAAATGCTTTAGAAGTTGCACGGGATGAAAAAAAGAAATCAAATAAAACTGAGATTAAAAAAAAGGACAAACAAAAGTTTGCATAATCTTTACCCCAGGGTGTATTAGCCATGCTAGAGTTTTCAGACTATAACCTTTTCTGGGATAAGAAGCCAGCCAAACACACAGGCTCATCATTCTTTTCATCCTTCCTGTATGACTCCAGACAGGCGGCAGGAGGTAAGGTCTACAGTGGACCCATTGGATCCTTCAGCTTCATCACTGGGCTATTGCTGATAAACTTCAAGCCTCTTTCCAGGAAAGTGATTTGCAAGCCAAGCGTCAGGTCTGCTGGGGCAGTCCAGTGCAGGGACTTTATATGCAGCAAGTCAGGAAACACATGTGCAGAGCAGGCAGCAGAGGAGAGCTAGTCACCATGAAGACTAGGATACCTCCTGACAATTATTTCTGGGCAGATTGCTGATCACAGATCCAAAGAAACTTCTAATTAATCCCGCTAAAGGGGACCAATGGATTACCTTTGCACTTTTATGCCTTATACTGGTTGCACTGTTGATTTCAATGTTAATTTTGGGGCAGATCTCCTTTACAGGTGGGGGAGAACCAGCCTGTCATGGTTTGAATGACAGGTGTCTGCTAAGGAAGGCAGGAGCCTCCCTTGGAATGGAAAATTTAAATCCCCTCCCTCCAAATTTTTATAACTGAAATTAAGGGGCTCTCAGGCAAAGAGATGGGAATAGGAATAACAGTTCTTTATTAGGGGAACTAAAATAAACAATAAAACCAAAACACATGCAGTGTTACATAAGAGAAAAGAAACAGAAAATAAAAACCAAAACCAAAATAAAAACCAACCAAATAAACAAACAAGTAAACCCACTGAGAGAATCAGGATCCAACCTGACACCCTGTGGGTCAGGGTGTTGGTGGCAGTGCCATTCCATGGTGGCTGCAGTCCCAGTGGCAGATGTGGCTGTTCAAGTGATGTTCAAGTGATGTTCCTGCAGAACAGTGGAGTTTTTCACTGATGATCCAGTGATGACAGATGGGCCTGGTCCTCCTCTGGGAATCCAGTGGAAAAGGCTGTTTGGTGTTCCAACTCCCAGATTTTTATCCAGGTAGGAATACTTGGCTCCTCCCCCTGGCTGGAGCATTTCCCAGTGGGATGATGGAATTCTCTCTGTGACACTCACTGGCCCATCAGCAGAAGATCTCTCCCTGGAGGGAGGCTGGGTTGTGGCAGAGATCAGAAATCTGCCCCAGCAGGTTTATTGACAGTTGGCCATTGACAGAGATTACACCAACCCCACACACCCCAGTTTCATCAGATGGTGATAGAATACAGAGTTTGGGGTACATTTTGCACTTCAACCCATGACACAGCCCTAAAATATAAATCAATCAGTTGTGTATTCCAAGTTGAAACAAACCAGTTGCGTGGCCTCACTTGACCTACACTGAACTGGTTCTGCTGCATGAAGAAGTACAGGCACTAAGGACAGTGGGACTATTGCTATTCTGAAACCAGGTAATTTTTCTAGGTGACAATGACAAAAAACTCTTGTATACTCACCTTTTGACTAATAAGCCATCATGGAGTATGGGATCCTTAGACAAAAGAAAGCAAATTTACATCATCCACTCTGTGGAGAATCCCATCAATAACATATTGTGGAATCAACACAATTATGGGTGGAGGGGTAGATCCACTGCCACTGCAGTTAAAAACAAAACAAAACAAAACAAAATAAAACAAAACAAAACAAAACAAAACAAAACAAAACAAATAATAATAAAAAAAACCCAAACAAACAAACAGAAAGGAAACAAAACAAAACAAATCTTGGAGGCACCACAACACAATTCAGAGTGAACCTAATCTTAGTTTATGATACAAGGTTTCTAACCACTCCAAATCTCAGATTCTAGAAATTAAGCAATGTTGGAAGATTCTGAATTCTTTTCTGTATCTGGAGGACATTAATAATTTCGTGGTAATAGAAAACATTTCAGTATTAGTGTCCTTGCACTTCAGCCCCTTACTCTGAAGAGCAGCAGAAGAAAAAACACCCTACATCATAAAGATGTTGTGTAGAGAAGTCTATAAATTATTGAGATCTCTTCTGATACAGAGAGCTCACATATGTATGTGTGTCTGCATCAGAGGTAGCTAGCTAGAATTGATTGCTGCATGAATAAACATTTACAGCTTCAGCCCCTGCAACAGTTATTGTACCCTCTCTCTCATGTCCTGCATGACTCTTTGCAGACTACATCTTGGAAAGGGCAAACTCTTGCTATTCTTCTGTGCTGTACACTAAGCCCTTTCTGCCCCCATTACTGTTTGATCTTTTACAAGGTTATCCTGGTATGAATTATAGGATGTAATTAAGGAAGATGGTTTTAATCCTTCTCTTTGTAAGTGCACAATCTATTTATACGAGAACCAGCTACTTGATATTGTGAATTTTGTACAGTCTATAGCTGAGGGTGACCAGACCAATTTCTCTGGATAGAATAAATCCTCCTTATTCTCACCCTTCAAACTTCAAACTGAACTTGATCCAAACATCCTTTTCTCCCATTTAGAAAGAGCTTCATTCAGTTTTAAGTTTAATTTTCATATAAAAATGCTGGGAAAAAAAAAAAAAAAAAATTGTTCTCATGGTATTTTCAACCAAGAATTGATGTAGAAAGTACCAGAAATACCATGAGGAAACTCACTCCAGGACTTATCTCTAGGAAAGCTTGTCTGGATAAATAAGAATGGAATCTAGGTGAGATTCCTGGGACAGCCCACAAATGCAAGGCTGCATTTCAAGCGGTAACTACAAAGACTTGGACAAGACATAATTATAACCAGAAAACATGAATCATTGGCCTCTTAAGCAAAGCATGACAGAGATCACCTAATTTGAAAGATTTGAGATCGTGGCAGGAGTTGGACCTAGTCTGCTGAGCACAGGCATTCTGCTGTCCTTCACACCACTCTGTCCCTTAGCATTCTCAGTTAGTGACATGTTGATGAGTTTGTGAAGTTAATCTACTGCCCTATGCTGGGGTTTTATTGCACAGAAACTAAGGCACTTTGGGGCATGATGCATCCAACCCCCACTCTGAAAGGCAGCCTGTGTTCCATTAAAGTGTGCACCTCAGCGCAGTTCCTTCATCCTCCAGCTTATACAGACACTGCAGTAACACTTGAACATCACTTCTAACTTCTTGCACTAACATTCAGAAGCATCATCCCCATGCCAGGCATTATAGAGCAATGGGAAGAAAAGAGCTGTGCCTCCAGATCTTCAATTTGACATAAAAGGGTAACTCTGAGACTGAGGCAGAGCACTGGGAGGTGGTTGGAAATCCTATCTTTGGCATGTTGCCCAGGCCATTTAACAGCTCCATTTGCACCTATTGTCTATGTTATTCTTTTCTACCTGCACTACTGTGTAATAATGAGGGCTGGGAGTACCCAGACCTTCATCAGCCTTGCTCTTCAGCCAGGGCTGCAGTTATCCCATCTCTGACAGAGTGCAGCACAGAAGGATTTGTAAAACACACACACACTACCACGATACACAGTCCATCAGATCAAAGCAAATTTGTCCGGGGTACCCAGAGTCTTTGACATCAGCTGACAGACTAAAACTGGAGGTTTGTGCAGCAAGAGTTTGTTATGCTCCTGCTAAAGCCATGAGAGAGAACACGTACGGACAGGCTGGGTTGGCTGGGGACTGATATCCTGCTGGTGAATGCTGAACATCTGCTGGAGGAAAGAAAGATGATGTAGTGACCTCTACATACCTAAATCCTATAGAAATGAATTCTGGGATAAGTCCAGAGAGACACTACTGATTCTGACAGATTTATTCTGGAGGCATAGCTATATAACTGAAAGCACAAATTGGCCCGACATGTAATCAGCTTTGGGATGAAAGGCAGTATTTAAATGGAAGATGCTATTATTATTATTGTTATTATCATTATTTCCTTTTGAGGGAGAGTGAGGCTCATGGCTTTCATCTTCAAGCAGATGGGGAGGATGGAAAGAGAGTGGTCTGCTTTTCTTTAATGATAGAAAAAATCCCAAAAACCCAACAGATATAAGGATGTCATTTGAAATAAATATCAGTGGGAAAGAGGAAAAAATAAAGAATATGGAAGAGGAAATAAAAAAAAAGAAAAGAAAAAAAAAAAAAAAAAAAAAAGGAAACCAAGCAAAACTGAAGTAGACTTGACCTCAGAGGAGATGAAATTGGGCTAAAGTTTACTAGTGAAGTCAGGTTTCCCTTAGGGGGTAGGCTGCCATTTAAGCTATTTCTTCTCTTTTACTTGTGCAGCATAATTCCCCTAATACAATGCCATAGGTCATTAAAAAAAAGAACAAAAAAACCCAAAAAAAACAACACCAAAAACCCAAAAACAAAACAAACAATGACCAAAAACCAGAAAAACAACACAAAGGCCTCTGCTACAGCTTGGCTCCAATTTCTGTTTACTAGCATTTTCTAGCAAGAAAACCTCCACTCATATAAAAGAGTTTAGTACTATTTTGCAGCAAAATTGGCTCCTAAATACTACCTTACAGAAGAAAGTAACCTGGTAGTTTGAAACAAAATCTGCTTCCTCAGTGCCCTAACTCTTGACAGACTATACTCATGAGGCTGCTGCCATCTCACTCTGTGCCTTTTCATCTGAATTCCATGTTCAAGAAAAGGTGCTCTCAGTGTTAATTTCTATAAGTTGACTGTTATGTTTAACTTTTCTTCACTTTTCCTTGAATCATGTTCTCTCCATCATTTTCACCCCCACCCCCCTTCACACAAACCCATCTCCTGTTGAGATGAAAGCCCACACAAACTGGTGACTGACTGGACCCTGTCAGAAGCATAATTATGAAACTTTTAGACCCTAAACTGATAATGCAAGAAAAGAGCAAACTGACATTAATCAAACAAACAAATAAACAAAAATGCACTGGAAAACTCCACGTATATGCTTTCTCTCAGCTATGGTACTTGACAGTGCTACTTTTAATAGCAGGTGATAAGGAAGTTTCAGACAGAAGAAAAATTTTTGATTTTATGGTGTCCCTTTAAAAGCACACAGAGGCAGTATGTACCCCACTGTGCTGGTACCAGCTACAATTTCCTTACCTTCCCTGCTCTTCCACTTTGCTGCTGACAAAGCACAATCTCTGCCAGAGCTTTTACAAGTGATGAGAACTATCTTCAAACACTGGTATTGCTTTTAGAGGCTGAGAGGGTATGATCTGTCAGGAGGTGGAAGACAGAGTTGAAGCAGAGATAGGATTTGTTCTATCTGAGGTTGTTGGAGAGTTTTTGTTATGGAAGCAACAACTTTGAATTCCTTGCATCCCAGAAGGAGCTGGGGACTAAATTAAAAGATATGTTTATAATCATGCTTTGCTCTGTTTGAATATCTGTTGGAAAAGGAAATTTTTCAAACATCCACCTCTGCATAAGAAAATATTCTAACTTGTATGTCCCTGATAAGTGCATCTAATTTGCCTCCTTTAGGATTAATATTTTTTTTCTTTGGCTAAGATTCCCTCTAATGTTAGCATGGGGATATTAAAATCAAAAGCCTGTTTATTTAAGAGACAAAGAGCCAGATTTTCTGTTTCTCAGACATTTCATAACAGCAGCTTTTTATACTCCATTATTCCTACCAACTATTTATTTATTGGTTAGGCCAACATATAGTTTCAACTGGAGACTCAGAAATCCTGCCATTTTGAACAAAGGACTACAAAATCACAAAGTCTTGTGCTAGAAAGTGAGAAGAGAACAAAAAGAAAAGAAGTATTGTTTATCCTTCGTTCTACCTCTCTAAAATTAATCACGCGTTCTCTCAACATTTCAACATTGGACCGCATAGGAAATCAGCAGACAAGAACTACTTCTCAGATTTCAGATGATATACCTGAAACAAGGCAGATTTCCAAATCCTGAATGTCCTTGCTGTCAGCTTGTTTGTCTGTGTAATGGGAGCAATAATATCAATAAACCTGTGATTATCCACAGAAAGTCAGGCAGTGATGGGTCCTCTTGTTGTCAGAGCTGGTGGTGCAATAATGTGCATTCCCCTCCTTCAGCTGGAGACAGGGGAGTCTGACTGCAGGTGGAACTCCCTGATAGCTGCCAGTTAATGGCAATCCTGCTTGTGTACATTGCCTTCTTCCTTGCAACGTTTCTATTAACCTTGGGAAAAGGGGTGAGCTGGAAGAGGGCTTAATTTGATGTCCTGTTTGCAGTTTACAAAGACACCACAGTAGTACCAATGCAACAAGTACAATTTTACATGTAACTGGGGTCAGACTTACAGACAGCAAAATCACTAGTTCTGATAGGTAAAGACACAGACTAAACACTGGGTTAATTCGCCCTTCCTGAAGCACAGAAAACATTTCTCATCCATCTGAGGTTTACATTGTTTAAAATCAAAAATACACTTTTCCTTTTGTTGCCATGCTACCTTGATTAAAAGTGAGGACCTGAAAGAGGGAAATAGGCTCTGTTCAAGGATCTCCATCCTGTACTGAAAGACTGGAATTAGTATCGTCAAGGTGTTCTGCCATTAGAAACTTCAGAGTAAAATGAAAATTAAGATTGACTACATTGAAATGATTTCTCAGGCTACCCTTTGGATAAGGATACTCTAAGGCATTTGGGAAGAATTCAAGCCTTTGGCCATGGTTCAGTGTTTAGGTCCATGCTGGATCTAATAGCTGAACTGCAGCTAAAAATCCACACCACACAGCTGGTTATTCTGTATATGTTTGATTTGGACAGAATCTAAGAACCTTCAGATGTAAGTTTCCTGAGCTTATCACTGAAAAAAATCTACAAATTTTTGCAAAGAATCTTACAATATGGGCAGCATGTCTTCTGAAGTTTCTGATGTTTTGTTTTGCAGTATTTTTTTTTTTTCCAATATTTGCTGTTTTGTTTCAAGCTGGTAGTTAGCAGCCAAAATGCACAAATGAACTTGACATACTGTGGCCCTACCTAATCAAATTTCTCATTCTGAAAATTTGGGTAAAAGTGTTTTTTGCTTGCTGCTTTTTCTCAAATGTGACATCAATTGAGAATCATAGCTGGAGCCCACAGTTTCAAAACAAAGAACAGAGAAGGATTCCTCTCACAGAGCAGAGTTTCACTTAATACCAAAAAGTATTGTGGACATTGAAAGTTTTTGTGGCTTCAAAGGGTAACTGGGAGAACTATGGGAAGAAAAAATTTGCTGAAGACTGTGAAACATGAAGATTTCATATTTGACTACACAACTTCTGGAGCTCCAACTTATGAGTGTGATGAAAGCAGTATCAGTAGTATCACCTCAGTTACTGTCTATAAGTATCCTTTATTGTTATCTGCCATGGGCAGAACTTCAATCAGACCCAGGACATCTGTCTTCTACTGGGGAGGAAAAGAGGGAGAGAAAGGGAGAGAAAAAAAAAAAAAAAAAATTACTCCTCTGTGTTTACAGCCTTGGGTAAAAAAGTTAACCCTGAGTGTTCGAGCTGCCACCATGTTCCAAAGCTAACAGACTCCTCATTGCTCATGATCTGTGACAACAGACTGTTATAGCTGCACCATACACCAATTTTTCTTTGTCACACAAGAAAGAGCAACAAGATTTAGACCTTCTCTGTGTACAAAGGTTCCCAAGTCTCTTTCAGGTGACCTACTTCCATGTGGTGATTTGTAGTTTCCCAAAGTAACTGAGTGAAATATTAGAGTTTTGATTAATTTTCCTTTTAGAATTATTTTTCCTTTCTTTGTATATGGAATTAAAAAAACAAAAAACAAAAAAACAAACAAACAAAAACCAGAACTACGAGCAGTGAGAAGGAAGAGGGTGAGGGAGAAAGGAAGGAAGTAGCCTCAAGCAGCACCAAAAGAGTCAGCCTCATTCCTTTAGTTGGGGTGGGAAAAAATTCTGGGTGGATAATGTTGGGGGTTGGGTTATTTTCTTATAGAATTTTTTCCCAGAAGTTGCTAAGAAGCTAATGGCTGGGTGCTTTTCGGTACTCATGGGTGTTTAGGAACAAACAAAGGACAGCAGCTAAGGCAGAGACAGGGAGGCACGGTCTTCACTTCACTCTGGGCAGTTTTCTGCTCTTAGAAAAATGGCCAGGAGCTGCTCATCTCGGCACGGCAGAGAGCTCTCACATCCTTCACCTGGAACTCGGTCGGACCACCGTCTCTTCGTGTGTCCCCCGGGATTTTGGGAACCCGTTCCCTCCCTGCCCTGCCAGGAGCTCCTTTTCCCTGCCCTGCACCCACGGCTTCTTCAGTTTTGTTCGAGGTCTCCCCACGCTGTATTTTCTGCAGCCCCTGCCCAGCCAGGACATTTTCCAACAGCTCCAGCCACTGCCAAGGCTCGGATACATCTCATCCTCCCAGGACTGCTGCTGGCTCTGGTAGCTTGTAACGGTACTGAGGGGGGTCGGGGGTGCCAGAGGAAAACTGTAACTGGGTTGTTGGTTTTTTTCCCTTTTCTTCTCTAGTTCTGTTTGTTGTCAATATTATAGTTATTATTGTTAATTTACCTTGTTAGACTAACTAGTAAAGAACTTTTATTCCTACCCTCACACTGTTGCCCAAAACCCCCCTTTAATTTTTGGATAATAACAAGTCCAAGGGAAGTTTCCATTCTTTTTTTGGTTCCCTAGCAGACACCCCTGTCTTTCCAAACCAAGGCAGTTGCTTTAACGTCAGCCCACCCAGGTTTAACTGTATAAATTTTTACTTGAAAGAAAAGCAGCAAACTGCTTTTTCTTCAGTCCTGTTTGCATGAACACAAAATATTCAATGTTGCTCTTTTAAGATGACCATGTTTTACACAGGATTTTAATAGAAGTGTCCAACAAGGTCTAAAATAGTGACCCTTTGAAATGGAAAGATTAACATTTTTATAGATAGGAGAGGAAAATAGGCAGCTTGCAGTGGAGCATGAGAATTCTATCTTGTTCTGCTTTCTTTTATTTTTTTCTTTACAACAAATAAGGCATATGGATTGCAAAGAGGAGACTGCCCCATTAGAAAAAAAAAAAAAAAAAAAAAAAGAAGTCTTTTACAGTATTTTCCAATTTAATGCTGCTTGCAAGTAGCACTCAGGATCATCCAAGAAAAGTCTGACTCACTAGTTTTTCAATTTAGTTTGTTAATAGCTTGCCTTTCATAAAAGCATCAAGCACAATAACAAAAATACCTAAATCAATAAGATGATGCAGCAGTGCCTCACAGAGATATTTTTGAAATAAATATATACCATTCAGCCTGGCCTGCTTGACATCAAATTTATATACTCAATAAGAAAAGCATAATTAATGGTCCCAAACTGTATTTTCTTTCACCTATTTCACATCTCAAGAAGCCAACAGTTCTGTCAGAAAGAGGGAGGGTGGCAGAATGGAGAAAATGTTCCATTCATAAGTGAAATGAACCCATTAAAAATGACTTTCTCCCCAGCTCCCTACCAGTGTCTCTTGGGGACTGGCATGTATTTTATTAAGAAACAGAAGTGTGGAATGTGCTTGCATTTCACAAGGTCCATAGCCAGGTGATTTATCTTCTCTCTTTACCCTGCCAGCTGGCTGGGCGTTCACTAATTTTGAGGGAACAAAGGAGACGAACTAAGTGCCCCCATTTCCAATTGATGTCGACATATCTGTACTTGGGTCCACCCTATCTGCCCCTCTGTCCAACATATGGACCTACAATCAAACTTAATTAATTAGCTATTTTGATTTTCCAATGTCATCTAAAGCCTTAAAAAAAAAAAAAAAAGTCTTGTAGTCAACACAAAAAACCATCGTAGATTTTAACATGCGAATTTTAGGAGGAGAATGTGTTGACTACAAGACTGCTTTTTGAATTAAAGGTAGTTTGGTGCTTACTTGACTTGTAAGGTTTTGCAGGTCTCCCTGTTCAGTGGGGAAAAACTGAAGTGTGGAAAGTCAACAGGCATTGTGTGTCTTCTGGCAGCTCAAAAAAGAGCCTCATCTGGTGTCAAGTGCTCCTTCACAGACAAAGCATGGGGAATAGAGTTAAGGCCATTGACTAAATAGCAGAAGAGGTAAAAATCCTGATGCCATTTAGCTCTTCACATCTTTTCCACCAGGTAATTACCCCTCCTGGAACAAAGTCAGATAATGTGGTCAGTTCCTGGCTGCACCAGGTAGGAATCACTGTAGGTTTCACAGGAGGTGCCACAGTCCTGGTGTGTTTCTTTAAGTTGAGCACAGAGCTGTGAGTTGGTGGGCAGAGCTACAGGCTCATCCTCCCTTCTTCCCACTTTACTGTGGAAGTTTGGGGAAGAGGAAGGACAGGCACTGATTTCTCTCTGGTGACCAGTGACAGGACCAGAGGGAATGGTCTGATCAAGGGAGGGTTATGTTGGATATCAGGAAAAGGTTCTTCACCCAAGACTGACTGGGCACTGGAACAGGATCCCCAGGGAAGTGGTCACAACTCTAAGCCTGAAAGAGTTCAAGAAGCATTTGGACAATGATTGTTCTTGTTCACTACATTCTTGAGGGCAGGGCCAGGACCTGAATTACCCAATAATTCTTGGGGAATAATTTTACTCTAAATTGCTTATTGTCATTTTCACATGCCTATTAATCAAACACAATGAACTGTCTTATGGTATGAATATGCTTTAAGTCAAGGAAAATTGAGACACAAACATTTACCAATCATTTGTGCAGAAATGCTCAAATTCTAGGAGGTTTAACTACTAGTCCTTTCCATGAGCATGGCACTTGTTTTTATCTTACGGTAAAAAAACCCATATTAGATAAACTTAAGTTCTTATTCAATTTTCATTCATCCTGAAAAAGATGAAGGGGAAAAAAAATTAAAAATTGTAGAAAGCCTCAGTATTCCCAGAGGCTGGTGCCTGAGGAAAAAATGAAATAATCAGAAAAGTAAAAGCAGGAATGTCTTTAGAATTTAGTCCTATATTTTATCACTGAGCAAGTGTTGAATTTTATTTTTCTTTTTCCTCTCTTCTGTTTCTGCAGAATTGTCCCAATACTTGGTTGATACCAAACATAGCAACTCATTCATTATCCTGAATATCTTCTGAGCCAAACTCCACCCATAAATAGGGCTGCACTGACTCATAAATCTCTGTGGCTGGATGCCTGAAAACGCATGTAGAATCCACCACTGGGTTTGGACATAATAAATAATGAAAAATGAGTCATGGTAGTTGCCATATTTGTAATGAATTGTAGCTTTGCAAAAGAGACAATGGGAGCTATCCTGAAACTTGTAAGATTAGATACATCTAGTTTAAAAAGGCTTATTTATGATAGAGTGAAATAGTCTTTGCAGAATTTTCCTTGTCACATAAAGACTTAAAAACAACCCACAAGAAGTATCATAAAAATAAAATAATAATAATAATTTAAAAAGCTGTTACACCTCTGTTTCTCCTAAAGAGAATATAATTAAATTTGAGTCTCCATAATAGGCTAAACATTTTCCCTTATCAGGAGTAAAAATATCCCATGGGACAATATTAAGTCTGATGAAGCTTTGGCTTTGAAGGGAAAATATTTTTATCTCCATACAAATGGGAGGTTTGCATTATGTTTTTTCTTCAGATTTTATTTCTCTATTAAAAATTGTCTATGTACGTAGAATCACAAGCAAAATGAAACACCTTGATATATCAACACAGAGAGTTCAATTTAATTTTTTTTTTTTTTTCAAATGACATTGTTTTGATCCCAAAAAAGTCATTATCCTGAAGTTAATTTTTTTAAAATCCTATGGGTTGGCTCCAGATCCAAACCTGAGCAATAATTACACAGCTAAATGAATAAGTCAGAATAATATAATACACAGAATAACTGTGACTGCTACTTTAATCTGGTTCTACTAGATACTTCCAACGAAGACTTAAAATAACAATATAAGTGTCATTAAAATGCCATCAGTTACAGTCACTAAACCATAGTATCTGATGTATTGCTTTATTTTTCTATGCCATGTCTTTCATATTGTGCTGTGGCAAGTGTTGACTTTTTAATTGCAATTGCAGTATGTCATCTAATTGGGCAATATTGCAGTAAGGAAGATGCTTTCACTGAATCCAGCTGGCATTTAATTTACACTCAACACAAAAACAGCTGAAGTCCATGGTCTTTAACATGAAGAAGAAATGGGAGAAACAGCCCTTTAGCAACCTCGTATGGTCTATGCGTCTATCTAAAAATAAAAACTCAAGCTCCTTCACTTTAAAATAAATGTTTTGGAGTTTGTCCCTACCTTTGAGAAGAACCAAGCTGTTATATTTCAGGAGTTAATATTTATGTCAAAATATGGAGTTGTAGTCACCATCTTTTCTTTTAGACTAGTTCTGCTATCTAAACCAGAAGGTGTTCCCAAAGTCAGTTAGTTGACCTCTCAGAAGGCAGTAGAGGGTACCTGGTTTCAAGTCTACAAAATCTTTAGTTAATCACCTAATTCAGAAGCCAGATGAATTAAATCTATCTGAATTTTGAAATGCAAAATTACAATGGCACCTGCCTAACTACTTGAGACAAATCACCTTCCTACAAAAGAGAAAGAAGTCCTGAAATCCCAGATAGGCCAGGCTTGCATGATCTATTTTAACTTTGATTTTAACTTTGGGCATAACAACCAGAAGCATCCACATTCTGGGCCCTGAACAGATGAAGAAACTAATAATTACAGGACTCTCAAAAAAAAAAAAAAAAGCACAAGGTTCAAGAGCACATCTCTCCTGTTTCCTGTTGCAGGAGAGATGTTTAATTAATCAAGGGAGGTTTGAGATTGTTAATCAGAATTATTTGGAACATCAACTTGGAAGGAATGGTTTAAATACCTTTGTGAATGTCCTTACAAATTAGGTGGTCTTCCATATCTATGCTTGCGAAAGAAACCAGATAACTCACCTGAGACCTCTCTGAGGGATTTTTTTTTATGCAGACTGCTGTTCATGTCCTTCTCTAGAAAACGGAACTGAACTTTTATCGATCACCACAGAATTCTTAGCAAGTGATTTTACAGGTATGGGAAGCTAACTGGACATAAAGTTCTTTTGTCTGAAAATTATAAATTATAAATTAGTTTGGAAGAGATCTTGAGAGGTCATCTAGTCCAACTTCTTGTTCAAAGCTGTAGTGTCCTATCTGTCTTAAGCTGCACTGCTAAACTTACTCCACTCTATGTTCATACCCACCATCCTTCTATGGGGAAGCAACATCCCAAGAAAATCCTCTCTTGTACCAAATGGTGGGGAATGATTTCTTCCCCAGGACTGCAAGCTCCACTTTTGTTGATGAAACCCAGAATGCAGTTAGTTTCATCTGTGCATCTTGTCATACTTGCAGCTTGTGTTCAAGTTTTGCCCATTAGGAGCTCTCATGTTCTGCATTGTTGGTTTTTACCTAGTCAGCACCCAGCTGGTATGTGGGGTTATTTCCTCACAGATATGACGGCAAGTCAGACAGGGCAATGGACTCAACTACAAAGGGCAAAATCCCACAGTGTCCAACCAGGGAGAGGGTCTAGAGAGGGTTACCAGGCTGAGATCATCATCCAGCAATCCCCAAACAGGTTCCCAGTGCTAAGACAAATCCAAGGAAAACCAGCAATCCAGGACCAGGATAAGAGCTGAAGACAATAACATGGGTCAAAATCATGTCCCACAACAGCCAGTAGTGTCCAATGAGACATTCCTGACATCAAGCTGGGCTGTCAGGTTTGTAAGTCAGCATTCAGGAAAGGGCCTGAATTCAGGGGGCACAACCAGGTATGGGCATGGCTGCCACACAGTGAAACAGAGCTCCTACAGCTCAGACAAGCATCAGGAGCCCTTCATTAAAAGCAAATTTCAAGAACAGGGAGCCCCTGAAGATGCTCCAGCCAAACACTTTTTCACAACACAATTAGACACCTGAGTGTCTCTAATATAAGAGAGCTGTCCTTAAGTGTGGGCATCCAAACTAAAAGGAGAGGAGAACACTCTCAAGGCACTGGGACTGCTGAGCACAATGATCTGTGAGCATATTTGGTGTGAGTGCAAATAATTGTCCAGAGACTTCCCTGAAACTCCTGAGTTGTGTCTGATGTCTGATTTCCAGAAAACAATTTTAAAACATCAGAGCTTATCAAGAGAGTTTATCTGAAAAATAAATCCTTTACATTTTTTTTCTTTTTTTTTTTTTTTTTTTTTTTTTTTTTTTTTAATGTTTGTTAAATATCTCACCTACTGGCTATGCTTCAGGGTTGTTTTAATTAGCAAGACAGATTTTTGCTGCTGTTTGCTTTTTACCTGTGTCTACAGGCAATTTTGAATTATAAGGGAATGTCCTCAATTTAGATAAAATTCCTCAGATCTATAGGATTCTCCTTTTCCACTTTCCCCTTTAATTCCAAAGTACAGTTTGGGAAGCTGTCTTAAAAGTTCTTCATAGCTTAATTGTCTGTCTGTCTTGTATGTCATGATGATAAATACAGAACATCCTGGTGTGTTTGGTTTATGTGGCCAGGTTTTGGTAGCAGGGAGGCTGTAGAGGGTGGTTTCTTCAAGAAGCTGCTGGAAACTTCCCCTGTGTCCAGTAGAATAAATTCCAGGCAACTCCAGGATGGATCCTGCAATGGTCAAGTCTGGGCCAATTAGAAATGCTAGCAAGTTCACTCTCATGACGTATTTAAGAATAACAAAAAAAGTTATTACACAATAATGTGCTTAACTGCAGCCAGAGAAGAGAGAAGTGAGAACATGTGAGAGGAGCAGCCCTGCAGACAGCCATGGCAGAGCAGAAAGAGGGGCAGGAGCTGCTCCAGGCTCTGGAGCTCAGATTCCCCTGCAGCCCCTGGAGCAGCCCATGGGGAGGCAGCTGTGCCCCTGCAGCACAGGGAGGGCACGGGGGAGCAGAGATCCACCTGCAGCCCCTGGAGCAGCCCAGGATGGAGCAGCTTTCCTGGTAGGATTCGTGATCCATTGGGGGACCCACTCCAGAACAGCCTGTCCTTGAAGTACTGCAGCCATGGAATAGTGAGCCACACTGGAGCAGCTGGTGAAGATCTGTAGCCCATGGGACGGACTCATGTCAAAGCAGTTTGTGGAGAACTGTCTCCTGTGGCAGGGAGCAGGGGAAGGACTCCTCTCAGGAGCAGCAGCAGGAATAACTGTGATGAAGTGACCATAACCCCCATCTCCCTGAACTACTAGGGGAGAAGGTAAAACTGGGAAGAAGGGAGTGGTCAGGTGAAGGTGTTTTTAAATTATTATTTTACTTCTCATTATTATGTTCTGAATTTATGAGCAATAAATTTAATTAATATCTCTATTCAGAGCCTGTTTTGCTCAAACATGACAGTATTTTGCTTATACTCATGACAGTATTTGTTGATTGATCTCTCTGGGTCCTTATCTCAACTCATGAACATTTTTTTTTTTTTTTTTTAATATGTTTTGTCCCCTATCCAGCTGAGAAGTGACAGAGCAGCTTTGGGGGTTGCCTGGCATCCAGCCAGGGCCAACCCATTACATCTGGGAATCAGCAATTTGCATGATGCAGTGACATATGAATGATAAGGAACACTGCAGTAGTGTTCAGTGCAGCTGAAAGTCCAAATTAGTGGCAGTACAGAATATACAGTCTCAAAGACAAATTTGGAGCGCTGATGATAAGAATACAGAATAAACCCAAATTTGAAATAGTCAAGAGGTTCTATTGTTCCTGGTGTGATAGAGAATCCTTTCTAAGCTGAAGCTATTTAAATGTGAATCCTTAAGCCTGGCTATAATCACATAACAAGACTAATTCAAAATAACAATCAGCCTAATCTGGTGTTTAGTACAATCAACTGAGAGATTAAGGTTCCAATTTATAAATCACTTGCATATACTACCTACTTCCAGAATCCTTGAAAATGACATGCATGCCATTGCCAATTCACAAAGATCTTTAAATCCATGTATCTCCAGTGTCACAATGTCTTCCAGTACTACAGGCAACTTTCAGCTCAGTGTCTCACTCTTGTTAGTTCAGGCAGTTGAGGGCACATAAAGAAATAATGGAAGAAGAAATGCTGAGAGAAAAATACATAGAAAGTAAGGAAAATGTTTCACTACCATCTGAGAAAATGTACAATTTTTTTTTTTTTTTTTTTTTTTTTTTTTTAAGGTTTTGTTTGTTTGGGGACTTTGTTTGCTCTTTGGTTGTTTTGGGGGTTTCTTGTTTTGGTCGTTTTGTTTTGTTACATTGACAGGACCCAGAACAGATTGGTGAAATTCCCAGAAGGGACAAAAATAGGACATCAATTTCGATAAATGACTGAGAAAAATGAATTTCTTAGCTCCCATAATATAACAAAATTCTTGAGAATGACTGGAAAGTTTTTCATAGTACAACTGTGAAACTCATCCCAAAATAAGACTTTGCAGCTCTTCCAAGAACTCTAAAACACTTCTCCATGGCCTTTATAAAGCAACTGGAGATGAGTCACATAAAATGATCTTAGCAATGTAAAAGTTACTGCTGTAAGTATACCATATCAACACTGGGAAGAACAAAACTGAATTTGGAGTTGTGCATTTTATCTGCATCCACAGTTCTTGTATTTGGTGCAATCAGTGCCAGAAAGAAATATTAAGGAAAAAAAAAAAGAAAAAAAAAAAAAGGTATTCATAAGATTCTTATCATATATATATTTATTAATTTTTTTTTTAATTATTATTTTAGAATTTTTTTAGTCAAATTCAAAGTCAAGATCTCTTCTCAAAAATTCAGGTGAAATACTGACTCATCATACAAACTTTGAAGCCCTGTATAATGACCCATATCTTCATAAATTCAGGTCCAGGTTTTATTAACTGTTCTATTTCTTAATTCCTATGTTATATCTACAATCTACATTGCCTGAAACTGGGGACAGAAAAGAGAAAGAGCAAGGACCTTTGTCTTTGCAGTTCTTGTGTGTGAGGGAGTTGAGATCTACTTTAGGCCTTTAGCAGAGTTGAAAGTTACAATGGCATCTAAGAAATCTTCATATGCTTAAAATATTTCAAAAATAATACAGTTTCAATATAAATCTAGTACCCAGTCTGAATAAAGATACAGGACTCTATTTAATCACAGAATATTCCATGATTGGAAGGGAACTCAAGCATCATCTGATCCAGTCCATCTTGGAAAAGGCAAACTCTACACAGGATGGCCCAGCACCCTGTCCAACTGAACATTAAAAGTATCCAGCATTGGGGAATCAACTATTTCCCTGGGGAAAATTATTCCAAAGATTATTCCAAATAATATTTAGAGATTATTCCAAAGGCTGATAGTTCTCATTGTAAAATAAATTATTGGTTTAGTCCTGCTCAATTACAGCTACCAAAGGGATTAACTGCCACCAAAACCCCCCAAAAATCACAATAAAATAAAGGAAAGATTACTGTGAAATATATTTCATAAGTGGTCATCTTTGGCTTAGAACATAGAATTTCAGGAAGTGCCCTTCTGCAAGTGGGTGTTACAAACCAGACCCTAATCTATATTTTGTTCAGGGAGATGGAGGGTTAATTATAGGCTTGTTGTGTTGTGGTTTTATACTTCACTGTTCCTAAAATGTTTGAACCTATTCAGGCTCTCTTCCATTCTTCAGACACACACTTGAGTGCCTTCCACAAGTAAATATTGGTTTATCACTAAACCAAAATGTCCTATCTGTATACATTTTGCATAAGTGTATGTTGATAAATAAGCTAGCAAGTCTATGCATTGCACATAAGGCATTTCTTAAAGAGGATCTGGGTTTTATAGAGTGTAAAATATGGATATTGCTCTATTTATCTTACTGTAGCTTCGTGGAAAGGTGACAGTGGGTATTAGAATGCTATGCTTCATATACATGCTGAAGCACACTACCTTCCTTCACATAGAGCAACCCAATAACCCACCTAAAAGAGAGGAAAGAGGGAGGTAAAAGCAAGTGTAAAAAATATACCAATCCTACCAAATGGTGTAAACCAGCTAGCCACTGACCAGTGAATTTAAATTCTACTGAATTCAATGGGTGTTGTTCCTTCCACCCTGGTGGAAGGTTAGGTATGGTGTAAAACATGTAGGCATACAAGACCTGCCATTTAGTAAGTATTTCTAGTCAAGTCACAGAGGCTTAATTTCTGGATCTTTCAGCAAACTCAAAGTCTTACAAGTATTTCTCTTCACAATGTGATTGTGAAGAAGCACTGACTGGCAGGGTATGTAGATATGAATTGGTGTGTAAAGATCCTGTGAGAAATCCAAAGCAGGTGCACTTTCTACATGGAAAGACACAGGAAGACTTGAAGTATTTTTAAATAATTTTTTGTTTGCTTTTTTTAAGATGTAGGGTGTCTTTTTATAGACTCTTTATAAAAAAATTGAAGTCTTTAATGTAACCTAGCTATGTTAGCTCAGTGTTGTGGCTGAGTTAGGAACACTCAACAGCTGAGCACTCACTGAGATGAGTTTGGTCAATCTGAAGAATCAGCAGAACAATTTGTGTCTGTCCATCCACCACAGCACTAATGTGGGCAGACAGAAATCTCTGAAATCACCATACATATCAATGATAATTAAAACACAAATAGAAAATATGTTTAGCTTTTATTATCTGACAACAGCACAACATTTTGGATGGCTTTCATCTCATCTAGCTTCAGTAAGTTTCATTACAGATCTTGCTGGATTCCAAAGATAAAAGATCTTTCCCAGGAATAATTTATCTGACCCATATTAAAGATCTATTCTGATATAAATTAATTGCATCCTAGCACTAATTTTTCTAGTATAATCATCCTAGTCGAATTTTTTCTAGTGACAAACAGCACAGATGGAGCTTTTATAGGTACTTTTGCAATGTCCACATTTATAGAGCTGAATCCCATCCACCAAAATAAGACAGGTAGACAATTTCATCTTCCTGAGCTATCTCAGTGTGAGCATCTGATCATGTCACTAATTCAGCTATGAGATTATTCTCTAATTAGCAGGTCTCATTCTATGATGAAAGGGGTCTGTGGTACTCTCCAGTGTGGTGCTGTTGCACCTCCAAATGCCAGGCAGACCTCATGCAAGCACCTAAATACAACAGCTCAGTAACAACTCTTAGTTTCTATTGAATGGCATGGTTCTTTGGGCAGAAGAGAGCCCAGTATGGTTGAATTACAGAAAGTATGACAAATGTATTATAAAGCAGAACAATAACATATTTCTTCTGTATGAAGACAGTCTCTGCTAGAGAAGAACTATTTCTCCTTTTTCCTCCCTCTGCCACAGTGACTTCTCAGCCACTTTTACACTTCCTTCTGTTTAAAACGTGTGACAGATTGGAAACCTGTGAGCAGGCAGATTTTGCTGTTGCTCAGTACTACTGCTTGATTTTGAAGGGTCCTCACAAAATAAGTTAGAAATCCATCCATCTCAGATTTGACCAGACCAAGGCTTTTCTTATTTAAAAAAAAAAAAAAAAAAAAAAAAAAAGATCAATAGTCACGGGAAAGATTCCCACCACCCTTAAAGCTGTATATACAAACAAACAAACAAACAAACAAACAAACACTCTGTCTCAAAGAGTTTGTAAGACATTACAGACAGCAGACAGGCAAGCAAACTGTAAGAAAATGATGAGAGAATAGCAATTTCCATAATTGGCAATATACTTGCAGCCCTTGGGCCGTGAGACTATTGTTATGCTTCCTTATTTATTTATTGGCCTTGAAGCCAAGGAAGAAGAATAAAGGAGGATTCTAAAGAGGCTAAGGAGGCAGACTTGTTTCAAAGAAAGCCTCTGTGGCTGTGATTGTTTTTAGATGAGATTGTAATATCTGAGATAGTGAATGCTGGATGAGCCAGTGGGCTTAATTGTCACCTAAATCTGACAACCTACTTTTTGACATGGAGACTCAGACATTGCAAACATCTCAAGACTAAGATAACTCTGGCAATAGTCCTTCTCTGAAACATCAGGAGTGAATGTCATGTGTCAGTCAAGAGAAAGCATGGACTCGTGAATCCAAGCAATACCTGGATAAATTTAGAAATTGCTTAGTTTTCCTACAGACTCACTTGGACACTAGTGCAGAGATTTTTACATTTTCCTATTATCAAGGGACTATCCATATATTCCAGTAGGCTTGCTTATGATTCTGTTCATGATCATTATGCTTTCTCCAAATCCTAACTAAGCATCCTTTCTGATTCAGCTACTTGGTCATAAGAGCAAGTAGTAACTTCCCTACCTTACCTTCCCTAATCTTTTCTTAGAAACTAACACTTTTTCATTTCCTTCCTGAAACTTATGATGCATTTCTCAGAATTGCCAGACCTCATGAGGTGTCACAAACAGATAAACTATAGACAGACAATGACTAGAGTTGGATAGGACATGGGAAAATTGTTCAGTGGAAAAGTAAGGGAGAAGACAGGAATGAGAAACAGACTGTGGGTGTTGAAGGTGACTGTCTTTAACAGAGCAAACCACTACACCCCATCACTGGACCTGTCCTTGGACAAACTAAAAGTGAAAGGATCCTGTCATGCCACTCTATACTTCAGTTATATATAGTACAAATTAGAGCTATGAACTAAGTGTTCTGTTTCTGACAAATCCTTTTTCTGGTAGTGTTTTAAAATAGTTTCAGATTTTGGCCCCATTTCATGTTAGACATTGATGAGGTCCAGCAGAAGTTAAGACTGAATTACCAAAGTTTAGTCATGCACATGTGGGGCATGGTCTCTAAAACAGTAACTTTGTCATCTTCTATAGACATGACATTAGACACATATCTATAGCAGATTAACCATGATTCATACAGATCCCTGAAATAGACAGGAACCACCCTCTGGAGGTGCCAGGCACTTCCAGGGCCTAGAATAAGCCCACAGAAAAAGTTTAGATTAGATTCCTAAATTTAAACATCATGAATCTCTTAGCAACTTCCTATAGGTTGTTCTTATACTCTAAACACACTGCATAGACTGGCTGTGATTAAGAAAAACAATTGCACAAAACAGTGTGAAAAGCAAATCATCTCCTTCTTGATGTTGTTCCTTCCAGAGTATCAATCATCCAATCAGCTCTGGCTGACACAGGAACCAGTTTTTTACTTTCCCATGCCTTTTCCAACTTCAGGCTTACCAGCAGCAGGTCTCTCTCAGTGTTGCTTCTGTCTCCTGACATCTGTGCCTTGCTCTGTACTGTTGGAAAGGTTTAACTGCCCCTAAGCATATGAAAAGAAAATACAATTTTGCTTGTGTATGTGTGTGCATTACTATTCCTCCAAGGATTGCAACGCTTTAATATTTTTGGATTAACTCATGATCAAACATTGATGAATCATGGTATTTTACTGAAAAGCACAATCCTTAAGTCAACCACCTAATCTAAGAGAAGAAATTAAACTCTAAACCAACATAAACACATTACAAGTCATTAGTGTAATTAAAAAGGAATGTATAATTAAAACATTTGTGTATTTTAGCTCAAATTCATCTGCGGTAGGAAATTTTAATGAACTGTTCATCAAAGAAATCTCTGGAGTCTGAGGATAAGTTTAGCATAACAAGAAATTGAATGTTTTCTTCTCTTCAGCATAGGAAGCTCTGTTCCCACTGGCTTCGAAATCCAAGCTGTCATTGGCTCAAGCAAACTAATAATGATTCTAAATGGTTATGATCGCTTCAACGTTTTAAACTGATGTTATCTTTTTTATCCCTTAAGAATCATGTTTTTCATAATTACTTCTCTTTTGTCCTTTCCTTAAGACAAATGATTTTGTAATTAGTGATGAAGGAACCAGTGATCACTCCAAGACATCTGTCAAGTTGTCATGAAGTATCTGTCCCTGTAGCTATATTTAAACTTTCTGTTTAATAGCCTCTTGCTTTATTTCACCATTACATCTCTGCGGTATCATAAGCAGGATACCCTAATGATCAAGTTCTATAAAACACAGAGCAATTAGATTGTAAGACATATTGCTCCCATGAAAGTCCTTCCTTCTCATAACGTAACTCCCTCTTTTCCCTTCACCATTCCCCAGCCCCACAAGTTTGCTTGCAGCATTCATTAGCTGTTACTAGACAAAATAACTGTGTCAACAGCTAGCCTAATGTTTGGCCATATTTCTGGCTTTGAATACTTATTTCATGAGTCTTTTGAATAAGCCTGGTGGTCTGAATAACAGCCTCATGAGTAAAATATCATAACAATAGGATTGGGGTTTAGAGGATCTGTGCTACTCACTTAGAAGTACAATATTGTTTTTCTAGAGTGACCTTAAACTGCTAGTGATAATCTATTTTCTTACCCACCCATCCCCAGGGCAGAGATTGTCCCATTTTAAGTGCATCAAGGCCTCTGGGAACCCATTCCTGGCAGAATTCTCCAATGAATACAGAACTATACAGAGAGATTCATAATATTACTGTAATGTACATCAAGGCAAAGCAAGGATATTATTGTGTATTGTAATATTTATTTCACCCTGGGGTATATTTTCAAGTCTTGTATGCCTTAACATAAATCAGCTTCTTTTCTTCCTCCCCATTTTTATACTCCAGGGTATTACTCTTTGTCTTAAAAATGGTACCTTTCCAAAAATTATTCTCTAATGAGGCAGGAGAAAAATGCCTTTGAATAAACCCAAATAAAAGAGAGACATACTGGAACACAGAAATATATTTTTAAATAAAACAAAAAGAAACCCCAAAACAGTGGTGTGCATACACAGTGACACCAATCAGAGTCATACTAGATAGATAGATAGGTGGATACATAAATCAGCTGATCAGTCAGAAAAGAAAATATTCTAAGTATATGGGCATTTCTATTCTCTGATGATAGTAGAGATCAGAAATTGTAGACAGAGAGTTGTTTTGCATACTGTTCACCCAAAATGAACTCAGCTTTCCAAAACATTTCTTTTAACCTCTCTGTTCTCTCTGGGCTTCTGAATACCAAGCTAGAAAATATCTTATTTTGCACTTCTTCCTTGCATACATTTGGAGTTAAGTTTTTCAGCGCTTCTTGCTGCTTCACCAATTTAGAATATGATAGTAATGGAAATAAGGCAACAAATACTTATGGCACTTATGGTACAAATTGAATTATTCATCCAACTTTTAAAATTACATAGTTGCTTTATATAATAGCTGTCGCAAAGTAATGTGACATGAGCCATATTGAGAAATTTAGCCATTGGATATTGTGACCTGGTCAAAGAAAGAGGTTGCTCGTATTATTATGATGATTATTTGAGTCAGAGAGTGGGATAGACAATAAAGGTAAAGTTACCATGTCTGTTTACTAATTAACAAGAGTGTGTATGAAATGTGAGCAGCACTCCAGGTTGTCTTGTTCCACCACAATTTTTCTCCTCCTTGCAGGCAGTTTTAGGTGAAATCCTCAGGCCTTTTTCATGCATCAGATCAGGCAAGCTGAACATAATGGTTCCTTCAGGCCTTGAATCCACGGGGCAAGTTTCAAAGTCACAAATGTAAATGAGGCATTCAACCCCCATTGATAGTCAAGGAGAACAGGGCACCTCTCTCCCCTTTGTGTCTTTGAAAATTTCCTGCTATAATCTATGAAGTTTTCTCTATCACCAGCTAAATTTCCATAACCTTCAGCAATGAAATGCACAGACCCTCTGGGTGAATGAACTGTGTAAGCAATTTTTTCAACTTTATTTTCAAGCTCCCATGATGGATCCATTAGTTTCTTCCTGATGCTTGGTTTATTTACATAGAGATCAAACACAGGCATTGTTGTAAAAAGAGAAAGGGGGTGGGAGAAGGGAGGGAGAGAATCCAGAGATAATCGAGACAAAAGCATCATGATGAAAGAGGCAAGCTCTTTGGAAACATGAGCTCTAATTTAGCCTCAACAAATCCTTTTGTCTTATCTGGGAAGGCATATATCCATGCATACACACACTCATATGCACACTTAGACACATATACAGAATGATGCTTAGTAAAGTGCTTTATACAACTGATGCAATCAGTCACACAGCAAAAACTGTCAAAGTCAATATTTTCAAGATTTCTCCAGGGAATTCAGGCTGTGCAAGAGATGTATGTTTTTCATTAGGGTTTACACCAGCATTTGGTGTAATTAATCCTAATGTTTCAATCTTCACATAATAAGCTTATTCAGAAGAATAAAGTATTGCAGAGTAATGGAAAGAAAATCCCCAACAGAAGCTGCTGTTCATTATACATGAAGGAAGGATATATGATTTTTTTTTTTTTTTTTTAATGGTCATGTGTTCTACTTTCTTTTCCATAGTTTTATTGCCACAATTTTTATATCTCAGAAAGATCCTAAGGAGTCAAAGGTGTTGTGAGTTTCCTAGAACCCGTAGAAATCATAGTCTAAGGCACTCACCATCCAAGGAACTGCAGTTTACACAAACAGTGCAGTAAAAAGTCATTAACACTAGGCCTATATGGAGAAAGATGGGACACCCACCATGGAAACTGGGACATGCTCTGTCTTTCAGAAGTCTGCCCTTTGGTCTCCACAGACAGTATAGACACATCACCTGTAAGCATATTTGCTGGGTTGGTGCAGTTGTGTGGACAGTGTGAATCACAAAACCCTTCTGGGATGGAACCCATATCCTAGATAGATTGCAGTGAGCTGCAGGTTGCTGTTAGAGTTAACTTTTCTTCAGACTGAAGGGCTGGTTTAGTCTGTCAACCTTACAGGACATTTTCTCTCCAACAGCACTGGAAGATGAACCTTACAAAATCCTACAAATTTAGAATCTGACTTCAAGTTTGCAACTGCTGATGCTTCCAAACATTCACAGTGATGAAAAGAAAATAAACAGTGACCTGATTAAATCTTGCTACCTGCAGGTTAATGCAGGTAATGACTTCAAGGACAGTCACAACACCTTCACTTTATTTCTGCAAATGTTTCTCATTAACTATGTTGCCTTTTCTTCAGTTTTCTATTCAGTATTCTATTCTTTCTATTCAGAGGAAGAACAAGGAGGTTTCCTGCTCCCTATATGCTCACTCTAATCTGAATGAGTAAATGTGAGGTTGTTGCTCCTTACATGGGGCAGGGTGTATTTCTAAGTCGAGATGTGGAAGGGGAAAAACAAATATGGAGAAGTAGGAAATGAAAAAAACAACACTTTACCTTTTCTCAAATCTCAATAGCTGGATTTACGTAGTTTAATTCTTCATGCATCTGAGCATAGAAAAGATGAAGTCTTGTGCCTAAGATATTTATTTATTTACTGGCAAGAACCAAAGAATTAGTTCCTTACAAAATCAACATTTTTAGTTAAAAAAAAAAAAAAAAAAAAAAAAAAAAAGAGCTTTTTTGTTTATTGGTGTCCCTTAAGCTAAGAAATGTTTTCTCCATCAAACTTTGCTAAGCAAAAACAAAAGTTCAAGTATAAGAATAAAACCAATTTTAGTTTTAGTTTTGGGTGGAATTATGAATCATCTTGTCAGATCAAAATCTTTCATTTCAGGTTTAAAAAAACCCAAAACCCAAAAAAAAAAAAAAAATTAAGAAGCAGAACAAAAAGAATGAAAGAGTACATTGTTGGTTTCTTGGCCTTTGTGTTAATTAGGGTCACTTTCATCATCTTTACATGCAGTTTTCTTGTTTTGTTTTTTTCCTCTTTTTCTTTTCTTCCCGATTCTCTAATATGAAAGAGACTGTAGTAATGCTTCAACCAATCCCCAAAGGTCTTTACAGATAATTTCCAGTTGCATTACTGATTTATTTTTGCTTTGACCAGATGGCTCCAAGTTCATGTGACTGTAAGGGAGTGCTTTTGATTACCCTATTTATCTCTCCCAGTGCTCAATTTAAGGGTCAAACCTTGTGTAACACATTTGCCAGATAAACTATTCAGTGCTTCTGCCTTTTGGACACCACACTTCTGACATATGTTCTGTGCTTCATTAAACACAAAAGTTATTAGGTTTAATAAATGTTTTCACAAACTGTTTGCAACAAAAAATTCTAAGTTTAAAATATATTTATTTTATTCACATGTGTCTAGTGGATTGCTTTGACTTTATCACCTGGAAAAATGAGTGAAATTGAAAGACAGCATCCTGAATGAGACAGAGGAGGGGAAAGGAGAGACAGGCAGAAGCTGGGATTTTTTTTGTTTGGTTTTTTTTTTGGGTTTTTTTTTTCCCTTGATATAGGTTATAAATGAAAAGCCGAGCAGAATGTTTTTAATGAAACCAATAAAAATGCAAAGGAAGATTTAATGTTTAAAGTAACGATAAATCAAAAGTGACAACTGAAATGCAATATTGTACCATGAGATTGAGGAAATAAATTCATCCATAGGGCAGATGTGCCTGCTGAGGAAAAAAAAAAAAAAAAAAAAAAAAAAAAAAAGTTTTCATCATCATGGCTACAAACTAAGTCTTGTAAAATCAAAATAAACTATAAATATACTACTGTTAGTTCAATAGAATTACTTCTGACACATCCATGTGGAAACACACAGATGTATATTCATACCTAAGTACACGTATACATACATATATGAATAAAAATGAAAAAAGGAGCTGAAGTTCAAAATATTTAAAAATAAAAAGGCTCATAAACTTAATCATAACTTATTTCTAAGGTTTTTATGGATAGTAGCATGAATAATTACACAAGACAAATAGTGGCTCTGTACCACTACCTCAGCTGAAACCTTCAAAATGAGAATTAATTACTTGGAGGAAAGACTGTCTTGTAATAGCACTGCCTGGGACTAGGACCCCTGTGATCTGAATCCCAGCTCTGTCATAATCATACTGTGTGACCTTGCAGGATCTGCTCTGGCCTAGATTTTTCCTAGCTAAATTTAGGCAATTAACTGAGGTGCCTAAGTTGGGAACTAAGCAGAGGTGGCTTTCTTTCTAGTCATTGGGTGGAAAGAGGTATCTTTCACAATTAATTCAGATTTTATATGGACTAAGTTGTACTTTCAGAGCTTCTTTCAATGATTAGGAAAGATTTCTAGAGGCGACATACTGAAACTGGCAAAAAAAAAAAAAAATCTGATCTTTGGGTATAATCCTGACAAAATTATTCAGGATGAATTGGACTTTGTTCAATAAAATAAGGTAATTTGGAGGAATTAGAAAGGAGTCTGATGCTTTTCAGTGTGAGTTGGCTCTCACCTAACCTCTTTTATTTAAAGTAGGCATAGTGATGAGGTGATTTGCACACAGGGTTAAAAACTGATTTTCCTCAATATGCAGTACAAACCTTTGCAAACATTGATTGTCATGGTGCATCTCTGAAAACTGTATTTCAACACTAATAAAATCCTGCATAGAGTTCCAGTCCTTTTCAAAAATGGATTGCAAGGTGTGTTGTTTTCCTCCAAGGACATAACAGAAATTGAGAGAGGCTCAGACAAGAGGTTTTGCTTTTACCATTCTTGAGTTCTGCCAAAACAAAAAAATCAGCAAACAAACCAACAAACCAACCAACCAACAAACAAACAAACAAACAAACAAACAAACACGTCACCTGAACTGTGACCTTTCTTTTGAGAAAATGGAGCCTCATAGAAAGAAAAGAAATTCTGCTTCTGGACCTCTCTGATGTGAAGAAAGGGTTAAGAAGGACAGCTGGAGACAACTGCTAGACAAGATGCCATTGTGATTGCTTCTGTTTTCACATACAGGTGCAGTTTTTACAAAAAAAGTTTGCATGGTGTGAAGTGTCTATGAGAGCAGATGTCTGCAAAGGAGTTAAATAATGAGGAAATCAAGGACTGGCAAATAGAGGAAAAAAGA
>CM031878.1:5435343-5447384 GCA_018697195.1 Certhia americana | reverse complement strand
AAAAAAAAAAAAATCCCCAAAGACCCAGAACAGTACTGGTCAATATACAATGCACAATATGTTTTTGAAGTTAGAACTGTGACACAGCCCACCGGAGCCTGGGCTAGCTCCAAGGACATCGTCACTGCTCCAGGTGTGGGGAACAACTGGCAGCATGGGGTTTGTGCCCACAGTTGAACCTTTAGAGCCACTTGCTGTGAAATGGAAGGGCTCTCACTGCAGTCAGGGGGTGGGAAAAGGAGAAGGAGGCTTTTCAGTGCTGAGGTTCCAACTGGAGGTTTATTCACATGGAAGAGGTCAGGAACCAAAGAGCCCCAAGCACTGCTGTGCTCAGGATTTTATACAGAACAGAGCAAGGGGTGGGTACCAAACACAATCCAGTGAGGGATCAGCAGGGGCAGAGTGAAGGGGTTATAGCATTTCTTTGGGGCCAGCTGGAGCAAGTGGGAGCAGATGGCAGGGCACAGGGTCCAATGGGGCATGGAGGGTAAGGAAACACCCAGGAATGCCCAGGGGGGCATTCAGGGACATGCAAAGGATTAGTTCAGGTTTGGAGTGACAGGGAAGGTGCCAGATCAAGGGGCAGGGTAACAGTGATTGACAGGGAAGGAGCTGGAACAAGGGGCAGGGAAATACCATACAAGGTAACTTAGGGCAGGATACAACTGCAGGAGTAAAACAGCTTGGGGAGAACGGGGGGAACATAAGAAAAACCATTAACATTAAAACTTTAACAATACGCCACTTAAATGAAACAAATATGGGCCACAACATCACTGTAGGCAGGTTAATGGTAGTGAGCTTTGTTTGCTTGTTTCACACAATTTTTTAATGTTTTATTATTTAAACATCAAACATAAGAAAGATCTCTGAAAAAAATGAGGTTGTGAAAGGTGTAAGTTGAGCAGGTATAAGTAAAAAACAAAACAAAACAAAACAAAAAAACCCCCTCAATTTAGGAAACCATTATTCAATGATTAATTAATACAAATTTTCTGTTTTATATCACCAGTGTTATTTTTTACACACAGTCTTTGCTTATTTAGTTATCATTACTGTCTACCTTATCAACATATGACCAGAGACAGGCATCAACGTTCTCTAAAAGTAAAGAAAGACAGATTTCTGTGCCTATAGAGACTGTATAGTACAATTTATAATTACATGCATAAATTTACTGATGTCTCCACTGAAAAGGGCTGTTCTATACTCCCCCCCCCCCCCACTAGAAGGTGCCTCTGAAACGTCCCTGCTCTAGCAATTGACAATCCGCTTTATTTTCTTTTTAGCTTAGATTTGTTCCTAGTCAACCCACTCTATTTATTCTTATGCCAACACTAGTGTTAGGTTAAATAGCTCATGTCTCTCCATGGTGAGCTCTCCCTTCATTTATTTATACACAACCATCATATCATTCTGAGTCTTCATTTTTCTTGAGTAAACAAACCTTGCTTTCTCATATCCTCTCCATTGACAGGCTTTCTGTCGTTTTGATCACCCTAATAGACCTGTTCCACTACTGGGCCAACTTCAGTTCATTTTCCTTTATAAGTGTTCTCTTTTGCATTCTCCAATTAATCTTAGAGCCCTTGAGATGCTTATTCACATCCTTATTTTTTCAATCCACCTCTACCTACTGTCATTATTCTTCTCACAGCCTTACACCTATATTAGGGAGATGGAGTCTTGATTTTTTTCAGACCATATAGCTTGAGAAAATTCCAAAGTTGTTCTTCATTCAAGATCCTGAGCTGTTTAGTGCAGCTGGCTTCCCTTCATTTGTCAAAAACTATCCTACAGAAATTGAAATAAACTTTGGTTTATTTAGAGTCTCATTTAGATTCAGTTGACTCAGCTTGCATTCAGATGATTCAAGTTTTTTGGTTTTTTTTTTCACCACCGCATTTGTAATATTCTGATTTCATTTAAATTAAATATCTTTACAATTTTTCCAGAGAGATAAAAAAAAGAAAACCTAAGGACAGTCTGTGTATGCTGTCTCCAAGATGAACAAAGGTAAATTGCATTATCCTGATATGACAATAGAAATCATTATGAGAAAACATTTCTCAAATGGGTTACATATGGTGAACCCAATCTCCAGTGCCAGTTTTTCCTAACGTTAGTAAATTATTTTAATAACTTAAAAACTGTTACAAAACACAAATGGTGCCTAAAAAGCTAACTAAATTTAATTTATTGTGCTGTTGGTTGGCTAACCAACAACAAAAATTGTGATTTTAATCCCTAGGGTTTGAAGTGTCCAGGGTTTGCTGCGAAACAATGAATTGTAGGGTCAATCTGCCTGGCAACAAAAGGAGCACAGCACTTGCCAGAGGTGGTTATAGTTTCCCAAATGAAATAGTTTGTGTCCATTCCTTGTTATCCTTTGTTCCCCACTGCCACATTCCAAGGTGCAAATGTAAATTGACACCAGGAACTTATTGTATTTATGCTTCCAGATTCCATGCCATGCTTAACTACTTAGGTGCCATATGCAGAGACACAAGGAACTAAAATAGCAAGAAGCAAGTTGTCTAAATATATAGGGTCTTGAGTTTCAAAATGAGACATCTGGGGTTCTTTGGGATTTTGTTGTTTGTTTTTTTTTTTTTTTTTTTTTTTTTTTTGTTTTTTGGGGTTTCTTTTGTTTTTTTGTCTTTGACACTACTTTTCAAAAAGAAAAAAACCACAAAACACCACCCCTCCCCCCCCCCCCCCCCCCCCCAAATGCTCAGATACTTCTCTGTTTAAATATAAATGCTGACTTTCCAAAGAGAGAGAAAAAGCAAGAAAGAAGAGTGAGGGGCATTGACACCCTCAGGGAAAATTTCATCTCAAGAGAACTGACCTTTCAGAGAAAGCAAATTAAATTATCTTTCTCATCTTTTACTAGTGCTGTGACATCATTAAAATTCACGTTATATACCAGCATGCTTTCTTTTGTATTCATAACCTTAAACCAAAATTAATCAGTTGTCACATAAAGTTAACATATTTGTTAATGGTGCCCAGGCCCCAATATGCAATGTCTCAAGACAACTGCTGTAAAATAACACAAATATTGTAAGGCAGTGTCTTCCTCACCTTGTATCAATCTTTGGAAAATCAATCCAGAGCATGTTGGGCTGGGATTGAAAAAGTCCCTGCATGATAAAACAAGTATAAGTGTGTTAAAAAGTGCTTAATAAATAGGGTCCCCTGAAATAGTGAGGTGCCATCACTTGTGCACTACTTGGAGGAGAAGAAGAATGAGAACTGCAACTTCTGGAGACCTGCTGCCACCTTTACCAGAGGTGCTTTTATCTCCCTTCTTGGTTCATTGAATGCTCTTTCTTCCAGCTGTTACTGCAAAATTTGCTGTGGACAATCTCTGCAACACTTTTATTCAGGAGCTCAGTTTAGACTTTGGATTTTCAAAACAATAGGACACTGGAGCTGCTGAAACAATCCCAGAGCCTCCTGTTCTTAGGATATTCATGCAGTCAGTGGGAAGAACTGAACACCACAACTAAAAGTGAGAAAGTCTATGTGTAAATTCAGGGTGAAAGCACAAAAGAAGGAGGAACAAGAAAAGAAAAAAAACCACATTCCCTTTCAGTAGAAAATCTTATAACTAGGAATTCCAGTTGTTCTCAGTACCACTCTGCTTATTAAAAAAAAAAAAAAAGAAGAAGAAAAAGAAAAAAAAAAAAAAAAAAGAAGGGCATTTTGTTGGTTTAGGGTTTTTGGGTTTGTTTTGGTTTTTGGGGGGTTTGTTTGTTTGTTTGTTTGTTTGTTCATTGTTTGTTTATTTTCTTTGCCCGTTTGTTTTGTTTTGTTTTGTTATATTTTGGATATATATGTATATGAGAGAAAAATCTAAATGTAGAAAAACAGAGACTGGCAAGTGAAAAGACCATGCTATATGTTTCAGGGAGGATTCTGGTACTGTGCATGAGCAATACAGCCTGCACATTTTGTGAAAATTATTTTATACAGCTATACAGCACCTTAGTAAAAAACATAATAACACCATAGAGTCAAAATATATCACCATGGAAAAGTAATGGATAGGAGACCTTAAAAGTTTTCCCCAAAGTAATAAAACATGTCATTGAAGAGCTCAGAAGTGGGTTAACACACCCACATGTCCATATGCCTTTCTTTATAACACTGCAAATAAGAAAGTAATCCTTACAATATAGACTTGACTTCTCCCTGACAAAGATATTTATTTGATTTTATAGAACAGGCTATGCCCATTCACATTAAGAAAATATATTTCTTTTTTGCTATGGAGAGATAATATATAGTATATGTCCTAATGAATTTATATCCCTTTTTTAATAATATTTAAGATTATATTTTTCAATTTATGCTGTATGGATTGTCTTAAGGTCAGATCTTTTCCATTTATATATTTGCAAAAATCCTTTGATTTCAATAGGAACAAAGATTTTACTGTGTGGGGAAAAAAAACGAAAAGTTTCAAATCCTTGTACAACTTGAGAAGATGTTCAAAACCAGGAAGATTCTGAAGGTATTTCACCTGAAAAAGAGAACATGGTTTTTGGTATGTTTTGTAAATCCTTTGAAAATCAAGGTATTTGAACTCGTCACAAAAAAATCCACTTCCCCAAATCACTTCTCAGTAATCACTGCCATTGCTTCAAAAGAACTTCTGAAAACTGGGGTACAGGAACAAAGCTGAGTAAAAGGATGAGACTGATAAGCTAGTCAGGCTATATTCAGTTCCAAGAAAAAGATAAATCATACAATATTTAGCAATTTGTAAAAGCCTGGCATTCATGGAAGTGTTACACAACCACCTGAGTGGATTTGCCAGGAACAGTTCATTTACTTCCCACCAGTACTAGTTCAATCAGTTCCATAAGAAGAGGAACACCAGGAAGGAATGAATAGTTGACAAGTACAAGTATAGTTCAGATATCAATACTTGTGTTCGTTGTGTGATGCCCCTTGAACTGTCCCTGTGTGCTGCTGGGAACAGTCTGCCGTGTTCACTCCTTCAGATCAGATATTTATGCCTTCAGGTAAGATCCCCCATGACACTTTTCGAGGATGAACAGTCCCAATTGTCTCAGCCTCTCTTGATATGACAGATGTTCCAGTCCTCTGTGTCTGTGGCCCTTCACTGGACCCTCTGCATTAATTCCACACCTCTCCTTACTGTGTAGCCCAGTTCTGGGTACCAAAATCTAGAAATATCACACCAGGAATATCACACCAGTGACACACACTGACAGAAGGGAAGGATAATCGCTCTTCCTTGCTTGCAAGGCTCTGTTTAGCACAGCTCAGGTGGCTGTTGGCCTTTGCTCCAAGGTGTGCTGCTGGCTAATGCTTACCTTGGTCCCTCTATGACCATCAGGGCTTTTTCTGTTGGTTATTCCCCAAATTGTGCTGCTACGTGGGGTTATTCCTTCCCAGGTATGGGGAGACATGCTCAGCCAAGGAGGATCGGTGCAATGAAGTAGGCACAATCAGCTACATAAATATTGAATAGGAAACAGTGAAGTATGTGTTTTTCTCAATCACAAGAAAGGGAACAGTCAGTTAAAACAAAACAAAACAAAAAAAAAAAAAAAAAAAAAAAAAAAAAGAGGAAAAATTTGATATTATGATATGACATAAAATATGGCATTAAATATGAAAAAAAGTTTTGCAAAGAAGGCATATGAATACATTCCTCAACCTTACAATTTAGTGTTGCTATGTTATGATATCCATTGTTTTTTTTTTTTTTTTTTTTTTTTTTTTTTTAATGAATTAGTGGAAAATAATTTTTTTTTCTGTATACAGACAAGAGAGAGGGACAATGGAAATGGCCTCAAGTTAAAAATAAAATAAGGAAGAGGACAATTTGTTCGCTGCACAAAATAAGGATTAGGCTTAAAAATTCAGCAAGAAGATTCCCTCTAGAAATCACAAAAGTCTTTCCAATGTAAATGGAAGTGAAGCATTGAAATCAGCTGCTGGGAAATATGTGGAGACATCACTAATGAATTCTTTAAGAATTATTTGAATTGTGTCCTGTTGAAAATGATGAAGGCAGATCTGATCTAACCATAGGATTGACAGATGAGTTAGATGGCATCTTGTGATCCTGTACAACCACATTTTGATAAGATTCGAAGATCGCATTACATGTGAAAACACATATCCTTAAAGATAGGAATTGGGTTTACATTTCTCATGATCAAGATTATAATATCAAAAAAGAACAGGGAATATTGGAGGAGAAATAATCTGAAATCTTAGATGGATAGTCTTCCACATCTACAATCCTGTAAACATTTGCTTATTTGAATCAATCTCACATCACTGAAATCAAATTATTTAAATTATTCAAGATCTAAATGTGCTAAAATCCATGTGGGTCCTGTTTGCAGTTAGTTTATGCCTATTAGGCGCTCCAGCCAGCAATAAAGAAGAAAGCATCTGGGTACTTGCCAGCTAGAAAATGGCATTGTGTTCACACATCAAAAGCAACAGAAATAAGGCTTCATGTTTATGTGCTCACGTTTGCATGACAAGGCCTTTTTCCTTCTTTTTATTTAGAGCTGAAGCTCTGAAGATTCCTTTGAAGAGAAAGGAAAAAAGGATTCTTAAGATAAAAATATTGATGATTAATTTAACCTCTTAAGCTAAAAGTAATCATGTCCAGGTCAACCTCTACTGAAATGTGAGCTACATTTATCTTAACAGAACCTATGAAGGAAAGGATACAAACCTCAGTTATCCAGTGAGACCTTTGTTCTCATGTATGGTGTACTGGCAGAAACCAAGCTTCCTCTGAAAAATGTTTTGAATAATAATAATTAACATATCTTTCTGTTATGCTTTTTTACTTAGCAAATTCATATTCGAGGGTAACATTCCATTAACAATATGGAATTTTGTTATTGTGAATTTGCTATTGATTTATTTATCATCTTGTCTGTTCTCTCCAGTTCCTATTTTATGATCAGGGAAGATACTCTGGTTTTTTTGCATACTGGCTCAGCATTGAATGTCTGTATTTTTAAACATGTGAATTGTTGTAACACAGTAATAAGTACTAACACTTTTTTTTTTTTTTTTTTTTTTTTTTTAATTTGTGAATCAGGATCCTTGTGAATCAGAATCAGGATCCTTGTTTCTGTGCCCTTTTAAGAAATTGTCAGCTTTTCAGGGAAAGTAACCCAAACCCAAACCAATACAACCTCCCCTCAACGAATTAACAGAGACAGGTTTCTGCCTCACAGCCTGTTCTTCCTCTGAAAAAAACCCTGTATTACAAATACAACTACACTTACATTAAATTATGTTGTTTGTGTAGTTTGCTTTGCCCTCGAGGCACATAAAAGCTATGAGGACCCAGCTATCTGTTGATATTTGATGGAGACCCACAGGTTTTGGAAATCTTAGATGGGTCTGGAAGATCACCATTGCACTAGTGAAGGTCTCTTGCTTCATGGGTTGGAGTTTATTCCCACAGGTTCCCAAGAAACCAGAACCATGTCACGCTGTTGCCCAGAGCGCAGAGATAAATTCTCCCAGTGCAGTGAATGCTGTAAATGTGATTCACAGTGGAGAAATGCTACTGCCCTCTGCTTTTAGGAGATCTATCATAAAGAGAGCTCTGAGCCTGACAAAGTTCCTAGTTTTGACATTGATAAGAAAAATTATAATAATTGCAAAATTACAGTAATGATAACAATAACAGCAATAAGAACAGCAGTGCTGATTTACCGTGGTGATTTATCTCTGATGATGAGGGTAATAATAATGAGAGCTAGTTCTCTGTGAAAAATTCTGTATAAAATGTATGCTTCACAACTGCATCTTTTGTTAGGCTTGAAAATCTACTGCCAGTACCCCACCCAAATATGCATTTACAGTATATATTGACTGCACAGAATAAAAGTGAATAAATAAATAAATGAACATGTTTGAACTCTGACTTATCTGAAATTTAACTGGCCTTCTCAGCCTGTGTTCTTGATAGGCATGCAAAAACCATGACAGTGTTAATGGAATGTTAATATATTCTTAAAATGCTGAGAGAGTTGCCTTTGAAGTGTTTTGAAATTAAAAAAAAAAAAAAAAAAAAAAAAAAAAAAAAAAAAAGGGTGGACCTGAAAGGAAAAGAAAAAGAACGGAGGAACAGAGAGGGGAAAGAAAAAGAGAAAGAAAAAGAAATATATATGGAGAGAACCAGTCTGATTGTGGGGTTTCAGATTTTCCCTAAGGGGAAGGACAGAAGGACTACGAAACAGCTCTTTTCCTTTATCATACAAGCAATTACTGGCAATTTGTTCTGGCCAGTAAAACTTCTGATATTATCATGGTTGCTGAGTAATTTATCATCAAAGTTTAATGTGAAAACAGGTGACTGTGTAATCACCAATCTAGGAACAGAAATAGAATCGTTATTATTTCTGCCTGAAGAGAGGGGTTCTTTTTTTTCCTTTTTTTTTTTTTTCTTTCTGTCAATTGACTTAACGGCCAAAAGGCTGTTCATCACATCACCATGAATTATAAAACCTCTATTAAATATTCATAAAAGTTTTGAAATGAATGTGTGATAGAGATGAAAGCCAGGCTAATTTAAATACCTACCAGACCTGTCTTAATTACAGAGGTAAAATGAGATATAAAAATTATAGCAGCAAGGAAAGGGAAAAAAAAGTTGAAACAGTTCATTCCATACATTATGTGCATCTTATTTTTAACCAGTGATGTGTAAGTTGTACACAAGCTGAAGTGTCTGTTGACAGAAATCAGTTTTAAGGTCCCTGTTTTTTATACTAATGAGACATTTTTGGTTCTGTGGGAAGTGACACTTAAATATGAACTTGTTTCTTGGTATGCATTTCTGTGAGTGTGTGGGCATGTGTAAAGAAATTGTTCAATTAACTTTAAAATGATAGAAACAAAACTAATGGGTGTCTGCAGGTGTGTGGCTGAAACACAGTATGTTGTGAAAAGTTGAAATGTGCAAATTCTCCCTCTGATAAATAAGTCTGTACTTGCTCAGTCTCCTGGTCCTTATTGGATCCCGGTGTGAGATGTTTGAAGAATGAATTTGTCCATGAGTAGAGAAGATCCAGGCTTAAATTTGTCTTAACATCCTTTGGTTGGGCACCAAAATGTGTGTTTGTTTAAACACACAGACTGAGATGCAGGATCAGGCCTTTGCTTTGCAACACAGCTTGTCAGCTTCAAAAAGCTGGTAAAAAACAGCACTCTAAATTAGCAGATCCAGAACTCACAGGGGAATATGCACAGCCATGTTGGATTATCTAAGTTGTGACTCCTCTCACTTGGATTTAGACTGGCATCAAATTGTTCATAGCTCTTATTTTAAGCATCCAAATTATTCCTCTTCAGGGAAACCGGGCTTTCCAGTGTATGACTTATCCTACCTCAAATAATTACTAATTAGGTGTATGAGGTTGTTATTTGTTTGTTTGTTTTTCTCTTTAGAGGACTGACCTAGGTTTCAGGTTTCATTGTAGCAAATCTGTGACCTTAGATTCCAAAACCTTGCCACAGCTACAGTACTATGTGCCTTTGATAGCTGCAGTCTGGTAATGAAAGGAAAGTACAAAGATTGAGCATATAAAAACCATCTGGCTAATTAATGTTTGTATTAATATTTGACTGAGATATTTTGATGAAAGAGCAAGTTGATGTAGTTAGAAATATGGCATTGTGGCATTTTTCATTTAAAAAGAAAACTTATAGGTGGTAACATATAGTTAGGACCACTCTCGGGGAGGTAGCTAAACTTACGAAATATATTCCAACCCTTTTCCTTGTTACTAGTTTTGCAAGTAGTAGTAGTAGTAGTAGTAGTAGTAGTAGTAGTAGTAATAGTAGTAGTAGTGCTACTATCACTGCCACTATGGTCTATCACTACTACTACTATTAAACTGCTGTTACTCCTTTTACATCACAGTATTAATTATTTTTCCAAGTATGGAGAAATCTTCATGTTCCAAAAATTAAGCATGCACTTAGTAAGTATTCTGGCTATAGATGGGACTCAGTTATTCATGTAGTATTTTCCCAAGCCACAATTTATGACAGAGAAATTCAGCACAGTGTAAAAAGAAATCTCACATCCTCTGAGAAGCAGAATTCATCAGAAAAAAACACCTGAAAGTTTGTGTTCATAGTTATCTTATCTAGGACATGCAATCTATTTAGATAGAATTGACTTATTTTACTTCATTATTTCTCATGTCTCTATGATTGACAGATTAGGTTTGTCTAATAGCAGGACTTGAGTTGATTTCATAATTAGCATAGTACTATGTCTCTAAAAATTCTTTGTTAGAAAGGACTTATATGAAAGAACTATAGTTTTTAAAGAAAGGGGGAGGAAAGATTTGCTGACATCCTAATAATTACAAATTGGACTTCCGTCAAACTTGATCTTCAAAAGAAGTCCAGCCTGCCTTGATTCCAAGGAAAACTAAATTAATGACTTTAATGAATTGCAACCTTTACATTTGCACATCACTCTCTCCTGTTTCCTTATATGAAAAGTTTTGAAATATAAGATCATGTAGTGGCAGAACAGTTCAGATTTAAAAAAAGAAAAAAAAAAAAAAAAAAAAAAAAAAGAAAAAAAAAAAAAAAAAAAAAAAGAAAAGAAAAGAAAATGTATTCAGAGCTTTCAGTCAATATTCAAAGTAAATTGAGCTAGTCTCCAATGTAAAGCAAATCTCATCATTTTGCTATAATTTATTTTAGTTTACTTCCTCACTTGGTTCTGACTGGTCCCATGAGACTTGTAGTCTTATTCCTAGTATAGAGGCAGCTCAGGTGAGAACCTGAATAAATGACCATCAGCAGAAAGTAACTGCTGCATTGATTCTCTGGAGGGAACTGAAAAAATATCCCTGGACAAATTTTCAGAGTATTTGCATTCTGTTTCTGACTATACTAAAACTCGGGCTAAGGGCAACTGACTTACTAAACTGCACTTCAGTCCTGATTTATCAGACACTAAACAGGAACTTTGTATTTAAATTTTGGTTAAGACAGTTTTTACAAAAACATGTTCTGACTGAAGCTCACTACATGCAGCATCTTTCTAATGCAATTTCAATGTGAAGAGCTATAGATTTTTTTAGCAGGTACCATGACTGTTCTGAAATACAGATAATGAAGTCTCAGGATCCGATCTGCCACATGTGGTCATGTCTTGTCTTGTTCAGTCAACATTGAATATTCCGTAGAGGTTACCAGAAATTATCAGGATGCTGAGGAGGTGACTTCACACATACTTGTCAAGTGGTTACAGTTTTTAAAATCTTGATCTGAAGACATGAATCCTACAGAATTTGGGGTGGAATTGGGGGAGGGAGCTAATGAAATACCATTAAATTTAGTTGCCTGAATCCCTGTCTTTTTTCCCTCTAGCCAGATGTAGTTAGCTGAAGTCTAACAAAGGTTTCTGCAGCAGGTATTTCATCTGTCATATCAAAACATTTTCAATACCCACTACCAATAGGACACTAAATTTTGGTCTCACATAAATGTCAGCCCATTTATAATTTTGGGTTGCAGTACTGCGAAAGGGAGATGACAAGCTTGTATTTCACACTTGCTATTGAAATGAATAAAAATGACTAGTCCCTTAAAAGAAAGGTTTTGAGGAGGAGTTTGTGTGGGGTTGTGTGTGAAAGCGTGTGTGCTCGGGCTCGCTTGTGCTTTTCAGAAAGAACGTTCTGGCAAGCATGTAGTGATTTGCAAATCCGTTCCCATAGAAATTTCACCCAGGGTGCTTAAAAGACTAAAGCTGGGCTATCTTGCTAATATCCCCAATTAAGGTGTGATATTAGCAGCCATGCATACTTTGGTTAGAAGTATTGGCGTGAATAAGAAGGACCTAAAATGGATGAGGGAACCTGAATGCAGTGGCAGGGATAAGATCAGGGATAAAAATTAATAGGAGATGGAACTCTCTCTTCAGGTGACACAAATGCATACTGCTGGAAAAAATAGCAGGCACTCATTCATAATGATCACTACCTAATTGG
>CM031878.1:5347270-5434943 GCA_018697195.1 Certhia americana | reverse complement strand
AAAAAAAAAAAAAAAAAAAAAAAAAAAAAAAAAAAAAAAGATAAATTGATAGGAAATGTGCATGTGGTGTTTATTTTCTCCTCCTAATGTGAAAAAAGAAATGCACAGTTATATTTTTCAACATTTCCCATTTAAAGTAAGGAGAAGAAAACAAAAGGAAAAGTAAAATGTCAGTATATAAGAGAAAAGTATAAATGGCTTTGAATTTTGAGGTGCTCATGCCTTGAAGAAGCTGGGGTATAGAAACCTCTGTGATTCCAGGGTGGTATAAGTGTATTTTTTTGGTTGAAGTGTAAAGTCCAAAAGCAACCCTCATTTTCCTGTTATATAAGACATGTTGTATATGTGACAAGTAGGTCTGGGTATCAACTCCAGAACATAAAAACAAGGAGATAATGCAGCATACATTTAAGTAAAATGCAGTGATCTACATTTTGAAATGAAGTATGAATTTGTATGATTTTCATAGAAAAATGTTGCATTTTTGAAAAAGAGGTGAAATATTTTAGATGCTTAGTTCATTGTTTCAGAGCTTAAAACTCCACATTTTTGTGTGTTTATTTTTTGACAAGGTCTACTTTTGACAAAGAAGAAAAAAATATGTATTTTTAACTACATGATACATTTGGTCTGAAGACTGCTTTTATAAAACATAAGCTCAAACTGGGTTTAACAGGGATTAGAAGCAACACTCTGACACACCAACTTGCCTAACAAAATATGTTACATAATCATTCTCATTTTCTGAACCCTTACTTTTTTTTCCATAGGTCCCTACTTTTAGAATAAGCATTGAAAAACCTTAACCCCAAGATACAATCCCAGGAGAAAATTGAAAACAGATCTGGTACTCTTGTATTAATACACTAGTCTAGGAATACCTGATCTAATTAAGGAGGTCCCAGCCCATGGCAAGGGGTTGGATTAGATAGTTTTATAGGCCCTTTACAGTCCAAATTGTTCTATGATCCTGTTATTTGATAACTGCTCATTTTAGAATAGATGTGTCTTATTTAATGTAGATTCCTAAAGCCAGCATATAAATTGGGATGCAAATAAGTAGAGGTGAATTTGCTACACATGTTCAGGAAAGAAGTGTTTGTTTCTTCACAGTGTCATCACTTAAGAATGATTATTAATGTGATTAGTAGTGGGTCTAGATTCTTGAAGTCTGGAGCTAGTGTAGAAGATCTTTGAACATCTGTTTAAGAAGAATTACAATCATTTCTATCCTAAAAAGTGGTCTCTGTTTATTGTTAGAAAGTAATAACATAAGCACTCCACTTCAGAAAACAGTTCTGATTAAAGAGTTGTTTTCCTTACTAGGAAAGTTTTCCTTACTATGAGAAAGTTGTGTCTCAGAGTTAAACACTTAAACACTTAAAGCTGCTAAACATAACACTTGAAGCTGCTACTTTTCATTTTAGATTTGGTGTCAAATTTCAAATCCAAATAGCCATAAACATATATGCTAATTCTGTCTCCATCTATATCAGGAAGTGGTGTAAGTCTTTCAACTCTGAGTTAGACTAACATCCTCCTTCTTAAGTGAAGAGAATGTTTTGACTGAGCAGTGTGAATACTATGAGAATAATAGATTTTGATGAAAAAAGTCATAAATACACCATATGGTATTTTTTTAATTTTTATATATATATATTCTCATATAATTGTGCTTATATGTATTTCCATCTATATATGGAAAGATATATGAACAAGAAAATGTCATGATTGCTAAGAAAGACGTTTTTGTTTGGGGTTTTTTTAATCCATTGAGGCTCTTCTATCTATAAACTATACTGGAAGTGCTTTATTTCTTTGACCAGAAGATGAGAAGTTACTGAGCATAACAGTAATTTCTGGATGTAAAAAATCAGAGTGAGAATCTGACAGAAGTTACAGATTGTGATGGTGTCATGGCCGGATTTCACAGGCAGTCAGAGGAGGCTTGTAGAGAAAGAGCCAACTCTCACAGAAAATTGAAGGGACATTCTGGAGTCCTTGTGGAGTCTAGTCTTGCAAACCATCACTATTAGTAAATTAGGCCAAGACTAACTTAGCAGCAAGAACAGAAATACCAAATTTAGATATGAAGGTCTCAAATCTGGATCCAGTGGATAAAATATAATTAGAAGTTGATTTGGGAGGGGGCTGGAACAGAAGAATGCCTGAGTCAAGATAGATGTGGGAATAAAACATGTGCAGATAATCTGGGTACAGGCACTTCTCTCTGTCTTTGCTGCTCTGTGTGAAGTGCACACGTGTATGTTTGTTGGGCCATATGGGAACCTCTGCTGCCACACAGGCACACAGGCACTGCTGCCTGCCTTCTAGAAGGTGTCCTCAGGACTTAAAGTCCACAAGATTCTGATTGCCTTAAATCCACTGTGTTTTTTAGTGGATAAATATCTTCTAATTCTAAGGAAAATTAAGGGAAGGTGAGAAAGTGATATACAGTGCAATTTAGTTTGTTGCATTCTTTTTTTTATGCTCACCTATCTTGTCAGCTGCTGCTTGGTGACCTCTTGGTTTAACTACACTGTTCCAACAAAGCTATATTTTATGTTCCTTTGGAAAAAGATGAGCTGTCTTGTTTTCAAGAACACATTGTTTTGAACTTTGTTCTGTCACTGGGGCCAGTAGTTGGAATTAATTTGTTCCCTTAATCTCTGAAGCTAGTCCCTCTTCTTCCTCTTCCACCTATGTTAAAGAAAACCTGAAGAAGATGCTTGTACCTCTAACTCCTTTCTATTTGTTTTTGGAGGCTTCAAGGACCCCTAGAAGGACTGGATGTAGAATTAGAACGAATTTTCTGTGCTCTTTATTCATTTCCTGGGAACACCAGTGGATAGCACTGCTTGCATGGCCTTCTGAGGAAAGCAAGTGGAGAGAGAGAGACTATTCATTTTCCTCTCCTCAGGCAGACCACATCTTAGTAGCTGGTTTTTCCTAGGCAAATGAAGTACAAAAGAATAAACATGTTTCTCTGTAGCTTTCTCACAGCTGGATACGTGGAAAATAATCCTACAGGTGCTGCCTCTGTGTTGATTGCAGAAAAGATGTCCATCACTGTTTGCTAACAGGGCAGCTGGCCAGACAAGGCTCAGCATTTGCTCCATTTGCAGATTTCCAGAGATACAAAGAACACAGGTTATTTCTGCCTCTTTTGAATCTTCTCAAATGAGTATGTTTTGCCCCAAACAAGGTCCTTCCATCATGCCCTGGAGAAGATATCTTAAGGGTCAGATCATGATGTGATGTTCGAGGCCGAGTGTTCACCTCACAGCCCTGTGTGCCTTGAAGATATGTTCCTGCCCTGATGGCATTACATATACATTACTAGTCCTAATTAACATAGGTAAAAATGAAAGAGGTTTTGCCTTACTAAGCAGGAGAGAACAAAGTTTGAGCCTGACTTGTGAAAGCATCATCTCTTTCAAGAGTAAAACATAGAACTGTTCAGTACATCAGACGAAATTATCAGCCATCTGTGAACTGAGCATCAAAGACACAATTAAAATACCAACATGAATTCTCTTCAAATAATTTATAGCAATGCTTTGTGCACACATCTCTGTTCTTCCCTGAGCTCCAGATCTCTCTGTAGTGATATTTTAATTTGCATCCAAAATATTGTGAAAAAACCAAAAAATAAACCAAAACAGCAATAACAACAGCAGCAGCAAAAAAACAAAACAACAACAACAACAACAAAGTTAATAGTAATAACTTTGTATTACTACAATGTAAAGAAGGTGGGGAAAAAAAAAAAAAAAAAAAAGGAAGGCAAAAGTTGTAGGTACATTGTAGGTATCTTAGTTTTCATTTCACCATTAGAGTGGAAAGCTCAGTCTCGAGGTTACAGAACTGCACCTTATCATCAAAAATAACAATGAGAACAACAAGGTCAAGGGCACTAATGGATGCCCCAGATTTTTTTCTGTTATCAAGAGATATTGGCAGTGAAGTTCATCCAAAGTAAAGCTTTCTTCCTCTCCTCCTTATTCAGTTTATCTTCCTCCACAAGAAATGAGAAATTAAAAAAAAATATTAAAAAAAAAAAAAAAAAAAAGAAAAAAGAAAAAAAAAAAGAAGGAGGAGCTGCTGGCACAACTTTCTGGTTACACTGAGACTGAAATCAGAAACAGAAAAGAATGGAAACAAGCAAATGCATAAAGATGCTGCTTTCAGCCATGTTGTTGGGTAACCGTGGGTTTATCAAATATTGACAAACATGAAATGATTGTAATCAGTCACTGTCAGAAGGGAACAGGTACCCTCCTCTCTTTTACAAATGATCCAATTAAAGGAAACATGTTGGCTATAAAAGTCAAAATCAACAATGCACTGTACGCTGACAGCCCATCCAACATATAAAATCAATAGTGCATTCTTCTTCTAGCCAGCACAAAGCAACAGTAGCAACTTTCCCACCTCTTTAGTCAAATATGACACTGTATCAATCGATCAAAACTTAGTATTTATTGAACACTGGCTTCTGAAGAATGCAAAATGTATTGTTCTTTCCTTATTTTATTTCAATAAAGTTTAACTTAAAGGCATAACACTTGAGAGAGCTCAACTGTTTTATTGTGGTTAGATATAGCTATAGCTAGCAGGACAGATAGATCTAAATGTATATTAATACATGGTTCTGGGAAATAGATAACATTCTTTGCCTGAACAGGAACAAAAACCTTTGTGATGCTGACTGGCAAGAATTTTTTTTTTTTTCCCTATTTTCTCCTTTGTCTTTTGTTTGTACCAAAATTTAGCTCTGCTTCGAAGTGATGTTTCTGTGGAAGAAAACTTTCTTATCCCACAGAGATTTCATCAATACAGGAAGACATGGTAATTCTGCTGAAATTGAATCTGTGTTTGTCATTCTCCACTGTCCTTGACACAGGGGAAGAGTGTTAAACATGACTGTATGTCAGCATGTGGTAAAAACTAAGCTCATGTCTAAGTAAGGTCACAATAAGAAATACCTTAAGTATTTGTTAATAGCTTTTGATGCCTCTTGGTAATTTTCCTCCTATTTAGGTATAGATCAACTAAACACTATTTTAAGTAACTCCTTTCTGTTTAAATACACTGGCAATGTCTCTATACATTTGCAGCTGTTTTTCCTTTCCTTTAGATGAGGACTAGGAATTCCCAAAGACAAGATCCAGTTAAAATGTTTCAGCAATTAAATGAACCAACCACCAAACAAATAAACAAATGATACTCTCAAAAGCTTTGTTTATGTAGATATAAGGGGTGTGGGGGTTGGTTCTTTGTTCTGGTGAGTTTCTTTTTCATTTTGGTTTAAAAAGGCCTTTAAGATCATTGAACCATCCAACCATTAGACCAGCACTGCCACCTCTACCACTACACCATGTCTCTAAGTACCACAGCTATGTGTCTTTTAAACAGTGACTGCACCAGGGACAGTGACTGCACCATTACCCTGGATAGCCTGTTCCAATGCCCTTTTGAAGAAGAAAGTTTTCCTAATATCCATTCTAGACCTCTCCTAGCACAGCTTGAAGCTGTCTTCCCTAATTCTGTCACCCTTTATTTGAAACCTCCTTTCAGGCCATTGTAGAGGGCAATAAAGTCTCTGAGCCTCTGCTCCTCCAGGCTGAGTCCACCCAGCTTCCTCAGCCTCTCCAACATCAGACATGTTGTCCAGTCCCTTCCTCAGCTGGATTCCCTTCTCTGGATACAGTACAGCATCCCAATGTTTCTCCTAGTGAAGGGCCCAAAACAGAACCCAGGATTTAGGGTGTGGCCTCACCCGTGTCCCCAGCACAGGGGGATGGCCACTGCCCTACTCCTGCTGGCCACACCATTGCTGACACAAGCCCAGTGCCAGTTGCCTTCTTGGCCACCTGGGCACACCCCAGCTCATGTCCAGACACTGAAAACCAGCACCTCCAGGTCCTTTCCCACTCAGCAGCTTTCCAGCCACTCTGACCCAGCTGGAGCTGCAGGGGCTTCTTGAGATCCAAGGGCAGGACCCAGCACTTGGCCCTGTTGAACCTCACACAACTGGCCTCAGCCCATGGATCCAGCCTGTGCAGATCCCTCTGCAGAGCCCTCCTGCCCTCCAGCAGATCAGCACTTCCACTTTGGCATCATCCTTTACCCCTCAGGTCTGCTTCCCAAGGGGTTCAGTCAACAGCCTCCTAAACAGGATGAACTTTGCCCTCAAGAACTCCAAGGTAAAAGTTCTGCTGACTCCCCTCTTCAGCTCTCCAAGAATGAAAAGCTGTGTAATTTTGTGATTGTTACACCCATGAAAATCTCCAACCAGAACATCAGCCACAGTTCTTTCACTGTGCAGAAGCAAGAGGTCTGGGTAATTCCTGATTTGAACAGAATGCATCTGATCTGCAAGCTGCCGATATCTCTGGGAAAACACTTCAGCTAAGTTCAATCACACCCTAAGACAATCAGACTTTTTATTTTCTTTGCTGAAATTCAGAGTTCATAAATTATGCACATCTTTGATATAATGGACATTGCCTAATTTCTCACATTGGCTGCTTGATTGTCATTTTACTTTTAAATCACTAGCTTTCCCAATTACAAGGCAAACCAGTTCATAAAATATTGACGTCTCAAAGAGACCTGCTTGTACCAGTTGAAGAAATGTGTGTCTAATTTTAATATGCCACTTTCCCCTTTTCTAAGAGCATGGACAGTACCAACAAGGAAAGTGAATGATTTTTTTCATCCTTTGTTCTTATAAAATGAAGTAATAAGTTGTACATCTGTTCATATTAGGTTTATATCTTATAAATAAAAATTGTAGTTGTAATGGGCACTGTCAAACTTATGTTTCCAGAAATAAAATTTGTCCTGTAGTTATTCAGTGGTTTCAAAGGCAACAGTTACTTTCACAGAACATGGCTGACCTCTCCAAACTGTTTTGTTTCTTATTATTGAATTGTTTCTCCAAAGTTTGCAACATAAGAGATGTCCAGGAAATGTATAGGATAGACGAAAACCTGGTTTGCATTTTTTGTTTTAAAAATTTAATATGGAAATTTAAGAACATTTTTGAAAGGCAGACTCAAAATATTTAAAATACAGGAAATTTTGTTTGTTTGTTTGTTCGTTTGGTGTTATTTGTTTGGTTGGTTTTTTGTTTTTTTTTAGTGGTTTGTTTGTCTTGCTTTGTTTTTTTTTTTTTTGGTTGGTTGGTTGGTTGGGTTTTTTTGTTTTTTGGGTTTTTTTTGTGAAAAGTGCATCTGTACTCTATGAAGTGCCATGTAATGTTTTAACTATGCTAGCCACCTGGTATGAAACAAGTTTTTCAGAATTTTTCACTTTAGATCATTATTATGTGGTTTAATAAGCACCAATGAAAAATGCTGTATTAAGAAATAACATATATAGATCTTCATAACAAGAAGCAAATACTTATTCTAAATAACACAGAACTGACCAAGAAGAAAGTTTTAGGGTCTTGGAAGTTAATCAGTTCAATCAATCAATTCATTATAAGGACTTGTGATAATATCAGATATATGCAACAGTAAATAAGCTGTTAGATGCAAATTCTTTCTTTTGATGCAAATAAAGTGCAGTCAAGAGAGTAGCCTGTCTTCTGTATAAGATATTTAAAGATTTGACATTAGAATATGATGTCTACTTTTAGTGTTCATGATTCAGGATGTTGAATTAACAAAAATAGATCAGAACTGCATATACAAATTAAAAACAGCCAACAGATTGGAAAATGAAATCCACAATATGACCAACAAGAACTAAATTTATGCAATAGGCTGAAAGAAAAACAAAGAGGTGATGTGCAATAGCATGGACTTAAAACTGGAAAATATCTATTGTTTAGAAGAGGGTAGGAACAGCAAGCAGTTTCTGCTATGGGCAGTATTGTCTTCAGGCCTAGAAAGACACAGAAGAGTGTGCTAAAATTTGCCCTGGGGTTCTTATATCATTATAGAGATCAGAACCTTTCATCTGACTTTTGTTTGTAAGCCACAGTGTGTGACACATCCTGTCCTCCTGTGATGCTCTGGGCTGGAATGATGACACAGAAAAGGTGCGCACCTGAATGCAGGAACTCAAAAATACAGAGTCAGTCCCTTAAGTAAATGTGTGAAAGTTTAAAGCAAAGTCCCATTGAAAATGGTTGATGAATTATCAGTTCAAGAAATGATGGTCATGTCAGGTTTAGGGGCTTTTACCTTTTTGAGTAAAATCATTATTTCTGTTAATTTGTGGGCTTCACATGTTCATACACTATTTTCATAAATATAAGGAAATATTAGAATTTGCATTGTTTTAAGTAGGCTTTTAATACTCAGAATTCTGCATAAATACATCACTAGTAAGGAAATACTTCACTATAGATAAGTACTTGGCAGGATTAAAAGGATTTTCTTCTCAAAGTACATCTCATAACTTCAAAATACCTATTTCACAAAAAAACCCACCGAATAAACCAAACCAAACCAAACTAAAAAACATCAATCAACAACAAAAGAAAATAAATAAACATATAAACAAAAAACAACACAAAACAATCTCAAAAAACTACACACAAAAAAGCACAACAAAAAAGAACAAATCCTCTCATTTGAAATTGATGACTAAAATCAAAATATTGAGAGTATTTGTGACAGATAATACTTTTTAAATCAAAATTGTAAAAAGTTCTGATATTAATGCATGGGGTCTAGGCCACCTGATTTCAGCAGCTGTAATAGCATTAAAATAACTTTGATTGCTGTATTAAAAAGTTAACATTATTTTGACTTCATTTGGCAGGCAGCAGCATTAGTTTTAATATTGTCTTTAATGTTCTTCTCTGTCAGTCACATATTCTAATGTCTCATCTATATGTACATAGATAATCTCTCAATATGATCTATTCTAGTCTTTATGTAAAGAAATTTAGATATAGCTTAATTGCTATTTGTCCTGTTTTGAAAACTCTGCCAAATCATGCTTCCACATCCAGAAATGCAATAAATGCACAGCTAAAGTCTAATCCTAAAATCTAGATGAAAACCAAAGATAGAATCAGAGTCCATAAATTACAGAATTTCAGCCCATTACTGTATGATGAAGGATGTAGAACATGATTAAGGTTCATTTATTTCCTCACATACTGTTATTTTCAATCTCTGTATCTGTCTGAACAACGCTCTATCTTTGCTGTTTCTACCTTCAGTTTGTTTATAAATAGCTGTTTGGTCTTCTGCTTTTCCTTTTTTTTCCCCTAAGATTACCTATACCAGAAAAAAGCTTTTGAAACAATATAAAAAGTTGAACTCAGGAACAGGTTTTCAGATGACATTGTGAGGTCTCAACCAGACTTTTAAAGAAGTTAAATAAACACCTATTTCTATCAGTAATAAATGAATCCTAATTTTAGGATAGAGGCATAGACCTTATGTTCCCTGATATTGTTTTGTTGTTTGTTTTTTTCTCCCCTCTAACAGCTCAAGGCCCCCCCAATCTAATGTGATCTAAATACAAGGGAAAAACAATGTTGAATTCCTTTCCTTTGGTGTCACTCTGTATTTTCATTCTGATGCTTCTTTTTCTTTTCACACTTCTTTTCTTCTATTATTTGGATGCTATCTGTATGTCTTTAAGCATATGATTTTAATCTGTGTATCAAGGGAGTATTTATTCAGTTACGTACATATATTCACATTTAACAATGAAGTAGGATTGGGTATTTTGGGAGGACAAATTTACCCCGAGAATGTGCTTTTGTTTTGTTAGGAGTTGTTTGCACACATTTTGCATGATTTAGACTACAGAGAAATATACGTGTATTACAGGGACCTAGAAAGACAGAAAAAGATCTTTTCTAACCTATTCCTGGGTGTACTTGCAGGTGCACCTGCTGTAGCTGCCTCTGTTTATCTTGCTTCTACATTAATTACCTTACACTGAGACAAAAGTTTCCTCACCTCTTAGTCTCTGGTTATTTAGCCTGTTAATTCATTGTTCTTCTCTTTGATGCCTGTCCCTCTGGAGAACAGCTTTTTATTGTACTTACCTGTCAAGTTTGAGCTCATACTGGAGTTACTTTTGTTGAGGCAGTACACATACTTAGATATCTAAATACTTTTTTCTATTTTCTTTCATTCCTTGCAACAGAGCCATAGAAACCTAGAACGATTTGGCTTGGAAGGGATCTTTAGAGATCATCTTGTTCCATCCATTCTGCTGTGGGCAGGCACACCTTTTATAAGACCAGCTTTCTCAAGGTGCCATCCAACCCGTCTTAAGTGAATTATTTAAGCATTTGTTGCCTGCCTTCCTGATCTGGTGGATTTCTGCATTGGAGTGACTACATCAGTGTAAGGGTTTAATCTGTGGCCATAGAATTTAGGGCTCTGCTCATACTAAGGTTAGAGACCTGCAATGCTCAGGCATAGAGACATTGTGAATTTTAGCCAAGACATTGTGGTGATGCCTCTTATTGTGGGCCCTGTATGTGGCAAATGCTGATAATATCTGGGTAGGCATTCAGGCTGCAGAAAATACATTCCTTTTCAGTATTTGTGTATATGAAAGGTAATGAGTTAGATACCCAAACATGCTTTTAGCAACAACAAAATCATTATTAGACCTTTTCTTTGCAGTTGAGTCACTTATAGTTCTACAGGCATAGTTATTACTAATGAAATGTGAGGCATACATGCCGTTCTTTCACTTTTTTATAAATTTAAAGTGACAAATATCAGCTCAGCCTCAGAATTCATTATTCTAGAACTGAATAAAATGACTACATACAAATAGTCATAGTGTATAAAACCAAAATGTGAGATAAATCTGTATCTTCTCTTCCAGAATGACTGGTCAGGCATATATGGGAAAAAAAATTGAAACCAATACAAGAAGCATACACCCTCATTTAATCTGTAAATCAATAGTTTGTCACCTGTCTGTGATTAAGATTTCTTTTTAATCACCATAATTAATTTGTACTGATGGAATTCTGTTTTCGGGAGTTTATGTAATATTATTTATAGTAGTGGAGGAAGAGAAGACAATGATGTCTACAACACTTGATCTCAGTGAGTCTTATAATTTATTTTTCCATTGATAGAACCCTTGTGTTTGGTTTGACTTCAGGCAGATGGCCTGACAATTCTTTGAGCTTTTCCTTTTTTCTGCTTGTCCAACACTTTACTTATAGAAGTCAGTGGAAGGATATAGATGCCGAATTTAGAAAATTTACATTTATGTCTGTTCCCACTTGAAGATGCCATGACAGCCACTACTGAGTCACTGGTTAAACCTATGTTGTCTCTACATCAGATTTAATTTAGGCATATGAATAATTTCACTGCAAGTTATGATCCTGCCTTTTCATGTCTTTTGTAAGCCAAGATAGTGTAGCAGTAGGCAATATTTTAGGAAAAAAAAATAAAAAACAACAACAAAAAAAAATAAACCACAAAGCAAATTTTTATTTTCTTATTCCCTTCCTGCAGGGTAGGAGTCCATTTAAAACCTATGGCTATGCAGAGCCCCTGGTGCTTGTAGCTCTGCAAGTTTGCAAAAACCCATCTATAGCAATCAGGTCTCAGTCAGTCAGGCTGTGACTTGGTCTTGTTCACTTCCCTGCTTGAGTGCATCTCTCCCTCCATGCTACAGGGAAAGGAAGTGTGTTTTGCATAAAGGGGCAAATGTAAAACAAGAATTTTGGAAAAGGAATACAGGGCACCTGAGCCTAATTCCATTTTTAAAAGTCTTTGAAATCAACACAGTACTTCTTATAAGGAAGAAAAATGTTGAACTCTTACGGGGATCTCAAAAATCCAATATATAGAGTATGAAATGTGTAGCAGCATTCGATCTTATGCTAATTATTATAGGTCCTAAGACTTCATGCCTCTAGGTCAGAAAAATGAAAAGGCCTGGTATACTTGGTAGCAGAGACTTTTATATACCACTGTTAAAATGCAATCTTATTGGCAAGGAACATTAGAAAATTAAAATTGCATATATCCATCTTTTTTGTTGATAAATAACTAGATGGGATAGATAAGCAGATTGTTAATTGCATTAAATTATAATTTCTGCAAGGAACAGAAGAAGGAAGGGAGAAAACAGGAGAAAGCTAACACCTTAAAGTTGAACACAGGGGACAGATGGATGATTTTGTTAAGTGCTGGGCTGAGCCCATCACTGTAGTCTTCTTGTAGCAAACAGACAAATAAAATGCAGGCAGGCATTGCTTTTAGCAACCCAGATAAATCCTCATGCACCTTGAACATGCCTAGCTTATTTCATACTAGTCTTTAAATTTGCTATACAGGTTTTAAAACAGAATTTATGTTTCTAAATTCAGTTATTAAAAATAAATCTGTGGTAATCTCCTTAGATTTCTTTTCTGTACACACATTTTCTAAGGCGAGGGAGTAGGGAAGAGGTAGTAGGTAGTGTCCTGAAGTAATGAATAGCATGTTTTGAGTGCACAGACTGCTTTGTCTAAGTAGAAATGCTTTCTAATTCTGGTTATGGAATATTGTCTTGTGGCTTATGTAGTATTTTCATGTGTTTGCATATTTACTGATGAGGGAATAGTTGAAAACATAGCTACAAATAGATTCACACAGAGAAACCAATATGGAAAGGAAAAAAGAAAACAAACCAAACTTAAGCATACCACACAAACACACCACATACACAGTGAGGCATACCAGCAAAACATATTCCACAGAAAGGGAAACTGGACCAGTGCAGGCCATTTATTTTTCATTTTCCCATTAATTTTAATTATGGAATTCAAATGTATTACACTTGCTTTAAAATTTTATGTTATGAATGCATGCTGAGAGCTTTGCAAAAGCACATTTCAAACAATTCAATTTCCAAGATCTGTGCCTAACAAGATACAGAGGAACTGGGACCATATCCTACCCAGGTTTAAATTATTAATATATTTTTCATAATTCTCCATTATCCTTCCTGGAATACAGTACAATTCAAGTATTCTCAAGTGATGGAGGTTTTCTGGTGTTTTATTTTTTTGGTTTTGTTTCTGTTTGTTTATTGGTTTTTTCTTGGTTTTTATTTTATTTTGGTTTGTTTGCGCTTTTTTTGTTTATTTGGTTGTTTTTTTTTTTTTTTTCTTTCCAGGTTCTGCTTTTTCATCCAAGTCTTACTGTTTTCTCAATTCAGAAATTATTTGGTTTTTTGTTTGTTTGGTTGGTTTTTTTAATTTATTTGTTTGTTTGTTTGTTTGTTTTTTCCTGCTGCTGACATTAACCGAGTACATTACTCACATATTTATATATTGAAAGTGGAATATCCTCTTGAAGTTAAGAACCATCTTGTTTTCCCTACATGTAAACAGGAGTGGACAAAGTCAGGAGTTTGCTGTGTTTACTGACCCACACATGCCTAGTGTGCAACAACATATGCAACCCACAGCTGGGGATGAACTCACACTCCATTCACACAGTTTACACAAACATGCTGGGAAGCTTCACCTCTAAAAAAGGATGTCTGCATGCTCTCCAGCATCCAACTCTGTTACATTAGTTTTAATAGTATAAACAGAAAATGCAAATTCATACATACCCTTAATCATACAGACGAAGGGCCTCATTTGCATACCCTTCATAATTTAATTTTTTTTTTTTTTGTCAAGAGTTGTGAATGCTTCATGTTTGCTTTAATCAGAATGTTGACATTTACACTGAAGCCAATTTCTCTTTTTCTATTCCATGTTTTGTTTAACCGTGACAAGTGACAGCAAACTGGAGGGAACAGACTTTTTAAATTGGCTCTTTGCCTGGAATGCATCATTTCTCTTGTAGCTGTTTCCCCACTGCCCACCCCCTCCCTGCTAGGCATTGCAAAAAGAAATGTGAAAACATACTCGGCGAACACAGGAGTGAGGTGTTAGTGCTTTTAGATAAAGATTTGTGTTGTATTTTAAAACTAGATTGCTGTATAGTTTCAAGCTATTAGTGAGAACCTATTACACCATTGCTTTGGGTCCTTGGAGAGATGTGCTTAGTGTATTTCAGTAATTCAAGGCAAATAGAAAACCTACATGTGAAAATATTTAATGGCAAAGGCACCAACTGCTCAAGGCTGCTGAAGAGAGGCAGCATGCTTTCTGTTAACTCTTTCCTTGGGTTTTTCAAGGCAAGAGTTTCTGCTGCTCTCTCCAAGAATCTCAATAGGGCTCCAGTCTTCTGTGGTTGTAGGAGTCTAAGAAAATTTTCTTTGACTTGTACAGTGATCTTCGCGCATGTAGTTGTCTGCTCACAGTGCTTCACTCTGTTCTTAATCTCTATCAAAATTCAGACATTTCAAGGCACATCCAGAATAGAGAAAAAGAAGGAAACTTTTCTTCATCATAAAAACAAAAATGAAAGAAATTAAACAACATTAGCACACACCACACCTCCTTGCTCCAGCCCAGTGGTACGTTCAAAACTGAAAGTCAGATTTACTGGTTCATACTGCTATGAGTTTACTCATTGTGCAACTCCTTAAGTATTCTTTCATTGGGATAACATTTTAAATGTATCCAGGACCACTTAAAAGCTGTAAGACCAGGCCATTTATATCACAGGACAACAGTTTTAAGATTAATGATCAAATTTCTCTAAGATAAACATTTTTCTTCCCCACAAATACTCTTTATTTTCTTTCTGTATTTCTATTTCCTTTTTTCTTCCCCCTGACAAATAAAAATGGAGAAACTAACCACATCCATGTAAAATGTCCTCTGCAAACTGTAATTTGTCATAGAGGCCTTTCAATGACCATGCAGAGCTCTTTCTTTGAATTGACTTGCATAAACTAAGTATGGAGTTTGCTATAGCACTGGTAAAAAATGTGAGTTTTTGAAGATAAAGGATCCAACCTGTAAAATCTCTGTTTCAGGGTGAGATCCGGTCCTGCCATGAACCATATGAAACACTTCAGTGCCTCATGAAGCACTGCTTCTGTCCACTGCCTATGGTAATAAGATCCCAACATTCCAGGTACAACACAGGAACACAGCACACAGGAGATGTTTGAGATGGTAAAAAGAAGGGGTAAGATATGAGACAGAATCTTCTCCATAATGTGACTAAACAATTGATGGAAGAGTTTCCAGTGCTTTGAACATCACTTTCCATTTACCATGAGTATAAAAGGCATTGAGCATACCTAGCCCTCTGTATCACAATCGTCTGAGTGTCATATGTATCCATTTACCTTCCCTAAAATGTATCTATGTATTTAGATTAAAAAAATACATATGATTTCTTTAAAATCTGATCATTGAATATTTCTGTAACAACCTTTACATATAAAAAGATAATGTACCTGACAGATTATGACAGAGCTAGTAGGGAAAAAAAAAAAAAAAAAAAAAAAACAAAACAAAAAAAAGCAACAAAACAGACTAGGGGAAAACATGCCATGTGTTAATCAAAGGAAATACCTAAAGCTGACAAAATAGCAGTTAAGGCAACAAAATATATATGAACCAAAAATAATAACAGCCAGGAAATAAGGGACCAAAGTGATCTTTCTTACATTAAGTGTGAGTCAGGAGAACACACGGCAATTATTCAGTATCTATCATTCAAATTTGTTTAAATTTGTATGATATCCACCTTTGAGATATGTACAATAAACACATGTGCTGAAGCAGAGCTGGGATAGTTTGGATAGCTCAGGAGTTGAATGAGAGAGAATTAAATACCTAATCACTCAGTCTGTTTGTCTATCTGCCTGCCTGTCAGCCTAATGCTTGGGTTTGTAAGCTGAGCCAAATTCTGCTCTAGCCCTGAGTCAAATGTTTGCTCTTGAAAAGGAACTTAAATTCAGGGTAGGGTCCAGTTCTTCAGAATCATTATTTGGGGGGAAAAAAAAGAGCCTAGAAAGTTTTGGATGAATATCGTTTGCATACTTAAGACTCTTTTCTCTGGGCATGCTGCACAAACTGTTAGTGAGGTGGAATTTTAAACAAGGGTGTAGGAAACTGCAGTTAAGAAACATATACCCAGATAAAGAGAATCACAGCATAATGGATTGATTGAGGTGGGAAGTGTACTCTGGAGATCATATGGCCCAATTTCTCTGCTGATGTAGGGCAGGGATGACTATAGTAAGCTGCCCAATGATGTCTACATGGCTTCTGTGTATCTCCAAGAACGGAGTTCCCCACAATGCCCCTGAGAAACATGTGCCAGTCCTCAGTTATCCTCACAGAAAAATAATATTTCCTCATATTCAAGATGAACCCCCTTCATTTCACTTTTTCCCATTACCTCTGTTCATGGCCACAAAAAAATCTGTCCTTTTTGAACCTTCCCATTAGGTATTTATATCCATTAATAAGATCCCTCCAAGCTGTCTCTACCTGAGGCTTAACAGTCCCAGTTCTTCCAGCTTTTCTTCTTAAAACAGAAGCTTCTACTCATTTTTTCATGCCATCAGCAAACTTACTGAGGGTGCACTCTGCTTCCTCCTTCAGACAACTGGACTCTTTTCTGTACAACATGGCTCTGAGCTGCTCTATGACAGGAGGGAAAGAAACATGTACACTAGTTCCCATGGATAAATGGTGCCTCTGAAACCCAGAGAACTTGTGGATGTCTTTCCATATGAATACTATAAAAACTGGGCTGCAGATAATTTCTGTGATCTCCCTTCATGGAAAATTTTATATGAAATGCAAAACCAAACAGGAGGGATAGATCCAGGGTACAAATATTTGTAGGGTGATAATGATAAATCAAAAAGCAGTTTAAAGGAATTTTATTTGGTAAACAGATAGGAAGGACACACAGTTACTTGCCATTCTAAGCAGAGCAGTGGGAAGCAGACAAACTGGTCTTCCTAGATTAGAAATAGGTGCATGCCATTAATTTATCAGGCTTTATTCTCAAGCATGTAACTGGTAATTTGCCAGAAAAAAGTCCATTCAGGCATTTTCTTGCATGTTTAAATTCTTCACTTCAGGTAAGACCTGCAGATGTCAGATTGTCACAGTGAGAGGAACTTCTGTTCTGGAACAAATAGCATTCTCTTTTTTAAAGAATTGCCTAAATTCACAAAAGGGTTTAAAGCTTTTGGAAGAACAGAGTTCTTCAGGGTGATATGGACTCATCCTTTCTTTTTGGCATCACCTGTGTGATGCCATTATTGAATGTACTGTCATTATTGAATGTACTGAATTTCCTTGCTGAGCCATAGAATATTGGTAGCACTTAAGTCTTGTCAGACACACAAGTCAGACCAGACTGCTAACTCCCCCTGAGGACTTGATTGCAAATAAACAATTTTCCATTCAGGAATTCCTTTTGAAAGGGAAACTGCTACTTCCATGTGAGAAGTTATAAACCTCATCAAGGAGGTTGGATGGCAAGCTAAAAATATTCAGGCCCTTAGAGGACTCATACTTTTGTGAGGACCTTTGTTTCAAGGGTTCAGTTTATTTCATGTAATTAATTACTGGAGACTTGCCCATTAAATAAGTAGATAAATAAATACTGGGAGTTTTCTCTTTCCCCTTTGATTTTTCAGCATTGAAGCTCCCACACAGAGCAATACTGTTTATGACAAAAGTGAGACAGTATGAAGCATATATTTTTCTTATTTGTTATCATTACACAATATGTATTTTCAGGGGAGACATGAGTAGTAGTTTACCCCAATTCCTTGTGCAAGCATGTGCTGACATGCCCAGGTGTCATGGTTCAACCCTAGCATGCAGCTGCTCACTCAGCCCCTACCATGCCCCCAACAGGGAGCAAAATGACAAAGAAAAGGTAAATCTTGTGACTTGAAATAAAAACAGGTTAATAACTGAAACAAACAAAACATTATTATCCTCATCTGCATCATCATCATGATCATCACCATCATCCAAACAAGAAACAAGAGAGAGAGAAGAAGAAAACTGAACAGAAACAAATGATTCACAACACAATTGCTCACATGATTGGGCACTGATCAATGCCCAGCCTGTTATCCAGCAATGAGCAATGACTTCCAGCCAATTCTGTCTCATTTGTACACTGGGGTGATGTTCTGTGGTATGGAATATCCCTTTGGCCTGTTCTGGTTAGCTGTCCTGGTAGTTCTGCCTCTTGGCTTCTTGTGCAATTGGTCATTGTAAGAGCACAGGAATCTGAGAAGTCCTTAATTTGGTAAGCAGCAACTTAACAATCACTCTATCATTGACATTATTTTCATGCTCAATCCAAATTGTACCACTATACTAGTGTCTTAATTTGGAAAGACAAGGTTCTACTAGGAAAAAAATAGAAGTCTCTCTTGGACTGGTGAATGCAAAACCTCCTACCTCTGAATTGTTATAATTTTGAAATTAAATGACTCTCAGGCAAAGATGTGAGGGTAGGAATAACAGTTCTTTACTAGTGTGTCTAACAAGATAAACAAAATGACAACAATAACTATAGCGTTAACAACGAACAGAATTAGGGAAACAGTTTTTTCCAATGCTGGCACCATTGCCCCTCAGTATCGTCACAAGCTACCAGAGCGAGCAGCAGTCCTGGGGGACGAGATGTATCTGAGGCTCGGCAGAGGGAGCTGGAGCTGTTGGAATGTCCTGGCTAGGCAGGGGTGCAGAACACAGTGTGGGGAAACCTCAAACAAAACTGAAGAAGCAGCAGATGCAGGGCAGTGGGGCAGGAGCTCCCGGCAGGGCAGGGAGAGGACAGGTTCCCAAATCCCGGGGGACACATGAAGAGACGGTGATGGGTGACTGTGAGCTGAGCTCCAGGTGAGGGATGGTGAGATCTCAGCCACTCCTGATCCCCTCCCAGTGTGGCTGATGAAGAAACCTCCACCCACAAGAAGGTAATGGCTGCAAGTTATCATGAGACCACAGGGTGATTTTGCAGGTTCAGGGTGCAATGTTAACCCTTTCAGTGCAGAAGAGACCTCCAGGCCTCATTCTTCCCTGAAGGAGAGACAAGGACAAAGAAAAGAAACATAGCCTGGCCACATGAAGGCATCAAAGTCAGTCAAGAAGGAGTAAAGTTCCAGATGAAATGAGTATGGGGAGCTTTCTAGCTGAAAATCTCTTATAAGCTATGGTGATTGACTATAATATATTGAGATATTTCCTTTAAACCATAGAGAAGTATGAGGAGATGGAATGTTCAAATTGCAGACCTGAGCAAATCATCCATGCTGAACTAGTATATGTTGAAGTAGCTAAGATCCCATGAAAAGTTTGAGCAGAGAGGAATAAAAGTGATGCAGACCCTTTGCCCCAAGTGACAATGAAGAGAATCTCTGTTCCTCAAGATGAAGATGATCTTAGAGGTAGATGAAGAGAGTCATTGCTTTTGTACAGCTCATCCTTAGAATAGTATCCCATAAGTTGGCATGGCCCATAAACACAAATGTGAGTAAAGCTGTGAAAGATGGAGGGAACTCACTAATGCAGATTCCCAGGTGGCTGCTGTTCATGGAAATTGAAGCAATGAGATAACTGTTTTCTTGTGGAAAGAAATCTTCATAACATGTCAAGAGATACTCCTCTCCCTAAGTAAACTGAAGAAAGATTATTCTAGAAGTGGAAAACTGACTGAGAATTCTGAGTGTTGCTTTCTGTATGTTGTCAGTGGGATAGAAAGTAAATGTAGGGAGGGAAGAAGAATTCTGATTCTTGTCCTTTTTTTCCTAATAGTGTTAGTTACTAAAGTTTTATTACTTTTTAAGCTTTAACCTGCTTTGCTCTTGGAAATTTCAAATTGGCAAACCAAAACAAGAACAAAATTGGTGCATTGACAGGGAAGGGTTGAACTGAACCTGTGACAACCAGCTAAGAAACAAATTAACTCTATCCTAGCCACAACCATGACACCATGGGATGCAGCGTTCACTCACAGTTCACATGTAGCCTATTAGATGTCCAGAATTCCAGGTGAGAAAACAATTTTCTTGGAATCTTGTCTTGCTTGTAGATATGAAATTTCAAGCCAAAAACCGATTCTGCTGTCTGTTTCCTCCCTTGAAATATATTTAAGGAGGAGGAGGGTTGGATAATGAGCATGGTAAAGGAGATGTGACTCTTGAATGTCACTTGGTGCAGAGACAAGACTCCAAAAGGAGTCCAACAGCATTTTTAAGTAAATGAGAAAGCCTTGCTTTGATAGACACACACAAGCGAGTGAACAGAAAGAATGAGCTAGTATCATTCCCTCTCATTAAATGAGATTCTCTAACTGGCCACCTATGTATTCTTGACCTTTATGGCATGTGAGCTTAGCCAAAAATAATCCTATTTTGGCTAAAATACTATTTGTAGAAATTATAGTATACTGAGAACATACATGGTTAGTTATAGAGACTGAGTAAATGGAGATAATTTCTGAAGTTAACAGACATCAACATGTTTGATTGATACTCATTTTGAGAGATGAGAAATCATCTTTTTCTATGAGCTTTTAAAATATGTGGGGCTGCAGTTTCTTATTCCAATGTAAAAGAGCAATGAGTTTCACGCATAGGAGAATGCATGAAATACCAGGTCTTGCTGACATTACTTTCTAGCCTTTCAGAAAATGCCCAGCCCTTCACATTTACTCATGACCTAAAAATTAGCCCAAGTGGTGTCATTTTTCAACCTGTTCCCACAGTTGCCTGGGGTTATCTCTAGAATGTCAAGGCCTTATTCCTCTTGGCCCTGCAATTTGTGTCATCATTGACATCCATGTGAGGGGAAATTTATCAATCTCTTAGTGGACAACTCAGTGCAGCCACCAAGACATTTCAGCCTAATTCTCCGTTACCATTTCCTTGCTGGCATCATAGAAGATAAGGAGGAGTTGTAGCCAAGGACATAGAGGGATTGGTACCCTCTTTCTCCGTGTTTATAGGGTGTAGACTGTCTTCTTTCGGGATTTTTCAATCTTCCTCTTCTAGAAGTTTCCAGCCTGTAATAGCAAAAGGAACAGCTGCTAAGGTTGAGATCTATTTGCCCTTATTTTTCATGACTCTTGATCTGCTTATTTTAGGCCTCTGAGCTGCTCTCTTCAAAGATGTCTTAAGTTGAAGGGAGAGTGAGAGAAGCTTGCCCATGGAAAATAAGAGGAAAAGTTATAAATAACTTTTTTTTATTATCTTAAGTTTTGTGTGTGGGTGTGATTCTTCAACCTTGACCTTGGTTTAAATAAAAATAAAATTAAAAAGAATCAGGTCTTTCTTTACAGCAGAGACTTATTATGTACCATCTACAATGCTTATACAGTTCATGAAAGTAAATTTGAAAGGGAATGAAGGAGACTTTAACAATGCAGAGAAACTGAACAAATATATAACAATTCCTTGAATGAATGATTGGATGATACCTAATAGCAGGGAGTTTGCAATAGTACAAGATTATCCTCTGATAATTCTTCAGTTCTGACTGTGGCTGCCTGATAATCCCCGAAGCTTCTAATCTGCAGGATCTGAATCCATAAAGAATGACAAAAAAAAACAAACTTTACAATCAATTACAGTTACTGCCACAGAGCCATTAGTAAGCAGGTGAAATAAGTATGACCTTTTTAACTTCAAAGTCATGTCAGAAAGAAAAAAAATATACATAAACCCCCTCAATCCTCTTGGAATTTGAAATAAAGTTTCAGTTTTTAATATAAAGTTTATTGCTTTTTGAGTTCAGAAGATAGTTTTCTTTTTATTTCTTTTCCAGACATCAATTTGTTTCTTTTAGTCAGATAATCATATTAACTCAAGCCTGCTACCAGAATCTGTCAATTTAATTCAAAGGTATATGAACAATGTCTAGCAAAATGGTGGGTGAGAAGTCTTTGCCTTGTGTTTTGAACCCCCTTCTAAATCCATTTGCCTCAGTAACTTTTCCCTAACTGAAATTCAGTTTTACAAACCTTTTCTTGAGATGATAGTTTTCCAGAATATTCCTTCAATTATCAAACATGCTTTTGTCATATGAATAGCATTTGTTTTCTTGTTTCTACTTTCAGTGTGTTTTACGGTAGGAGTATTTTCTTCACTAATTCTGGAGTAGTGAAAATAGTGGGAAGAGCCTCACCTCTAGTAGATTGTGGAAAACAAATCTAGAGTCACAAACTGCAGCTATTGCTCTCTGGTTCACTTTTCTTTCCATTTAAGATGGATACTGTTTTGCAAGGCATTGGAAGCGCCAGCAAGGTATTAAGGATTCTTAACTTGGGACTTGACATTGGGAACTGAAGCTTCAGAATTCAGGAATTTAGCCTGTGCCTGCCCCAAGGTAACAAATACAGAATTGCATGGCAGTGTAGCTAACTTGCTTAGTGTTTTGTCTTGTTATCTACCTTTGTTAAGTGTTTATCACAAATGTCTGAATATCAATTTAAATGGCATATGGTTGAGTAGAAATACCAGTTTCACATGCAGAGCTGGATACCTAAATACCTAAAATACTGATATTAGTGGAAGATTAACATTTCCATAAAGTCAGTAAGAGGACCTAAATGACTTGATCAAAATAGAATGAGAGACCTATTACTAACCAGGCAAAATCCTCATTTTTGAGGTCTTCACTGAGCATCTGAAGACATTTGACTCTACCATGGACACCTGTATCTAAATAAAGCAACTCAGTGTCTGGATTAAAAACCTGGATTGTGGGACATTTCCTTTTAGCTGTTACCTAATAGGTTAAATTTCTTTTCTCACTCATAGCGTGGGAATTGAAAAACTCATACGCTCACGTTATTCACTACCACAATTTGATTGCGCCAATACTTGAATACTGCATTTGTGTCAGTGTTTCAAACAAATATGCTTTACTAGAGCTTGATAAAGACACACACCAGAAAGATGATGGACATTTTATCCAACTCACATCATTGTCTTGATTTGTATTCTGGCAGAGAATGAGTAAGAAACTGGAGATAGAGAAAAAAGGACAAAGATAGAACAAAATCTAACTCCTGGACACCTCCCTGACAAGATGAGATAATCATGGTGTCCACAAGAAAAGCCCTTCAAAGGAACAATAATTTAAGTGCATTTCCTCCTTGAAGTCACCTTGACATGCTGAAATACTCAAGTTTAAGAAGAAAAAGACATCAGAGGGTGCTCATTAGAAAATGTGACTTTTGATGGATAATTTAAGTGACAAACTAGAGTTACCTCTTTGAAGCAGAGAGGTCTTGCCAAGATAATGTTTTTCACAGCTGCAATAAAATGGCACTATTTTGTGGTAGCTGCAGAAACTTGTTTGTGACAGTTGAAAATTCAGTTGGCCAATTTATTGCTGCTTTTTAAGAGAATATCCTGTCCTTCAGTCCAGCGCAATCAGCATACATTTGCAGGTGCTGTATAAAAAGATATGCACTAGGAAAAGAATTTTATAAATTTACAGTAATTTACAGCTATATTTTCATAATGAAATGCTCCATGGGGTGTGGACTGACTCAAAAGGGGAAAAGTTATTTTAAGCTTTCTGGTGCTCATAACAATTGGTGATCTTTTTAGTTCCATTGTAATAAAAGGACTCCTTCAATCCATTAAAAAAATTACAATAAAACAAAATTTAAAGGAGGAAAATATAACAATTGTTTTACATCTCTTTGAATGTAAACATTTTAATTCCATCTGTAGATATTGAAAAGAACATCAGTTTTACATAATTTTATTACCGTGTACTCGCAATGCCACTTTGAAGATGGATGTGTGACCTTACAGAAATGCCTTTATTACTGATGATGCTACAGGTATTCTGTACATGTGAACAAAGCTTCAGTTGGTAAATTAATTTCATGTACCTACATGGCAACACTTTCCTCCTTATGTGCTGTTTAGTGTCATTGAATGTGTTTTGGTTTGGGTCATTAATGACTTGCAGTGAATTTATCAAAATTGATATGGCAGAACTGGAAAGTAAAATTAGTTACTGACAGAAACTGAAATGCACAGAAAATTTTTTCTTGGTCTCCACTTAAGAAGCTTTAGCACACACCAGAAGTAAGTGATGTTCCCACCTACTGCTCTTTGTAAAGGATCCCATCCTTGATTTCTTGAATTGAATGACCCACTGACTTTCAAACAGAGATGCCCACTGATGGCAAAAAAAGCCCCAGATGCGGCTTCAGAATCAGGAACATCTTTCATCAGGACTGCTCTTACTCTTCTATTCTGCTCCATCAGTTTTACCAGGATTTTCCTCCACAGGGAACTCTACTATGCTAAGCTCTGCACTCAAAAAACTAGCAGATAAATTTGAAAAACAAGCTCAGGAAATTAAATTGACCTTTTTAGTTTTAATGTGTGTAAGTGGGAAGAAAAAAAAAAAAAAAAAAAAAAAAACAAAACCAAACCAGCATTCAAAATTCATAGTCGATGTTCACATTATTAAATAAAAGAAAAATGGATAGTTTTAGAAGTATTCAGTGACTCTTTAAATTGTGACAATAGCATCATGAAATCAGTCGGAATTGCAGATTAATTGCACTCAGAAAATTGCCATCCATCATTCTGAGAATGTTTGAATATGTTGAACTCCAAAGCTGAAAGTTACTTTAAAAAACAACATTTTTGTTCATAAAACTGAAGAGGCTTTTTAAATACAGGAAAGAACTGCACAAAGATAAACTGAATAAGAAATAAGAATGGAAATTTTAAAAAGCCTGTAGCTAAATTAATTTCATAAACCCTAAATCAAAGGAATGTACAGAGATCCTTATGGGGAAAAAAAACCAACTGCAACCATCCTGCCAAAGCCCCTTCAAAATTATAAAGTTTAAAATTCCTTGTTTAAATGACTACTTGCACAGACACGTAAAGAGGTAGTTTTAGCATGTCAGCCAAACCGGAGAAGTGGAAAACTGGAAAACCTTTCTAAACCTGAGCAGACACATTGTGCTGAGAATTTTCTCTTAAGTTCTTATTGCTTTGAAATAAAAGAAAAAGCAATAAATCCTAGAATTAGGAAAAAAAAAAAAAAAAAGGGATGGAAACACTGGTGCCAATAATATTCTACAATAAACTCATAAAAACCTGGTTTCTTAAACAAGAGGAAAATGCTTTCATTTATCATGCTCACTATGTAAAAGTCATTGTTTCAGAAGCTACACTCTTTGCTTCTGATAAGGTTATACTATTACTTTCCAGCTCAAGTCTTACCTGAGGCCCACAGTAATGCTTATTACATATACAATAGAGCCAAGGAATGAGTGAATTGCCTCAGTGAATACCTGAATGAACTAGCACACGCCTCTAGACAAAGTTTCAGATACATCAGAAGTCACTGCTCTTTCTCCTTATTGAAACCTTTTACACTTCCAAGTTCCAGAAAGCAGAAAAATATTAAGAGATGTTCTCTCAATGTGAAAACTTGATCATCTATTTTTACCACACTATCAAGATTTTTTTTTCTATATAATTACCTTTATACCCCTTTATAAAGAAAAAAAAAATTACCAAAGGATTCTTTCACTTAGCAGAGAAGGCTAGATAAATCAAACCTGAAGAATGAAATCAGGTGAATTAAAATAAAAATCAGTACATAATTCTAATGAAGGAGGAAAACTATGCACAAAACTGTCTTATTCACCACTTTTTTGCCCTCAGATCAATACTGAATGTTTTTCTGGAAAAGATGTTCTAATCAAAGACAAGCTACTGGGCTCAACCCTGGAGTTAAGCATGAAATTCTCTGGCTAGTGCTACAATGAGGATTAAGCTGGACTGATGTCATTATTTTTGTTGAAGATAGTGAATGTCCAAACTAAGAGAGATGTTGTGCTGGATTCACTGCTCAAATAAAGCAGAACTGAACAGGAATCTGAGACTTGGAGCCTCTGCCTCAGTGACCATGAGTTCGCATTGAGTGGGGAGAAAAGGAAGGTATTACTAACATAAAGATCCTGTGTGTCAGGAGAGTAGTTTAGGCAGTTGGCATGTGTGAAAGCTTTAAGTCTGCTCTGGAAGATAAAATCTTCAAGGGCAGCCTCCTCAAAGCATCAGAATGATCCATCTTGATCTATACAAAACAGGACGGCATGGCTAGGGGCCAGGCTAGCTCGATGTGGAACTGTGAGTAATAACACTGAAACAGTGTCCAGGCATCCAAGGATTGAAGTAAGAAGGCCATATCCCAGCTGGAGTTAAAACTGGTGAGGAATGTCAAGGGCAATATTCAGTAAGAGAAAAGAATACTTTCAGCAAGAGGAAGACCAAGGTTAACAAGGGATTGCTGCTGAAAGGACAGGAGTTGTTATGCTAAAGATTACAGGAAAAGCTTAGATGCTCAACATTTGCCCCAGTGTCTATTGGCAAAGGCTAATTCCAGGCTTCTGTGACTTGATAGTCTAGAGAGTTGGGTATAGAGAAACTAGTAATGTTAACAAAGGAAAGTGTAGGATCTTGCCCCTGGGCATGAATAACCCCAAGCACCAGCAGAGAGTAAGGGATGACCTACCAGAGAGCATCTCTGCTGAGAGGGACCTGGAGCTTTGGACAATTTGGCCATGAGACAGCAGTGTGAACTTTCAGCCAGGAGGGCCAGTGGTACTCTGAGGTGCATCAGGAAGAGTGTGTTCAGCAGACTGAGGAAGGTGATCCTGTACCTCTACTCAGCCCTGGTGTGGACACATATGGAGTGCTGTGTCCAGTTCTGAGTTCCTCAACATGAGAAATGCATGGAGCTACTAGAGGAGGTCCGGCGAAGGACAGACACAAAGATGATTTGGGGTCTGATGCATCACTTTCATTAGGAGAGACTGGAGGAGTTTGGCCTATTTATCCTGGATAATAGAAGTCTGAGAGGGGATCTCATTAATGTGAAAAAAAATTTCAGTGGAGGCTGACAAGAAGCTGGTGCCAAACTCCTGTCAGTGGTGCCCTGTGACAAGAGGGAACATTGACCATAAACTAAAACACAAGAAGTTTTGCCTCAGCAGGAGCAAGAACTTTATGTTGAAGGCAACAGAGCACTGGAACAGTTCTCAATGGAGGATGTGGAGTTTCCCTCTCTGGAGACATCCAAAACCAAGTGGATATATTCCTGTGTTACCTGCTCCAGGTGACCCTGCCTTGGCAGAGTGGTTGGACAGCAAGATATACAGAGGTCTCTTCCAACTGTAATAATTCTGTGATTCTGTGATGTCAGAAAGACAGATGGTTAACGAGGAGCTTCCTTGGGATCAATAATAGTAGTTTACCACCTTTGCCAGCAGTCTGAACTATAAGATAAACCAAGCCCTCACCAAAGCAAAACAACTGTGTACCAGTGTAGGATGGGAAATGGCTGTGTGAAAGCTCTGCAGAAAAGGGTCAAGACTCTTGCTGACACAAGGTAGTCATGTGTCATCTTGCCAACCCAGGATAACCAAATGCTGATTCTCATTAACAAATCTGTAATCAGCATGTTTTAGGAATGATCCTCTATCTGTCACACTCATATGTCAGAGTCATATGAGGTCATACAGTCTTGTATCCAGTTTTGGTCTTCAAGTACCAAAAAACCCAAACAACGAAAAACCAGTGAGTTTCGGAGGGGATAACCAAGACAGAAGGCTGAAATATACATTATTCTGGAAAAGACAAGGATAAGTATTATTTCAGTTTCCATCTACACTTGACAGGGCTGATAGAACTTGACTACTCTCAGACATGTACAGAGCAGACAGAGGACCTTAGTTTTCCAATATGTGGCAGGAGAATTTTTCATTGCATAGAAGGGAACAATAAACAACATAAAGAGAAAAAAAAAATAAGCATTGGGACAGGTTGCTAAGAGATGAGAAAGATCTTCATCTTTGGACATCTTCAAAACTTGTCTGAAAGAAAAACTGAGCAACATGACTGAGATCTACATCATTCTGTGTTCAACATGTATTTGGATGGTTCTCAAAGGTTGCCTCAAGCCTAATTTTTAATGTGAGTTCTTCTGACTTTAAAATCCATGAATCTCTTTTTTTCTTTGATGGAATAGTGAAGAGTTTAATCTGTGTTGTACTGCTTTTATGGGGAAGGACTTTGCATGCAAATGCCAATATTTTCTGTTCTGACTGTTGACTGTTCAGACAAAATGGATGTAAATATTCACTGCACTTTAGTAAAATCAGTCTTTCAAAGTGTTTGAACAGTGAACAGTCCATGAACAGCATAGGAGAGATAACAAGAGGGGTTTTTTTCTGCTGTAAAGAGTCTCAGCTTAGTGGAAGTCTTAGTTGCAAGATTAAGTTTAGTTCTGATAAATCACACAGGCTGAAAGGTGAACTAAGTTATAGTGGGGAATATGTTTCAGAATAATTGTTTGAACAGAAGAGTTTGAATAAGAAATGGAGACAGTATAATCATACAAATAAAATGAAATATGATAAAACAACATAAAAATGAAAAATAATTTCATAAATGATGGCTAATTTTTCTATGGCATCTTTTATTCACACATTTATAAACTGAGATGAAAAAAGGATTTTGTAACCTCTGTGTTCTGAGTAATTGTACAGAACATTTTTTAATAACTTCTGAAATAAAATCCACAGTCATAAATCAGGTGTTTATGCTCCTAAGAAGTGCCTTGAGAGAAGTGTATCATAGCATGATATTCACAAAAATGACACCTGTTAAATGACTTCTTTGAATCTTATTTTTTACTGTGATTTGAACCTTACTCATTACATACCTTCCTTAATGTAGGACTGCATCTTAGAAGGCTCTATACATGTTGGAAAGAGCTCATTCAAAGCTGATTTTATGCAGCAGCTCAAATATTTGAGCATTTGTGGAGAATAAGGCACAAACTGCTAGAAGAGGTACAAACTGATAGCTTTCTTGTGTCCATACCATATTCAGCTTCTGAATTATAGATAACTGTGACAACAATTTTTTCTACTTCTTCCTATTTTACCTTTATTAATATCACTCATAATGTTGGGAATATGAGTAGAAATTAAAAAATGTTAATATATATATAGAAACATAAAACATAAATATATAGTCAGGATGCCACAAAGAGCTCTGTGTACTTGAAGTATTTATTTTTCTCTTTGAAGTGAGAATTTTTTTAAAGTTGTGGATGAAGAAACTTGCACATAAGGTACCTCCTTCTAGTAAAGAAGCGAAAACAATCCTCATTTTCCTTTGTTCTCTTGCACAGTCTTTAGTTAATCTTGAATTTGCTCATGCATGAGAAACTGTTAAAGGTGGGAGTTACAAGTCTCTCTTCTTATGGTGTTTTTTTTCTCCTCAAGAATAGAGGGGAACGGAAGGAGAGGGTAGCAAAATGATCCCTACAACCAAAGCTCTGTGTTGTCTTCCCAAGATAATTCTCAGTATATGGCTTGTTTACCCTCTTGAAATTTGAGTTTGAGTGATCCCCATACCAATTGCAGATTTAGTCAAGGAAGTTTGGAAAGCACATCAACAAACTGACTGTGAGTTTCTGCTGTGCTGGTGATGGTTGAATATCACTTTGAACAGACGCAAGTCTTCATTCAACAATCCACACTGGGTCAAGGCCATCTGACATTTAACTGCACACTTGTCCAGAAGAATGGAGTCCTTTGTGAATGGAGTACTTTAAAGTCATCAGATACATACAGACAAGTCTGCAAATCTTCACCCTGCAAGCTCATCCCTTACTTAGAATAGAGTTGTCATTTATTTATTTAATTTTCTAACATGTAATAATCATCATCATCATCATCATCATCATCATCATCATCATCATCATTATTATCATTATTATTATTATAGCCATACTTACTCTTTGAGCAGAATATTTCCATGCATTCAGTTTACAATGTGATACTCTTCTGATGTCAGTGACAGAACACTGGAATGAGAATTAGGGGATCTGGATTATATTTAGGGCCCTAACCTACTCTCTTATCCTTAATAAAATACACCACTGTTTGTTATCCTGTTTCTCAGTTCATATTTATCTGATAGTTCATTCAGAAGACAAGTGTCTGGTTCAAGGAATCTCCCTTGTTAATATTTCTCCTTGTTTATTTAGATAATTTCTTAATTACTTTAATTGTATTATTGTTAAGAAATAGGATTTTTGAGTGGCATTACACCATGTGTAGCCTATATAAATCTGGGACAGAGATGGGGCTGTTCTTCTTTGCTAATGTAACATATTTGTAAATGATAAAGACTTGTACAGATGCAGGAAAAATTGAGAATAAAGGACAATATTGTACCTTTAGCTAAAACCAACCGTACAGACTCAGGGATCACTAAAAAATCCATTAATTTTAGAAAATTCTACAGTGACTGTGCTGAGATGACAGCTTAATAGTCAGGTCAGGGAAAATTAGATAATTTCACTTTGAATACAGTTTACTGAAGGAGCCACAAACATTTAGGGTATTTTAGCTGTATCTGAGTTTCAAATACTTCTAAATTTCAGCTCTGGTTCAATACAGCATGAGTTTCAGCATGACCCCACCCTTAGCTTTATTATATCAGGCATTCTTTTGATCTGATTCTTCATCCCCATTTTGCTATGGGTGTTTATGCAAGAAGCAAGTGTATACAATGAATGATAATCATGATCTAATCATAAATAGTCTATTTTGTATCTGAAACCATATTTACCTAGCACTGAGGTGGCATCTAACATATAAAGTATAAAGAAAAAGAGAAAAAAATAACTACAGGACTAGATCTAGAAAAGCCAATGAAGTAAGTAAAAGCAAGGTCCACTAAAAATGTGAGAAATTTGCCAAATTTCAGTTCAATCCTAGGTTTCCACTTCTGGAGGTACAAGGTTTGTTCCACGTTGAATAGATCACAAATATGTTTTATGAATCTTTCAACGTTCTTCCTATTCTTCCTATTCTGTTAATTATAACAGCAATATTCAAATCCAGTCTGCAAATGAAAAACATAATTCAAACACAGCAATGATTAGAGGGGTTACAGATCAGGATTGATTTAAATGGACTGATGAAAATGCACCTTCATCATATCCTGATTCAGCAAAACACTTGAACATATGCATAGCATTTAGTATTTGACCAGTCCCAGACAGTGCTTACCTGAAGCAGAACTTTAGATGCATTAAAAATGGTTCAGACCTCTTATGCTAGTCTTCTACTAGCAAGGAGTGAGACATGCATAAACATCAGCTGAGGTTTGCTCTTGCAAAAAAATGTACTGGCAAATTTTGAAGTACAAAGCCAGACTGTGGACTGTAAATGTGAATCAGTTGATGTTGTGAGGCTGTGATAAGATGCTTTGTAGAAGGGGGGAAATTGAAACGTGCAATCAGGCAGCACAGTCTGCTGATCTATCTGTCACTGGAATTTTCTAAAAAAAAATTATTCTACAACAAAGAAATTCACATAATTCAAGTGGAAGGACAGGAAAAAAAGGACAAAAAAAAAAAAAAAAACCCTACAAAAAACCCAAAACAAACAAACAAACAAACAAACAAACAAACAAACAAAAATCCAAACTAAAACTAAAAAACAATTCAGGAAATTAGAAAGGAAATTCAATCAGAAAAATATTTTTGGTTAGGTTCTTGGTTGTTTTTTGTTTAACTGGTTGGGTTTTTTAATTCCAGGAACCACTTAAATTATTTTGTTCATCATGTTCCAATTTTCTCAGAAGCTGAGTGCCTGCCTGTGCAAGATCAAGACTTTCAGAAGTTCTCAAACAAAATGGTGGAACAGTAAAAGGAACTTTTAGAATTGTAGAATAGTCTGGGATGCAAGGCACCCAAAACATACTCCTACTCCAACTCCATTGTCATGGGCAGGTCCAACTTGCATTGTCCCAGGTTGTTCAGAGCCCCATCTAAACTGGCCTTGAACACTTTTAGGGATGGATTAGCCACAGCTTCTCTGGGCAACCTGTGCCAGGGCCTCAGCATCCTCATGGTAAGGATTTTTTTTTTTTTTTTTTTTTTTTCTTTCCCAGATTTCTAATCTAAACCTGCTGTCTTTCAGTTTGAAGCCATTCCCCCTTGTCCTGTCACTTCATGCTCTTGAAAAACAGTGTCTCTCCATCTTTCTTCTTGGGTTCCTTCAGGTACTGGAAGGTCACAGTAAGTTCATCTCAAAGCCTTCTCTTTTTGAGTCTGAACAATATCAGTTCTCTCATCTTTTTCAGCGTGGGAGAGGTGCTTTTGTCTCTGCTTTAATGCAAATCAATCGGTGAATCTCTGCTTCCTACATTTTAAGTGATGTTGGGAGCACTGGGTCACAAAAGCAAAACCATTCACAGCTGTCAGTATGCCTACACTGAAGGGACAGTGGGCTCAGCAGCATGCACAGAGCTCCTGGTCCCAGCTCATACATGTAAAGGAATCAGGGGATGCCATCTCCCATCTCTTTCTAGGCAGGAAAGCAAGAAATTCACTATCTTCCACATTGCTGGGATGGGCATCTGAGAACCTTGATTGTGGCCCATATCACAAGTACATCTCTTCTGCAATGAAGACACAGCTTCCCTCCTTCTGCGAAACATGAACAGAGTTACATCCTCAAGTCAGGCTGGAGGTAGGTTCTGAAAATTACAGCAAGACAAAGCTCTTCATATAACACAAACAGTGAAAATCTTTCGCTCTGAATGCAAACAGACCATAAATAGGGAAATAAGTTGGACAGCTGTGTAACAGAACTGAGCATGAAATCCTGGGGTGTCTAAACACACTGGCTCATATGGAGCTATGTCTGGTACCTCTGATCAGTGCTGACCCTGTCAATGATCAACCTGAAACTCAACAACATGGACATCTTGTAGAGTTTGGCAAGCACAGCAGTTATTTTGCAGCATCAAGGATCATCTATTCAGTCTCAAGATGAGTGGCATAAAATCAGCCTTTTTTTTTTTTTTTTTTTTTTTTTTTTTTTTTTTTTAATAATTAAACAATATTAACTTTAAAAAAAAATGTGGAAGCAACCCCTGGCACAGTTTACTTCACTAGTGTAGATAGAGTCAAAATGAGTGTACATAGAAGCCTTGACGTCTGGATTGTTAAAATTTAAGCAGTGCTGCTTCAGTCCTCCATCTCTGTACATGTCTCATGATGAAATCCAAACTTTTCTCATGCTGACCCATGGCTTTCACAAAAAAAGAGGTGAGACCCTTAGGACAAAAAGACTTAACCTCTACCACCATTATTGTCCAGTCAACTGCATATCAGTCCTCAGGGTGGACAGGGTATGCACACTGGTTGAGATATTTTTCTCACTAGCCTTCATTTGGCTAAAGGTTGGTGTTTAGCCACTTAAAACAAGTTAGAAGTATTATGTGCTAAAGTTTCCCACCACTCACTACTAATTCAAGTGAGAGCTTAAGATAGTGAGTTTATATCTGTGTTAAGTTTTGTGAATGGAATTTAATCAGTGCTTAACCATTACCTCTCTTTATCTCCCTTATTATTCTGGAAGTTTTCTTCTCCCAAATGGGAAAATTCTCCAAAGTGTACCCCAGCACTGCCTGCTGCCAGGTGTGATTTGTAAACTCAGAACTCAGGATCAAAATGACAGATACCCTGCAGGCAGGAAAATGTTTGTATGTTGGCTCTGGTCTGGGTTGGAGTTAATGTTCTTCATATCTGCTTGTTAGGTGCAGCTTGAGAAAAGTAACCAAAATTGCACAGAAAACAGACTAATATTGTAGCTACTGTATGTATGTAATGAATGAACAGTATTTACACAGCATCAAGGCCTTCTCTGTTCCTCATGTCCCAGTAACAGTATTTAAGGCGCAGAGATGCTGGGAGAAGCCACAACCAGGCAGAGGATCCAAGCTTGCCAGTGAGGGATTCCATGCTGTACATTGTTATGCTCAAAAATAAAGAAGAGGTGGGAGGACTAGGACTGAGCAGCTCATTTTATAGTTGGAGACCATCTGTGTTTTGGTCTAAAGATGGGAGATAGTGAGTTACTGTCTTTGCATAAAGTTTTATGCTTTTGTGTTTTCGCTCTCTTCTTCCAGTCCTCCTCTTATTAAGCTATTTTTATCCTGACTGATGTGTTTCTTTGCTTTTACTCTTTCATTCCTCTTCTTCCATTCCATTCTGGGGAGATGGAAGCAGTCAAGGACTCTTTATGGAGTGCTTAGCTGCTTAGCACACAACAGCATGGATGAGATGGTAAGTAAATGTCCCGGGCAGTACAGACATTCTCTCAAAGTAGCCACCCACCATCTTGTACTAGAAAAGCTCTCTCCATAACTTAATGACATACTCTGCATTTGCAGCCTACAATTTCACCCATAACATCTGCTTACAGTTCAATTAGTGCTTACGTATACCCTTCCTGTATTTAACCTTTTATTGTAAATGATGATGGGTCACAATTCAGCCAGAGCATTTTGCCCAATTGAAGATATTCTTGGCCAATAAAGTGCCATCAACAAAGTACTGCATCAGAAATAAGAACACCATAATTCCCTCCTGGTATTGCAAATAGAAATGCTAGGACTCGAAATAAATGCTTTATATAAGCATTTCTGTAATAACTAAAAAGAAATGGAAGGAAAAAGTTATATTGATTTATTTGAACTATAATGAACATACTGCATCATTATGCTCTCTTTTCTCTTTCTTTCCTTTCTCTCTCTTTCTTTTCAGATCTTTTCTCCTGATTTTTTTTTTTTTTTTTTTTTTTTTTTTTTTTTTTTTTTTTGTTTCTTCCTAAAGGGATGCTTGAATAGAACTATCTGGTTTAGAAGATGAGGCTGACTGATTACTGTAATTCATAGGGCCTTAATTAGCTGCACAAACCATTAGCTACAATTAGACTATTATAAAACACTTGATGCGCTGTGTCAACCATGGGGGCTCATTTATTCTTGTGGCAGGGAAGGGAGGGGGAAAGGGGAAAAGAGAGCACTGTACAGCCAAGCATGCTAATAAAGAATGATTTTTGATTTAAGATGTTGCCGATAGTCCCTCAAAATTAATCTCAATAGCTGTCTAATTTGTGTCGGTGGATGGTATATTTATTGTAAAATGACACCAAAGCTAAATGAGTTACCTGAAGCAGGACTGCTAATGTCAGCGCCTGGAGACGCAACTCCATATGCCGTAATACAGCAAGGCACTGGGGCTGAATACTCCCAGTGGAGTACTTTCCTTCATCTGTCTCTGAAAATGCAGCAACCTGACTTACACTTTATGATCCTTAAATAATAATAATAAAAAAGAAAAAAGAAAAGAAAAGAAAAAAAAAAAAAAAAAGAAAAAAAAAAAAAAGGGAAAAAATATAGATATGAGAAACAAATTCCAGAAAAGCTTTCAAAGGTGTGGGGGGGCAGGAGGCAGAGGTCATAAAGGGCATGGTCCATGCAGAAGAAACCTTATCGAAATTGGTTTGTGTGTTGGCATATGTAAAAGTGGAAATTATGAGATTTTTCTTTAAAGTGAAAGAGAGAGGAAATGATATAGATGAGGTAGATTTTTCTAAAGGGCTTAACTCAGTGGGAGTGTAAGTATGACATTCTTTAACTTAGAGGCCTTTTTTTTGTTTTGTTTTCCTATTGTATTTTCTGATTCATATTTTATTGATCTAACTTTCTGGTTGCAAATTGCTGGAAATGCATTTATAGATTCCTTTAATTTATTTCTTTTTTTTATTTTATTTTTTATTTTACCCTTGATTAATTTCCTGCTAAGCATCTTTGCAACAGAAAGTCAGGAGCTTAAAATAGGAGAGATCGGTTCAATAATACATGGCACTTGGTCTTTTCTGCACCATGCATGAAAGTATAAAAGCACAGAGGGGGAGAAAGTAGAATCTGTAGTTAATATGTTAGATTGGGACTCAGAGACCTGAATTCTGTTCCTGTTGTGCCCTACATGACCTTGGGCAAATCCATTTCTCTGTGCTTTTGTGCAACATGGGGACAGTCACACTTTCTCTCCTATTATGCTTTGTTTCTTTCAACTCTGGGGCCCAGATTTACAAAGGTAAATCAAGGTAATTTATCTTGATGGACTAGAAAGTAAGAGCTGAATTATCTCTGTGAATCAGGGTCTAAGCTTTTTGGGGCAGGGATTGCCTATTGGTTTGGGAAAATACAGCACTTGGCATGCAGGACCAAATGTCATTTAGAAACTCTAAATCTTCTTGCAAAAAAATCCCACAACATGCTGCTAATAGGATGGAGTTGTTACACTGCATACACTGTGATTAACTAACTGATGATCTTCAGCGATGCTGCAGCTGCCAATACACTTTGTACTATCCTCGGCCATTAATATCTCAGCAGAAACATAGCTCAGAATGTCCAGCCCCAAAAGTACAAGCCTCTGTCGCCAGAGCCAAAGGAAGGTGAGTCACTGATAATTGCAGCTGAGTGCCCTGTGTCTCACTTAGGATGTTGAGCACTGTATCTAGTCCAGGAATAAACACAAAATCTTAGAACATGACCCTCATTGCTCTACTTACACAGGGAAATGCAAACGTGATGTGAGAGGGAAGTGTTACCTGACTCTGATACAGAGGTGGCAGCCACCATTTCTCACATATAGGAGTCCCCTAGCACAGTTTGGAATGGCATTGTCTCTTCCTGTGTGTGGTCTGACTGTTCCAGACCAGACCAGTTGTCAATGCGTGCATCCAGAAACTGTCTGCACCAACCTCTCTCCCCTACTGCGGTCTTAAAAGCCAAGGTTTCATCTTTGCACATCTTACTGCCAAAGAATAACATTGACATAACTTTAACAAAAATTCCCATGATATTAATGACTGTTTAGAATGGATGCAATCATTTAAGCTAAAACATTAAAGTTTCATGTGGAAAATTTTTGTGTCCCTAGGGAGGAAAAAAAAAGGTACCCACCATCCCACCCCTCCAAGATATTATGGTATGGAAAAACGTAACAGCAACAAAACAAAACAAATTAAAGAACAACAAACAAAAATCTGCAAACAAGGCATTTTGTTGTGTATGGGAGTGCATGCACCTATGTATGCATCAAAATAACATCTATACATGTTTATGTGAGTCTAGGCCTTTGAAAAAAAAAAAAAAAAAAAAATATAAATTTTCTTCCATTCAAGAATGTAAAGAAAAAGATCCTGTTGCACTTTACAGTAAATCTGTCAATAATAAAATAATTTACATATAGACATGGAGCTGTGATAAAGATTGGTGTCAGAGAGAATTCAATAATTAGTAGTTAATTGCAAAATGAACTAGGTTAGATATGGCAATATCATAATTACAGTGGAAGATGAAAAAGGATTTTCTGGATGATGAAGGAGGGATCAGTCAAGGATGACCAAGAGTTTAGTTCAATCTAGTAACATGATTACAATTAAAAACCACACTCATAAACAGTAGTCCATTGGGATTTGAGGAAATACCCTGGCCTTATAGGAAAAAAATGCATAAGTTCTGCTGTAGATGGATGAGATGGAACAGCTGGTATTTGCAAAAGGAAGAAATGAATTCTTTCCTTTATTACTAATTATCTATATATCTTCAAAAGAATCCATGGTCCACACACGTGACCAAATGGAAATTCTAAATAAATTACCTGAAATTCTTTATTAGATGAGATCAGAAAGCAGCCTGGGGGAAAGAGGTGGGGTGAGTGGCTCTTCTGACAGAAAAATAACACCCATAAGATGTAAAAGTATATTTAAAGTCTATGGTCTTACAAAGTTTATTAAACATTTATTCAGTGATTTTTGAACAACCGCTGCTCAAGCAGCAGTTTGTTCAGTTTCCAGGCAGTCACCTCACAGTAATAATGACAGAAGACATGGATGCCTCAGGAGATGTTCCTTGGGGAGCTTTTCTCAAACCCCTTTAAGCAGGATGTTTAGGCAGCAGCAAGACTGCCAGAAGAGGGTGGAGGTTTTGTGTTCTGAACAGTGAAAGAGCAGTGAGAAAAGCCAGGGGCAAAATCACAGAATTACAGAACAACCTGGGTTGGAAGGGACCCACAAGGTTCATCAACTCTTAACCCTGCAAAGGACTTTTTCCAAGAGTTACAACCTGACCCTGAGAGCATTGTTCAAACAGCATCTTGATCTCTGTCAGGTTTGCTGGTGGGACTAATGCTGTTCTGCGGAGGCTGGAACTGCTGTTCCAGTTACCAGCCACCCTCTGGGAGTAGAACCTTTTACTGATATCCAACCCCAAGCTCCCCTGGCACAACTGTATTCCCTTCGGGTCCTGTCAGTGGTCCCCAGAGAGAAGAGATCATTTCTTGACCATCCTCTTGACCTCACAAGAAAGTTGTAGACTTTGATGAGGTCTCCCCTCAGTCTCCTTCTAACTTTCTCTTTTTCAGCCCCACAGGGAATTACTCGAAGTTTTCTAGCGTTTAGACTCCTTGCCATGCTTGATTTTGGTTTTCTATTTCTGAGTCAGTGTCTTAGTTGGCTTTCTACATAGTGATCTACATTTTGCCTCTCTTCTTCCTTCCCTGCTAAAGGCCTTCCATAATCGTTATGGATATGGCACGTCTACATGAAAAGGAGACAAAGGATTTCAGGAAGGTGTTTTCAAAGGTTCAAGAGGCAGGCAGGAACAATATTCCTATTAGGGATCTATGTGTACTGAGAGACTTCAAAAGTCATGCATTTAATTTCCTGGCTTCTGAAGCTAACATCACCCTGATTTCTGTATTCTTTCCTTTTTCTCCTAACTTTCCATTCTATAGTTTAAACTTACAATGTTATTTTCAGTAGTTTGGTTTGTATGTTGCTTTTTTATTCCTTTTTTCACTCCCCTGGGAAGTCAAACTGTAGAGAGTATTACTTAGTGATTCATCTATATTTCCTTCTTGAACCAATTTCTCCTTGTTGCTTAGGACTTACAGATGTTTTGTAGAGATACTGTAAAAGGCAAAGAGTTCTCAGCCTCCAACAATACAGATTTTAAAGTCATAAACCCTCCAGTTTCTGAGAAAATAATGGAGAACTCACACAAAGAGAGCAGGTGGAAAGGGGAAAGATTAAGAAGAAGCAGAAAAATACCACCTTTTTTATTTACTGTGTTTGACTTAGATCTCATAAATTCTCTTTAATGTAATGAAACCATTTTTTCTTGCTCCAGAGGAAAAAAAAAATCTTTCAGATCAAAATTTATCACAGTCAAAATAAAAAAAAAAAAAAGGAACAAAACAGAATAAAACATTTAGCAGCAACATTTAATAATGTATACAATAAAATACTGCTCTAATATATTGACAAATACAGCAATAAAGTATTTATGTGATTATTTTTCATCAGTGCAACAGCCCTTCATCCTTGTCTTTCAAAGAGTTTGAATAAAGTCTCTTCTCTCTAATCAGCAGTTTCACCATAATCCTATCAAAACAAACAAACAAATAACACACTACAATTTAAAAAAAATATTGTCAAACTAATTTTCTTCTGACAACATATACAGATACAAACTAAGGTAGCTGTAATTTATTTTTGGTTTACACCAGAGTAAGTGAAATGGGAACTTATTCTATAACAGCTTAATTAGGAAGATACTGTAGCTGCAATTTTTTATATTTTCACCACTCCTTGGAAAAAAAAAAAAAAATCAAGAGCTATGTGCCATATTCCAGATGCTAACTGAAGCATAGAAAGAGGAATTATCCAACCTATAAATGAGATCTACACTTGAGGTGACAATGTCCAGCTCATTGCTGCAATGTCTGAAGGCAGCCAGGCACCTGAAATGATCACAGGGTCTTGAGGACATGGGTAAAAGTGAGGCACTTAAAACTGCAATTCATGGCAGACAGTATCCAGAAACCTCTTCAAATCTGTTTCAGAGACGGAATCTGACTCTGGGCTGCTGGAGGTGTCTCAGCTTCAAATCTCTCACATAATTAAACAAGCCAGGTCAGTTCTTTCTCCTATCAACAAGGGCAGGTTCATAAGGCTAAAGCACTCTCACAGTCCATGTCGGCTCATGATTCAAGCCTCTTTTTCCTCTGAACATCTAAGAATCCATCTGCATAAAAGAGATTCTATTTAGTGGTTGGAACATAAAGGGTAAAGCAGATAACCGAGTGAGAAACCCTTCTTTCAAGCATTTTAATTATTATTTTCATATGAGCTCTCTGCCACCAGATCTTATCAGCAACTACTTCATATATCCTAGCTGTCTTATGGAATTGAAATGTTCAGGGATGATAAAGCCACTTAAAAGCTGGGGTTTTTGGGGGGTTTTTTGGTTGTGGGTTTTTTTTGGTTTTTTGTTTTTTTTTTTTTTTTTTAGGTTTGTTTGTTTTTTAGGTTTTTTTTTTTCATTGTGATGGTTTCTTCAGTCACATTTCTTCCTTAGGACTGAGAAGATGTTTTCTGGATGGATGGAACAAATGGAATCTGATGGCACAATTACACCTACGCATGTATACTTGCTGCCCTTAATATGCTCACAGACGTGTCATTGCCAAAGCCAGTTTGGGCTCTTCAGTACAGTAATCCAGATATTTAATTCATATATAGTAAAATATTGCATCACCCTAGGCTTTGTGAAAAGCACACTTCAGAAATCTCACCTGAGAAAGTATATAAGAATTCAGTTTTGTGTTTCCAAAGAGTCGGTGACTGCTTAAGCAATAGAAAAATTGCATGTAGCAGAAATAACAATCTTCTCTTCAGGTTTGTGAGAAGCTCAGATAGCATTGTTAATGGCTTTCAGGCGTGTTTGGAATTAATCCCTTGCATCTGTTTGTCATCTTTTTCAGATTTAATGACTTGATGCTTTTCTAAGTAAACAAAGAGACTATCTTACTCATACGTGCTACTTAGAGCAGTGTGCATACCTGTAAAATGAGAAGGTGGCTAGACTGAAAATGTCATTTGCTGTGACTTTGTTGTTACCTTGATTCAAGCCAAATTCCAGTCCAACATGAGTCACAGCAGTCTGATGGATGGAGTTGCAGCTGTTGAGTCTGCTCCTGCAAGACAGGCATGCTTGCAGCTAAATCTAGACATCAGTGGTACAGAAATCAGTATCTTACCTACTCACTCATCTTCCATTTTACTTGATGAAGTACAATAGAAACTTCCAGGCCACAATTCATCTGATCTCTTTAAAATCTCTACTTTGGTATAAGATGAATTGCATCCTAGAAATGTCCACTAGCTATGCAGAGCCTCTAAGGTGATATCTGCATTGTAGACATCTACAATTAATCATGTGGATTTCTGTATAGGTTTAAAGATGGTGGAAAACCAAAGTTAATATTGGAAGTCCATGTCTATTCTTTATGTTAAAAGACACTGTAGTCCTGCTGTTTTATAAGAAGTAAAGCCTTCCCTGATAATTGCAACAGAGAACTCTTTTTATATGTAAAGAGGATCATTTTTATGATGGAAAAAAAAAAAAAAAATATTACAAGAGTGAAAAAAAATGCAGGAGACAAAATAGACTGAATTGCTAAAGATTGAAATTTATCCTATTCTTCCATTCTTCTTATACTTGATACTGGCTGCTGAAAAAATAAGGTTTGTTACAAGACCTTAGCCCAAATCATCAGTATTGGAAGTGCCTTCTATGTTGTTAACACCGGAGATTTGCTCTGCCTCAGTTTTGATTTGCTTCTGCTTTTGCTGGAATCCTCCAAGTGAAGGAGGCAGATTCATAAAACATGATATTTTCTAGCTCAGCCTCCTACAGAAACCAGCTGTCGATGAACACCAGAAGCCATTGAGCTGAGTGTCTTCCCCAGCCCCTGCTGCTGTGTGGACATGCATCACACACACACACACACACACACACACACAGAGGTAGCTGTGCTTTTGTGTTCCTGCCTGCAGGGTCAGCCTGGAGATCTGGGTCAGTCCCCCTGCAAGGCTGTGGCCGTGAGGATGGAATTATGTTCCTTATCTTCAAACTATCCAGAAGCCTCGCAGACTGCACAAAGGCTTTCCATATTATTTTTCCAGCCTGTGTTCCTACCTTCCTTGGACTGAAAAACAACTAGGTTACCAGATCAAACTGAGAAAACATCCATACATTGCCGAAAATGCATGTCAAGGATGAAAATTAGAAAATTAATTTCAAAGAGTAAAACCAGAATATTTTCACAATTGTGAATTTCCCATTCCTATTCCCAAAAATCAAAACATATACAATTGCCATAAAAATTATAATTCCGTCTTCAGAATTCTTCTGGACCTTTTTTGGTGGATTTATGTTGTTTGTTTGTTTGTTTGTTTTGATTTTTGTTTTGTTTTGTTTTTCTCTTCCTGTTGTTGTGGATTTTTTTTTTTTTTTTTTTTTTTTTTTTTTTTTTTTTTTTTTTTTTTTGTTTGTTTGGTTTGGTTTCGGTTTTGGTTTAGGTTTTGGTTTGGTTGGTTGGTTGGTTGGTTGGTTTTGGTTTTTAAATTTGGTTTCATTGGTTTGGTTGGGGGTTTTTGTTTGTTTGTTTGTTTTTTAGGGTTTTTCTTTGTTTGCTTGGTTTTGGTTTTTGTTTGTTTGTTTGGTTTGGGTTTTTTTGGGGGGTTTTTTTGGCTAGAACAGGGATGGTGGTGGAATTTTTTTGTCTTTACCTCAGGTTTAAAGCCGTCCCTCAAGACAGGTTTACAAGATCATGAGGACCATATTGCCTCTTGTCCTTGCAGAAATATTTTTTATGTGTTCCAAATACTATAAAAAATATTGGCAGTATTTTTTCTACTTTTTCAGGTAAATATGTATATGTGCAAGTTTTTTAAATCATTAAATTATTTACTCAGGGGACCAGAACAGCTGTTCTACCAGGTACATACATTTTGAGGCAGCTTTTTAAGATGTGTTTTATGTTAGATCTATTTCCACTTAAATGCATTTTTTTAGTAACACAAATTTCTTTTAAACGGCAAAATCTATTACCTTCAGAGCCATTCTCTTCTATCACATAAACACAGATTTGGGGGTCATGCTTTGCGTAATAAAACAACGTCAGCAGGACTCTTTGAAGAAGCAGTTTTCTTGATTATATGGGCCAGAGTCTGATATGTTCATTTGTAAGAAGAACAACATTAACTGATTTCAGTGGAATTTTCTTTACTTACTTACGTAGCAAAGCAGATTCCTGCATAAGACACATAAAGAGCAGAAGACACAAAAGTTAAACATGAGCAACATGAGTGGAAAGTTGTACCTTTACTCCAGAAAATGAAAAAATAATAATTAAAAAAAAAGTGTGCTGAAACATTAGTTTGTGTCTCAGCATTCAGTTTATCTTCTGAGTAGAAAAGTCAGAAAGTAATTACTTGATCAGAACACCTTTGTCAGCTGTTCTAGAGCTGGAAATCCCTTTAGATCTAAGGCTGTCTTCCTCAATTTTTTGTTCCCAACATTTCTGGGAAAAAATTGTCTTCTTTTCAGATGAGTTAGCTCATAAAATAGGGTGATATATCTTTTTGAAGGTAGTTTTTCCCTTAATTGTTTTGTAAAAAGCCGTTTCTAAAATTCAGCATTCCTAAGTTACTTTCTTGCTCATTTTCTTTAAAAGCAGCAAGTGACTATCACCATGACTATCCATATGAACTGTATGGCAACATGTTTGTTGTAATGGTATCCCTGTGTTTGTGGTAGTCAAAGATAAAGATTTGTAGCAGAAGAAATCAACTTCATTACACCAACCTGTATCCTCCAGAACTCAGGTACTCAAAGGCTCGTTCTTGCTTTTCCCAGTTTACCTAATCAAAATATTTGTTCAGCTTTCTTTTCCAATGGATTTTTACCTTTCTGGTAATGAAAGTTTGACTTTTGACTGTGACTTATGCCTTACTTTATTAAATGTTGAAAAAGGAATTCCAAAAAGGGAAACTCAAAAGAGATGCACCTTGTAAGCACTGATCACCTTTATTAACAATTAACTAATTAATTTGATGCATTGCAAGCTCTTTGATTTACTAACCATTTTACACTAATCTAAATTTTGCAAGAAAATGATGTGGATTATAGGGATAGGGACACTTACTTGATTGAGTTGCAAGTAAATGCTGAAGAAATACTGTGGTATTTCATGGAATGAAGTCCTGAAAGCTGCTTATTCTCAAAACTGGTTGTAAAGAGTCTTGGAAAATGTGATTCCTCCCTTTCCATGAGTTCTCGCTATGCCTAAATTAGAAGTACTTTATGGATATCTGATTAAGATCCTGTAGCTCCAGTGGTGTTAATGATGGCATCTAACATTTATGTTTTATTTGATTGTAAGCACGTGCCTGAGTGTAAGCAAGTGGATGTCAACAGATAAGAAAATTAAAACTGCTGAACTCCATAGCTAATAGCTTATGAAAAAAAAAAACAAAAAAAGAAAAAAAGAAACCAAACTTCAACGTAATGCTGTTCCACATTTACTAATTTCACCCAGAATGCTGAAAGTCTGTCTGAAACTTGAACAATATTTGATACAATCCACCTTCCACTTGAAGTACCTTGCTAATCCATCTGAACAACTTTAATAATAACTCAGCTTGATGTCTTTTACCATTCTCCCTCCACTTCTTCTCTTTTTTTTCTCTTGGGCTACTATGAGAACTTTAATAACCCAATAAGTTTGTCTTCTGTCCACCGAGAATGCTACAAATTTTATTTGATGGAACCATGGTATTGGAAAGATACTCTAAGTGAAACACCAGGATAAATTGGTACTCCCCAAATATGTTATCTTCAAGTTGGTTTTCCCAAACTATCAGTCTTTTCCCAAAGAACAGGTTTAGGACCACAAAGCCATTGCTCATCTTCAATGGGTACAGTTTAAAACTTTCTATCTTTTCACCAACATCAATGACCCTTTAATGATGTGTGCATTTCTGTTTCTTCCTAATCCCACTGTTTTATGCATTGAAGCATCTTAGTCCATGTGTCAGATTTGAAGATATATTTATATATTTGTCTAAGCTTCCATTAGTTTCTGTGGAAGATTTGCTAACAAAATAAATGTTATTTGTGAAATCCATCGAGGAACCTTGACTTCCACCACCTTCCTGCCCCATTGAATTTAATTTTGTGTAATTTTTTTGTATATACAGTATCTGAAGACTCTGTTTTTACTTCAGTGGTTTCAGATACTACTACTTCGTGCTGTCTGCCCCTCTGGTTGTCTTCCCTGCTCCCAGGTCTATGGTAAATGACTAGATGTGATTAGACTTCAGATGCACCATTGGAAGGTTAACATCTTCATTCAAATCAGAAAAAAACTCTTCCAATCTGGTGCATCTCAGAGAATAGTGTATTTTTCTCTACTGTTAGGCTGTTGTGGTTGCTGAGTAGGGGCAAGGTGAACTTCCAAGCAGGTCAGAGCCATGAACATTGAGAGATTACCCAGAGAAAATTTTTCAGCATCCTAAGATTTTCCTGAAATTTTACTTCACAAGTTATCTTGAGGCAATGATGTCCACAGAAGAGTTGGTGTCAGTTATAAATAGGCATGTATATTTAAGCATGCATATAGAGAGATATTTTCTTCAATATCATTTCCTGAATAGAGATAGAAATCATAGTAATACACTCGAGGAATCATTTTTATGTCTACACAGTTGAGTGTAAAGTATGCTGTCTACTTTGTAAGAAAAAGAAAATTTATGGACATGAATGAATAAAAATAGTTTAAAAATGTGAATACTATGATGTTTTGTTTTATTTGTTTATATTTGTTTGGTTTGGTTTGACTGTGATTTTTTTTAAAGGAATGAATATAGTTTTATTCAATATTCACTTTAACTATTCATGTGGCATTGTTTCTTATTCCTAGTGTTTAAAAAATGGCTGCCATAAATTCTTATATTCCTGTCCCTTAAAATGTTTATGATTTAAAAATAAGCCTGTCAGCAGTGTCAAGAAACAGCCTTTTAATTTAGGTAAGAATTGCCTTTGTAGAAGCAGGTGGCTATTTTTTGTTTTTTTTTTTTTTTTTTGTCATACCAAAAAAATTCAGGATTAGAGACAAGTACAGGTTAAAAATAATTTGTAAGTCAAGTTAAGAAAGCCTGAGTGATTCATATAGTTTCAATTCTTCCTGTGAATTTGTCCTTTGCTTTCAATTGTTCTTATTTACATATAGCCTAGTTTCAGAGCAGAGACCTTTTAAACACATCAATAGGTCAATAAATCTATGCTTTTAATAGGGATGTACTTTTGTCCATTCTTTATTTTGGAGCTTTTCATTATGCACTGTCCTGCATGACTATACACTGCTGAACATGAAATGTTTACGTTGAATTGATTGGTTCCTTCAACACATTTGGTTATTAGAAAGTGCAAAAGGGATGTTTTCAAGGTTTATAAAAGCATATGTTGACCTTTCTTTGAAAATATAAAAGGCTGATTCTATTGCCATTATACTCTCAGCAGAGGGGATATGGTGCAACGTCTGGGAGCATATAAACTCTCATAGAAGAGTGGAGAAGTTACATTTCCAAGGACGCATAACTAAAGGACACTCTTCTATTATGGATGTAGACTTTTCTTCTACTTTATGATGCCTTCTTCTAGCTGCCTTTGCAAATCATGCACAGAGCTGAGAACAGGTTCAAGAATCTGACATCTAATAGCATGAAGCTCTGCATAAACACAGAATAACTGTCTGAACTTTGAGACACTGATCTCAGAAAGGAGTCTGAGGCATATTTCCTGTGGCCATGGCTGACTTTGCACCCTGCCTTATTGCCTGTGTACAGGGATCCCACAAATATACCTGTATGTGTGCCAAGCAAACAGGTTGCCTTATGCCCTGGAAGTCATGTTCCTTTCAACCAGGAATACTATTGAAGAGTTACCTCCTGGGAGTCCAGTGGGCTTGCTGGGGTTGTGTGGCATTAACAAGCTAAAAACCTCTCAGGCCAAGACTCTCAGGTGTGTTAAGACATCAGCTTCTACTGAAATTAAAAACAAAACAAAAAAAAAAAAACCAAAACCAAAAAACAAAACAAAACAAAACAAAACCCCAACCCCCCCCCCCAGAAAACCCAACAAAAATCCCCACCCAAACAAAAACCCAAAAACATTTAAAGGTCTGTCTTTAAATCTCTCTGTGAGGAAATTAATTTCCAATGGTACCTTACAGATACTACAAATTACTCTTGTTCTTATCACCATCCTTGTACATAAGGGAAATATTCTTCATGGCTAAATTGTAGCCAATGGCAGAAAATTCTCCAAACTATAAAATATAGTTTCTAAATATTCTGATAGAAGAGTCAAAAGAGGGGGTGAGGAATGAATCTAGAGGGTTCCCAGTATTTTGCCCCACAGCTGAAAGGATACAGCAAGCATCAGCAGCAAACAGCACAGAACACATAGCTGATCATCCTTATGATCCTATTCATTCTGCCCTTTATTTATATACAAAGGCAGAATTACAGTGACCGTAACTTCCCTTCTGCCTCTCACTGCTTCACATGGACACTTTGCTTGCCTTAACCTGTGCAGTCTGGGTTTAAATCAATGACCTAGCCACCGCCTCAGAGTCCATAATGTTAAGGAGTGCAGCCACTTAGTTCTCCTAATGACAGAAACAGTGTGTAGGATACTGGAAGCACCTCTCCAGCTCTCTTCTACTCATATTTGCACCATGCAGCTGAGGGGAGTATCCAGTTGAGAAGTTTCTGTTTGTTTTTGTGGATGAGGTCCCTAACCATTAAGAAACATAGCAAAGCAAAGCAGGAGCCCTGTGAAAAGTGTTTCTAAACCACCACTGCTTTCCTGAAAGCTTCTATAATTTAAAAATTATAGTCTTCTTTAATACCTGGGACTGAAATAGGAAAATCAGTACAGGAAAAATATCCTGCTGGATTGCAGCAAACAAATAAAATCAGAGTCTGCCCCTTGAAGATGCACAAGTTCTAAATCTTTCCTAAACAGGGCTTAGAGGCAAGACAATAGACAATATCTGTATCTCCAATTTGGGGCAAAAATTTCTGGTTTGCTTCTGGACTGCAGATTTTCTTAATCAGGTTTGCTCCATCTTTCTCTCTGCTTCTTACAGTTTTCGGACTCCTTTCGTGCTAAAATCTGGACAATTATAAGGTTATCTATGTTATGCTATAGCACAGTAGAACTTCAGCAGGTCAAAGGAGTTCTTCTGTCTTGTCAATGCATTATCATTGTCCTACTTCTCTCACAAGTGTTATAGTGTATATTCTGGGATACTGTTCCTCGGTCAATCTATTCTCCTAGGTTTATTTTTATATCAGATCATCATCAAGTGGTCTCCATTGTACAAAGCACTATTCTCAAAAGTGGCTATTATAATTCAGCTTACAGTGATGAACACAATTACCTTTAGGTTCATTTAAAAAAAGATGAATAAAAGAAGAAGAAAAAATAAGAAATTCTTCTGAACAAAGAAAGTCTTTGTAGGAAGGTCAATTGTGTAAAGGGGCAGCTGTTAAAAAGAAAGACACATTGATCTAAGCTTTAGAAGTAGTAAAAATATACAAGAAAATTGATAACTCAGACTCTCATTTAAATGTAGGTAGAGAAAATAATTTACTGAAAAGTTTTAAGTCTAATGCAGTATCAGTAGCTAATACTGTTCTGAAGAAATTATCTGATGCTTTTGAAGGAGTAAAACAAGACAAGGTCTCATGCTTTTCAGTGACTGTTTTGAATATGGGTGTAATTGGGATTTTAAAGAGGCATGCATAATAAGTAATGAATTGAATATTTTCTACCCTGTTAATTAGGGTGAATTTCCACATTTGGTGCAGAAATGAAATACCTCCATTCCACTGATGACTGATAGTCATGTGAGTTATCCACTCAAGGTTGCAGGGAAGTGTATTTATACCAAATTGGAGCTCAGAGCACTGGATCATGTGATTTCTCTTCTCCTTAGGGAGGTCAAACAGGATGGATTGACGTTGAACTGTAGGATCAGTTTTCACATTCAACCTATGCAAATAAATTAATTAATTAAGAAAAAAACTAGGTCAACCAAACCAGTTCAATATAATATCAGCCCAATGAGTGAGAGAAAGTATGCTGTAATTGCTAGAAGAAAACTACAGGAATATTTCTCCTACAGGTGAAATACTGGAATTCTGAAAATCCTGAGATCCTAGTCCTCCAGGAATTTTAAATTTCTCTCACAGTTGTATAATAGTCCATTTGCCCCAAGAGTTTTTAATCAATGAAATACCGTTTTTTAAATAAGTACAACTTCACTGGAAAACTTTAAGCCTTTTCTATCCTGTTATTCTTATATCTGCATTTTCATTCCAAGCAGAAAAACACTGCATTTTGGTTTGCAGAAATCTCAGGCTAGAAGTAGGGGGTGTCTGTTCCTGTTGTTGTTTTTTATATCTTTCCTCATTTTTATTGGTAAACTATCAAGCAGGATGTTCCCCCCTCCTGTTTTTAAACAGCTTAAACTGATTGTATTTCAAAAAAATGCAGATGCCTATATCTTTTATAGGAGGAAAGTCATTAAATTTTGTAAATGTTAGGGAAAAAAAAGAAACTATGAATGATATTCTGGAAAGTGACGGCATCGTAAAATATGCACAATCTGGTCAAGTTCCAATTAAAAAAGATGTGTTAGCATAAGCAACCTTTAAAAATAGCAATGTAAAATTTACGAGTGCAGAGTGGATTTGGAAGTTGTCACCACACCCAAACACATTTTCAGTTCTCATCAACCTGGTTTCTAATCCTGCATACATTTTGGATTTGCTGACTTTTTTATAAAAGACAAACTTTCTGCAGCTGATGTGGAAATCATCAAGCCCTGCACAGCACTGAAAAAGGATTCCTTGGACATGGAAGAGCATTGTGTTGACAATTTCATCTTCATCTGGCAAATATTTCCTTTCACTTTTGTTACTTGCTGTTGCTGTCTCTTCAAACTGCTTGGGAATTAAAATTGGAAAAGGTCTCTAAAATCATCAAGTCCAACTCTTAACCCAGCACTGCTGGGTCCACCACAAAACCATGTCCCTAAGTGCTATATCTACCTGTTTTTTAAATACCTCCAAGGATGTTGACTTCACCACTTCCCTGGGCAGCTTATTCCAATGCCTGATAATCCTTTCAGTGTAGAAATTTTTCCTAATATCCAATCTAAACCTCCCCTGGAGCAACTTGAGTTTCACATTTACTGTTACAGAGTGTTTAATTATTCATGTTTAAATACCTAACAAAGGGAAGCAAGGGGAGGCATCTGCTAAGCCCAAGGCTTCTGATCAACACATCTTCCTTGATCTGCTGCTCTCCTGCGAGCCTTTTTTGAGGCAAAAATATAGCTACGCCTTTATGAGTTGGAGGATTTCTTTTCAGTCCTTTTAGGTGTCGTGAAAATTCCCAATCACTTTAATTCAAATCCTCAAATTAATGTCTGTCACTATAATTAAATTTAACTGCCTTTTCATTCCTAAGATATTTGTTCTACTGTTGCATAGCTCTGAAGCTCCTTAGAACATACAGATTTCTCACTTATAAACACTTGGGGTTTTCTGACACCTGAAGTTGTAATTCTGGGTGTCTGTGTGCAGTCAAATGTTAACAATATTTCAATTGCCATTCAGCAGCATATTCCTTCATTACTCAGGTATTCGAGAATGTCTTTCCTACTCTAAGATGGGATACACAGAGAGGCATCAAAAACTTCGTCTAACTAAAGTCTTTACTTAAATGTATTTAACATAGTGTGGAGAGACTATGTGCCATTTATCCAGAGAAAGGGACTATAAATAAGAAAACTATGGTAACATATCTCCTAAATATTAGACCACTCATCTGAGAGGGCAAAACCCCTGAGCCTTGAACTAAAGAAATATTTGTATTTTGCATGAAGCAGTCACTGAGTTAGTTACTGTTAGTGACTGAAATGTTCACTGGAATCCATGACCCTCCTTCCCAAATGAGTGCAATAACTACTACTCTCTTACATTTTTCCTCTAATGAACTATTACAACATGCTGACAAAACTATAATTCTCCACAATGCTGGTTCTGTTCATCTTAATTTTGAGAGATGAGTTCCAATGTTCTTTCTTATTTCTCTCCCAGTCTGTGTAAGAACAGCAACAGATGGACTTGTTTCAGCTCTCCCTAGTTACTAAAAGATGTTCAAACACCTTACAACATGTCTGTTAGTATCTACCAGGCACTGACAGAAGAAAGGTTTTACTGATAGAGAAACGGGGAAGATAATCCCAGGTCTGATTACCAGGTGATGGCAATCAGACTTTTATTTCATCTAAAAATGGACATTGATTTATTTTCAGAATATTTCAGCTACTCACTCCAAAGAAAACTAAGCCAAAATATGCTGACTTTTTTTTTTTTTTAATTCAACACATGATTATGAACTGGTTTGGCTGACCCATATTTTTATGTTCTGTCAAATCAGCTATTAATTCGAGAAAGATGTGACACTTTCTTTGCCAAATGAACTCAATACCTGCCTCTACTTTGCTATTCATAGTGGGCGAAAAAAACAAAGAAATAAACAAAGTAGTATTGGCTGTTAAATAGAAACTGTTCTTCAAATGATGCACCTTTTCTGCTTTTCTGTTACAATTATATTATTTCTTCACCCCTGAATCCTGTTTTGGGTTTTTTGGGTTTTTTTGGTACTTTTTTTTTCCTGTTTCTCTTCACCTCATTACCTAATACACCATCTTATCTTTCTACCTACCTCTTCCCTGAAAGGCTAAATAAAGTCGGAGAACATTGCCAACCAAGAGATTTGTGTTTATAACTAAACAAATGAAGATTCCAAGGAGAACCTGCTAGGAAACACTACAGCTCTCAGTGGTGCAATGTTTTGCTGCTTCTTCATGTGATGAGAGAAATCACATTTTGAAGAATACTTTCCACACAAGACATTTTTCTTCTTATCCTCTTCATTCGCAGCACCTGCTTTAGGAAATATATATTTCCCACATACTGCTCAAATGAACTAATCTATTTTCACTATGTGTCCTTTTTGGCAAAATATCTACAATATTTTCTTTCATAAAGACAAATTCTGCTCTTTTGGTATTTTTCCTCTTCCTCTTTTTATTAATAAAAAAATATGATCCCTTATTTCCTCCTTGGAGAGAAAGAAGAAAAAAAAAGAAGATAAAAGAAAAGGCAAGAGAAAGAGCTAGGAATAAGTAAATAAAAATAAACCATGCTGAAGCTCGAAGAAAATAAAAACTTAGGGCTAGAACCCCAGCTATCAAGGAGGCTTAACCTCATTGAAAATCTACTTGTGAATATTTAGTTGTTTAGTGTTTCTGCAATGACATTTCTGCAGAGAGCAGCATGAACGAAAAATTGCCATTTTTTTCTCATCTGGACTGCAACTGGCAATACTGTGTCAGCTAGGAAAGATGAATTATTCCATTCAGCTTCTACAGAAGGTGCTTAAGTAGAGTTAGGTTCAAGTTTCCCAAATAAAACTACATTTCTTACCAATGCACAAGGTATTTTGCAACAAGACTTTCTATAACTTCTCTATCAGCATGTGCAGTTATCTATCCATCTTCCTGAGCATTCTTTGGTTTTGTTTTTGTTTTTTTGATTCTGGGGAAAAATTTCCTTCCAGGTGATGTATCTGCTTGCAACATCCAAGTCTGATTTTAGTTCTTCTAAAAATTTATTTATTTTAAATTTAATCTCTCTCTTTTCTCCAAGTTCTATAAGATTTTTGGTCTCATTCCTATTGATCCCTAGTGTAAATGAAAGAAGAATGCCTTAGTATTATAGCACTTCTCTGATTTCTGGCACTTCCGTACACTTTGCAATTTTCATGAGTTTCCAACACAAAATTATGAAGGTCGTTAGTAAAGAGATATATCTGTGAGGGTTTTCTTTACTAGGGTGTTTTCAGTTTTGATGTTGTTGCGGGCGGGGGGAGTGTTGGTGGGGGTTTTTTTTGTTGGTTTTGGTTTGGGTTTTGTTTTGGGGGGTGTTTTGAGGTTTTGATTTGTTTTGTTTTGTTTTTTAATTTATTTTGTGGAGATTTTTAGTTTTGATTTTGGTTTTGGTTTATTTCTGGGGGGGAGAGGAAGACTTAGTTTTTGTAAGCATTTAGAAATCCCCAAAACTTGAGCTAGAGAACAAAAGACCTCTAAACAACCTGTAACTTCCTAAGGTATTTTATTTTGCTTACCACAGTAATCTATGAATATTTGATATTTATTTTCAAAGTATGATTCCTGATATACTTTTCATCAACAGGGAGAAGACACCAAAACTGGAATTCATGGTGATCTGAAAATATGTATCTAAAGGACAAAACGGCTAAAGCTTTTCATCACTTAAGGAGAAACTGCATGCCTTAATTACTCTAAGAACATCATTTTACATTAAAATGTCACATGTATTAGTAACAAACCCAGAGAGGGAACTTCTATTAAGTGGTGGACTCATGATTTTGTCTTTTAAGGTTTGAATTGATATGTACTTGGGATCATCATACACATTTTTTTACTGTCCTGATTTCTATTGGTATCAAAATTTGATCTTGCCCGCCTTTAAAATGCAAGGACTAAGAGTTCATCCTATTAAATAAATTTCTGCTATCTTTATCTTCATTTAAGTCCTTCATTTGGTTCCAGCTATCATTTATTTTATTTGTCCTTGGATTAGCAACAGAGAGACGGTACAGATTGAAAATGTTGCTTGATTTTGTTTCTAAATCAGTGTGTTTGAATAAGATATTTCTGTTAGAATAGAAGCAGAGCAGAGCAGTGATAGGTTATAAGGTGAAAAAACCCAAATGTGCAGCTATCCATAGAGAATGGTCAATTGTTGTGAGCATGGTTCTGTAATTTTGTACATTTGAGTTAATTTTTTTTGTGGAAGAAAACACTGGCAACAGTTAATGTCTGAGCTGGATCCTGTTTAATACACTGCAGACACCTTTTCAGACAGCATCTGTCTTCCCCTGCAGGATGCCAGTAAAGCAGGTAGACAGTCTCACTTCTGAAGTAAAAGCAACCTTTGGTATTTTTGGCTAATGCTTTCAGTAAGACAGATTTTCTGACACTCGAATTTACCTAGATAAAAATGATATTGGAAAAGCTATGACTTTGTCCAGCACTGAATTGAATTCTGTTGCTCGTGACTGTTGGTCATCGCCAATGCCTGAGCACCTTCAAAGAAAAAGTCCAGGAATAGATATGACAAGGGAATTCCATAATGCTAATGTTTCTCTTGTTTTGGGGACCAAATGGTATTGTGCTTCTTAAAATCTCTGAGGGATTGTCGTTTGCCTGGGTTGTGGCTAGAAATGGGTATCTGTATTTACAATATTAGCACATGGATCCGTGTTGTTTTTTTCAGTCATGAGGACATAATTTTCTGTGTTAATGACTTGTTCAAAGTCTGTGAAGGCCACAGTCAGGATCAATGTCAGGATGTTGAGAGCCAGAGGCACAGCACTCCGCATCTGATACCTTCTGAAATTCCAGTTCCTTGACATGACAGGCAAGGAACACTGAAGGTAGAGAGATCATCCTCAACATGTAAACTTCGCCAATGGACAATTTTCCTCTTTTTCAGCACAAGTCTCTGAAAGCAAAATAAAATCAATGAGAGACTTTCTCTTGCCTTCAGAGTTCTTTGTGTGCCTGAGGACATGCCTTCAAATATTTTTAATGACACAAATGGGCCTAATATCACTCCCTCAAATGAGTCATTAAATAGTCTGGGTGAGAGCAGGGTGTTTTTATTCTTTCAAATAAGAACAATGGGAATGTCTCATATGGATTACATAAGTCTCCGAAGACAGAATTATCAGATGGACACATTAAAGACTACATTGAGGTAGTAAACAGCAAAGCACAGATTAAACAAACTTCCTCCACCTCCATGCACTGATCCTTTCCTCCTTCCAGTCTACTTCCAGCTCCCACTTTCTGTATTCCAAAATGAGATGTTAGAAATGGGCAAAGACCTCTGAACTAGTAAGGTGAGGATGTAATGATCACAACTCTGCTGGGCAATGAGCAGTATAGTGGTTTATTACACCCCTGTCCCATCCAAAGGTAGGAAGATTTCATGCTAATACAGGGCAGAACAGAAGCTTGGCAACGCAGATGCAGCTCACAGGAAGACCAAGGATGGGATTGTCTTGGGTCCAGCTCAACAAAGCCAATGAAGAATTGTGTCTGTTTACTATATTTGCTTGGAAAAAGTGTGAACAGCTTTATGAAAAATTGGTTGTCCTTACTGGTTTGAAAAGGAAGAAAACCCGCCAGTAATGCTTTTAAAATCAGTGTTCTGGAAGGAATAAAGTAAATAATTTCCAGAAATTGATTTTTTTTTTTTTTTTTTTTAACATCTTTTAATATTCTTACCTGTTAAGGTTGGCTCAATAATTCTGTAAATACTTTTGCTGCATAAAAACCCCCAAAACAACATGTTTAATATTTAAACTTTTGCTGAAGGTGAATTTTCTTTCAGTGATGAAAACAGAAACAGGATCATAAAAGCAATGAGATCTGAAAAATCTATGATTATCTGTCTCCTTTCTGTAAAAAATAAATTCTGTGAGCTTTCTCAAAAAAAAAAAAAAAAAAAAATTCTATGTATTTGGCAGAGGATTATAAGCAATGCATACTCCTCCATTATACAATGTGAGTCATACCAGACTTGGATGTGACATGATTCAGGTACTTCTTAATAGGCCAATATCTTCTGCAAAATTTTTTGACTGTAATGCGTAGTTAATATTTTTGGAAAGAAACGGAAAACTCATTTTAAGGAAGTTTGGGACTAAAAGGGGAAAAACAAAACAAAACAAAATAAAACAAAACAAAACAAAACAAAACAACCCCTGACAGATGCAGGGGTATTAATCTGCTGTGGATAACGTATATATGTCAGGGTCCATATTTTAAGTAAATGTTCACTGCATCATTAAACTTGGGCATTTACAGCATGCATCAAGAATAGAAACTTTGTTCAGTCAGAGAAGGCAAAGGTTTGCAATGCAGGCTGTAAAATGGCAAAATTCCATTGATTTCCATGGAGATGCAGAAATTTACATCAGCCTGGAGTGTGGCCCACAATCTCCTCAACAAAAAACTAAAGTCAAACTGTGAATATGGAAAAGCAAGAATCTGCCTAACTTCTTCTGACTTTGAGAAGGTTTCGGACAAGGTTGACAGTGTCAATGCATACAGCATGATTTATCTGGAGTTTCAGAAAGCCTTCAATAAAGTTCCACATGACAGGCATCTGTTTAAGTTAAAAGCTACAGGGATCCAGGATAAGACATGTAAGTGAACAAAGAAATGGTTAAAAAACAGAACACAGGCAACCTGCATGAAGAGCTAGACTGGTGCCTGGGCAAAGTTGGTAACAGCAATGGTTTTGACGTAATTGTGTTCTTTCAGTTGTAGGAGATGTTTGAAAATGTTTCTTGCAAAAAGGCTAAAGAAAAAGGAAAAATAGAAAATAAAAAGAAAGAATGGAGAAGAGAAAACTCCCCCCAGTCTTGCTATTTTTTCACAGATTTTTGCAGCACGTGATCAAGGAGGACAGTAGAAAATAAACACTTGCAATGAAGCAGGAAACTAAATCTCCAGCAGCTGAGTGGAATGCAGCTGCTTAAATACACCCAAGCTACAATCAGCTCCAAGTTGAGAGCTTGTTATAGTGGAGGGAGTGGGATACAATCAGGCTGGATCAGTAGGGAGAGCAGGCTCCCCTTTGATCTTCTTTCAGCTTTCTTGCATGTATAAAAATGCAAATAAAATAGACCCACCATTTTCTGTAAATTAAAGGAGTTCTTCCCCCCCCCCTCAAATTATCTAGACATATTTTTTCCATGTGCTTTCAAACAAATTAAAACAGCTTGAAAAAAAGGGACTTAAATATATCTAATGCATAAAAGTGGGAGTTCTGCATAATCAGTCTCCAAGAGTTCTTAAATCTCTGTATATAAACTGTTTAAAAGTAAATTAAAATTATTCCTTAATGAAATACAAATCTGAAGTCACTTGAATAACTAATCATTTTATGACCCATGCAGTGAATTTTTAATGCCTGCCTCTACCTGATTATTTTAGATATGTCTGCGTTGTAAAGTAAAAGCCACATAAATCATTAATGTGTTGATTCAGATCAGTGAGCTGACTATACTGTATCTGATTCCTCAGGACATACGGTGTGTGATTCACCTCACTCCTATTTTATGGAGTCCAGATTTATTTCTCATTTGTTTTTGGATGAAACCTAATTTGAAGACTTTGAATGGATTGTTTATAGGGTTTATAAGATTGAGATTTCCTACACCCTATAGATATAAAATGTGCAAGAAAATCTACCACAGGTAAAGAAGATACTGCTTGTAAAACAATTAATGTGTAGTTGCAGAAAAACCCTTTTATCCATGGTATTCAAATTGCCTTGCAACCATTAATTAAGTCTTACAGTGCACAAAACATTCTTGAGGAAGGTAACTGCTAGGATTTCTACCCACAGTCTGGTAAATAAGGACAGAGCCATTGACAACTTGAAATAGGAATAGATTTGGGAATAAAAGTCAAGTGTCCTTGCTTTGAGTTACCTGAATGGCTTTAATGGTTAGAAAACAAAACAAAAGAAAACAAAACAAATCCCATGACTAAAAAGTACTTTTTAAAAGTATGAGTCTCTGAACTTGAGGAGAAAAAAAATGAGATCTGCAAAATATTTAAAACTCATAGACTATTAAAATTGGCACAAATTTGTATGTGGGAATTTGCTAAAAGGAGCAAAACAAGCCCAGTGAAATATCATTTTACCTTTTTCCTGCATTGATAATGGGGATTTGCCCTTTTTTTGGGGTGCCAGGACTCCCTTGCATTAACAAGCACCCCTTTTCCAGGGGACGTGCTGTGCTGTTCCTGCTGTTTTGCTTTAAAAGCTGCCATGATTGTTTGCCTTGAACCATGAAAGCACCTTCTAAATCATATTTGTTTATTTTGTTTTCTTTGATCTTTCCTTTCAACTTCCACAAATGAGTTTTGTTCCTTGACAAAAGTACTCCATTTGCTGAGTACAGTTAAACAGCCACAGTTTAACGGAAAATCTGATATTGGTATTCAGCTGCATTTTTTGCTTTTTAACAGCATGTGCCTCTGGGCTAATATAAGGAACCCAATATAATGAATGTTTCTGATGGAACAGGGTGCTATCGAACGATCCCATTGATGTGTGGAAGAGAGTTTATGTGTGATCTTACTGCCAGATAAAGTTTTTACAAGACCAAATCCTTTGTCATTGAAATACATTCCAGTTTTACTACAACATAAATGAAAATAAGTCATTTTGCAGCATGTGAAGATATTCTTCGTGAACGTTAAAAGATGCAGTCATACAGAAAAGGGTCACTCATGTGACCCGCTGGCTTTTTCTGTACTGATAATTTAAAAATGGCATAGTGTTTGTAGGAGAGAAAATACCACAGGTATTTTAGAATGGATGAAAGGATAAAAACTGCAATCAGGTCAAAATATATATTTACTTCCCTTCCACCTGTGTAAATCCAGAATGACTTCACTGGAGTCAACAGTGTTACCTTGGATTTTAAGAGAGTTATTGAAAGTGGAATCTGTTCCATTATATTATCAATGTGGAAACCTGCAATTACCTCTCTAAAAGATAACAAAGAGCCTGTCAATCCTCTTTCTTTATCCTTGTTTGATCTGGATTGCTGATGTGCTGGGGATTTTTTTCAGCATCTGATGTATGTTAATTTACTGAGTACGTTTGTGACTTCTCTTGATAAGGACTCATTTATTTTCTGTTTAGTTCCTTGTAAACTGACCGAGGGGGGAAAAAGCCTCTTTAACCCATTTCTCACATGCATTGTACAGTCAGTTAATAGGGTATTGAAATAAAAAGCAAACCATAAAGACTTGCAGACAGAAGAAAAGAGTCTTGAATGTGTTTGAAGTGTACTGTTGATGGGAGAAACACACATGTACCAGGTAATTATGCTGAAGTCCATAATACAAGTGCCTACTGATTTAAATAAGAGAAGGAACGCATTACTTTGAAAAGCAGAAGGGATAGTTAAATGGTCTGCTTTCACCTCCTGGATAAAATGAACTATAGAATTTTACCCAGTGATCCTTGCAACAGGGGATGCGTGTTCAGCTTGGATTTATAAGTGAGTGCAGTCAAGCTGAGCTATATGTGGTGCAACCAAGGCCTTTCTCAGCAAGAGCTCTTAACAAGAACAGTATTAATTGTTCTGTCAGTCAATGGCTAGTGGAGCTCGTTTATTCAGTAAATACCATTAAAAAAAATTGTCTGTGCTTCAGAATTCAAATACAAACAGATGAAGGTTGTTTCGAGACTTGTTATAAACCTCTCTGAAACAAATAATCTGAATATATATATATATATATATATATATATATATATATATATATATGCGCCACCAAAATAGCTCTCAAAGCTTTTTTTTTTTTTCCCCGGGTTTTTTTTTTTCTTTTCTTTGTTTTTTTTTTTACTGTTAGTGTGTTATTAGTTCTTTGTCTGGTCCAGAACCTCTCAAATTCTTCACAGTTCACCTCAAGATGTAGGATTCTTTCCTTTGTATTTTTTTGGGGGGGAGTGGTGGCGGAAGGGTTTGGGGTTTATTTGCAATACATCTCACATGTAGATTTGCATATGTGTGTCCAGTGTTTCTCACTGGGAATAGCAATGGATAAACCTTGTCTACTTGCTGCTTATTTTTTAAGATTTAAACATTAAAGAGTATCTCTCTTTAAGAGGTATCTCTCCATCAGTTATGGAAGGAGCCTATGATGAGTAGGGATCAGATTAAATCTTTCAAAGTTAGGTAGTTTGGATCCAATTCCTAATCTTCCATTAATTAGTTAATACAAATAATTAATAGTGTTTCTCTGGGTCCCCAGCAGGTGAGGTGGTGAGGGGAATTGAGGAGCAGAGCTAAAGCAGGCAGGCAACGATTTTAACTGATTTTATACTTCTATCACCTGCTCCTCTAGGGAAACCACCTACAAAACTCAAACGACTTTCTTGTCCCCCAACATGAATAAGATCAGAAGTAGCAGAGATTCCTCAGAGGCTCATAACTAACAAAATCCCATCACTCTCGGCTCAGAAATTACATTTTTTTGAGAAACATATTTACACTCCTTATGTTCTTTTTCCTAGTTACAACGTGCATATATTATTTTTTAAAGATATTAAAAGACAGGACACTTATAAAATATTCTTATTAATAAAAAACTAATAAATTATTTCTTCTAGAGCTTATTTGTAACATCCCCAATGAAATTGAACTCCAATTTTTCTTATAACAGTAGCAGTATATTTTAGGAGCTTTTGGGGGTTTTTTTGAAAATCTTTTTCTAAAGAATGTAGGTGTCCCCAAAGAGTTCCTATTCCCTTTCCACATCCACGTGAAGTCCCTCCAGGCACTAAGCACTTCTTCATTCCGAGTGTTTTGTAATGTTTTCTTCTTCAGTGAAGCACTGGCAAACCTGTTAAAAGCAGCATCACACAATGTTCTTTTACACAAGAAGGTGGCAGAGAGGATGCTACAAAAACAGAGTTGTGAGTTTAAAGGAAAGCTTACACAAGGCAAGTCCAACAGGAATATATATTTCATAGTACTAAATGAAATCTTGAAATGTTTGGTGTTGATGCTGCAAATGGGGTAAAATTTTGCTAACATTTAATTCACTCCATGTAAACTAGATTATTCCTAGTGAACAAGTCTGGTATGAATTTCTGTTTGAATACAAGCGCCTTTCAAATATATCTTTATGGCAATTTCAGACATGTCTTGCTCCTAGTAATATAGCCCCTGCTCAGTGTTTAAGGCCCTGATCCTTAAATGCCAGAAGTCAGTGTAGCTTCATTGAAATAATTTTTCTTCAGCTATAGAGCTGACATCCAGTCAATAGTACTCTTGAAAGCTCCTGGTGAATATTGGTAAAGTCTTTTATCAAACTTTTGGGATAAGTAGCTGGTGGGGGAAATTTCTAAAAGGTAAATTTCAAACCCTAATTCCCCTTGACTTTTACTGAATGTCAATGAGACTTTGAAGCATAAATTTAGAAATAATTAGGTGCTGAAATAAAAGACTAGGCAGTTAGTGATATTCAGTAAAAAAAAAAAAAAAAAAAAAGAAAAGAAGAAAAAGGAAGGAAGGTGCAGAAGGAAGGTGCGGAAGGAAGGGAGGAAGAAAGGTGTGGAAGGTGCAGAAGGTGCGGAAGGAAGGAAGGAAGGAAGGGAGGAAGGGAGGAAGGAAGGGAGGGAGGAAAAGAAAGAAAGAGAGAAAGAAAGAGAAAGAGAGAAAGAGAGAGAGAAAGAAAGAAAGAGAGAAAGAGAGAAAGAGAGAAAGAAAGAAAGAAAGAAAGAAGAAAGAAAGAAGAAAGAAAGAACGAAGAAAGAACAGAACAGCAAGAAAGAACGAAAGAAAGAAAAGAATCTCCCAAAAAACCCAACCAACCAAAAAAAAAAAAAAAAAAAAACCCACCAAAAAAACCCCACACACTAATAAGCATAGCCAATACAGTTGCCCAAATCCAAAATGAAGTAATTCAGAATAACTGATCACTAATTGAAGAAGACATTTTCTAGATTTGTGGACTAGCTGGATGATATAGGTGAGAGTCCTCTCCAGAAAAGAATGTCACTACAGTCATCTACTCATTCTTGCAGGTGTTTTGGAGAGCAAGTTTTCATTCTACCCATGTTTTAAGTTTAACAAATACAAGTGATAGATTCTGCACCTGGGATAGGGCAACTCTGGATGTATGGACAGACTGCGGAATGAGAGGCTGGAAAGCAGAGCCCAGGAAAGGGACCTGGCTAGTGGCAAGTCAAATGAGTCAACACTGGCAGCCAGGAGGGACATCCCCATCCTGGGGGCATCAGGCCAGCTGGGAAAGGGAGGGGATTGTCCTGCTGTGCACTGGGGCAGCCTCACCTCGAGTGCTGGGGCAGTTTCGGGTGCTACAATACAAGAAGGATATAAAACTATTAGAGAGTGTCCAGAGGAGGGCAACAAGGGTGGTGAAGGGCCTTGAGGGGAAGTGTGTGAGGAGTAGCTGAGGTCACTTGGTCTTTTCATCCTGGAGAAGACTGAGAGGAGACCTCATCATAGTCTACAATTCCTTGTGAGGGCAAGAGGAGAGACAGACACTGTTCTCTTCTCTGTGCTCAGTGACAGGACCTGAGGCAAGGGCTTAGAATAGAGTCAGGAGATTTTTAGGTGGATATCAAGAAAAGGTACTTCACCCAGAGGGAGGTTGGGTATTGGAACAGGCTCCCCAGGGCAATGGTCACTGCACCAAGCCTGGCAGAACTCAAGGAGTGTTTGGGCAGCGCCCTTAGGCTCGGGGTGGGATTGTTGAGGCTGAGATTGCAGAGCCAAGGTTGTGGATCATGATGGGTCCCTTTCAACTCAAGATATTCTATGATAGTGCAGTGTGGTCCCAATTAACATATGAAAAGAGGTCAGTTGTGTAAGGGAGAGGCTCAGATCTGGGGCTACTGGTTGCTGCATCACATTTTGTGAAAGAAGTCCCTCTATGCTTTGTTTCCAACTCCCAGGACAGATTTGATCTAACTGATACTGACAGAGGAAGTTGAGAAGCTGTTGTCTTCATCAGAATCCAAACAGAACGGCTGTTCTAGGTCATGGAGTCAAATCTCACCAACCTGATCCAGCAAGATATCTATATTTCTATAGATTTTTGGTAAGAATTAATGTATTTGCAATTACCTTTTCATAAATATATTTTTGGGTAACATGACTTTTCAAAATTATTTCAAATTACTTTTTCAAGATTTGTGTGACATAGTCACTGAAATCTACTCTAGCCCCTTGAATTTTAACAGGTTTTTATAAGCTGAATATTTACTTTTCAAGATAGTATTTAATATATGTCTGTCCTGGGTTGATGCAATGGCATACTGTGTAATTCATATTTGTGGCTGTCAGCAGACTTAATTTTTCATTCAAAGCTTTCATTTACAGAATTCCAAAAACAAGTTCAGATTTGCTCAATGTGAGACAATATTATGCTCAAATTATTAGATACGAATGACCTCTTGATAATTGTAAGCAATCAGAAGCATGAATTTCAGTCAAACCTATAAAAAAAGTCTTTATAATTTAGGTCATCTTCCTGAAGAAATTTAAATTATAATTAACTGGAATTAGTAACAAAGAAACCATGAAAAAAAGAAATGGAAACACAAGTAATAATAATAAAAATATTGAAAACTAATGATACAAAGACTAACTTTTAAACAATAATCCGTACTCCTAAGTCTGTGACTCTGAGGTAATTAAATATAATATCAGTTACATGACTAAATGAAAACGGAAGTATACAACGGCAACACACCCTTTCCACAGTATTGCAGTTAGAGATAAACAGAAATTATAATCAAAACTGTTTTGTATTTCTAGTTCTATTCCATTATTATTATTATTTTTATTATTATTATTATTATTGTAAGATATTTATGTATCCTCACTCTTTCAAGTCCTTCAAGTAAAGGAAAAGCTTTAATGATTTCAATTAGTTCTAAACCAAGCTTTGGTGGGTATGAACGTCGAATTTTTCTGCACAGTCTCTGAAATTGAATGTGTTGATCACAACACGTCACAATCACAAAGCAGAAGTGAGAATGTTTTTACTGCTTCATTATTTTGATGGGAAAACTTGAGGAACTTGTTTTCACAGTAAGGGTAGCCAGCAGAAACACATTAACAAGAAATTGCCCTCGCTCACCACTAACAGTAACATGACCCAGTTAATGACACACTAAAAAATAAAGAGAAAGGAAAAAACAAGCAAAACAAAACAAAATTAAACTAAACTAAGGAGAAAAAAAAATAAACAAGACAAACCAGACCAAACCAACAAGAAAAAAATGAAAATTACATCCATAAATGTGGCTAGGTTTATGTTCTTGAATACTAGGTTATTAAATGCCTAATCACACTTAGAGTCACATCTTAGGCAAGAATAGCTACCCCAGAAGAGAAAAATTATTTTTGTGAATAAGTGATTTTTAGCGCAAATAAAGAATTCACAGTTTGGCCCAGAGACCATTTATTAGAATTATTATTACCTCAGAGTGTTAGATGTGATTCCTCATAATAAGTTGTACATACAATGGCCCAGACTTGCAAAACAGCAAAGTTACCTCTTTAAGCCTCTGCTTAAAATTCAACAACAGTATTAAGTGTTAAAATCATGAAAGACATTTGAGACTAACATACAAATACTCAGAATTTGTCTCATTTCAGCACTGTGCATGACACATTTTACATTAATGGCATTTTTCAACCTTCTACATACAGAAATACTCATCAGCTCTGAGTAGAGGTTTTATTTCATATTTTGTGGTGTGTTTTGTCTAAAACAAGCTTTGGGGAGGAGTAGTAGAAGCTACTACTTGTAAAGCTAAATTGATTTGTGTCCTCAAGGGAAATGAACGAATTGTGTGTCTCTCTTCCTACCTGAGAGCAGCAGGAACATGTTCTGCTTTTCCAGTGAGGTGACTTCAGGCTGTGCTTAGTGACCACACCAGGAATGACACAATGGGAGTGATAAACTGCTGTGAGGTGGGAGTCATGGATGCTGTCCTGGTCCTTGGCTGTCAGACAGTCTCACCCACACAGAAAAAAACCTCCTAACTGGTTGGTCAGAAATCAAAAGTGTTTTCCACTCCCCACTTGTTGTGTATGAGGTACTGCTTAAAATAAAATCTTATGTTCAGAAGGAGGTGTATGCATTTAACATAATTTCTTCTAAGAAGCTGGTTAATCTTCAGAAGGTTTTGACATGGTTTTCTGACAGTAGAAGCTAAATAACAGCTGAAAAACATTACTTTTTCTTGGGGAAAAGCAAAAAACAAAAAAAAAAATCAATAGATATTGGTGATTCACTTTTAAGATTTCTTAATATATATCTCTTGTAATTTTCTCAAAGCATTTGTAGTCACTACTTTCATTAATTTGGGGTGCTTCTTAACTTAAACATGGTGGGGTTTTTGTTTCTTTTTTTTCAAAAAGTAAGAACAATTACTCTCTACTATAGCAGAGACATTTTGTGAAAAATATTTCTGGACAAGTATTTGTTTATTGCAAATGAAAACTTTTGACAATTTTCAAAGTAAATTTTTTATGTTATTTGTTTTTTTTAATTATTTTCAAAATATACTTAAGTAAGCTTATGTAATTTTTAAAAAACCCTAAAACAACAACAACAACAACAACAATAACAACAAACAAGCTAACTCCAAAATGGGATATAAATTTCATTCTTGTTTGAAAATCTGGAAAAAAAAAAAAAAAAAGGTGTGGCATTTTCCCCCCCCCATATTCCCCATTCCATTTCTAATAGTTGATTTGCATGTGTGTAGCAATGGTCATTTATGGAGTTAAACTGCAGAGTTTTATATAGCCTTCCATTTTTTTTTTTCACAGGAAAAGAATATGTGTGTGAGTTGCAGATTGGAAGGGGTAAGAAATAATGAGAACACTTATTTCTACTTAGTAAAATATTCAGTCTTTTCAAGAACCAACGAGTGAACTTCATCTTATAAAATTCAAGTCACATTTTTGTCCCCTTTTCTGCTTTTTACTCCCATCTCACAGTTTTCAGTCCCTCCTCCAATATGTTGTTCTTGAATGTACTGCACAAAGCCACTTTCTAAATCTCTTGGAAATTCTTCCAAGGTATTAGGTAGGTATTAATCCTAATCTTATGAAAGGTAGATGGTCTTCAGAAGTTATTTCTCCTGGACTAAGTTCATCAGAAGCACTGAGGGGAAACAATATATAAAAAATCACTCAAGGGACTTGCAGGTAGAACAAGCAAGTTGGAAAAGAAGTTCAAAAGAGCAGCAGCATCTCATTGAGGTGACTTTATTTTATTCAGGAAAATATTTTTTATCTCTTAATTAAAAATAAAAGATTTAGAGGACCCTGGTACATCACAGATATATTAAAAAAAAAAAAAAAATCATGGGTAATTTTTGGGCTAATGCTAGTAACAAATTAGAAATCCCTTCAATCTTTGAAGTGCTCTAATCCCCAGATTGTTTTAAATCCTCAGTGGTTGTTTCGATTCATTGAAAAAACTGTCAATTTCTGTTACATGTGTTTATAGAATTAACTCACAGCAATCTCAGTCAATTGAAGAAATTATCACAATTTGGGACAATAACAAGTCTTTGGGGAGTTGAAAAGATGAAAATTAGAAAAAAATAAAAAGAGATTTAGACTCACCTCTAAAAGACGACTTTTAGTAACATTACTCAGTTGTCTAAATTAAATATATAAGTGGGGTTTTCTGTTGTTTTTGGTTTTTTGGTTTTTTTTGGGTTTTTTGTTTGTTTTTTTTTTCCTAGATTCTCTGCATAGTCAATGGAGAGAGATTGGGATGTCTTAATATTGATTTCTCTTACTTGTCATCTAAAATGTCATCTTGAAATTCTTTTGCTCTTAGTGTTCACCACCAAGGAGACTTATAGAAATTATGCTCTTAACTTAAACTTCTGTTAGTTGCCTAATGTTAGGTGGAGTGAATCTGGCTTATTCTGCAATTCACCCTTTTTAATAATGACATTACCCAACTGGTCGAGAAGGTGTTGGATTGGAATATATTTAAAGAAGTTTGCCTTCTAGGTTATTTACTTGTCTGCAGGTAAATAATCAGAGGTCAGGATTTTTTTAATTTATTTTTTTTAATTGTTGTGGCATTTGTTGTTTGGGAGGGTGTTTTTTGTTTTGGTTTTGTTTTGGCTAGGGATTTTTGAGAGGGGATTATTCAGTTGAAATCAAAAGAACTAAACTAAACTAAACTAATTCAAATTTCAACTGCTTATATAGGTGCAGACAGTTTTAATACCTTCTTTATCCCTTCTGTCTGAGGTGTCTTATCTTATACAATGATATTACACAACTTTTGCTACAGTTCCTTTTTTAAAAGATAGGTATAGTGAAATATCAGCCATTTGATTGTACAGAACTTTCCCTGCCTTCTCTTCCAACTTATGTCTAATTTTAGATAAAACACAGGACATGTTCAGATAGTGCCATAGCATATTATGGCAGGTTTTTACACTGAACAAATGTTATTTCTTATTATCCAGCCAATCTTTAGATGACTTGAACTTCATGAATAAACTTTGTTAAGGGAAAAAAAAAAATAAAAGGAAAAACAAGAAAAAAGAAAAGGCATTGGTGGGGATACAAATTGCATGGTCCACTTTAAAATCTAGTTCAGAAAAGTTCCCTGTGATTCATCCTTTCCAGCTCCAAGGCAAACAGAGATATTGGTAGCACATTCATAATTCAACATGGTTAAATGCCAAGGGCCGAACAGAGAGCACCCTCCCGGCCAGTACGAGCAGAATGACATTCATGGTTGATTCAGCTCCTTGCAGCAAGCTGTGTAATTGGAAAAGCCAAGGGAAATGACCCCAGTCTCTGTGTCCTGCTGATGTCAAAACACATTCGTATCACTCTGACAAGTGGCCAGTTTGGAGACTCCCTTAGAATAGGAGTCTGAGAAGAAAGGCAGGAGGCATCAGAAATAGCTCCAGCACAGGTAGGGTGTGCAGTACAGAGCAGCTGAGTCTGTGCCTGGGTGTTGAAAGAGATTGAGGGAAGCAGGCTCAAAAGAGGACATCTGTTTAGTGTAATTTGGTATCTTAATTACACTGCATGATATGCACCAATGTGCTTAATGACACTTGTACTTAATAAATGTGTAGACACTGCTGTAAAGCTGATCAGTGCAATCAATAGAAATGGAGAGAATATTTGAAGATGCTGACACTGTATTTAAAAAAAAAAAAAAAAAAAAAAAAAAAGAAATTTTCTGCAATTTATCTGGTCTGTGAGGAAGGGGAAATTATAATCTAGGACACAAGTGAATGGGAAGTTCTGAAGCTGTCTGTCACTTTAGGAATTCAGATCCCTTCAAGTGGAAGAAAAGTTGTCCTGAGTTAATGCTATCCATGGTATATATTTTTCCTCTTAAATCAGTAACATAAAATAGAGTTTAGCTTAACAATGCCTAATCAGGGCATTAAAAAGAGGTAGTATTACATACTTAGTAACAATCATTGATAGTACATTTGTTATTAGAAATGATCAATATAATAATATTAGAAATCATATATTTTTAATATATGCACACAATCTTGCTTAGATGGATTTTTCCATCTGTTAAAAGAAAAAAAAAAAAAAGAGAAATATTGAACAAATGAAGAGTTGTTTTTTATTCATTTCTTCTGAACTATGGATTGTCACTTCCACAATGAACTGTGGAATCACGGTCAGTTGCATTTATACACCATTTAAACTGTTTACACATTTTTGAGGGAGGAGAGGGTGGTTAGCAAATTATGTTCTTTAGTACATTTCTACCACCCAGTACCAGGTCTTTCAGAAGTTTTTTAGAAAATATCTCCCCATGTTAACCTAAAGGACACAGTCTCTTTCTTCTAAGTTTGGCTTTTTCCTCAAAAAACACTTTTTGAGGGGATATTTTGGTTACTTTGTTTTAACCTTTACTATATCCAGAGTATGCAAACACTTACATTTGAAAATAAGGTCATATATGTCCTTATGCTTTGTATACTTATATCAGTTGTACTACTGATTGTAAGCAATAAATGCTTGATATTTCTTAATTTATTTTCCATTTCTCATAGACTAGTGTCTTGGTTTTGGAAAGACAGGGACCAAAGAAAAGGGGAAACTTCCCTCGGGTTTTGTTATAATTCCAAAATTTAAAGAGTGGCCTTAGGCAACGATAAGGAGGGTAGGAATAACAGTTCTTTACTAGTTAGTCTAACAAGGTAAATTCACAATAATTACAATATTGACAACAAACAGAACTAGAGGAGAAAAAAAAACCAAAACAACAAATCAGTCACAGTTCTTCCTCTGGTAACACCCCCCCACCCCCCTCAGTACCGTCACAAGCAAATAGGCTAGCGGCAGCTCTAGGAGGGTGAGATAATTCCGAGGGTTCACAGTGGCTGGAGCTGTTGGAAAAGAGTGTCCCGGCTGGCAGGGGCTGTAGAAACAGCGTGGGGAGACCTCGAACAGAACTGAAGAAACCGTGGGTGCAGGGCAGGGAGGAAACGGGTTCCCAAAATCCCGGGGGGACACACGAAGAGACCGGTGGTCCGACGTAGTCCGAGGTGAAGGGAAAAAAGTCAGAGCTCTCCGCCTCGCCGAGACGAGCAGCCCTGGCCGTCCCCCCAGAGCAGAAAACTGCCCCGAGCGAAGTGGAATCAATGTCTCTGCTTTAGCTGCTTCCTTTGTTTGTTCCCGAGCACCCATAAGTACCGAAAAGCACCCAGCCATTAGTTTCTTAGCAACTTCTGGGAAAAAATTCTATAAGAAATCAACCCAACCCCCAACAACTAGTTTAGCTGCACTATTAGTTTGTTTCATTGGTCAGGAATACAATTCTAAAAAAAAAAATTGTTTCAAAATCCTTAAGCATACCCCTTGTTAGAAATAGTATTTCTATATAGCTAAATTAGTAAGGATTCCCTATTGAGTCACAGAACTGCAAAATAACACACCATTCCTGATAATTTTTCTTTTTTTTTTTCTAACATGAATATTTATGTGCAAATATGTATACACATACACATTACCATTGAACCTTGCCTCTCAATAATACTTGATCTGAAGTGTTTGTCTGCTTTACTGCTAGAAATACTTTGCCTGTCTTCTTCTCCTGTTTATGTCTGAAGTGACATCTGATAGCAATACATGGTTAGTAATTTGTATATTAATTCTATTTTTTGTGTTTTTCCAGCATTAGAAAGATCATTTGGTGATGAATTAATGTCAGCACTTTGACTTTGTGTTTTTATCACAGATATCACATATTACATTTTTTCCTAAATTATGATGGCTTAAGAACATTGTAAATGAGATATTATCTGTAATGTGTTACAATAAGAGATTGACCCTGCTCCAGAAAATTTACAAAATATAAAGATAAAACTGCTCAAATATCTTAAAAAATATGATCAGTGTTTTTTTACTATACCAGTAGTTCAAAAAGGACATAAGAAAATTTTGGAAAAATTGTATTTTACTTCTCAAGGGTGAAGACTTAGATCTGTTCAAGATAGACTATTCCAAAAGAGTTAGAATGGAGCTGGAGAAAGCTCTGGATAGGTAAATAAGTATAATGGTTACTCTTAGGTTTTTGTTCTGGCTCTGATGTCTGTGATTAAGATCATGCTTAGAATTGACACTACTCAATTCTAGCAAAGGAATGTATTTGCAGCAACAGAACCCACCCTATGAATTTACATGTTTAAAATAAAAAATATTAAAGCACAGATTTTCGTGATCGTTAATTTTGCTTGGTAACACATGAATCCTTTGAAACTCTGAGCCAGTAAAACAAGGTGAGGCAGGCCATGAAGCGAAGTGGCAGCACTGGGTATTCTGTGAATTTGTTATACCAGCTTCCATGTTGAAAAAACCTGCACAGTCTTGCTAGAACATCTCAGTCTTCTTTCTTAGTGTGTGCTTGTTCATGCATGCCTGAGAACACACACATTGTGTGTGTTTTCTGTCTAATGAAATATTTCTGATGGGAGCTGCAAAGGAGTCTAGAGAAACATAGCACCTGAACTTACGTGACTCACCCATGTATTGAGCATCTAATTCCCACAGATGCTTTTAAAAATCAAACTCTTAACTAGTTGAATGTATAATTCAGTACAAATTATTTGCTCAGCTCTACTCTTAATAATGATGCTTAGCTGGAGCTGAACAGCATTTTTCATCTTCAAAGTGCTCTTCATTCCTTAACTAATTCATTAGTCTTGTAGATGTCACTGGTAAGATTTTCCTGAAAATAGGCAGGTTACATTTCCTTTTTACTCCAATTCTTCTCATGCCTTTCAGTTATATTCCCACAGACTTACCATAACAGCTCCTCATTCACTCTCACTCACTCATGGCCAAATCCATTCCCAAGGAAACTCCACTGAAGCTGACTTGAGTCAAGTTACACAACTGATGTTTCTGGCCCCTGCTGGTAACAACATTCTTCAAATAGAGTCCTTGTAGGTGTTTATCCTCCTCTCCACCCACAGCTATCATTTGGCCAAGCTATACATATTTGCTGTCTCCCTTTTCATCTTTCCTCATAAATCAGTCCCTCCAGCCTCTCAGTCATGTTGGTTGATCTTGTCTTTATTACCATCAATTTGCTCACAATTATGTAGTGCTTAATAGCTTTTCTGAATAACTTTAAGTCAAGAATGACACATGACAGGGGAACTGAAATGGTTGTGAAATAATTGCAAGAACTGGTGGTGTTTTGGAGAGGGGGAAATTTTGCTGTTGCTGTTGCTTTTTTAATTCTGACAAATGACAAGAAACATAAAGGGAAAATTAATTCTACCAAATATTTTCATTCAAAGACAAATAGAAATAACCTTTCTTTGTGGAATTAAAGAAGTCATAGAAATAGAAATACAAATACACAATTTTGATTTGCTTACAAAAATCACTTAAATATATTTTATGAAATCACTCAATAACTTTGGGAGTCAGAAATAGAAAATGTTCATTTAGCTTGAACTGTCCTTTATCAGAGACATTAGTTGTACATTTATTATGTTCTTAATGGAAACACAAATAAATTTATAAATTACATTTTAAATTACACTTGGCTACGTTTCTCTGGATTGTTCTTATTTCATACAATACTTATTTGTCATCTCCTCCCACTCAGCTTTTTTCTATTATCTTTGCCTCCATTAATTCAATCAAAATACTTCTAAAACCTGATTGCTTGCCCTTTCTGACTCTTCTTCCAAATTGTTTTAGAAAACCACATTTTACTTTTCTCCCCAGCAGTTTTGTTTTTTTTTTTTTTTCTCATCTTTATATTATTCCTCCTTGGCTGTACCCTTCCCTACCTCATCTGATCTCATCTCTTCTGCCCTTGACCTCTCCATCACCTGCATCAATATCCTGAGCTCAGGGGTCCGTGCTGACTTCTCAGACCTCACCTGAGGCAAACTAAGTTCCCACCAAACTCAGGGTTCCACAGTAGGATGATGGTGTCCTAGTGGAGGATGTAACCAGATGAGAAACATCCATTGACTCAGTCTCTGTTTAGGTAATAATTACTTGCTCAAAAGGTACACTATAATTATTTATTTTTCATGTGGGCGTCTGAACTTTTTACATCTTATATGGAAAAGGAATTGCGAAAAAACAGCTGAGGAGGTTGAGAATCTCTTTAAGGGAATCCCTAGGAGTAGTGAATCAACTATAATGTGATGCTTATATTATAGCACTGTTGCTTTAGATAGTATAAAGCCAAATCCAGAAAGTAAATTTCAGTTTTATATTTTTCATTATGAGCATAGTTCTCTTTCTGTGTATGCATATGTGTATATATAAGGTCCAGTGTGGTATGGGGTACATTATATTGTAAAAAATGTGTGAGTTTGAGGGTGATTTGTTACAAAAAAACAACGTCAACTGAATTTAAAAATACGTTTCTCCAAAGAAAACCAAGAGGGCTGGCAGCTCTATCATATTGATAAATATGATACATGAACAATGTTTCATGTACATACTGAAGTATTTCCCTGAAATTGAAGCCATATGCTTAGTCTACAGTCTTTCCTCATTTGTAATCTTGAATTGTCTGAAAAGTGTTTTAATTATTTGAAAAGCATTGTGTTTGCAATGGCAACTGCTAAGTTATTACTTATGCATGAGAAAATTCAGTTATGACTCAACTTGTTTGGGTTACTAATAACATTTGAGGTTAAAAAACTCACCAGGGTCAATTTGAAAACCTAAGTACAAACTTATATTAATGTTATTATGAATATTATTAAACAGAAAGTTGAAAGGCAAAGGAGAAAGTATTTTGCATACATGTAAAAAAGATGTTCTTCCACAATGTTTTATATTGACAGATATGAAAGCTTGTACATGGGGGAATGGTTGTAGAAGTAACTTTAATTGAATATGAGCTGCAGCAAACTTCTGAAGAATTTGAAGAAAAGTAATTTCAGTCAATTAAATCTGAAGCAATTGAATTTAGTGCAACAAGCAGGATGTAAACCCAGTGACACCAGAGTTCTAGAACTTTATTTAGGACCATGAATTTACACACACTTTTCTAAATTTTGAAGGTGTTCATACGTAAAAACACCAGCAATATTACCAGAATGTTTCAAAAGTTTGACTGATTAAATGGGCAATATTCTAAACAGTACTTACTTCTACACTCTACATACTATTGTTACCTCTGGAAGTTTCTGTGCTGTGTTAAACATACATGATGAAAAAAAAATTAAAAGCCAATAATCTTCCTGGCTGGTGTAAGCACTGGTATACCTCCTATTGAGCACCAACAGTTTATCACATCCAGAAACTGGACGATGGGGCAAGTTATTACATGACATTGTCCAGAAAGCAGCTTCCAAAAATCATTTTTAGTAGCCAGAACAAAGCTGGCTGTTCTTTCCTGAAAGTGCAAGAGGTCTTGCTCCACAGGTCTAAGAAATAAGGAAAGAAAGGCAAGAGAAATGCATGGATGAGTCAACACCTTCTTTTCCTAAAGGGCGAGAAGGAAATGCCCAGGCCAAGAAAGCAGGGACAGATGTCCTGGGAAGAGCGTAAGGATGGAGTCAGAAAGGTGGAGCCGGAGGTTTTCTGAGCAAGGAAAGACTAGTAAGAAGAGGTTCAACAGGTACTTCAGCCAGAAAAAGAAAGCCAAAGAAGGAGCACTCTCCCTGATTACCAAATCTTGCAAACTGGTAAAAATTTGTGAGAAGGCAACTGTGGTACTCAGTAAAATTTAGTTTTAGTCTTCAATAACAGTCTCCTTCTCACACCTCTTAACTGAATGAATCGCAAAAGAGGGAATGGAAGAGAAAAGTTCCTCCCATTGTAAGAGAATATAATTTTCATGGCCACCTGAGGAACCTGAATGTACATAAGCTAATGGGATACAATGAGATGCATCCCAGAGTCTTGAGGGGATTTTCCCATTTTCCAATATAATTTGCAGTTTCCAAGCCAACTGCCTGTGATGTCTGAACATCATGGCAGTCAAATGAAGTCCCAGGTGACTGGAAAATCCCATCTTTATAAAGGGCAGAGACAAGGAGCCTGGGAACTACCAGCCTATCATTCTCACCTTTGTGCCTGGTATGATTATGGAATAGGTCCTCCTAGAGACTGAGCTAAGGCACAAGGTGAACAAGAAGGTGCCTTGAGACAACCAGAATGACTTCACCAAGGCCAAGTCCTGCCTGAACAACCAGGTGGCTGTCTATGATGGAGTGACTATATCAGTAGATAACAGAAGAGCTAAGGATATCATCTATCTGGACTTTTGTAATGCCTTTGACATGGTACCCACCAAAATCCTTCTCTTTAAATCAGAGAAAGGTGGATTTTGATGGGTGGACTGCTACGTGGATTAGGAACTGGTTGGTCAGTGGACTCCAGAGGGTAGTGGTCAGTGGTTCAACAACTAGAAAGAAATCAGTGACCATAGTATCCTCTGGGGTCCATATTGACATCAATATTTTTTAATGGCTTCATCATTGACAGGAACAATGGAATGGAGTGCACCCTCAACAAGTTCACCAAACTGAGTGGTGTGGTTGGCACACCTGAAGGACAGGTTGTGACCTGGTTTTAACCATGGTTTGGCTGAAGAAAATAGAAAATGAGGGGAAGAAGCCAGTGTATTCACTATTTGTCTGTGACTGATAACCACAGAAGGCTTGGAGAGAGGAGAAACTGGCTCTGGAAGAAACATTTACTACTTTGATTTGTTGGCCAAGCTGCAGGAGACGCCAATGAAACTAGTGGCTGCAACTCAGAAATTAAAAGAGAAAGAAAGAAATGGAAAGGAGGTTAGGCCTCCAAGACTGATTACTGCTGCATAAGCATTTTATCATAAGCAAAAAAGGAAGGCAGACCAGATAGGGGCTTCTAACAGTGACAGAGATAAAGAGGCTAAAGTTTAAAAGCACAGAAGTTTAACTGCCAGTGTTTATTTATAGCTTCACACATACAAAGGCACTGCTATTTCAGGGAAACAGCACTATTTTTTATATGTGTCAGTTTTGAATAGTCCAGACACAGTAAAAGTAAAATAAAGTGAACCGCATGTGTTAAGGAACAAATTTAAATAGCAATGGCTCTGAGAATAAAGTGTACATTAAAATAAGGGAAGAGGCTATAGCTCATTTAATTTGCAGAATAAATCTCTGACAAAGATCCCTGTCTCATGCACAGAGATGATATTAGGAGTTGAGAAAAAGATATAAGCCACAGTCTGATATAATATGTGTGTTGGTGTGAATGTGTGTATAAATACTGCCACTTATCTATCCCTCTAACTATCTATCCATCAGCAATACATGCACATTCATAAACAGTAATGTTTATTTTATTCATTAATACACAAAGACTTGCCAATTAGCTGTATCAATACTTTATTTGGCAGTAAATTCTCTGAGGCAAGGTTTTTCCTCATTTTTATACTTTGCACATATATAGCATAGAGATATAATTGGTTCCATAATGATAAAACTGTTGTGCTTCCTTGCCACCTTATTTTTTACTGACATTATCAGAGTTGTCCAACAAATGCCAGCTCTTCACCCTCTGATACACCACTTTTACTCATTATGTGCCACATGATTTATAGAGAAAAAAATAGTGGATCATCTTAAAAGTATTTTAAAGTATACTGGAATTTCAGTGGAATGTGTTTTCAATGTCTCTATGTGTCTAGCTATAGTTTTCTAGCTGACAAACAAAATAAATATTTTTTTAGGATGAACTTCTTTAAATGAAGGATACAGTACTACTCTTCATGCTATACAATACACTTTCACTCTTAAGATGAAGAAGGAAAAACTATACCAAAAATCCATCCCTATGTTTTTCCTGGCTAAGAGTCATCTTATAAAGTACTGAACAGTAGATTTCTCTATTGATTACAGAAGCATAAAGAAGGAAGCTGCTTCGACATATTTTCGACTTGGGATGTTTTCTTTTACCATGTCTTTGTTAAGGCAAAGTTTAAGTATTTCAATTTTTATGCTTCTTATTCATGGAAATTGCCTTTCTTGAGATATCACAAAGGAAAATCCCTCAGTATTTGTAGACTGCTGTTGTAGTTGCCCTTAGTAAGATCAAGCCCTAAACTCTGTGTCTGTGTTTCTCCCTCAGACACATCTCTGCTGACAAGAAATGGTCCATAGCCTTGCTGGTTGCCCCACAGCAGGTAACTAACGGGAAAGAGAAGGCAGCTGAGCACCATGCCATAAAGGGGATGTATCCCGAACGTTACAGATCATCAAAATTACCCCTGAGAGAATTAGTAATTAGCACAGAGGTCTTCCCAAATTAGTGTTCTTTAGCTCCCAGGACTAACAGTGCAAGTGGGCTACTGGACTTTGGAGTGGCATCTTCTAGTTCCCATACCTAGAGAAAGTGAGATCTGAGTTTTTTTCCATATCAACATTCTTTAAAAGAAGGTTAGGAAATTAAAATCTGGTGTGAAATTGCAATCTGAACTCTGATTTAAAGACAATATATACTTCTAAGCCAACTGTTTATGAACTGAGAATGTCCACTCCAGGTAGTAAACTGCCTCAGAACTGTCTTAGAGAAGCTTGGCCTATTTTTTCCTCTTCTCCCATACAACAGCTATTGCTGAAAAAAAAAACCAAAACAACAAAACAAAACAAAACAAAACAAAACTAAACAAAAAAAACCCTCTTTTCTTGATATTTCTCTTACTTTTTAATTTATTTTATTTTCTTACTTATTACAGGTTAGTTTATAAAACTGTAACATTATCTTCTGAGATACCAAAACTGTTCTGATTCTGTCGTTTGAAAGACATTTGTTTATCTTATTTCTCTCAGAAAGAAAAAAAAACAAACAGTTCTTAGTAGTCACTGATTTCTATGTCTTCTTTATTTTCTCTCAATTTCCTTACTATTTTTTTAATGTTAGTTGTTTTCATTATTTCAAATAATACAAAAGCAAAAAAAGACTGAAATCATCTCAGTTGATACTCCTCATTGTCTTTATCCTTCTCTTTTCACCTTCTCCTCCTAATGACTTTCTGACACACACAAAGAAAGGCTAAACTCTTAAGATTTTAATGAACAGTTGGTTTTTCCTTATCTAGTAATTGGTCCTTTTGATTTCAATGGTCTTGCTCATAAAATAAAATACAACTAGATATTATCAAGGATATATTAATCACTAACAATTATCTAAATGACTAAGAATCTTGATTTTACATAAAAAAAATTAGATTGTTTTAAGATTATATGCTTATGAAGAAGCCAACAACATTGTAAGAACTCCAAAATCTAATCTATTTAAATCTTTCCCTTAGTATGGAAGGGGACTAATCAGTGTCTTTTTACCTTCTTAGTGAGAATAAATGAACACTATTTGGCTATTCCCCCATTTTTCATTAGACAATATTATATGGGTAATAATTTTTCTATATATGTGAAGCATAATTCCTTTTTTCCTGGAACAGGCAGAATGAAATTAAATCACACCTATTCAGGGAGGCTTCAATGTTTCTGGGATAATTCTGCAGTACTTCACTGTGCTTCCGACTTTCACTTTCTTTAGGGCTCCAAAATCAATCTGTAGCCTTTTATGTGTTTATATAGCATTGTATTGGCACATCTAAGTATACAACAGCACCTCTTTCCCCCATGGTGACTTCCAGCATCTTGCTGAAAAAGATATTTTTGGGATGAGATTTTGTCTGCCAGGTATTCTAGGGTGACTTTGTAAAGGTCAAAGAAATTACTCTCTGTTTGTTCTAGTCAAAAACTAGCACACCCAAATGGGGGCAAAGAAAATCCACGCGTGTTATACTGAATTTACAGTGGTGAGTTTGTTTCTTGTTTGTTTATCTGTTTGTTTGTTTGTTTATACATAAATATGTGTGTCTGTGTATATCTGTGTGTATTTATCTCCTCCAAATCACTCTTAGACTCTCACTGCAGCCCCTGTCATAACTGAAGGGAGAAGACAGTTATCTCATGACCTGAAGGCATTAGCCAAATTATCATGGATCAGACATCCGCAAAATACAAAATGAGGTTTCATTTGACATAGACATTTACATCAAACATATACAGAATAATTATTTCCACTGGAGCATTGATGAATCAACCAATGGCAATTTAATGAGAATACTGTCTGTCCTTGTGAGTTATATTCCCCTTCAGTTGCAAAGGTGCTAGCCAAGCGCATTGTATCACTCAGTCTTGTCAGAGTAGATGTTCTGTCACTGATTAAAGAGCTGGATGTCCTCTTTAGTCACAAAAACATTTCATGGAATAACCTTGTTTCTGTCTTAATGGATTCTTGCAATGTAATGAAAGGCTCCAAACTGGACTTGAAGAAACCCTCAGAGAGACAGAGAGTGTCACTTCTCACTTAGTCACCGCTGGCAATTGCTGCCACTCTGCCCATAGCACACCTGAGAAGAGATGTACAAGTCATTTAAAAGGCACATTCCATCAAATGCATAATGGGCAAGAAAAGCATCAGAGTAGCTTTTCCTTCCTTCCCCCTCCCCTGCCTCCACAAGTTTCAGATTTTTCATATTTGTCACAGCCAAACGAGGGGGCCAGGAATAAAAACGAATATTTGATACCACTGTGTGAGCTGATTGTGACATGCTGATGGCACCTTGATAATCTCTGCCAGGCAAATGATTTCCCAGGGTTTGCAGGGAGGAAAGCGGGGGGAGAGAAAAGAGAACTGACAGTGCAGTTTCACTCCACATCTGCTGCCAATTTTAAGGAGTCACTAATTCACAAACTATATGGTAAGCACATTTAACTGTTCTAGCATTTTTCTCATGCTTCATGAAAACAGAGATAATAACTGGTAAACCAACTGTAAAATTAAAAGAACTAGATGTTGCCAATAAAGACCATCATTTCAGGAAAATAAATTTGTTTCTTGGAAGCTGATCTCTAACGTATGCTTTAGGTGCCCACAAGAAAAGCAATTCAACTGGAGAGTAAATTGATCTTGCTCCACTGGTTTATATGAACAGAGCAAAAAATATACACCAACAGGTTATCACTTAATAACTCTTTGTTTCCCTAATATTGAATCAATAGCAGGATCACTTGGAGTCATCAAATCTTGAAGTGCAATGTAAAAAGATATTCAAGGGCACACACCCATAGACTCACGCACACACACACACACACAAATGCACACACACACACCACTGAAGAAATAAATATTTCCAAGGCAAAATGTTCCATCACACTTAAGACAATATTGGTCTTCTGAAGATAAGAAACAGCAGCTTAATTCTTCTCACAGAACTCATGGACCAAAGCACTTGCTTTATAATTCTTATTTCTGCAGAGGGATTGGTTGTATACAGTTATAACTGTGTTTTAAAACCCGCTATGAACATGATGATCTCATCTCTGTGGTATCCAGAGACAGGACCATGTGGTAATGGTTCAAAGCTGCACCTAGGGGAGGTTCAGACTGGATATAAGAAAATGTTTCCTTTCCAAGGAGATGGTCAAACACCAGGACAGGCTTCCTAAAGAGGCAGGCAGTTCCCAAGCTTGCCCATGTTTGAGAGCAGTTTGTACAACACCGTTAGCAATACGTTTTTACTTGGTCAGGCCTGAATTTGACAGACATCATTGCAGGTTCCTTTCAACTGAGATAGTCATCCTTTTCTCCCCATGCCATTCCACTCCAGCCATAGAGATAAACACGCATAAAAATGCGGAAGGTTTTGTTGTTGGGTCTCAAATTATGTCAATTTTGCTGATAATCCTAAGTATTTCTTACAGTGTTTTATATCTAAAATCTGGAATGAAAAAATCTCTTGCCAAGATCTCTTCCCTTAGAAGAGAGGAGAGACAAATTACTGGGGTAGTCACTGGCAAAACTGCAGTTCACAAAAACACTCTTGACATGAAATTTTCTTGGTCTTCATTGAGGTAGCAGATGGGCTCAGGACATAAACCATTGCTTATACATTTCCTTTCTTGTAAGTAAAGAGAAATAGGAAGGTGTACGGAAATTAACACATGATGTAATTTCAATGACTGCATTAGATTAGGTAAGTAGCCTCTGAAATGACATTTTTTCTTCCTTTTGGCAGCGAAGTACACACAAAGCACACACAAAAAAAGTTATCTGCATTACATAGATGCATCTTATGAAGGATTGATATAAGCCAGACTTGTTCATACCCATATGTCCCATTAAAATGGGGTTAAATACAGTTTCTGTCAACAATGGTACATAAGCAAGCAATTCTTCTAGAAGAAAATTAAATTATTTTAGCTCCCTTACTTAAATATTGACTTTATTGGGAAAGAGCCTCACATGTAAATTGAGATATAGCTCAGAACAATCTACAAAATATTTAAATTCCTTCTTTCATACAAAAAACAAATTCCAAACATCTCTGCTAGCATCCCCTGTAGGCCTTATCTCTCTATGTATAAAGAAAAATATTTATAAGTTCTCATAGCACCTCTGGTACTGGTGCTAACAATATTGGGAAAAACAGCCAAAACTTAACTAGGTGGATGAATAAGATAATGTCTTTCTCTACTGATGAACTGTGGAAAAGCACATTCATGTGATGTGTAGATGACATCATGTTGGTTATTGTTTGCACACAACAGACAGGCCCTAGCATAATGGTTCAGTTCAATGTTTCTAATAATAAACATATTGTTAGCATCACTGTCATACCTACCGTGTGATCAAATTTCCACTCCTAGTGAATGAAAAAAAGAAAAAGAAAAAGGAAAAAGAAAAGTTATATTTCAGCAACATAAATTAATTGGAAAGCTGCATTTCCAGTACAGTTGATATTAAGCTTTTCCATTGACACCAGAGCTGTGAAATATAGCTGACTCAAGGGGTAGGAAAATAGAGGAATATGTTTTCCTGACACCTGACACATGGTCTGCTGTCTCCCTAAAGGGCTGCTGGCTATCCACTCTGCTTCCTGACTCCTACAGGCTGCCCTGACTCTCAGCAATGGGTGAATTTCTGCAAAGTTTGGCTGCCCAAATGCATTGCACTATAGCCAGAAAACGGGACTGGAAATCATGGATGATTGATTCATCTCTCTGGGTTCCTATCACCTGGTTTGGGAATATATATCAAAGCCTCTATTTCTCTCAGTACATAAGGAAGTAAAAAGGGGTGCAACCCATTTGTATTAAATTAAAGCAATCTCTTTTTTTCTTTTTTTTCCCCTTTGAATTTTTAGGTAAGATTCAGCACTAACCTTGGTCCATACTAGTGAAAAAAAAATTCAGTTCCAGCTTTTCATCAGAAGTAGTTGCTTCTTTAGTTCATAATTTATTTTGTATCCGAAGAATAAAATTAATAACTAGTAATGACAAAAGGATGAAATTTTTTTTATGGCTTACGTATGCTGGGCTGTAAATATCAGTAAATCAATCCCTTCTGTCTGCCATTACAGTTAACAGTCCTTTTAGAGAAGAAGAAACTAAGGCCAAAAGTCATTCTTCAAGAGCTCTACACAGGAGCAGATATTATCTGAGCTTTTGATGTCCTTATCACCATAATTCCTCATGAAAAAATGATTTATTAATTAATTTGTCTGCTTAAAGGGTGCACTGAATGAACTTTATTTGTGCACATGCATGTGTGTAAGAAGCTTCTAGAGTCTCAAAAAGGACATGATGCCTCCCAGTCTGGAACAGCATCATCAGCCCGCTTAAAATGTCTGTGATAAACACATTTATTCACTAGAGGATGCCTGGGCAAGATCTTCTGAGTAGAAAACAGGTTGTTAAGCTGGAAACTTCAGTGATGGATGTTGAAAAGCACAAGCTTGTGGTAACTAATTTGCCTGCCTAATCCCCATTAACAGGACCACTGATAGAGCAGTGATGGTGCTCTGTGTGCACCATCAGCCATTTAACAAGGAACTTGCAAGGCATCCGGGTGCAGCTGGGGCAAAGCACACAAGGAGTTCAGAGCCATGGATCTGAAAAAATCAAACAGAAATGGGTGGGTCTTGCTTTAAAGTTATTTGGGTGCTTTATTGGAGAAAAAATGTTGAAGCAAAATCTGTTTGAACATAAAGCAGCTCTATCTCCACAAGCTGCCCACTCCTCACCTGTTTCTGAAGTGCTGTACATAAGGCTTAGCACCAACCGTGAGTGGGGCTGCAGGAGGCAGTGGGAGCCGCCTTCTCAGGAGACTGAATCATAGAGAACTGAGTTTTACAGGATATAAGGTTATGCTTTTAGAAAACTCTGCAGAATTGATCTGTACAGTTTGGCTTGATGTGACCCTGTGACTCTCTGTCTCTGTCTGAGGAATGGGGTAGGTTTGGTTCATCAGGATTAAGAAATGAGGCACAGAACTCCTTCCACGTTGCCGTTCTGCTGCTTTGACAAGGTCCATGCTTGAAGTCAGAACTGAGCAAAAGAGCTAAAACACACTTCAGAAATTCTCCCCAACTCTAACAGCTCTCTGCATTTAGAATATTCTCACTTTAAACAACTTCACTTCAATACACGACAGCTACTGCTAATTGACTCAGCCTTTGCACACAATGTATTTGTTCATCCTTTGCTGCTACCAAGAAGTTACCATAAAAGAGAATAAAAAAGAAAACAACCTCTGAGCCTAAAATCCCAAGTTGCAATGTGTACTTTAAAGAAATATGTACAATTATTTTTGTCATTTGTGTCCAGTCTATTACCAAATGGTTAACACGATGAAGTTCAACAGATAGAACACCTAATAGTACTAGATATTGAATTTGCAATTGAACACAAAGTGGATGAGTCTATTATAAAACTTGTCCAGGGAATGCATTTATGAGGGATCCTCTAATCAGCAAAGAGAGGGGGCATGTTTGTCCTTTCTCTGTTGCTTTGTGACTTAGTGTAAGTCTTAAAGACTGGCTTGTATCCAAGAAACAGCAGATGAGGGTGGATAGAATTTTTTTCCCTTGCCTTTCCCTCGAAATAGGTCAGTACACAAAATTTAATTATAAAAAAGATAACCAGAATTTTTTCTTTCACAAGTAAAATAATTATAAATACAAGCTCAGAAGACTCTGCTTATATCTCAGTATATCTATCCTGACTCTGACTCATTGGCACATGTTTTAAATGTGATTTCTGCAAGCACTGCTAATCTTGAAAAGTTTCAGAGAGCTTTAAATATTTGATTTATTGAGTTGTTTTAATGCAGGTTAATTCAGCTTGCACCTACCTTCTCTGGATACTAGAGGACCTGTGGTGTTGGTTTACATTATGAAAAGGAAACATTTATCTTTTAATATTGATATTATCCTGTTAAGTTGAAATATTCAACTATTCTTAGCAACATTGGAAAGGGCTGATACCAACAAAATAAGATGAATGTTTCCATTCTGTTTCAAAGCAAAGTTCATGAAAATAAAAGGCCATGGTCCCTACTTGATTAAATTTTCTTTGTTCTCTCTGGACATCCTATTATCAAATGAAAATACAGATAATGGGCTACTTTGCTCTTTTTTTTCTGGATTGGCAAATCATTATCTGTGTCCTCCCATCCATTCACTACACAGAAAAATTATCTCTTAATACTATTAGAATTTCAAAACTATAATAAACTGATATATATGCAATATTTTTATCCATAGATCTTAGAAGTATTCATAAAGAACATTAACATTATTATTTTCTCTTGTCACAGACGAAAAGGCTATGACATTCCTTTAGCAAATCAGAAACTGAGGCAGAAAGTATTTTCCAAGTATATCAAACAAGTTTTAGATTTTGAGCTGCATTTTTGGGAAAACGTTGGCCAAACCCAGAGATCCAACCATGTAGTGATCTTTGCGCATAGTGACCACAGCCATAACAGAATATAATCCATAAATTTAGCTAAGAATTAGAAATTGTCTAGGAACTTTAATACAAGTGAACACTCTTTCTTTAAGTCTCTAGAATATTCTTCTTATGTTATTCAATGATGTGCCATTTCATAATGTACCTTATGCAATAAGGTGAACTGGAAAATCCTAATAAAAATATAGCAATTTATTTGAGTTAATTGATAAAAGCTGAGGGGGGGATGGTTCTGGCACGTTAGATAATAATTTTATTGATATTATATCTAAGATAAAATTTCATAATATTTTAATAATTATATAAATATTATAAGTATTATATACAATATTAAAATATTTTTGTTTAAATAATGATTTTATGTGTTGTCTTGCACTGAAAATATTTCAGCCATGTATCAATATTTTAAGAATGAGAGTTTAACCTGGATGAAACAAGAATTTCATCAGGAATAAGATAGACTAAAGCAGAATCGCTCCATTCATGAACACAATTGGTACACTTTTTCCTAAATGAATTAAGTATATCCCTGCATCTTTTATTCTCAGAAATCCTTAGCTGCTTGCTGATATTCCCCTCCTAGCACAATAGCGATTGTTTTCTGTGTTTGGCTCATGTTCTAGCACCCTTTTGACTGGTAAAGCTCTAACACCATCTCATTGTCCAACTTAGTAAATGACTAAGAATTTCCTGGGATTTCCATGAAGAAGCAGAAGTGAAGAGGAGGATTTGGATTTCAACACTACCTTGAGGTCCTCAAAACATGTTATACTCTTTTACTGGCCTATAACTCAGAGCATAATGCTGCTCAGTTCTTTACCCTCGGTTATTAAGACTCTAAGTGTAGCTACTTCAAGCCACAATGAGTTTCTTACAGCAAAAACAGATAGTCTATAAAAATTATACTATATTCAAGATCTTGAGTATAAACTGCATAGACTGAGATATCAATATATTCAGTTCATGACAGAATGAAGTAGGTTAATGATTAAGATTCAGATGACAGGTTTTGTGTAAAAAATTCTTGAAAATATATAGTGTATTCTTGTCTACCTTTTCATTTACACTGGATTCTTTTCTGGTCTTTATCCATTTGCTTTTATTAATGTGTTCTTGCCTTACATGGGAAAAGAAAAAAAAAAAAACAAAAACAAAACAAACAAAACAAAGAAACAACAAACCTAACCAAATCAAAAAAATAACTCCATTCTGTGCTCTGACTTGTTGATGGTCCAAATGCTGTAACACAAGCAGAATTTTCCAGGATCCTTCCTTTAATTATTGCACAAGCCACAAATACGCAATATGCTAAAGCTTCTTCTTTACAAGAGTCTCTCTATTTCTTTAATCAGAAATCTTAAATTTGACTTAAAGAATAGTTAAAAGAACTTTTAAATAGGACTCCCTGAATAGTTTCTTGTATAAAACTTTGGGAAGTTTGCCCATATTTCTATTATACTGCAATCCTGAAATCAATGCCATGTCCAGTATGAGTTTTAGGAGTCTAGATATACTTTTCAAGATTATATAAGAGTTTTAAACCAGAATTTTGCAAAAAAGGGTCATTCTCACCTTACTCAACGACATTTGTGTGAAAGAATCAGTACATTATCTCTTTTTTATTCCTCCACTCACTCTCAGTAGGAGTCCCAGGTCAAGGATTTATGTACATATTTACACTAAAATAATCACATCAAACACCCAATACATAACTTAGTTATCTCCCTGCCACCTCACCTGACAATTTTGCCTTCTTATTAGAAGTATATTGTGCAGTGATAGCAACAAAATGGATGAACAGTGTGCTGACACCACCTGCCACAACCTGAGTGATGGCTGTGAAATAAAACACCCTAAACACACTTTCAGAGGAGTCAAAGCAAGGAACCACCACAGTGGGTTCTTCTGGGGTTTGGCATGTTTTTATTGCTGTTTGCCCAGCATGCCCTTCAGCCCTTCTCCTCCTAAAGCTCATGGAGCCTTGAAATGTTTCCTTAGAAGTGTTGTTGTATTCAGGGTGAAAGAACAGAAACACATTCTAAGAATATGACTGATTCTCTGTCTGCTCCTGTGTTTGTAACGTGAACAAAGAGATTCACAGAAAGACAGACAGAGAGAAAGACTAAATTTGACTACCATGTTATGGACTTGATATGTGAAATTAAAGATGAATGACAATCCAGGGTGACTATCATAAGAAGGAATTTTTAGCAGTTCGGGGTTTCTTGGGTGGATTTGTTCTTGGGTTTTCTTAGGGGGGGTTCTTTTTTTATTTTATTGAACTGTTTGACTTCAGTTGAAGATAGATAGCTTGGCAGTTATTTGTTTCTGAAGTAAATGAAAATGAAGAAAAGCATCTGACACAGCTCAATTAATTTATTAAGACCATAAGATTCTGTAAGCAATTAAAAAAAATTAAAATATTTTACCAACAATTCAAGTATCAGAGTTCTGAACCAGTTAAAAAGGAGGCCAGCTCAGCATGACTTTTCAAGCTGCCTTCATATTCTATTTCTTTAAAACATATAGTTTTATAGAATTTAATAACCCCCCATCTGCTTATCTTTAGAGCAAATGTACTAAAAATATCAACATATACCAGACACACAAATAATTATTATTGGCATCCATTTAACAATTTTAAAAACAGAAACATAAAAGTAACAGAACACCATCTAAGCCTAGTAAAAGGAAGAAAGACTTCATATTTGTATAACAGGACCAAAGGCTATATGAAGTTTAATAAGTCTCTTGATGTGAGTTTTGGAAGTCCAGTTCAGAGCTTAATATGTCACAGAATATACCTTCATACACACATTTTGAAATATCCCCTTGAAAACATGTTTTTTGGTAAAATATACTAGGTTATAAAGATGTAGAATTGATTAAGAGATGATTCTCTAATTTTTTTTTGTTTTATTTTTTTTCCCATATCTCTCAGTTCATAAGTTATCATCATACAACATGGAGCTTTCTAAATTTTTTTTTTGTTTTTGCTTTTTGTTTGTTTGTTTGTTTGTCTTAAATCTGGAGTACACAACAAATCACATGCTAAACTTCAACTTCTTAGTTGATGTCCATGATAGCTGTGATTTCCGGTGTTCTGTCCAAACTCTAGATATGTCATAAACTGTGTAGTGCCTAGAACTGCAGAAGAAGTAGCATATTCTGTTCTCTCTTGCTGAAGTTTATAAAGATTCAATCCCTATATTGTAGCCTTCCTTTCAATAAGGCTGGCAGTACTATAGCCCAAAAAAGGAGCATGTCAGCTGATATTAATGATATTACCTCAACAGGTAAGAAAGTACATTTGAAGATTTGAGGTGTGGTAGATCTCTGGATATTTTTCTCTGGGAGGAAACACCTCTTTCTGCAGATTGATGCCTTATATATTTTGAAAACTGCACCTGGTGCTAGGGCTCTTCAAGGAAGAATGTGAAAAAGCATTTCTTTTCTCAGTGACTTACTAGTTTATTCCCATTATGATGAGTGCAAGATTTCAGTAGTTCCCAACTTCCTCTTCTGTATTATCAGTGTTCTAGAAAAACACTGTGTGCCCCTTCATAAAAATAAATATGTGCTACTCACTGTTACCATTACAAGAAGAGTTAATATTCTTCTAAAATGTGATTTAAATAGATCTCATTTATTTTCTGGATAGAAAACATAAACATTATTTAGTGAGATAAAAGATGGATTTCACTTTTATTTAAAATTGAGATGAAAGAGAAGTGAAGAGAAAAGAAATGATGAAAAAAAAAAAGCGTGAAATAAAGGTACAGGGGATGATGGAATGGACCGTGGAGAGAGGGATAAGAAAAGGGAAGGATGCAGGCAGGTAGACAGGCAGGCAGGCAGAAAGGTGCAAAAAGTGTGGAAGGTGAGAAAGGAAGGAAGGAAGG